>JAJHSJ010000001.1:95353590-95710932 GCA_021015155.1 Magnolia officinalis
TTTTTCAGTCCAACGGAGCACTTCTGGTGGCCCTTTTCTGCATGCGGTCAGACTTAAGCTCCCTAACATGGGATCTATGTCGAGTTAAGTTTTTGGTCCGATCGGATTTACGGAAACGCCGTGGCAGGACCAGTTTCAGTTCAACTGTCACTGACACTTGATCAGGGCCACAAGTATACTGACATGTGTTAGAAATTTTTCTTAATCCGAGGGTGTAATTGGGTCAAATTTTGACGGTCTGGAAGCTTAGATTTTGCCCGCAAGCGAACGGCCAAAATCACTTAAATCTGAGTTCAATTTCTAAAGATATTCGCGTTTCTCATACACTTCGCTCCGGCTCAAGTTGTGCGTTTCTGGACACTGTTAGGACTTGATTTCTGAAATGGTTGTCAAGCACAGTAAAACGGTCATATTCGTATAGTTTCACGGTCATCAGACTTTCGACGTGCGGTCCAGGTCCGATACGGAGTTTCAAAGTGCTCCCGAGAGCAACCGGGTTTAGAGATTTATTCTAGATTTCAGGGTAAAGTAGCGTCAATGATTCTGCACGTTTTAGGTCTTGCAGATCATATTTAAAGTGATTAGTGCTAATTTCACAGGTACTCCAGTTTAGCACTAGCTAATTCTCGTCTAATTTCTAAAGGATTTGGTCCTGAGTGATTTCTGCCTGAGGTGATACTCGGGTCTTTATACGAATTTTTCGAGACGTTACAGTTTTATGGGTTGTTGTATCACGTGAACGGTTCAAATTTTGGGCTCATATTACAAGAGATAAGTTCTAAAAAAGTTCTCACGAATTGTCATGAGAACTGGTGAGTAGGTGAGCATTATATATAGAGAGAGAGAGAGGGCACAGACAAATATTTGTATGTCCAATTAATAACCTAATTTAGGAATTAATTAATTCTAATAAATGTTAGGAGAGGAGTTGATACACATCACTTCAGAAAATGGGTAGTGGCTTAGGTGGACCCACCATAGTGTTCATCTAAAATCACCCCAACCACTAGGCATGTTACCCCATGTTATACTCAGGGCTTGTGGATCAACCACATTCGTAGTTTAGGTGGTGGATCACATAGATGGAAATAATATACAAGGAAAAGCGCACCCTTCAAATTGTTTCTCTTAGTGTGGCTTACTTAAATCATGTATGAGCCGTATTCTTTTAGCCCCAAGCCTAGCTTTTGGTGTGGCATATGATGGTTGGAGTAGATTTTACATACGCATCACAATAAGCCTGGTAAAAATCAAGGGTGGATGTTTCTCTTCCAACTATTTTCCTTAGTGTGGCTCACCTGAATCACAGTCATCTTAATTTTTTAGCTCTAAGCCCAACATGCAATTATACATCTAATAATCAGAGTGGATTTCACATACACATCATGGTGGGCCCTATCAAAGATTAATGGTGGCCTAGTTGGAAAGATTTGAAGCCTCGGTGAAAATGTTGTAGAGGGAGGGAGAGTGTTAAATGAAGAGAGAGAGAGAGAGAGAGAGAGAGAGAGAGTATCAAGTGAAAAGAGAGAGCTAAGTGTACGACGAATGTAAAACTATAATTTTTCTTTACTCAATAGTTAGACATTTTCTATCAAAAAAAGTAAACTTTCTATTTTTATTTTTATTTTTAAAAGTGAGCAGTTAAAAATCAAATTCAACGGTTTAAATTTAATTCACATGTATGGCTCTTGTAACAAGGACCATTTACTAATTTTTGGAAGATAACATCTAATTAGTGGGGCTTGTTTGATAACATCTAATTAATGGGCCAGATTTGATGCACAAGTCATATCTTTGACACGCGTTCCTATTGTACCAACATACAACTTGGTATTAAAAAGTATTTCATGAGGAGGCATTACATGTGCATGGACCAGTTGTTTTTTACTATTTAATCCACTGTTTGTTGGACTAATTTGAAATGTCCACCTAATAATAGCATACTTGTTACACATTCAATGGATAAAGTTAAACTGATTAAAAGGCTAGGATATCAAGTTACCAAGATGTAAAGGCCAAGATATGGCATATGGCTCTCATTGACCTAACGGGCAATAGATCAGCAGGTCATAGAGATGCTCACAAGTAGAGCTGGGCACGAGACGACTCGACTCAGCAAACTCAACTCATTCGACTAGTTTAGACCTGATTTGATCCGAACCGAGTCGGTGAGTCGATCCAAACCGAGTGGTCGAGTTGAGTCGGACCGAGTTAGGGCTGACCCGACTCGATCGGGTTTTGAAACAGTCCTAACCCAAAATCGACCCGACTCGGTACCGAGTCCAAGATACCTGACCTGATCCGAGTTCGAATCTGGCTCGAACTAATTCAGACCAAGTTACACCCGGTCAAAAGTACCGAGTCAGGTCAAGTTGGATCAGGTCGCCGGGCTAGCTTTCTAGGGTAAGGGCTTGGGCTCTAACACTTGACTCAAGGGATAAGCCCATGCTTAAAAATCTAGCCCTGGGGCCGGTGTTCAGACTATACTAGTGGTGAAAGGCTCGGTGCAATCATTAAGTGGCTCACTTATATACAAAAAAGAATGAATGATTTAAAAGTAATCGACGACCTACCCTGTTCAAAATACAGGCGTCGCTTAAAACACTCTTGGATATGCCACAAATGTTTCAATGATCAAAATCATGTGTATGAAACAAACTTACATTTTTCGATCACTTCTCCTTTCCTTTCCCATTTAGCGGTATGAGATTAGTGATGCAAAAATTAAAATGAGCCCGGTTGCATTTGTTGCATGTCGCGATGTAAAGAAGACTTCTCCTAGAGCTGGGTATCGAGTCGAGTCAGACAGAGTTAGGGCTAAGCCGACTTGATCCGGTTTTGAAATCAAAAGTAAATAAACCATATCCATAAAACGAACAAAGTAAATATATATTATCGAAAATCAAAAATATGTTCAGAATATCAAATGGAGTTCCACATACAAACTAATAAATCATTCATTCATTCAATATCCTCTGTATGATGAATGCATTTGTGGCATGTAACCTAAGTAAACTTGTCCATAATAGTAACCCCCTCCTCCACCTTCGTCGCCAGAATCATCCTTTGGTTCTCTTTTTATGGCTTGAACTATAGGAGAACTTTGGGCCAAGTACGAGCCGGAGGTATCTAAAAGATAGTTGTTTACCTCCGCTAAATTGGATGGTGGAGATGCCTTTCCATCGTCCTCATTCGTAGAGTCAACAAATTTTTTCAGCATCTTTTTATGACCTGATTTGTACAGGATTCCCAACCGCCTATAGAATGCTACAAGACTTTTAAAAAACTTTGATGACTTATATCTTGGCATATGTCTCATACTCGTGCCTGTTTCGGCATCATGTTGTCTCGGGGGGATTCATGTTATTGTATGGTCTTGTATGCTAATTTCAAGCTTTGTTTTACAACTTCTTTATAATCATGTTATTCTTGTTTCGTTTATAGCTTGTCCTCTGCTTCTCTACTAACTGTTGGGGCAATTCCTCTACATGACCCTTCTTCAATTATTACAGGCCTACTTATATATCTTATGTGGCTAGTATTGGTTGTAGGGGAAGGGGTGGTGAAAGCCTTTATATTTGAGTCGAGAATGGCTCGAAATAAATCCCAAACTTCCGGAGGAGCTTTGCTACATGGGGCAGCGTCTCCTCCTTGATAAGCCAAATGTAATTTTAACTAATTTGTTTTGTTTACAAATTGTTTTCCACACAACTTGCATTGCAACTTTATCTTTTCGTCTTGGGAGTAGACTTGGGCTCCATAATTCTAAATATCCATCGATGGATCATCTTCCGATGACATATTTATACATTTGTATTTTGAAAGAAAATATATTTGGTTAGGCTGATGTAACATAAATAATTAAGGAATAAAAATAAATAAATGCAACCGACCAGCCATTTGAGATTTAAGAAACCACTTAAAAGCATAAATGAAAAGAGAAATAAAAAATAAAAAAGAAGCATTAAAATATATAAGCTGATAAGTGATAAGCATAGAAAATATCCACCTACCCATCAAATGCTACAATTTAAGTTCACAAATAATAACTATCGAATTATCGCAAGAAAATGTAAGAGAAATAGAAGGCGGTGTCTCATCTTGCTTCATGCAATTATTACAGGTAATGTCTCATCCTACTTTTTATTCCCCTCTTTCTCAAACTCATCATCGATAGAGTTCACTTTTCCCCAGATCAGACACGGCTAATCATGTGTACAAATGAGCGTTTTAACTAATTCTGGTGTAAGTGAGCTTCGATACTTGTTCATAATCCTACTTCCCGTACTAAAAGTAGATTCTTACACCACAGTTGAAATTGAAATTGATAGTATGTCTCGTGCTATTAACGAGAGCACTGGGTACTGTGATTAAAGAGCTTCAACTTTTACCCGTCTAAAACATCAAATTCTTCGCCTTTATACTTTACAACTGGCTCCTTGAGATAGTAGTCGAATTCTGTTTGGGTTGTCTGCGTTTGAGTCTCAACTTGTGCCATGAAAGATATGAAATTGTCGATGTTTCGTTGTGCATCAATACTAGAACTAGAACCCGCTCGAGGAGTCTGGCCTACAGTATTGTCTTTTGTGGCCCATAAAGTTTCTACATAGAAATTGTACAAATTTTCAACAACATCACAAATCTTATCGACCTCAGTGGCGCTCTTCTCACCATACAACTTTTAAAAAATGAATATAACCATGACCATCTTGTATCGAGGATCAAGAATGACTACAACAGTTTTTACCAAAGTTAGTAATTGTATAAAGTCTAGTCCACAACAGCTTCTGTACAAAGCATCTTTTACTCTCCAAAGTTCTGGCAGAAATATATTTGTTGTTGGATACTTGCTTACTGAAAAGATCTTCGTTGTGTCGTAAAAAAACTAAAAGGAACTTACAAGCTGCTTCAGCTCTTGTCCAATCATCATCAGAAGGCAACCACTGATACGCACTATTACGATTCGCATAGTGAGAAAATGCATCTCTAAAAGTTATCGTTAAATCCAATATTTCGTAAGTTGAATTCCAACGTGTAATAACATCCAGCTTCGTCATTCTCTGAGATGACAAATTCAACCGTTTCACGATCTTATTCTATGTATTTATTATGTACTTCATACTCTCTCTTATGTTCTCAATCTTTGGCTCAAATGTTTTAAGCACATGTTATACAATCAAGTTTAGGATGTGAGCACAATACCTAACATGAAATATTTTTCCATCAAAATACAAGTCATCGGTCGCCTCCATTCGGCATCAACGTAGTAGGCAATTAGTGACATATACCCATTTCGTTTATAACTCTTTTGCAAAGCCTCCATTCGGTATTAACATAGTGGGCAATTAGTGAAATATATCCCTTTCGTTGATTGGATGTTGTCTACAAATCTGATATCATGCTGATTCGGAAAAGCGATTCCAACTGTACTTTCAACTTGACATTCTCACTTACATACATCTTCATGCACACTCTCTTTATTGTTGTAGGGGAGATCTTCCCGTATCTAGGGTTAAGGCTTCTGGCTAATTCGACAAAAGGATTCTCTACCATCTGAAATAGTTTTTCATTGACAATAATAAATTTGACCATCAACTCATTCACATTGTCTTGTTATACTTGTATGTGGATAACATACCTTGCGACGGTCCATCAAAGATTGGGTAAATGAAAGTGTCTGTTAGCCTGAGGTCTGACTTTTCACTTTTTTTATGAAACTTTAAAAGGTGTTTCTTCATAGTTATGGTTGACTCATCTACTTGTTTAGCATATTGAGCCTTGCAGTGCTTGCATTGTATCTTCACTGCGCTGTTTTTTAAGGTTACTTCTTCAAAATCTTCCCACACTATAGATCTTTTTTTTTTTTTTTTTTTTTTTTTGCTTTTACTAAACTTTGTGACTGTGAAGGTACTAATATCAATGGGCATCTCTTCATCTTCTAGACCTAATCTTTCTTCTAATATCATTGGCGAAGTGACTGACAAACTGTCAGGAGTATTAAAAATTTCCTCACTAGTCATCTACTAATTGAAAGACACTAATCAGAGTAGCACTAGGATACTAAACCCTAAATTAGTGACCCATATAAAGTTGGATAGATTGTAATACTTTCATATTTTTATTCAACACCCACACTGAAATTCTGGCAGCATTTTCACATGTCTCTTCAGATAAGTTGATCTTCCATTTCATTACCGTGCCAAATATCTAAGTAATGTGAAGATATTTGACATGAGAAATAAAAAGGAAGAAACATATCCAGTGAGAAATGGAGAGATGGAGCGCAGATCAGGTATGCGCATTTATATATGTTATATAAAAGCATATTATCTATCTAACCTAAAACTGTCCAAAATAAAAGAGGATAAGGATGAAGGAGGAAGGGAGAGAGAGTTCCGGATTGAGTTGGGGTCAGGTGTACTGGTAGGGTTAGAGTAGTTAGAATAAAAAGTATGTTTTTTTTTATATTTAAATATACCCGAATCCAAATTGAGTCAGGTTTCGTATCAAGTCGAATTTGACCGGTCGGGTTTTGGGTCGAGTTATTGGGTAACTCAGACTTGACTCGATTTGAGTTCGGTTTGGACCGACTCATCCATTTGGTTTAGGTCAAGTCGGGTGTAAATGAGTTAGATGAGTAGAGTCAATCGAGTCGGGCCGTCGGGTGCGTAGCTGTACTCACGAGTGCCAACATCAATCTCCAAAGGCTCTAGAAAGCTGAGTTCTAACCCAAAGTGTGGGTCCATGTGATGTCTTCATGAAATCCACTCCATCTGTCAGCTCCTCACCTTCTCCAACTCATTTTACAAGGAGTGCCCAAAAGGCCAAAACTTAGGCCGATCCAAGATTCAAGTGGCCCACACCACAAGAGACAGTTGGAATTGGAAGCCCGCCAAGGTTTTGGATCAGGCTGGGTTTTTTGTGTTTTCCCATCATCCCAGTGGTATTCACCTTGTGAATGAGTTGGATGGCATACAAACATCACGGTGAGCCACCAAGGATTTAATGGTGGGCGTTTCCATCCCCCCTGGTTCTGTGGTGTGGCTCACTTGAGGCTTAGATCTGCCTCGTTTTGGGCCACTTCTCTTAACATGAGCCGGCAAAATCAATGGATGGAGTCGATCTTACATTAACATCGCGGTGAGCCTGACGGAGCCTTTAGATTACATGAACTCCCTAAACTCGCGTCCAATTCTGCCTATATGCAGTTAAAGAGTCCCAAGTGTACCAACTTCACAAACATGTGGTAGATCCGGACCTTTCATCATGTGTGCCCCATGATGAATGTTCCTAATAAAATTCAGGACTGCCCACTCGTCAAGTGGGCCATATGTGTATGAGAAACGGGCAGACTTGCTATAAAGACAACCGAACGGTCCTCATTCAATGTGAATGTGTGGCCCATCTGATAAGTGGACTGGCCTGACCTTTAGGCTACGGAACGTTCACCGCACATGCCTGAGAACGTACCCTTGCGAACAACGTACCAAGTTGGATGCACACGTGTGGCATACCTTATGATCAGACGGGCCGGATTAATGGCACTTGGCACCAAAACAGTGAGGATCACCTGATAAGAGGCTCCAACATCACACGCGCGTGCCCACGTGTGAAGCGAATGCGGTGACTAGCTTTTCACGTTCCTCTCATCTCAGTGTCTGATGCGCCTATTTACTACAAGTGGGTCCATTTTTCGGTGATCCAGACCGTTGATCTTACGGTACCCACAGAATATGGGCTCGAAATCGAAACATCCAATCTTTGCCCTTTTCTCCTGGACCATTGCTTTGTTTTTCTCCTGACCATGTATTTCTAGGCCACGGATGGAAGGTTTAGTAACTTTTGATATGGAAGATTTTTGGAACATCCCCAACTAATGGTGGGGCCCATCAGCTCACTAGTCTGGATTACCAAACCATGGCCCTACAGAGAAGAGCATCAGGACCCTTCATTTATGATGCACAAGGAGTAAGGCAAAGAAGGCCTGAAGCAAGAGGCATTGAACGAAGAAATACGAGTGGGCCTTGACACTCACAGAACCATTGATATGATGGGCCTCGATATGGATGGACGATGTACCAAAAATCTCCCCCATTGGAAAAGTCCCAACCGTTCAAATACAATGGCCAAGAGACAGACGATTAAGAAAGAAAGCAACGGTTCACAATCAATCCATAAAACGCTAAGCATTCCGTTTCTAGCATCCTTCAATGAGTTCGTTTCCCATCTCCCCGTTGAGCTTACATGCTTGGATGATCTATGATCGGAGCTGTGCATGCTGTGGGCTCTACTTTTTTACTGGCCACCGTAAGAACCTTTTGCTAAAAAGATTACGCCTGAAAGTGGGCGGGTTGGGTTGGGTTGGTGCTAACCCTAACCCAACCCAAGGTTCTATACCTCAAACCCTAACTCAACTCAACCCAACCTACGGTTGGGAATTCTCAACCCAAGTCCAACTCAAGTGGGCTCGGTCGGATTGGTCGGGTAGATACATGCTAGTATTATTGTTATTACATTAGTCTATTATATTTTGAAACATGTCTTATTTTTGTATCTATGATTTTATTAATTATATATAGTAAAGAATTTTATTTTTCCTAAACAAAGAAGCTAAAATATAGGACAACTACTTTAAAAGTTATGTTGTATAGCACGCAATCTATTTGGGAGAGAGAAATCCTGCATATCTTGTTAGCTCAAGTCATCGGAAATTGCGTGTACCAATGAGACCCGGCGGTACTGGGCCTTCAACACAAACGATCCACACTCAATTATAATTTATAACTTATATGCTGATGGAGTTCGGGTTAAGTCAGGCAACCCAAGCCCGTCTCAAGTTTCATTGAGGGCTGGTGTTTATATAGCCCAAGCTCGAGACCAAACTCACTACATCCTGCCCGAGCCCAATCCATTGCTAGGTCGATTACAGGGTTAATCGGGTTGAACCTGCCAAACTTACAGCCTTAAAAAAGATGAAAAGATGATTATGACTGTTGATGTAGAGAACTGATTAGCCTTCATTGGACCTTCGTGTGCCTACACAAGAAGAAGACAAAGGAGACCCTGGCTAGAGCAGGGGACCCTCTAATGCCAAAGTCAGGCTAAGGAATCTGGGTCTAATCGAAAATAGGATTTTACGCTTATAATTGTGTGTACCTTTCACCATCAGAGGGACTCCCATATATAGGTGAGGAGAGGCGGTGGCGTAAGGGAGATCTCCTCATTTAGTAGGATATCTTTGTAGTAGGATTTCAATCCTATTGGGAGTCGTAATGACCGCCCTAGACTCTCGGCTGAGATCCCAGGTGAATCTGTATTGAAATAGGCTTCCTAGATCTTCGGCCAGGATCTTGGGCAAGGTCGGACCTCAGTAGGAGGTGGTCCGATCTGACCTAAAGTATATCAACTTGGGACGCGCCGACCTGGGGTGTAACGCCCTGAAAATCGGGGGTCGAGCAGGAGCCCAACTCCCGAGTTCCAACGCATCACTTATGCAACATAGATAATAATGATTAAATGTTGTCCATATTAGTGCATTAAACATGAATGAGATTATACCAAAACAACATATCATACTCCAGAGATAGTTAAATTACGCAAACGGAAGACTGTGATACATATATAAAGCACATAAATGGTTGTAAATCCCCAGAGTATGAACAGGTTACTAGGTTAAATGATTACATGTATAATTTCAAAATGTACAAAATGATAAAATGTAATGTCATCTATCCATATCCCTGTAGCCCCGATGACGCAACTCCAGGTCTACATAAACCCACCAAAGAGTTACATGTATGAGAACTCCTCCTCATCATTATAAAACTCAGGCTCCGCCTCGTAAGCCTCGATGTCGCCTGCAACTACAATAGAGTCTGGTTGGTCTTTTAAAACACCGTCCCAGAGTGGGAGTGAGTGATCAACTCAGTGGAGCTATAAGGCAAAGGTTAACATGTTATCAATTCAGTCAAGCAGTAATGATAAAGTAATACAACAAGCATTCCTAGGTGCTCTGGTTAATGCAAGGATGAAATGCGATAATGATGCATGCCCTCGCATGTACTCCTTCTGCGACATCATCTCACGATCGCGGCATGCACCCCTTTCTCTGTGCTCAACTCCAACGCCAAAGGCACATGCAAATGCGATGCATGTACGCGATTAGTCAAGTTCTTAATTAGACTTATTCATACAGCAAGTTTGGGAAGCTAAGGTTCCTCCCTTTATATTATTTACCCAAACGATGATCCATCTAGGTCGTCAATCTTAAGTAATCACATACGATAGGCAAGTTATAGGGCAACGTCACCTCTGAATATAAAGCAGTGGACAGGCAAGTTCAGGTCACTACGAAGAGACTCGTCACCATCCTCATAGGCCTTAGTTTATACTCGAGGTTACTACGAGAAAGACTCGTCACCTTAGCGTAGGCCGACAGCTCGAATACAGTGTCCCATACCACCGTATTCGGCTCACGAGTTTGGTTTGCTCACTGGACACTACGGGAGGCTCGTCGCCCCAGCGTAGGTCGATAGCTCGACAACGGTGTCCCATACCATCATGCCCGACTCATGAGTCTTAGCAATCGTGGTACCAAGGTTAAACGGGTTTTCCTCTTGTAAGTTGGTACCTTAGATTCAAACAGTAGCGTCCATACATGGTGAACATACATTGGGCCAATCGGGTTACTTGACAAGCTTGCCTAGTACGAGCGTACGTTGAGTTGATCGACATGAAGCGCGTAAGTACTCCGCATGGCCTAACCACTGTCGACAATCAGCGTATGACTCGGATTCCTCAAACATGTCTTATGTGACGAAACGACCTCAGCTACTAACTCGATAATCATTCCCGATTGCTTAGACTACATCGTAGCCCCAATCACACTCCAAACGATAGCATCACATGTTATAGTCAAAGACAGCATGTGACAACCAATCTAAATGCAAATCTCATTTGAGCATTTCAACAAACACATAGTACACATGTTGTCATGCATAGGTATTTCATACATAAAGCACATAGTAGTAAGTTAGGTTACATGAAGGAAATTGTAACTATAGGTAAGGGAATTGAGAGTCACCCCTCAATGCCCTCAATAAACACATTTCAACAAGCATTTACTCATCCAGGCATTTTATCAAACACTTAGACTACATATATCAACATACATGTAATATAGTAGTTATAACAGGTATTATAGCAAATCCTTTCACAAAGATGTTGCGTACGTACAATAATCATGTATCGTCAAACATAAATAATGACAAGCACAAGTCATAATCCCATACTCGCACAAGCATTTCAACAAACACATGGAATGCATCTATTTCAATATAGTTCATATATATGTGTAATACGTGGAAAATATCGTATCTAAGCATATGTGATAGCAATCAAGTCAGACATAAATCATTACTGACATTGAAAGCCTTAAAAACCATAACCTAAACGTTTATAATCCGCACCTTTCACCGGTAGACACGTAATGAACCCAGTTTGAACATTATGTCTTTGTCTACGGCACAACGACAACCTATAACATGAAATAAATTAGCTATTCCACCATCTGCTCTATTTGAATCCCTAAAATAGGCTAGGGTTAGGATTTCTTACCTATAAACGGAATTGGAATCGCCGGTATAGCGACACGGATGAGGTAATTAAGCACGTGGAGCGGCAGAGATGAATCCCTACAACAATCTCCCACACTCTCTCTCACTTTCCCTCTATTTCCTTCTCTCTTTTCTCTCTTCTCTCCCCTAGGGTTTACAAATTCGTATGGAATGAGAGAGGGGTGGGTTTAGGTCTTTATATAGGCCCAGAACTAACCTCAATGGCCCCAAGGCCATGGTATACTTAGGTGATAGCCAAAAGTTGGCTGTTTCGGGCCAACGGAGCACATCTAGAGGCCCCTTTTCTGCATACAGTCCAGAGAAAGTTTTCTGACATTGGATCTAGGTCAGCTTAAGTTTTTAGTCCGATCAATTTATGGATCGACCGTGGTGGACCAGTTTCAATTCAACGATCATCGTCACTCGATCAGGGCCATAAGTACACTGACCTGTGCAGGAAAATTTTCTTGATTTGAGGGTGTATTTGGGTTAGATTCTGACGGTCTGAATCCTTAAACTTTGCCCTCAAGTGAACAGCCTAAATCACTTAAATCTGAGTTCATTTTCTAAAGGTATTCATGTTTCTCACACACTTCGCTCTAGGCTCAAGTTGTGCGTTTCTAGATACTATTAGGACTTGATTTTCGAGATGGTTGTCAAGTCCAGCAAGGTGGTCATAATCGTATAGTTTCGTGGTCATCGGACTTTCGACGTGCGGTCCAGGTCTGATACGGAGTTTCAAGTTGCTCCCGAGAGCAACTGGGTTTAGAGATTGATCCTAGATTTTTTAAGTAATGTAGCGTTAGCGATTCTACTAGTTTTAGGTCTTACAGATCATATAGAAAGCTGTTCAAGCTAATCTGGCTTTTAATTCAGTTTAACACTTAATTAATTTTTGTCTAATTTCTAAAGGATTTGGTCCTTAGTGATTTCTGCCTGAGGTGGTACTCGGGTTTTTGTATGGATTTTTCTGAGATGTTACATGAGGCCTACCGACCTGGGTTATGCCGAGCTATCTCCTTGGTTAGGTCCCTTTTAAAGAGGTTTGTGGTCCCTCTTGCTGGTGGGACATTGTTGACCTTATCTCCTTTTCAGTTTCAGAGTCGTAGGTTGGGTTTGAAATTTCTATTATTTGCACGGCTTGGTTGAGTGCATAAGGTTCCGACCTGACCTTTTCCAATTGGTCGACCCTTTTTCCCCATAATAGTAAGCCCCCCTACTTCCAAGTCTGTAAAGTAGGCTTGAGAAGTAGGTCGGCCTTAAGGAGTTTTTTACTTCATTTTCGATTATGGTGTATCGTTCGGGCTCGAATTCTCTTCGCTTCCACCGGATTGGTCGGTAGTCGGGTTTGATGTTCAATTTATGGATTATAACCTTCGGGCTGATACCGGGCATGTCTTGATGAGACTATGTGAATATGTCATCATATCGTCGGAGGAGGCTCATAACTTCATCTCATAACGATAGTGTTAGGGATGACTCGATCTGCACAGTTCGGGTCGGGTCGGAGTCGTTGAGCAGGATGAGTATGAGGTCTTCCATTGGGCGCCCTCTCTCAGTTGAATCTTCTCGGGGATCGAGGGAGGTGATGGTCATTGCTTGGTGTTAGGTCATTAATGCCATAAAATAACATTGTCGAGCTTCCTGTTGGTCTCCCCTGACCAGTCTGGTACCATGCTCATAGGGAACTTCATCGCAAGGTGGTACGTTGACACGATGACTTGAAGAGTGTTGAGTGAGGGTCGTCCGAGAATGACGTCATATACGGAAGGACAATCTACCATTAGGAAATCGATCATAGTCGTTATCTGGTTTTGCCCGTCTCTAGCGGTGACCAGAGTTGAATTGACCCTTCTGATGTAACCTTATCTCCTGCAAATCCGAGCAGGGGAGTTTTGATGGCTCAGAGTAGGGACTGTCCGACTCCCATTTTGTCGAACGTTTCGGCGAAGAGGATATCGGCCGAGCTTCCGGTTTCCACCGAGATCCGAAACACTTTGCGATTAACTATAGTCATAGTAATCACAAGTGCATCGTCATGGGGATGGTGAACTCCTCGGGCATCCTCTTTGATGAAGGTTAGATCGCAAGGTGTTACTTTTTGCTCTTTCGAGGGTCTGCTGGTGATGTGGATTTGATGTTTCAAGTTGGAGTGACTAATACTTTGGGCATGAGCTCTCTGAGCTCGGTTTAAATCTCCTCCTCGGCAGGTCCACTGAAGATAGTGTGAATTTTCCTAGTAGGTTCATTATTGATGGGCTACTGGTCATTTGGATCAGCCCATTCTTCCCTTCTGTTGACATATTCACATAGGTGTGCGTTGCGGATGAGGGCTTCAATTTCCTCTTTAAGGTCAAAATAGTTACTAGTTGAGTGGTTGTGGTCTAGGTGAAAGTGACAGTACTTTAGCCTATCTCGCTTGTCGGCATCAGATTTCATCTTGTTCGGTTATTTGAGGATCCGTTTGTCTCGGACTTTCATGAGGACCTGCTCAGGCATCGTGTTGAGAGGGGTGTACGGGTTGAACCTACTGTTAGGTCGTCTGTTTGGGTGCTGGCTCCTTGGTTGTTCGTCATCTTTCCTTCTCTTGTTGTCATTGCCTGAGGTGGGTTCCTCCTTAGGTCATCTTTCTTTGGCCAAGCTTCCTTTGTTCTGAGCATCTTTCCGTAAGCTGAAGAGCTCTCCGGCGTTAGAGTACTTCTGAGCTCTATTGAGGAGGTCAGCCATCATCGTTGGAGGGTTTTTTATCAAGTGAGAATAGGAACCTTCCTTCTCTTAGGCCTCCCATCATAGTGGTCAGAACAATTTCTTTCGAATGTGCCTGTACTTGCATCGTTTACAAGTTGAAATGCTTAATATAATCCTTCAATAGCTCTCCTTCTTTCTGAATGATATTGAGGAGGTGGGAAGCCGACTTGAGGCTTTGTTTCCCTCCAATGAAGTTAGTGATGAAGGCTTTGCCGAGCTACGTGAAAGAACTAATCGATTGTGGCTTCAACTGTTTGAACCACTTCCGAGCTGCTCTTGCCAGAGTTAACGAAAATGCAAGGCACATGATTGCGGTTGATGCGCCGTGCAACTCCATCCAAGCCCTGAAGGATTCTAGGTGCTCGGTTGGATGGTGGTTTCGGTGTATGGGGCGATCTGAGGCATACGGAACCTCGGTGGGAGTTACGTATACATGATGTCAGTGGTGAACGAAGGCTCGGTTTCTTCTAGTATTGCCTCCATTGAGGTTGAGGCATTTGAGCGGTAAGCTTGCTGTATGTCGCTGACCTGACCTCGTAGGTCGTTGAGCTCGAATTCTCAGGGTTCACCACTTTCAGCCATAGCCTCGACCGCTGTTTTAGGCGCTTTGTTGCGCTTCTTTATATCCAACTCATGGTGCAAGTCAGAAGTGTCCAGCGCGACAATGCTAGAGACGTGAGGTGTCAGTCTTGACGTTCCGAGTTACCAGCTTCAATGGGAGGTATCAGGCACGTCAGATGGTTCAGGGAGCTCTTAAACTGTTGGTCCTACCATTTGCCCGGCCCCCCCTGCGTGGGATGGGGCTGTAACTGTTTCAACATCTACTTAATAGAGTTCATATTAATGTTCAACATTTTAACTTGCTATACGAGGGATATAAGTCGTCATCCCCGATTCCGAGATCGTTCCATCGGCTCCGCAGGCGCGGAATCAACCTGTAGTTGGGAAGAAGAATCTCGGTGATTGGTAGATTGTTCCGGTGGTGCGAGGTCAGGTGCAACTGAGGAGGCCGGAGCTATCTTCTTCTCTTTTACCATTGTTGGACTACGGTGAGATGAGAACAACTTTTGATGTCGTTCCCACAGATGGCGCCAAATTGTTGATGCAAAAACTAGTTAGCTTTCCCTGGACCTTCGTGTGCCTGCACAAGAAGAAAACAAAGGAGACCCTGACTATAGCAGGGGACCCTCTGATGCCAAATCAGGCTGAGGAATCTGAGTCTAATTGAGAGTAGGGTTTTAGGCTTAGAATTGTGTGTACCTTTCACCATCAGAGGGACTCCCATATACAGGTGAGGAGAGGGGGTGGCGTAGGGGAGATCTCTGCATTTAGTAGGATATCTTTGTAGTAGGATTTCAATTATATTGGGAGTCATAATGACCGCCCTAGATTCTCATCCCGAGCGAATCTGTATTACAATAGGCTTCCTAAATCTTCGGCCAGGATCTTGGGCGAGGTCGGACCTCAGTAGGAGGTGGTCTGATTTGACCTGAAGTATATCGACCTACGACGCGCCGACCTGGGGCTGCCGACCTTGGTTATGCCGAGCTATTTCCTTGGTTGAGTCACTTTCATAGAGGTATGTGGTCCCTCTTACTGGTAGGATGTTGAGCTCTATCTTGTCTCTTTTTTGGCTTCAGAGTCAAGAGGTCAGGTCTGAAATTTCTGTTATTTGCATGGTTTAATTGAGTGCGTAAGGTTCAGACCTGAACTTCTTTAATTGGTCAGCCCTTTTTCCCACAACGATGACCATTACAAATGTGTAGATGCATGTATACAGTTGAAAATAACATTTTTAATGGCTCACAAAATCTTCATAAAATAATTTTGAAATTATGATTATTTCAGTAGCAAGTTCATATATGGTGGGATGGAGAAGATGGACGGTTCCAATCATCCGATCATCTCTTCATGTGGGCCTTGAAGGAATTTGGTGCATGAGCCAACCCCATCATTCCGATGGTTTGGATCACTACATCGATCATCAACATGTACCAAGTGAAAGCACGAACTTGTGATGGTTGATAAGCAGGCGGTCGTAAACCATACACGTGTCACATTTTAACAAAATCAAATCGTCTGAATTGTGGGTCCCAGTTAAAGTAGGTCATCAACCCAAAATTCAGATTGATTGGATGATCTTAACCTCTGATTAATAAACAATAGTTCGTTGAATTAGGACCGTTGACTGTTTTCTATCCCAACTGTCCATTAAGAGCTTGTTTGGCCGAGCAGATTGGATGGGATTGGAAGGATTGGAAGATAGATCCCGGGATTGGCCAAGCATGCCAAACAGATACAAGATCTTGATCCCGGGATATAGCAATCCCATGGATCTTAAGACAATCCACTGACATCAGTCACGTCACCATCATTACCTTTAAATCCCATCCAATCCACCCTAATCTCTTCAAAATTGCCTGGGACGTGTTCGGTTCGGGGCCCGTTTGGCCGGTCGGATTGGAAGGGATTAGATGGTATTGGAAGGGATTGGAAGTTAAATCCCGGGATTGGTCGGGCGTGCCAAACAGAGTCAGTGATCTGATCCCAATCCCATGGATCTTAAGACAATCCACTGATAACACCATCATTACCTTTAGGGCGTGTTTGGATTTGCGTATAGTATTGTATTGCAATGTAATACTGTACAACGCGTATACTCCGGATAGTGTACACTATATTCACGAGTATTATCATAGATCAGTAGAATGTTTGGTATGGAGTGACCTTGGATATATATTCAGCGGATATACCCAATTCAATGTTTGTACAAGGAATAGACTCCCTAGTGCGAAAAGTCCGTAACACAAACCATATGTGTTAGTTGCTATGGACCACGGATTGGCTACTAAAACTTGACACCACCCAATGGATGGTGTCAAATGCTTTAGGGGGCACCAACACAATGTATGTCTTTCATCCAAACTGTCCAAGATGTAGTGCACAATAAATCCACACCGTAGAAAACATGCTGGGGTCGACGAAACATCTGGATCAAGTTGATCTCCTATGAATCCTTCATCTGGGCTGTCTCGTACGCACGAAGATCAGTGGTTGTAGCACATATGTCAGGGTGTGGACCAAAGACAACCGACTAATTTCCTTGCGGTCCACAACACATAGATAACCCAAAAACAAACAATAATAACCTAATAATAGATAACAGAAATGTGCATGACATTTAATACAAATACCTAATTATGTACTTCCTTAAACTAAAAGAAAACATTAACAAAAAAAAGTAGAAAAAAAAACTTATGAACAAGTTAAACCCAAAAAGGCTTTTTCTGAGTCCGAACGATTATGTGTTTATACCCCAGTCATCCAGCGAAGCAATTGTTCCACATTGTTATCATCAAAGCGAGGAAACAAACCAAGATATCACTGCGTATATGAGCATCACTCCAATAATCATCTTGAAAATGGCATACATTATCCCTCCTGTATCAACCCCATTCTCTTCCGAGTTGAGCTCACGAAGAAGGCATATCCCAACTTCATCTTCAGGTCTTGAAGGCAAACGATGAAACGAAGCAGACTCACTTTCGACTCTTTAGTGAAGCCTTCGGTCCTGATTGTCTCTTCCTAGATTTGAGTAACTGGATTGGTTGAAGATCCAACATTATGTTGAGTGGCCTACAATCATTAAAGTCGAATGTCCATCTGTTATTTTGTTATATCATATGTTGTACAAAGCTGGTCATAGCCAGAAAAAATGTTCAATAATGAAACAGACCAATGCAGAAGAAAGTAAAATCCATACCTTGAATTTTGTCCACTCTATCACAGCCGATGCGTACGATTTAAATGATTGGTGTCTGCACCCACTGTATCCCTCTACTTGTGCCCAAGCAAGCTCCCAATTCTCATAAATTCCAGTCACCCTGCCGACAAATGCCACATAGTATTTTCCCATTTGTACCTATAAAAAACCTAATTACCGTCAGTTTGGATGTGCAATTACTGATGAAGCTGTGTTTTTTCTAAAAGTATAGATCTAAAAACATCTCTCTTGAAAATTATGCAATGAATATTATAAATAGAAAGCCAAATTGAAATTCTACGTACAAAATAAACATGCGCTTTCTCACCTAATAGTCACCCTTCAAACCCAAACTGACATAATAATACCAATCCGACGGATGGATTCAAATCCTGGTTGTTGTGAAAAGAATATTACAGACCCTGCTTACTTGAATGAAGACTTATACAAGTTCCAATTTAATGATATGAAATCAGTCTTAAAAACCAACATTGATCAGATGCAGAAAAACAACAGACGAATTTAAGATTATATCAACCATAGCATTTGACTAATATAGAAGAATGAAACATTGTAAGAACCAACATCTCCAAAACAGCAAGTAGAACCTCTGTAATAGAGTCAGACATACTTAAACCAAGTTGCACGCATTGCCTGGTATATCATATGAAGTCAACTGAACTATAGTTACATCAATGCAAATGACAAGTCACAGATTGATATATATATATATATATATATATATATATATATATATATATATATATATATATATATATTACAGCATCACCACAATCCAAAATTAACAACAAACCAGAGTAATATGTGCTCCAATGAGCACCCATCCAATCCACCTTCACCACCCATCCAAATCCATTCTAACATAACGGTTTTACAAAACAAATAAAAAGTTCAGTTTCATCAACTTCCTCACTAATGTTTATCAAACGTAATTTCTGTTATCAGACTGGGCCACTACGTTCGAGGAGTTTTTGTATGAACTCCTTTCTCATCTCATGGCTCATCTTCAAGAAATATCCAGCGCTAAAAAGATCCCCCTGCATCAACTAGGCAGCCCGTATTTGATCATCGCGACTGAGTCCATCAACTTCTTCAAGTATGCCCAACAGTATCTGCAGTCTAGTCATTGTTTTACCCTGAGACATTGTGATAGTAAGGGACTTGATAGCTTCAGCCACTTCTCCCATTCTATCACCGATGACATCACTCGACTTACTCCTTTTTTGCTAGGTATAGCTTGTTGCGGTTGAGTTAGTACTTTTTGAGCCCGTAGAGGTCTCTACAGGTACTGTTCTAACAATGTGCACCCGCTGTGATCCGTCAATGGCACGAAAGGCTGAACTACTGTCGTGGTCATCCCCAGAATCAGAGGAAAGACGAACTGTCTCAGTTCCAATATCATCAGATTCAGAATCAGTATTGAATTCATTTCTACATCGACGATGACTAGACAATAGTGATGAATAAGCGGTGCTCACAAATGAGCCATGGGCACAGTCGCTGCCGAACATGAAAGCCAGATCGGTGAATCTTTCGATATGTTTCCCACGGACTTTTTCGGCGAACGGATGTGACTGTAAAACAACATTAATGTAGTCTCGTTAGCAACTTTTCAGCAATTTCCATTGATTACATATATCAGCCAAAAAGTTATAGCTATTACTTACCGTAATGTACTCATCCCATACTTCGTCAGTTGCTATCACCATTTTCATCCGATTGTCCCAGCCAAACCCAAAAGCGTTGAGCATGTCTTGGACAGCCCAATAAAATCTCTTCAATGCACGTAAGCGATTTGAGATGTGTTTCTTCTCTAGATGAACACCACATCTAGTAGAGATTTCATTTATTGTGGCCTTGTAGGCCTCAGGTTTGAAACCCATGTCACTCTTTCTTCCGAGATTCACCTGTTCCACTAGTGCATTGTCCATCTCATCCGTCCATTGAACCCAACCAGATATCCTACTACCTGTATTTTTCCTAATTTTGCTCGGTGTGACATTTCTCTTACTTGGGCTACCAAATTGTTTACTCGTGTTGCAGATGATTTTTTAGGGGAGCATGTATCCCGTGCAGGGGAACCCAATTGAAACAGAGATCTTTTCCCCTTGTACGAACTCCGTAGAAATACATATTACCTACGCATTAGTAACAGTTAATGGGAATATGAAAACATGATATTAAGAAACATTGCAGATATCTGTCCTCACATAATGGAGAGATGATGATAGGATATTAAAAGTACCAATTACCAAACAGTCTAAGTACATATACCATAACATCCATGCATGATTCATCACTACCTTAACCATAAATTCGGCAACTATCCCAAACCAAAACAGATGATTAACAAAAAAATTCTGCTGTTATACAAAACAACAATATACATGTCTAGAAACTTAAAATTGTCAACGTCGCTGCCGGGTCCGAGGGAGACTGTCATGCCACATCCTATCTGCAATGTCATCCCTCTTTGTCACCCAGTCTTCCCTTGCTTTATCAGTCACGCAAGATAAAACGTGATCTTCTTCGGTCGCAGTCACATCAACAGGAGATGGTGACATTTCCTCATCACTGTCTGCAATATCTTCAACTGTTGCTGAAAATCCATCATCACCGCACACACGAATGAAGTTGTGTATAACAGAACAAGCTATAACAATCTTTACTTGAGTTATAAACTTATACTGTGGTGCGACACGTAGTATAGGAAAACGGCCTTTTAAGAGACCCAAAACAACGCTCTATAACATTTCGCAGCTGTGCATGACGATAATTAAAGAGTTCTTTCTTGTTAGCAGGCTTTCGTCCTTTATGATACTCATTTAAATGATATCTGACACCTCGATAAGGTGTCATAAGCCCAGGAGAATGCACATATTCTGTATCAACCACATAGTATTTCCTACACAAACCAAGTTATGTATATTAAGGATATGACATTTACCATTGTCCTATTCTTTAAGGAAATAACAACAATCTGTATTTACCATGAGGAACAAGGAAACAATCTGGTCGACGGGTTAACGCATTTTACAAAACACGAGCATCAGAGGCCGAACAATCCCAACCCGTAAGCACATATACAAATTTCATATCAAACGTACAAGCTGCCATTACATTCTGAGATAAAAACCTATCCGATTTCGAAAGGTGGCGCTGGCTTCCTTGGCCAAATATGCAGGGATATGAGTCCTATCAAGTGCCCCAATACAATCTTACAAGAAATTTATTACGAATTTTAGGTTATTAATTACTGTTTAGCATACATTCCATTTAATTTATTTCTGAAATAAGAATTGTTTTACCTGAAAGTATGGCGACCACATAGGATTATCGGATATCTCTTTCAGAGTATGTAAACCTGAGAACTTGACATATTCAGGATACAATCCAATTACAACATTAAGAATTCTATGAAAATAACGACTGACTATTTCACCAGACCTTGAAAAACGATGACCAATGACACGATTTCGTACATTATGGCCGATAGTGTGAAGAAACAATACCACCCGTTCCTCTAAGCTACACCTCTTTGAATCTGAAAGTAAATTTCTATCTCTAATTAGAGAGCACAATTCGAAGAACTTATCCCGACTCATTCTTAACTGTGCTAGGCAGTCAGCATCACTTTTCTTAATGATTCCATTTATGAATCTATTCCTCTCTATATTACCACTTATACGCAGAGCCTTTATACAATAACGTCAATAATATTCAGCAGCTCCCATGACACACGCAGACACTGCAATCGTCGTTAATGCAGCTGCTACTTCGTTTTCATTCCATTCACTACTGGAGGACTGATCACAGCTAATTCACCACTATGAGACCCCATAAGACAGAAGGGTCTGTCACCTGTTATTCTTTTCAATATTTTCTATTTATTAGTGCAAATGACAGTATAACATAATTAATACAAAATAGAATTCAGGTACACAGAAGATGAGTTGATCGATTTCAATGTATATGGATTCTTCAGACGAAATAAAATCTGCAAATTATATTTAACAGTTCAACATGTTATAGTTAAGTCTCAGATATAACACATGATACATCTCCAATGAACATCTACAAATACTACTATATCGAACAATCATCTGAGTACAGAGTTAAAATGATAAAGTTGTATTTATCAAATATAGTATAGAAAATGTGATATTAGCTATTGGTCCGTTAAAGATATATCATAGGAAATGAACATCTCCAAATAATACAATGGATACAATCAATACAGAGATTCAGCGGAAGATGCATACTATCAGCCATATGTGAAAACAAGATCCATGCAATTTAAATCATGTAAGAAAGAAGATGGAATATTACCTTCGACAATGAAATACCCTCTAGATCTTATAGACGCAGCCCAGACAATTTTCAGAACTTAGTTCTCTCTTCTCTGTTACATTTCGTGGAAGAATATAGAAGACAAAAATGTCTTTTATAGGCATCCAAGAAATGAAGTTAATTTCGGTCAGTGGAGTTCATCTACTCACACACTTTATGACATGCATAAGTCATGTCGAAGGTGTTGGGAGATGAATCCATCTCCCGGATACTCTTTTGATACGCAGTTTAAAAATAAAAATTTCATTCTGAAGAATATTGTCTCTCAGGTGTATTGCATACTTTCGACTCTTTCTAGGGTACAGGAGAGAACTGTCTCCACAGCCCTAATCGACTGCTCCAACAACAGAAGGTGCATGGAGAGAATGTATATCCAAAAGACATAGAATGCATGCTGTCATGTAAAAACAGTGATCGGACTATACTTGAGATACTGCAAATGATGGAAAATACATTACCTGCTCTTTCAGAGTCTGTGAAAATGATGGGTATACGGGAGACGAATATCGATTTTTATCACAATGAAGCAGCACAACAGTTCATTGCATCTTCGTTGGGCCAAAGATGGATGGTGTACATCCCGGCTGACGTCCCAGATTCAAACGGGGAGGCACGATCTCCTCTTTCGCAGAATGGCAGACGAACGGAGAAGAGGGAAGAAGATATACACTCGCGCAATGGTCTCTCAAGACACCATAGGAAAGGGGATTTTTTTTCTTCCAAGCCGGTATGCAACGCAATGAAGTCGGTTGCACTGCCCGATATGAGAAGACGTAAGAGTAGTGACGCGTGCCCATCCGTTTCTGTTCAGAGACGTATTTAGGGCGGCGAGTGTATATCGGATTTCAAATCCGATTAAAACATACGTTAATGTAATATTTTAAAATAAAATAATACTGTACATTCTGTGCCTATGATCTAAACACGCCCTTAAATCCCCATCCAATCCACCCCAATCCGTTCAAATTTGCCTGGGACGTGTTTGGTTCGAGGGATTGGAAGGGATGGGAAGGTTTAATCCTGGGATTGGCCGTGCGTGCCAAACAGACTGGATATAGCAATCCCATGGATCTCAAGACAATCCACTGACAACACCATCATTACCTAGAAATCCATGCCATCCACCCTAATACCATTCAATCCCTTCCAATTCACCCGACCAAATGGGCCCTCGAGGGATTGAAAGGGATTGGAAGGTTTAATCCCGGGATTGGCCGAGCGTGCCAAACAAACCGGATATAGCAATCCCATAGATCTTGCACCAATCCACTGATGCAGCTATCATTACCTTGAAATCCATGCAATCCACTCTAATACCATCCAATCCCATCCAATCTGCCCGGCCAAACAGGCCCTAAATGTCCAACATTGTGCTAGTTAAGAAATCAAACCAATTTAATTTTCACTTAAAGACCCATCCAACATTGATCTAGTTACTAATATTCAATGCCTTCAATTTCTCAGTGCTTGAGTATCAAGCGTTCGATTCTGCCAAATTATCAAAGTTCCACTCTTGTATTACGGAGAAAAACATTAGCACTGTAGATGCTTACCTTTTATGCGTTTTCTTATTTTGAACGGCCGAAAACTTATGTTACGACTAGAGGTCTAGATTGGTAAGGTAGATTTTGTTCGGGTCGAAAAAAAGAAAGGTATATGAAAGGTTGGGTCTACAATAAAAAAAAAAATTACCCTATTACTGGAGCGGATTAGCTGTTACCTGGGTAACCGCTAAGTGTTACCCTTACCGTGTGGGGCCCACCTTGATTAATATGTTTCATATCCACGTCGTCCATCCGTTTTTTCCGCTCATTTAAGTATGTTATACAAATCTCTGATGGGCCATACGACCTTTAAAAGCTTTTTGTAGGCGTCGGCCGAGCCGAAATAGTTCAAAACCCCGGCCGAGAACTACCTTAGGTACGGCTTGTTGATGAGAAAATGACCACTGTAGACAAAACCTTTTACCCAGCGGTTTCTATGAAAGAATACAAACTTTATTTACCAATCTAGACTATCACGTGCGGACAGCAACTTTGAGGATGAAACTGCCCCTCCTTTTGACTGCGAAGACGAGCGCTGACGTTCCTTCAACTGAGAGTTGTATGAACGGCTTAAAAGAGATCAAAGTTACATGGCCCCACAGCTATATATTTATCATATCCACAACGTTCATCCATATTTCGAGATCATTTCGGAACATTATCCAAAAGAAAAATCATATCCAAAGATCAACTGGACCACACCACAAAAAGCAGCGGGGAAATTGATTTTCACCGTTAAAATTTTTGTATGGCCCACCATAACATTTATTTTCCATCCAGTCTATTCATAAGGTCACAAAGGCCTGGATGAAGAGGAAAAACAAATTTCATAATGATCAAAAACTTCTGTAACCCCTAAAAGGGTTTCAATGGTAGACGTTCAATTCCCCACTGCCTTTTACAGTGTGGTCCACTTGATACTTAGATCTGTCTTATTTTTCGTCTCAAGCCTTAATATGAGCTTGCTAAATAGATGGACGGTTTGGATATAACACAGACCTCATGGTGGGGCCCACAGAAGCAACAAAAATTTCAAGGAAAAAAAAAAAAAAAACAGAATCTGCGATGAATCGCGGATTCCGCCGCGATTGATCCCCGATTCAAACAAAAGGCTATGGCTACGGATTATAACCGTAGCTATAGCCGTATCTTGTGTACTTTTCTTTTATTTTTTGTTCTTTATTTTTTTTGTTTTTTGTTTTTATTTTTTATTTTTTATTTTTTATTTTTATTTTTTACATTTAGAATTTTATTCTACCTACATTTTTCTAACACACACACACACACACACACACACACACACACACACACACACACACACACACACACATATATATATATATAAAAGCATATAAAAAAAAATTCTCCCCTTTTTTTTCATTTCTTTCTTTATTCATATAACAAGAATATCTTCTAAACCAAAATTAGTTATTTGTCGTACTATATATGATTTTAGGGCTGAAAGTTGGGCAGGTTCAACCCAACCAACCTGTGACCCACCCGACATTGGGTTGGGCTTGGGCAAGATGTATCGGGTTTGGTCTTGGGGTTGGGCCATACAAACACCAACCTGATAAAACTTGGAAACGGAATCGCTGGGATTGACTGTCAAATGCATGGAAATGACTGTGAAGTGAAGGGGATTAACCGTGAAGTGCATCGAAATGACTGAATCTAAACGGAATCGTCGGAATTGACCATAAAATGCATCGAAATGACCATGAAGTTAAGCAAATTGAACACAAAATGCGTGGAAATGACCGTGAAGTGAAGCGAATTGAACGTGAAATGCGTGGAAATGACCGTGAAGTGAAGGGAATTGATCGTGAAGTGCATCGAAATGACCATGAATCTAAACGAAATCGCTAAAAATGATCATGAAATGCGTGGAAATGACCGTGAAGTTAAGTGAATTGACCGTGAAATGCATGGAAATGACCGTGAAGTGAAGGAAATTTACTGGAAATTGAGCGGGACAAACTGAAAATTGAGCGGGCCAAACTGGAAATTGAGCGGGCCAAACTGGAAATTGAGCGGGCCAAACTGAAAATTGAGCGGGCCAAACTGAAAATTGAGCGGGCCAAACTGGAAATTGAACGGGCCAAACTGAAAATTGAATGGGACAAACTGAAAATTGAGCGGGACAAACTGGAAATTAAGCGGGCCAAACTAGGCCAAACTGAAAATTGAGTAAGAAAAACTGGAAATTGAGCGGGCCAAACTGGAAATTGAGCGGGCCAAACTGGAAATTGAGCAGGATAAACTGGAAATTGAGTGGGCCAAATTGGAAATTGAGCAGGCCAAACTAGACTATACGTGTCAAAATTCTACATGATAGGACAATATTAACTTTTCCGTTTTGGTTTACCATAGACGGTTCACATTCAATTGAAAAAAATAAAGGTCTAGATATTGGTAGCTGGGAGGTTCAAATGACAGGTTTTTTAAGACCTACTCTATCCACCGTTGGACACAACAAACCAACAATCTGGATTAACGAACTATGTGCTTCATTTATTTGAGATGAAAGACGGCTTATACCGTCGAAAGATGTGTACTAATCATCACATGATTCCTCCTCCACTATGATGAAACACGTGGGAGATGTCAACCATTCATCAGATGAGTCTAGAACATATGCCTCACCTACCCCAGAAAGCCATCTCTATCTCCTTACATGGTGACCCATGCATACAAAGATTAACTATAAGGGTCAGGTCTATTTCATGACCCAAACAGTCTGATTTGCGAAGATGTAACACCCAATCTTAAAACGGGGTCAGTTACAACGGGTCATTGATGTATTGTAACAGGACAAGTAGGATTATAGCTGTTGGATTTGGGTCATATTGGAACGATATCAGTTTGGCCCGCTCAATTTCCAGTTTGGCCCGCTTAATTTTCAATTTGTCCTGCTCAATTTTCAGTTTGTCCCCCTCAAATTTTAGTTTGTCCCGCTCAATTTTCAGTTTGTCCCGCTCAATTTCCAGTTTGGCCCACTCAATTTCTAATTTGTCCTGCTCGATTTCCAGTTTAGCCCACTCAATTTTCAGTTTGTCCCCCTCAATTTCCAGTTTGTCCCTCTCAATTTCCAGTTTGGCCCGCTCAATTTTCAGTTTGGCCAGCTCAATTTCTAGTTTGGCCTGCTCAATATCCAGTTTGTCTCGCTCAATTTTCAGTTTGGCCCGCTCAATTTCCAGTTTGTCCCGCTCAATTTTCAGTTTGGCCCGCTCAATTTTCAGTTTGGCCCGCTTAATTTCCAGTTTGTCCCGCTCAATTTTCAGTTTGGAAATTGAGCGGGCCAAACTGGAAATTAAGTGAGACAAACTGGAAATTGAGCGGGACAAACTGGAAATTGAGCGGGCCAAACTGGAAATTGAGCGAGACAAACTGGAAATTGAGCGGGCCAAACTGGAAATTGAGCGGGACAAACTGGAAATTGAGCGGGCCAAACTGAAAATTGAGCGGGCCAAGCTGATCCGAGTCTGACTTAGTCAGGAAAACCGAGTCGGATCAGATTGGCCCAGGTTCGGATCGATAACAAGAAAAAAAAAGAGAGAGAGAGAGAGAGAGAGAGAGAGAGAGAGAGAGAGAGAGAGAGATTCTGTACCTTGATTCATATGGCCATTGCAGTTCTGAACCTGAGGAAGAGATAGGGCCATTGCAGCTCTCAACCTGAGGAAGAGAGATGGTCATTGCAGCTCTGAACCTGAGGAAGAGAGAGGGCCATTGCAGCTCTTGTCAAAACCAATTTTGAAACAATCATTGTAATTCTTAGGTGGGCTACTTCTTCTTCTACCCCAAAACTCTAGAACAAGCATGCAAAATTCCCTCCAGAAAATATTAATTGGTTGGAAACATGTATTGGAATTGAAATCAAACTTGAAATCCTTAAGGTCTGTTTGGATAGGGTGAATCAAAAAGGTGAAAATGGAAAAGAAAAGTGGAATCTGAAAGCATTTGTTCCTTAGGTAAAACCACTGAATTTTCATTTCCTTCTCACTTGCTTGTAATGTTGCAAGAGTTGCTGTGGAAAATATGCAATTCCATTCCCTTTCATCTGTTTGGATTGGCATGTAAAAGTGAGGAATTCTAACTGAAATTTATATGGTGTTCCACTACAATTGTGACAATAACATACACACCTATGCTATAGGTAACAATCCTACGGCCACATATTGATGCTAGAAGAAAATTCTACAGCCACATGGACATAACGAGACTCCAATGTACAAGTCGGGTGTTGTCAGTCATCTGTCAATATAAGTGGGTTACACTTATCTACTTGTTGTCAGCCATCTGTCAATACTACAGCTTATATGCATATTTTCCTTGTTGGAGATCCCCCTTTAGGCATATAATCCATTTCTTGCTTCTCCTTTCAAAATTTCTTCCCCAAGGAATTGTTTAAGGCCCATTTCCAGCCACAACCACAGCGTTTGCAAATATCAAAACAACATTTAAAGCATCAATTCGAAGATTTGAAGCTCGGTATCCGATTTTAGGAAAATTAAAAAGAAAAGTTTAAAAAAATAAAAAGTTAAATTTAGACTATTGAACAATTTCTTCATCTGTAAGCATCCATTTGATAGGAAGCTATAGGATAGTGCTCACTGATCAATTAGAAATGCAAAGGACCTAAAAAAAAAAATTAAAAAATCAATGTGAATGTTAACAGGGTAGATCTTCAAATGAATGAATTAGAAATGAGTTTGCTTTGCTAAGTATTGAAATAAAAGGATAATTTTATGGAATGTTGTATTGAAAGAAAGGTCGAAGCCAAAAGAATACAAACATAAAAGAAAACATACTACAGTTGAGATGTGAATGTCATTTCCACCCGGTCGACCCCGAACCACTGTCCAACCCCGGTCGACCCCGAACCCCTGTCCAGCCTACCCGATTGACCCCGAACCCCGCATTCAAATCTTTGGGTGGTTGGTTTGTAATTGTTTTGGTTGTGAGAGTATTGAATTTGGGAGTGGAAAAGTAGTTGCTAGTGGTGGTCATGGGGGTTTTTGAAGCCATTGCACTTTCAAAGATTTGAACTTGTAACTGTTTGTAAGTTTTGGGAGATGGTTCTTGTTGGCATTGGTGTGTCATTTGTGTGGTGGTGAGAGTATTAGATTAAACAAAATGGGATCAATGTTGTTTTGTAGTTTAATACTGAACGCGAGAATTGTTTGAGACTTTTGAGTTGGTAGTTATTTTGTTTTTGAATGATTTCTTTTAGAAATTGGAAATCAACATTTTCTTGGACATTTTTTTTTCTTTTTCTGAGAGATGGAATTTTGGCATTCGTTGTTTAATTTGTTTGGGAGTGAGTCTTGGATTTAAGGAAATTAGGAATTCAGCGAGGGAACCTAGAAATAGAGCGAGGGAACATAGTAATTGAGCAAGGGAACGTAGGAATTCAGTTTGGCCCACTCAATTTCCAGTTTGTCCCACTGAAATTCTAGTTTGTCCCGCTCATTTCCATGTTTGCCCGCTTAATTTCCAGTTTGGCCTGCTCAATTTCCAGTTTGGCCCGCTCATTTTCCAGTTTATCCCACTCATTTTCCAGTTTGGCCCGCTCAATTTTCAGTTTGGCCCGCTGAAATTCTAGTTTGTCCCGCTCATTTCCATGTTTGCCCACTCAATTTTCAGTTTGTTCCGTTCAATTTTCAGTTTGTTCCGTTCAATTTTCAAATCTCACGTGGCCACTTCATTCCCCCACTCTCTCAATTTCTCCACTCTCACCTCTCTGTCTCTCTCTCTCTTGAAGCAAAAAAAAAAGAAGAAAAAAAAATCTCTTTTATGTTTTTTCAATCCATCTTCCATTTTCTTCTTAACAAGAAAATCCATATTTACTAATATTCTCATTTTTCTATTTTTCAAAAGAATGAGTTCGGACTCTAAAAGCGTCGGCTCCAGCACTCGTACTTTCAGCCCAAACCCTAACCAAGAAGGACTCCAAAATTACCAAACTGCCACTGTGCGGGAACCCCCCAAATCTAGGAAAATCTAATGACCTGCAGTGAACTATATTGCACAGTATATGAACCTCAGCGGCACATCCTACAATCATATCCCATATAAAAAATAATAATAATAATAATAAAGAACAAATTTTTTTTAGATAATCAATGCATCGAAAGCTAGAAACAATAGTTGATTTCTACTTTCTAGAGAAGTTTGCAACAAAAGATGAATTCAGGCGGGAATTTCACGGGATCAGAAATAACACTTTATTTAGATAATAAGTGACATGGAATATACACCAAGTGTTATAGATTAATCGTGTTTTTTATTAGGACTGCCATTCCATACAAGTTTCCCTAAAATTCAGCAGGAGTGCACCCATGAAACTCAGCCCACCACAAAGATTTATTGGGACAACAAAGCAAGCAAAAATGGAGTCCATTTGGCAGTCCCCAAATTCAGGTTTCAGCTGTTACGATGCATAGAAATGTCTCACTATGACATGCTCAGAATTTTTATTAACAAATAGGAGAAGTGTCCTTTTACATTTACATGCATACACAAGTAATGGAGATTAAATCTAGGAGCTTGATCCAGAATCAATATTCAGTCCAAAGCATTGCAGGATCTTAATCCAGAGTCAGCTCCTGAATTGTACAAACAATTGTGCCTTATTTAAAAAGAATGAAGATCATGTAGGAGTAAAGATTAGGCAGGTAAGTTAAAGACAATGCATAAATCAAGAGTGTTTCAAACATCATGTACACTTTCTTTCTAATATAGAGTTAAAAGGACTTGAATCAAGGATACAATATCCTCAGATACTATTACCTACATGGACTTGAATAAAAAAATAATAATAATAAATAGAAGATACAATGGAATATTGATTTTTGGTTGAATGTAACCATGGTTATACTTTCTTTCTTCCCTTTGTAATTGTTGGCCACGATCTTTCCATCTTGGAGATTTTGGTTCATGCCAATCTAAAGTGTGGCCATATATCAGTAGTCCAAATCACTAAATCATGGGCCTCAATTGTATGAACCAAAACCTAGAACAATATGGTGTAAGCATTCTTTAATAAATTAAGTAATAACCCCAGCCAACATGCACACAAGGAATGGCAAAACATAATAAATAGAAGGCTAGTTATATGAGCAAAGAACCAATGTCATCTCTTACTCAAATAGACGGGCCTTAACAGCTAAAATACACCATTCACATGATCCTGACCATTGGAGTGCATCGAAATGACCGTGAATCTAAACGGAATCGTCGGAATTGACCGTGAAATGCATGAAAATGACCGTGAAGTGAAGCGAATTGAATTTGAAATGCGTGGAAATGACCATGAAGTAAAGGGAATTGACCGTGAAGTGCATCAAAATGACCGTTAAAAAAAATCTAAACGGAAACGCTAGAAATGACCGTGAAATGCATGGAAATGACCGTGAAGTTAAGTGAATTGACCGTAAAATGCATGGAATGACCGTGAAGTGAAGGGAATTTACTGGAAATTGAGCGGAACAAACTGAAAATTGAGCGGGCCAAACTGGAAATTGAGCGGGCCAAACTAGAAATTGAGTGGGCCAAACTAAAAATTGAGGGGACCAAACTGGAAATTGAGGGGGCCAAACTAGAAATTGAGCGGGCCAAATTGAAAATTGAGCGGGACAAACTGGAAATTGAGCGAACCAAACTGAAAATTGAGCGGGACAAACTGGAAATTGAGCGGGTCAAACTGAAAATTGAGCGAGACAAACTGGAAATTGAGAGGGCCAAACTGGAAATTGAGTGGGCCAAACTGGAAATTGAGCGGGACAAACTGGAAATGTTGCTTGGATCTGTTGCTTAGATCACACCACGCTCTAGCTAGATCCCACCCTCTCTATTCATCAGTATTAGGGCGTTTTTCTGAAATTGGTCCCTCCACGGAAGAAAGTATGCACTACAGGTATAATGTAGTACATTTACCTAAACGGTGTAAATTTTTTGTGGGCCATTGAACTGCTGGATGAAGCTCGCATCTTGGTTTTCGGTTCATCCATGCAAAAATCATCTTATGAACATGATGGATTACAAGTAAAACATCATTTTGGGGGCATAACAAGGTTTCTTCGGTGGAACCACTATTTCCTGTGGTGTGATCCACTTGATATTTCGATGGAAAAATGGATGAACGTCGTGGATAGTCCACGTACATTCAAGGCGGGCCCAACTCCGTTTTATTTATTTATTATTATTTTTTTTACTATTAAAATTTTTTTGGGTTAGCTTATTAGTACACACCCATGTCAGTACACACACTCCATGTTAGCCACCCCCGCTAGGGATCGATACCAAGACCTCAAGTGTTGAAACGAGGTATCTCCACTCAGTTTGCCAGTTGAGCTATGGATTTGGTTATAAGCATCTTTTGTTTAGTGTATTGTATGTGCTCGATTCAGTCTCGATATTGAGGTAAACAACTTGTACATTATGGTAATTCTACAAGTGACATCGGGGGATGTATGTGTTTTAGTGGGAACCCGTTCTCAACTGGTTTTCTGTGCTTTGAAAAGCATCCTAGCTTATCCTCTTGGGGCTGCATGCCTCCAGAATGCCAAGAATATCTCCTGATTGCTGAGAAACCAGTTCTGAATGGTCTCTCAGTTTGGTGCTGGATGTCTTGGAGGGACCAAACATCCAACCTTTTCTGATTCAAATCCTTTCGGATGGAAAATCAAAATAATATTGGGATACTCCATTATGAACCAACCCTATTGGTTCATTCAAAAATCCGTGACCACTTCTTTATTAATTGTGTAGTGAATTGGTTGTAGCATCACCCGTGGAGGATTATTTTATATACATTGACGATCTCCCATGTCCTAATAAGACTCCTCAGCTCATTTGCCAATGTTGTTTCTGCCCTTTTCGTAGGATTATACATCATATGTTGTAGGAAGAATTTCAATCATTCTATGAATAAATTTCATCCTTGTTGGGAGTATTTAAAATTTTATTAGGGTGAGAAGTTGGGGTTCTCCGTCTTCGAATTGGTTGTGTGAATAATAGTACGATACCTTGTTTGCTTTTAGTGCTTGTATGTAATGGTTATGGGTTATCTGCAAATGTGATGTGAAGAGTTGATCCAAATTACTTGTCTTCCTTTTTTAGCAACCAGCCAAGGAAAATGTACCTAAATAATACTTTAATTTCACTACTAAACTATGGAGGTGTCCCAAAAGAATACTTTATGGATCTTCTGAGGAGTGCTTTGAATGATGCTCAATTTCCAGTTTGTCCCGCTCAATTTCCCAATTTCCAGTTTGTCTCGCTTAATTTCCAGTTTGGCCCGCTCAATTTCCAGTTTGTCCCGCTCAATTTCCAGTCTGGCCCACTTAATTTCCAGCGGGCCAATTTCCAGTTAGGCCCGCTCAATTTCCAGTTTGTCCTGCTCAATTTCCAGTTAGGCCCGCTCAATTTCCAGTTTGGCTCACTCAATTTCCAGTTTATCCCGCTCAATTTCTAGTTTGGCCCGCTCAATTTCCAGTTTGTCTCGCTCAATTTTCAGTTTGGCCCGCTCAAACCGTCCATCATGAGGTCTGTGTTTGGAAATTGAGCGGGATAAACTGAAAATTGAGCGGGCTAAACTGAAAACTGAGCGGGCTAAACTGGAAATTGAGCGGGCCAAACTGGAAATTGAGCGGGCCAAACTGAAAATTGAGCAGGACAAACTAGAAATTGAGCGGGCCAAACTGAAAATTGAGCGAGACAAACTGGAAATTGAGCGGGCTAAATTAGAAATTGAGCAGGACAAACTGGAAATTGAGCGGGATAAATTGGAAATTGAGCGGGCCACTTGAGTTTTGAATTTGCTTCAATTTTTGGGTTGATTCAAATATCATAAAATTTCATGAGATTTTGTACTGAAATTAGAATGATTAATCATGATATTTGTACTGAAATTTCATGAGATACTTACATGCCCCAAGCAAAAACTTGAGTGTCAGTCAATTCCCTTCACTTCACGGTCATTTTCACGCATTTCACGGTCAATTTGCTTAACTTCATGGTCATTTTCATGCATTTAAGGTGGCCAAACTGAATAGGCCACATACATTTAAGGTGGGCCCAACTTAAATGTCTCTCAACAAAGGGTTCCGTCATATTGTGCTCGAATTGGATTCGAAGCTGGTTATCGACCTTCTCGCTGGCAGATCTTCTCCCTCATGGCAAGGGAGACCTTGGGTTTCTAGGATTAAGGATCTCATGACTAGAGGTAACATCTATCTCAAATTTATCCACCGTGAAGTTAGCAGTCCAGTTGATGGGTTAGCTCGCTGGGATAGTGAGTTACAAGGGTCTCGGGTCGTTGATTGTTTTGCTAATCTCCCGGTGTCCATTAAGGGGTTGCTCTTCCTTGATCGGGTGGGTCTAGGTGCAGTGAGAGAAGTGGCCGAGTCTGCTTAGGTCTATTGTTGTATAGATGCAGGCGGTTTTTTTTGTTTTGGCTTTTTGGGTGGACCCAGGTATTATGCTGCTGGGGATCCCGCTTCTGTTTTTGCTTTGGTTGTACATCATACTTTCCAAATTTATTTGGTGGAGCACCATACTCTCCATCCTCATCGTCTCCTCTTGAGATTTTCAAGGTCATTTATATGCATTTCAAGATCAATCCCGGCGATTCCGTTTCTCATTTCACTCTGGAATGGGAAGTCAATGTATATATTGTCCCCAGATGTGATATTGACATATAGGAGTCTACATGTGAGATGAGTCACCGAAAATGATGTGGACCAATAAAAGCATTTCACGGTCATTTCCATGCATTTCACGGTCAATTTCCTTCACTCCACGGTCATTTCCATGCATTTCACGTTCAGTGAATTGACCGTGAAGTTAAGTGAATTGACCGTGAAATGCATGGAATGACTGTGAAATGAAGGGAATTTATTGGAAATTGAGTGGGACAAACTGAAAATTGAGCGGGCTAAACTAGAAATTGAGCGGGACAAACTGGAAATTGAGCAAGATAAACTGGAAATTGAGCAGGCCAAACTGGAAATTGAGCGAGACAAACTGGAAATTAAGCGGGCCAAACTGGAAATTGAACGGGACAAACTGGAAATTGAGCGGGCCAAACTGAAAATTGAGCGGGACAAACTGGAAATTGAGCGGGATAAACTGGAAATTGAGCGAGACAAACTGAAAATTGAGCAGGCCAAACTGGAAATTAAGCGGGCCAAACTGAAAATTGAGCGGGACAAACTGGAAATTGATTTAATAGTCCAATGCTCCTGAGCTTTCACAACTTGATTGGATTTACAACTTGATTGGATTTTCAACAGTCGAGTTTAATCAAGAGGAAATGACAAAAATTAATATGTTTCCTAGCATTCATAATAAGGAAGTACCCTCAAATTCCAGTTGTGTTCCTTTCAAGTCTAACTTGAAAGTAACTAATTGCAATTTGGAGACACCATCAATCTGAATGCTGAGGAGACTAAAGTTTCTATTGCTGCCACAGTTATAAAACTCAGTGAATCATCTTGAAACTCGACAGAATTGACTCGACTTGACGAGATTGCAAGTGAAGTCAGTGGGGAATTTGATTTCAAATGTGATTCAGTGTGACTCTTTGAGTCGACTCGTTGACTCACAACGTCCCAAACCAAGTCACTAGCCTAAGAACAATTCTTTTTCACAATAAGCATACAAAGAAATTTGAACTAGCAACCTCCCAAATTGCAGGATACATATACCACCAGCACTTCATTGCTCGTGAACATGTTTACTTTCTTGTATATATATTATGCAAAGATGACTATTTTACTGATTAAAACAGCTATTTATTTCATCAGCAGCATCTAAGACTTATCCCAACTAATTGGGATTGGAGACATGAATCCTGTTCTGCCAGTCCACTTTAACAAGGGCTTTGGAATGTCCTATTGTGTAGATTCATGATGAAAATTATTGCAAACTCCCACCTCAAATCAAGCTTCGGAATCATGCTCTCGCTCCCTCTTCCTAGTCATTTATACTTGCTAACATTTTGAAACAGACGCTTCCCGGCTTCCTCACCTGAATATATGCTGCTTTGCTTCATGCTCCATGCTTCATGCAACCACACTCTGTGACTGTCCACCTTCCGATAAAAGCCTCCATTTTCTTCATTTTGTATTTCCCCTTTGTCCGGTCGAGAATACAGACCCCACGCACGTCATTTTGTATTTCCCATTTTTTAGCAACCAGCCAAGGAAAACGTACCTAAATAAGACTTTAATTTCACTACCTAAATAAGCCAAAAGAATACAAACATAAAAGAAAATACACTATAGTTGAGATGTGAATGTCATTTCCACCTGGTCGACCTTGAACCGTTGTCCAACCCCGGTCGACCCCGAACCCCGCATTCAAATCTTAGGGTGGTTGGTTTATAATTGTTTTGGTTGTGAGAGTATTGAATTTGGGAGTGGAAAAGTAGTTGCTAGTAGTGGTCATGGGGGTTTTTGAAGCCATTGCACTTTCAAAGATTTGAACTTGTAACTGTTTGTAAGTTTTGGAAGATGGTTCTTGTTGGCATTGGTGTGTCATTTGTGTGGTGGTGAGAGTATCAGATTAAACAAAAATGGAATCAATGTTGTTTTGTAGTTTAGTACTGAACGCGAGAATTGTTTGAGACTTTTGAGTTGGTAGTTATTTTGTTTTTGAATGATTTCTTTTAGAAATTGGAAATCAACATTTTCTTGGACATTTTTTTTTTCTTTTTCTGAGAGATGGGATTTTGGCATTCGTTGTTTAATTTGTTTGGGAGTGAGTCTTGGATTTAAGAAAATTAGGAATTCAGCGAGGGAAACCTAAAAATTCAGCGAGGGAACCTAGAAATAGAGCGAGGGAACATAGTAATTGAGCGAGGCAACCTATAAATTGAGCGAGGGAACCGAGGAATTGAGCGAGGGAACCTAGAAAATGAGCAAGGAAACTTAGGAATTCAGCGAGGGAACCTAGAAATTTAGCAAGGGAACCTAGGAATTAAGCGAGGGAACCAAAGAATTGAGCGAGGGAACCGAAGAATTGAGCGAGGCCCGCTCAATTTCCAGTTTGGCCTGCTCAATTTTCAGTTTGGCTCGCTCAATTTTCAGTTTGTCTCTCTCAATTTCCAATTTGGCCCGCTGAAATTCTAGTTTGTCCTACTCAGTTCCATGTTTGCCCGCTCAATTTTCAGTTTGTCCCGCTCAATTTCCAGTTTGGCCCGCTCAATTTCCAGTTTGGCCCGCTCAATTTCCAGTTTATCCCGCTCAATTTCCAGTTTGGCCCGCTCAATTTTCAATTTGGCCCGTTGAAATTCTAGTTTGTCCCGCTCATTTCCATATTTGCCCGCTCAATTTTCAATTTGGCCCTCTCAATTTCCAGTTTGTTCCGCTCAATTTCCTTTGTCTCGCTCATTTTCATGTTTGCCCGCTCAATTTCCAATTTGTCCCGCTCAATTTTCAATTTGGCCCGCTGAAATTCTAGTTTGTCCCGCTCATTTCCATGTTTGCCCGCTCAATTTCTAGTTTGGCCCGCTCATTATGAGCTTAACACAATAGCTCATAATGATGTGTTCTGATTTTTTGTTTCTTATCCAAAATTTCAAGATTTTCAAGTTCCCATCATGTTTGGATTTTTAAAATAACCCCAGTTCAAAGATTTTCAAGGTCATTTCTATGCATTTCACGATCAATCCCGGCGATTCCATTTCTCATTTCACTCTGGAATGGGAAGTCAATATATATATTGTCCCCAGATGTGATATTGACATGTAGGAATCTACATGTGAGATGAGTCACTGAAAATGATGTGGACCAATAAAAGCATTTCACGGTCAATTCGCTCCACTTCACGGTCATTTCCATGCATTTCACGGTCAATCCCGGCGATTCTGTGTTGATTCACAATCATTTCCATGCATTTCACGGTCAATTCCCTTCACTTCACGGTCATTTCCATGCATTTCACGTTCAATACCGGTGATTTCGTTTCATTTCACAGTCAATTCCCTTCACTTCACGATCATTTCCATGCATTTTTTTTTTCTAAACAAACAAGCTAAAATATAGGACAACTACTCCATTACAAGTCGCATTTTGTATCAAGCAATTTATTTGGGAGAAGGAAATCCGACATATCTTGTTAGCTTGAGGGGAGGCATTGGAATTTCTTTTGCCATCAACACAAATGATCTGCACTCAATTATAATTAATTTATAAGAAACTTATATATTAATTGGGTTCGTGTTGGGTCAGGCAACCCGAGACCTCAACCCGAGCCCAACCCAAGTTTTATCTGGTTGGTGTTTGTATGGCCCAACCCCAAGACCAAACTTGATACACCCTGCCCAAGCCCAACCCAATGTCGGGTCGGTCACAGGTTGGTCAGGTTGAGCCTGCCCAACTTTTTGCCCTAAAATCATATATGGTCCGTCAAGTAACTAATTTTAGCTTAGAAGATATTCTTGTTATATGAATAAAGAAAGAAATGAAAAAAAGAGATAAAAATTTTTTATATGCTTATATATACATATTTATATAAATATGTGTCAGAGAAAAATGTAGGTAGAATAAAATTCTCCATGTAAAAAAAATAATAAATAAAATTAAAATAAATAAATAAATAAATAAACATGATACGGATACGGTTATAGGTACGGTTATAATCCGTAGCCATAGATCGAAGTTGGAGCCGCCGAATCCACAACAGCGACTTGTGGTGGAATCACGGGAGTTGCGATTGATCGCCGGGCTTTGGCTATAGCTACGGTTATAATCCGTAGCTATATAAAACCGTAGCTATAAGTTCCTAGTTTTTTTTTTCTTTCGCAGTTGTAATCCCCACCGCCTTTTGTGGGTCCCATCATGAGGTCTTTGTTATATCCAAACCGCTTAATTTCCAAACTGAAAATTGAGCGGGACAAACTGGAAATTGAGCGGGCTGAACTGAAAATTGAGCGAGACAAACTGGAAATTGAGCGAGACAAACTGGAAATTGAGCGGGACAAACTGAAAATTGAGCGGGCCAAACTGAAAATTGAGCGAGACAAACTGGAAATTGAGCTGGCCAAACTGAAAATTGAGCGGGCCAAACTGAAAATTGAGCGGGCCAAACTGGAAATTGAGAGGGACAAACTGAAAATTGAGGGGGACAAACTGAAAATTGAGTGGGCTAAACTGAAAATTGAGTGGGACAAATTGGAAATTGAGCGGGCCAAACTGGAAATTGAGCGGGACAAATTGGAAATTGAGCGGGACAAACTAAAATTTGAGGGGGACAAACTAAAAATTGAGCAGGACAAATTGAAAATTAAGCGGGCCAAACTAGAAATTGAGCGGGCCAAACTGATATTGTTCCAATATGACCCAAATCCAACAGCTATAATCCTACTTGTCCTGTTACAATACATCAATGACCCGTTGTAACTGACCCCATTTTAAGATTGGGTGTTACATCTTCGCAAATCAGACTGTTTGGGTCATGAAATAGACCTGACCCTTATAGTTAATCTTTGTATGCATGGGTCACCATGTAAGGAGATAGAGATGGCTTTCTGGGGTAGGTGAGGCATATGTTCTAGACCCATCTGATGAATGGTTGACATCTCCCACGTGTTTCATCATAGTGGAGGAGGAATCATGTGATGATTAGTACACATCTTTCGACGGTATAAACCGTCTTTCATCTCAAATAAATGAAGCACATAATTCGTTAATCCAGACTGTTGGTTTGTTGTGTCCAACGGTGGATAGAGCAGGTCCTAAAAAACCTGTCATTTGAACCTCCCAGCTACCAATATCTAGACCTTTATTTTTTTCAATTGAATGTGAACCGTCTATGGTAAACCAAAACGGAAAAGCTAATATTGTCCTATCATGTAGAATTTTGACACGTAGTCTAGTTTGGCCCGCTCAATTTCCAATTTGGCCCGCTCAATTTTCAGTTTATCCTGCTCAATTTCCAGTTTGGCCCGCTCAATTTCCAGTTTTTCTCTCTCAATTTTCAGTTTGGCCTAGTTTGGTTCGCTCAATTTCCAGTTTGGCCCGCTCAATTTCCAGTTTGGCCCGCTCAACTTTCAATTCACTTAACTTCACAGTCATTTCCACGCATTTCATGATCATTTTTAACGATTCCGTTTAGATTCACGGTCATTTCGATGCACTTCACGATCAATTCCCTTCACTTCACGGTCATTTCCACGCATTTCACGTTCAATTCGCTTCACTTCACGGTCATTTCCACGCAATTTGTGTTCAATTTGCTTAACTTCATGGTCATTTCGATGCATTTTATGGTCAATTCCGACGATTCCGTTTAGATTCACGGTTATTTTGATGCACTTCACGGTTAATCCCCTTCACTTCACGATCATTTCAATGCATTTGACAGTCAATCCCGGCGATTCCGTTTCCAAGTTTTATCGGGTTGGTGTTTGTATGGCCCAACCTCAAGACCAAACCCGATACATCTTGCCCAAGCCCAACCCAATGTCGGGTGGGTCACAAGTTGGTCGGGTTGAACCTGCCCAACTTTCAGCCCTAAAATCATATATGGTATGACAAGTAACTAATTTTGGTTTAGAAGATATTCTTGTTATATGAATAAAGAAAGAAATGAAAAAAAAAGGAGAGAATTATATATATATATATATATATATATATATATATATATATATATATGTGTGTGTGTGTGTGTGTGTGGTGTGTGTGTGTGTGTTAGAGAAAAATGTAGGTAGAATAAAATTCTAAATGTAAAAAAAAAAAAAAATAAAAAAAAAAAAATAAAAAATGAACAAAAAAAAATTAAAAAGAAAAGTACACAGATTACGGCTATAGCTACGGTTATAATCCGTAGCCATAGCCTTTTGTTTGAATCGGGGATCAATCGCGGATTCCGCAATCCATCCCCAAATCATACAGCGAGTTGCGGTGGAATCGCGGAATCCGCGATTCATCCCAGATTCTGTTTTTTTTTTTTTTTTTTTTCTTTGAAATTTTTGTTGCTTCTGTGGGCCCCACCATGAGGTCTGTGTTATATCCAAACCGTCCATCTATTTGGCGAGCTCATATTAAGGCTTGAGACGAAAAATAAGACAGATCTAAGTATCAAGTGGACCACACTGTAAAAGGCAGTGGGGAATTGAACGTCTACCATTTAAACCCTTTTAGGGGTTACAGAAGTTTTGGATCATTAAGAAATTTGTTTTTCCTCTTCATCCAGGCCTTTGTGACCTTATGAATAGATTGGATGGAAAATAAATTTTATGGTGGGCCCTACAAAATTTTTAATGGTGAAAATCAATTTCACCGCTGCTCTTAGTGGTGTGGTCCAGTTGATCTTTGGATATTAATTTTTTTTTTTGGATAATGCTCCCAAATGATCTCGAAATATGGATGAACGTTGTGGATATAATAAATATAGAGCTGTGGGGCCACGTAACTTTGATCTCTTTTAAGCCTTTCATACAACTCTCTGTTGGAGGAGCGTCCGCGCTCGTCTTCGCAGTGGAAAGGAGGGGCAGTTTCGTCCTCAAAGTCGCTGTCCGCACGTGCTAGTCTAGATTGGTAACTAAAGTTTGTATTCTTTCATAGAAATCGCTGGGTAAAAGGTTTTGTCTACAGTGGTCATTTTCTCCCTGTTGACAGTATTATCCGTAATAGAGGAGCTATTTGCTACTCAGGCAAAACATGAAGGGTGATACACATGCGCTTGAAAATGTAGACGTGGCATTCGTGTAACTCAAATTAAACTGTCCAAATGAGTAGATCACTGTAGCTAGGTTGTAATTTAATATTTTTAATCTATGTTTAATAAAAGGTTGTTTCTTGAATTTAGACCGTTGATTAATTTTCATTTTGACTGTCCATTGGATATCAATTAATCAACCAGTGAAGGGATAAATTCAACATAATCTTTAGTTATGAACCGTACGAAGTGGGTCCCACTATTTGGTCGGTTCTATTTGAGTTACCCATATCCCACGTGTGCATCTCCGGAGTGCCTGAGTATCATCCACCACTCTCTGCCAGACTGTCAGCGGTTTTTTCCTCTACTTCACGGGGAGTTATTGGATTCTCCGGCTGCGTATGACGCTTGATACGCAGGCACTTAAGAATAGTACACCTGGCATAAAATAACCCAATTAAACCGATTAAATTGCGTAATCCCGTCCCTTTTAGTTACTCGATAAAAATAAGGTTAGTTGAATAATCCTAACCTCCGATTCATCCATTGAAACAAGACTAGTGGATATTTTTATTTCTAACCATCAAATAAATTTCCATTAATATAATATTTAAATAATCGAATAAGATCGATATTTGGTTAGTGATACATCTAATATATTAAAACAACTTTAATGTCTAATTCGAATTATTTTTATGCCACGTCAGCTAGTTTGGAGTAATTTCCAACCGACCGCGTATCATCCATCGACGTCTGCCAGACTATCTACTTCATGTCGGGAGCGGATAAGGTGCGGCCCGGCCTTACCCACCACGGTGCGGCCCAGACCATGGGGCATTCTTTGATGCATGTGTTATATATCCACACTTTCCATCGGTTCTTTTAGATTATTTTAGATCAGGAAAAAACTAAAATAAAACTCTAAGGAGGGCCACACTATAGGAAACGGTGGTTATTGGGCGTTCACCATTAAAAACTTTCTAGGCCCACTGAAGTACCCGCCGTAATTTTTATTTCCATCCAAAATGTTTATAATATAAAAAAGACCTAGATTAAGGAGAAAAAAATATCATCTTGATCTAAAACTTTTTTGGGCCATAAGAAGTTTTTAATGGTCAATCACTAATTTTTCCTGTGGTATGATCTACATGGATTTAGATCTGCTTCATTTTTTGTTTTATTATCTAAAATTAGCTGATAAAACGTATGGACGAAATGGATATACAAAATATACATCAATGTAGGCCCCACAGTCAGGTCCGCACCGTGTTGGGTGAGGCCCGGGCCGTACGTAATCCGCTCCCCATAATATCCGAATGCTGCTATTTCAAAAGTTCCACCCAATGAGAGTCGGACATGTGGACAGCTGTGGATGGCGGTAACCGTTCGCTTTCTCTCACGCAGACAAATGAGACTCCCTTCCCTTCCTCTCCCTATCCGGAAGCTCCCGAAAGGGTGAATGCTAGTACCTTCTTTTCTTCTCGTTTCGTTACTTTCTGGAGAGAGAGAGAGGGAGAGAGAGAGAGAGAGAGAGAGAGATGCAGAAAGACTGAGTGAGAGAAGATCTTGAAAGAGTCCATCTCTCTCTCTCTCTCTCTCACAATCACAGCAATGGAGTGTTTTGGTGTTCGTCACTCAGCAGCCCTAGCAGTGTCCTGCCCAGATTGGATTTCCTTCCGGAGAAGGAGAGTGTTCAGTAAGCAACGGCGGCAGCAGCAGCAGCAGCAGCAGAGAAGACGGTCTCTGTACGTTGCGACAAGGGCCGAGGGGAGAGAGCAGAGCTGCACTGCAGTCAGAGATGATTTCGCCGATGAGGAAGATTATATCAAGGCAGGAGGCACTCAACTCCTGTTTGTTCAAATGCAGGAGCGGAAGCCTGCAGATAAGCAATGCAAGATTGCCGACAAGGTTGGGGGTTCTTGAATTTCTCATGAATGACAGTGACTGTTAGCTGTGGTCCATATAGCTAGCGGTGGATGGATATATGCCTTGGAAGAGTAGTAGTCCTCTTTATCTCTTGCTGGAATTTATAGAACTTAACAATGCTAGCATGTCAGATGCTCTTTTACCTTTATTTATTTGTTAGTTTATTTTTTGAGGAGAGAGGTGTTGATGCTGCTTCGCAGCATAAGCCACATTTCTTTGTTTTTCAACAAGTGAATCGAAAGCTCCTGTGAAATGGGTTTTGTCTTTTGGAATACCAAGTTGATTCGTCATGACTGTTCTTGCTAATAGGAGGAAATGTGGCTCAATTGGTTCTCAGCAAGTGGTCGACATTCGTAAGGGAGTGGGACATCTATTTGATTTGTTTCCATTATTTGAAAGGATTTGGGTGTATTGGGTCCAGTCTGCAATGGGTTGTGGTGGAGTTTGTTGCATTGGAATCTATATGTTGATGTGTGGGCAATTGCTCAGTGCGTGTAGTGGGCGGAACTGGGAGCTCACCATTCACAATTGGGGAATTGAACTGAGCTCCCAATTGCGAAGTGCTTCAACTCTGTTTGTTGTTGATGGTGTGAAGATAATGTGAAATAAACATCATCGGAGATTTGGGTTCACATTGAAATAAGTAGAGAAGGAGACATAAGATTAACATGGGCCATCACATCGTGACTACCTCCATGGGGAAGCAGTGACAAATCATTCTACTAGCTAAATGAGGAAGGCAAGATACAAGGGAAGCATTGCTCAAGAAAAAAGAAGAGAAAACCCACCTCTCCTCATCACGCAACCAAGAGAACTTTGAGAAACTATCCCACCTATTCTCTTTCCCATGCGAAAACATAAGAAGAAATACCTTGGAGAAAACTCTCCCCATGAGAGAAATTCTCTCTTTCTCTCTCTACACACACACATCTTCTTTCCATATTGCAAGCACAAGGGAAAACCCTTCTAGGTTCAAAGTTAAATGACCGTCTCTCTAGCTTTGATACCATGCCCTAACTTGGAGTTCAAGAACCTAAAGGTAAAAGGAGCTTTCTGCCATGGAAAAATGCCTCTCACTTAGCATGCAAAAAATGTCAAATTTGCCCTTGGAAAATGCCCCTCAACCAAAGCCACGGTGATTGGCCATTACATACATCACGACCATTCGCATCTGTCACTTCAGATGCTATTTGACTAAATGTCGTGGTTGTTGTACTCGCTTCATCATTGGCCCAACCTCTGTCATCAATGAATATGCCATTTCATTTGCAATTTTGTCTACCATCCCCATAGTCATTTCTTGATTCTAAACCCCTATGTTGTCATCATTAGCTCTGCTGATGGTCAGCTTCAAATTTTGCTCTTGTTGGCATGAGTCGAGTCTCCTCTCGAGTACACCCGGTTGACCAATCGGCCATTGAATCAGCTTTGTCCTTGTCAAATATGTAGTGGTTTGGCCCACGAGATCATGCCTAAATTGTTTTGGGGCGGAACTAGGTTGTGGTTTCACATTTATAAATCTTGTAATTATGTAACTTTGCCAAATTGGCATGACAACTCAAAACACGAGAAAAGTTTACTCATGTCTTGGAGCTCTAGATAGACAGTTTTCGACAACATGGCCATAATTTCCTATTTGGAGATTTAGATTGACTGATCTTGGATGTGCTAGGAAGTCCTATCAAATGGTCATCCAATCATTCTAGTTTGATGATTGACAGCTAGATTAGTAGTTGTGGGGCTTTATAGTTGACTGAACTGTTGTACAGTTCTGGTCGTAAGTATGTTGCTCAATTTGTTCTTCACGTAGGGTGCTGATTTTAGTAAAATTTGTTTGTTGTTATTGTTATCATTATTATTTTGTGAGTTCTTCTTGGACTCTAAAGGTTTGTGATGTGCAGAACGTAGGTTTTTTAGGTTCTCTAGATTGAAATGCTGGTGTCATCCAAAGTTGAGGATTTATCAATTTTGTGATGTGTCACATTTTGCATTCAATTTGGAGAGATTTGTGATTAAATGATGGGCTGGGTCATCCTAAGAGTGTGCTTGGATTGGTGAAGGTTCAGATTGGTTCTTAGGCTGTTGGAAATGTTCTGTTCTACTTGTTTGGGAAAGAGGACCTCTTGCATCATGAGTACCACCTTAGCCTTTCTCACAACAATTTGAAGTTGACTTTTAAATGGTTGATTGGAGAAAGTTCTGCAATCAGCTGCCCACCAGACATCAACCCTCTTTTTACCTGGGCTCTTGGAACGGCACATGGTAGAGTCTCAAAGTAAGAACGTAGGAGGCCTAGCCTAGCTAATTAGGCCAGGGATGCATTTCTGGTAAAAGGGACAAGAAGACATTCTTCCTAAAACCTATTCAAGGAGAAGTTCCCCTACATTTGGAACAATCTCCACATGCTCATGTAATTTACTTGAGGGGATATGTTAGCGCATTTATTTATAGTTTGTTAATTGTATTTTGTTCTTTGATTCTTTGGTAGGGATACTAGTCTTCAATAATAACTACCTTAGGTGCAAGTATTTTAATAAATTTTGTAGTTTATATACCACTGGATCTTGTCTCATTAGTGAACTAACAAGGCTATGATCAATAGCTATTCTTCCTGAAGTCAAAACTAACCTGCATGCATGCTTTCCAATCATGCTCAGCAGGTTTGGCTGGCACTACATGCTTACAAATTGTACTATGTTGAATGTATAAAATTATTACTACCAATTGCTGATGCAAAAGTTTTAGTCTACAACGCATTCCAATTCAATAATGTTCTGTTGTTGTTGTTGTTGTTATTTTTTATTGGCTTTCTAATAGTTTTAGGTTTTCAATTCATCTGCTTCTGGTCGTTATTTATTGATCCTCATTTAGATGGATGTATCTTGCAGCTGCCACCCATATCTGTTGGGAATTCTCTATTGGATTTGGTTGTGATTGGTTGTGGTCCAGCTGGTCTCTCCTTGGCTGCAGAATCTGCTAAACAAGGCTTGAGTGTTGGCCTTATTGGGCCAGACCTTCCATTTACAAATAATTATGGCGTTTGGCGGGATGAATTTAAAGGTATATTCTGTTTGAATTGGTAGTAGGATCAGCTATGAACTCTTTATTTATTTCCCCCCTTGAATTCATATATCTAGCTTTAGAATCAAATTAGGGACATGTCAAAACCCTAGCATTTAATTTTGAGAGGCTCTTCTATTTATCATTTCATAGTTGCTGCGAAACTACAACATCACATATTGTTAATTGCCATTGTACTTGTACAGGAAGTATGTCCTCTTGTTTTTTTGTTTACCGTTATAAGTTTTGTACATCATTTTGAAGACGCCACCTATATTTTTCTCCATTGTTATGAAGCATACAAAATTTATTGATAGCTTGTTTCGATCATATTTTTCCATGTATTTTCCCCTAAATGATATATTTTTATAGGCTTCTTATCTTATTGGCATAGTTGTTGGCATCTTTTGATTAGTGCTGTCAATGGGACATGCATGGAGTTGGCCATGGCCCAAATTTTGATCTTTTCAGACCCAGCCAATTTGAATTTTGATTTTTCTTGGCCCGCAACCGGGCCATGATAGCCTTAGTTTTGATTGTTGATGTGCATTATCAGGTAGTGTTTTATGCCACATGTTTATGCTTTTGTGCCTAATCATCCACAATGCTTTCCTTGTATTTAGTACCATTGAAATTTGTTCTTTCCTAACGTAATTGATACCTTGTGATTTTTTGCATGCCTAGATTTGAATGGCTTAGGCCCACTGGTCCAGAAGCTTCTCAAACTCAGGCATTGACTTCTCTAGTTAGATTGGGTCTGATGTGTCTCTAGTTCTTTCAATTAGACCAACTTGTGATCCCGCTCCCACTTCCTAGCAAGGTATTAAAAAAGGTTACATGACGGCGGTTATGGTCAATACGTAATGGTGATGGTAATCGTTATGTGTTACGGGGCCTTAATGGCTGTTACAGAAAATGGCCCATAACAGCCATTGTGGGGCCGACACAGTGCTGAAGGAAAAAAGAAAAGAAAAAAGGTCATAGCGGCACCTTGCTTCCTAGCTGTTTTACTTGTTAACATTTTGAAATAGATGCTTCTCCACTTCCGCACCTGAATCTGTGGCACTTCTCTTCACATTTGTGCAACTATAAGTAGGGATGACAGAGGAAGAGGCAATCGGATGAACCTAAAAAATCATGACCTAAAGTCGTTATGCCAACCGATACCGATACGGGATACCTTGTTCTAACATGAACATCCTCACTATGAGCAATAAACCACAGTCATTACAATGTACTTTTTCCTCCCATTGATTAAGAGTTCACATCTTTGGTCTCATCCAATATCTATCCAGTCTAGAAGTAAGAAACAATTTGCTATAGGGATTGGATTTGAGCAAGCCAACTATGCCTTCTGACTTCCGTCCCTGAGTGATACTATTAGGTCAGCTCATCTAAGCAACACCCAAAACCAACCTTTACCATGGTAGGAACATAAACACTGGTAATGTATCCCTCCATCAAATCCAATGTGATCAACATCTCGTCCCTAGTGCTCAGTGCTCACTATCAAGGTGAGATCAATTTGTCATTCATTCACAATCACACCACTTGTCATGTGGGAATGTCTCTTTTGTGATTCATAAAGTATCACCAAGTGACACAACCAAAGCTTTGCTCTACATCACCATCACCTATCATGTGGGTGGTGATTACCATCCTTTCACAAGGATCGGGATGTGAACAATGATTGGATTCAGGTTAATGAGCAACTTCACTTAGTTCCATCATCCATGTTGGGGACATCATGCACACACGCACACCCCCCTACGCACGTACGCAAGGAGGGCCCCACCATCGATTTGGATCGATGACGACGTCCAGGGAGGGCTTCCTAGTTAGAAGACTGCATTTTGGTTCGTTGGAGTAGACCCGATAGTCATGTGAATCCTACCATGGGTTCTCATGATCGTGACCCACTATTCTAATTGATCTAGTACTTTGGGTTTTGCTTATTATTGTTATTAGGAATATCATGGACAGTTTAGATTGCTTTGATTAATTGTTATTTTTATTACTTCGTCTCCAAGCAATAGGTTGCGCACATGGCGTGAGTTTTGGGGTATAGTGTTTTATTATAAATAGGCACCCCTTGTAGTCTTTTTTTCTTAATGAAGATTAATAAAATTGCTGCGTTTTTCTGCTCCTCTAAATCTCTGAGTTGTGGAGATTCAATTGGGTGCGAAACCCTCCCTTCCTCGAAGGGCCGACTACTGTGGTGCGAAGCGACACCTATCCCGATCTGCCCCCACCTTCTTCCATCCATATTTCTCTTTTTCTACAAGCATTCCATCTGCAAATCTATCAATATTTGCAGGCGTTTCTCCATCTACTACAGATTTCTAGAATCTGGCCCTGCAAGAGGGCTGAAACTTCGGCGGAGCACCACGCACAAACCGGCATTGGATCGAGCTGAGATTTGGTGGTTTTGGAGTCCATTCCTGGCCGACCAGGGCCAAGGTGACCTTTTTCTGAATAGTGGGCCCCACACACGTGCAGCCAGGATCACATGCACATGCGTCTGGGCCATTGTTGCTGTCCACACGTGCGGTACTTTTCTGGTTCTTCTCTCTCCTCTCTTTCACCCCTCTTTCACCCCAAATCCCTAACCCTAACCCTAAATTACTCAAATCCCCAATTTTATGCCCTTTCTTCAACCTTAGGGTTATCCGAATTGAAATCTGTGAACCCCTTGGATTGGAGAATTATTTCTGTGCATGTGTGGATGAATTTACCCTCTTTTGATTCTTTTTTGGTCTGTAATTTTGATTGATCCGGCCCTAGCATGTGTAGGCCTGGATCCGCATAAGATTCCCCTTGATTGAGTGTTTGAACTTTTGTGTGGGATGTGAAATTTGTGTAGTTGTTTTTGAACTAGTGTGATCTAAAGCCTGAAAATCTTGCACATCATACTTGAATTTCATGTCCTGCATCACCAAGTGCCTTGGATAGATAGATTAATATACCGTAGTTAATATATGGACACTTCGTAAATGTACATCAATATGGGTTAAGTAGATGATGGATTCTCTGGTTGTCCTTGGAAACTTGGGATTGGACACAACAATCATTGACCAAGGGAAAGTTGTAGTCAATGGACTTCAATACTCTCTTATGCCATGACCTTCTAACAAGTTATAGGACAGACCTAGGGTTTATTGTCATCATTGTAATGGCGGATGTGTTTATCTTGTGTGATGGGACTGACATGAATCAAGATGGAAGGTCTCCACCGCCGGGCACAACTTTGAGTCGGTGTGTCTTTGCCCTACCCCACATAAGAGTGTGAGTGTACCATGGATATAAGATCCTAATTTGGACCTATAGGGCACTTGCATTGGTGGATCGAGGTCAAGTCACTAGTATGGGGAACCCATTTGCTTAGACTATGATTAACTTGAGGGTACACTAAAATGTGATTAATCCTTAAACATAAGGACATGTGAGGGTCAGGTTCTTCGTTATATATGCTTTGGTTCGCTTTACAAGGTTATCACATGGCCAACAACAAGTGTGTGGTTGGGTGCATCTATTTGTTGGATTTACGCCTTGGAAAACCAATGTGAGCCCAATTCACAAACCATGTGGACCTAACAATGATGATCTCAATTGTAGGTCATGATGACTAAGGGTCCTAGATGGACAAATTTCTATGCCTTAATAAGTGGCGGTGCCTTAAACGTGCATGAACATAAGTAGAAGAGTGACCCTCTGTGATGAGGACATCACGTCACGTACACCCTTACGTACGTATTAGAGGAAGAGGCGGGCTGCACCGATTTCCCTGTGGTTAGGCGGGTACCCGCGATTGTGCAGAAGACCCCATGTGCATGTGCGAGCATCTGGAAGACCCCACACTGGGAAGATCCACATGGGCTGCTTTATGGAGTGATCCAGACCATTGGATCGAAGGGACTCAACAATTGGGCCATTGGATCGCATGGATCACATGATCGGGCCATTGGTAGTTGATCGTCCACATCAATTTTAGACTTTATCATATTTTAAGGTTTAGTTTTTGATTATTTTATATTTGGACACATTATGAGTGTTTTAGTTGATTTTATTTATACTAGGGCTATTTTCGTTAAAATTCACAAGACGGTTTTTTTTTTTTTTTTTTTTTTTTTTTTTTTTTTTTTTGTAATTTTGTAATTTTTGAAACTTCTTGGATCTATAAAAAAGGGGGGCGTGTGACTTCTCTTCCATTGAATTTCGTGATTAAAAAAAAGAAGAGAAAAGCTCTTGCTTTTTTCTCACTTCTTCATGCGATTTAAAGATACTTCCATGCGATTTGGAAGGAAGATTGGTGCGAGGCTAATCTTCATCAACGGAGGTGTGAGGTCTCCATTTATCCCCATACCTTATCTTTTCTTCTCCATCCATGTATTTTCTTCGGATTCTTAGTTCTCCCATCCCAAATCTTCGTTTTCTCCCAAACCCAACTTTCCCATACCCATCCACAATCCAAACCCTAACCCTAAACCTAAAATCCCTAATTTTTCTACTTTCCCAAAATTACCCAAACCCTAATTTTCACCCTAGGTTGTATTAGGTTTCCTATTTTGAAATAGGCTATACCTTATGCTAATTGGATGTCCCTACATCTATTAGATATAGTTTCTTTTTATTTAATGATCTTGTATTACGATGTTGGTAGCTTAGGTCAGGATGATTTTCGTTTGATTTTCATGATATTTGTGAGGAATATAGCGACGTTTGTGTTTTTTTTTTTGTTAAATATCTTAATTCGGTTATTTGATCTTATATGTTACTTAGTTCATGCATCGGTCCTGCATCACTCTAGTTGTCCTTGGGAACTCGATATTGGACATTACGGTCACTGCCCAAGGGAAAGTCATGGTCCATGGATCTTAGTGCCTTGTTATACCGTGATCATCACAGGTTTTAGGATAGAAGACCTATGGTCATATATGATGATATGATGGTCATAATCTGTGAGGGGATTGACTTGGGTCATATTGAAAGTCTACACCACCAGGCATGACTTGCAGTCAGTTTACCTTGGCCCAATCCCATATGGGAGTGTAAGTGTGCCATAGATACAGGCAATGTTTTAAGTATTGACAATATTGGTTGATATTTCCCACAATATATCCCACCTGTGCGATACGAAACACACGAGTAGTGGGATATATCCCACATGTTCGATCCAGTGAGCATTTTCGATTTTCGATCATTTTTTTTCTATAAAAATGTTAAATCAGTGTCAAATTGTTACAAATCTATCGTATTTTATGTTTTGCATGAAAAATCATGGATTGTGAGCTTCGATTTTGAGATTTGGAGGAGATGGGCCAAGTTGCAGAAAATAAAAAAAAAATCAACATTTCTCAATTTCTTGCAAATCGGTTGTAATCTTTGTGTCCAAACATAAAATCAAACATGTATGTAACCTAATTTGGTGATTCTTCTTTTGCTTTTGCATGTATTGCTCGGGTTTTCACACATCTTCTTACATTTATAAATTATATGAATAAACTTTGAATATGCTTACATCAATTCAGATAGACAACACATAGATTAAGACCCCATACAAAGAAAACCTATTATATGCACTTTTTTTTTTTTTTTGATTTATAAGTGTGTATTTATGTCTTTTTTAACAATCACTGAAGTTTCATTGAAAAATTCGACCAATTTCTCATTTTTTTTTTCCATTTTTCCAACAACAGTGATACATTATGTCATACAACCAATATATCCCATGCGATAACCGATACGTATCCATATCCAAAGGGCATGATACGTAATGCGATACCGATATTTCAAACACTGGATATAGGATCTTGTTGCACCTATTGGGCACTTGCATTGATGGATCGAGATCAAGTCACTAGTCTAGGAGGCCATTTGCTTGGACTATGTTAGACTTGAGTATGTATTGGAACTTGATAAATCCGTAAACCTAAGGATGTGTGAGGGTCAATGCTTTGATTATATGTGCTTTGGCTCACTTTCTGAGGCTATCGTGTGGCCGATAAAAGTGGGTGTGGCTGGGTGCATCAATCATGGTCCATTAATCCTTGCATGAGCCAACAAGGGATCCACTACATCGCGTGCATTCTTCGTTCAGGTAAAATCTAAAATGGTCATCATTTGGATTTTGGAATTTTTGAAGTCAGAGATATCAAAGACGGAGATCCTAGAACTTAATTAATAATATGGAAATTTGAAAAACATTTAACTTCGCTGTGCTTCCAAAATTTTCCAAATACTAGGGCTTGTTGATCCTTACATGGGCCAATCCACTGGTTTCCTAGGAACACATTTATGGCATAGATCTAAGAGATGGGTTCATCAAGTGGTTTTTCCATTGGGTCCAACACTTAAAAGGTTTTAAAAGACTGTAAATGTTTTTAACCATTAAACTTTTGTTTTGACGGTTAAAAATGTTTTCATTGCACTTGATGATAATATGATGGTCCACTGATCGGCATGGGCGATGGGTCGTTGGTGGATGGCCATGGCAATGGAACGATCAGATCAGATATATATGCATGGATAAAGCAGTTTTACATGATTCCATTCATGTAGGGACTATGGAAAACTGTAGGGTGGCGGAGTACCATAGCTAGCGCATCCCTGAAACCCTAATCCCTCTTTATAAATAGACTCTATCCTAGAAGGAAGAGGTACCCCACATGAATTAGAGAGAGAGAGAGAAGTGCATAGATAGAGAACTCCATCTCTCTCATCATGCGTGCATGAGTGTGGGATCCACCTGCATATGGACATGCATCTCCTCAACCCTACATCGTGGGCTGACATGAAGGCTCTCCACTCTCCTTCAACTGGGATTGATCAGTGAGGAACTTCGTAGTTTAGAAGAACGGCATCGACAGGTTTTGAGTTCTTCACCACACCTTCGGTTTAGGTAAAATCTAAACTGATAATCAAGATTTTTGGGTTTTAGAAATCTGAGATTATCAAAAGCGTGGATCCTTACTGAACTAGTTAAAATCTGGAGTTCTTTAAAAACATTAAATTCCGCAAAGTTTGGAAAATTTCCAATACATAATCACCAATAAAATCTAAAGAACATACAAAAAATAAAATAAAATGTGAATGTGTCCAACAGGTTTGATAGGTGCACATAATCTAACATATTGAACTAAGTTTCCATTGAGATTTGAGGAAAAAATTCGTTCGGTTTGTCAATAAGAGAGGAGTCTTTGAAATTCATAACTAATCTATAATTAAGCATTGTTCCCTTTCATACACACACACACACACACACACACACACATATAAAGAATGCTAAAGTGCCTGTATTGTATACATGACTAAATGCCTTAATCTGTAGTACATACTTTACAAAAACAGGGTCAATAATACAGCAATAATACATATACCAACACTATAGTCCTCCATCTCCGAACATTTCCGACCACGTGCATTCCAATAGAATAACATGCATTGACTAAGATCTCATTTCTTATCTTTTCGTTAGTTTTGTAATAATGTGAAGTGCCTTTCCTAGATCCATTTTGAGATTCTCCTAGCTACTATGACTGTTTACTTAAGTTGAAGATAAACATTTTCTCTTTCAGGTCTTGGGCTTGAAGGCTGTATTGAGCATGTTTGGCAGGATACAATTGTATATCTTGATAGTGATGATCCCATTGTTATCGGCCGTGCTTATGGTCGAGTTAGTCGACATTTGCTACATGAAGAGTTATTGAAGAGGTAAGGACAACTGTTTACCCTAATATTTTGCATGTTTCCAGCTCATTTTTGTTTCATGCCTGGGAAATTTAGTGAGACCTGATGCCTACTAATTTTCTCCAGGTGTTTCGAGTCTGGTGTTGCATACCTAGATTCAAAAGTGGAAAAGATCATTGAAGCAAATGATGGTAATAGTCTTGTTGCTTGTGAAGGCAACACTATGATTCCTTGCAGGTGCCATCAGATACACTGAACTACCACTGAACTTCGAGCAGTATAGGTTTCTAATTTGTTGCCGCCATTATGACAGGCTTGCTATTGTTGCATCTGGAGCAGCTTCAGGGAAACTATTGCAGTATGAGGTAGGCGGTCCTCGTGTCTCTGTGCAGACAGCTTATGGTGTGGAGGTTGAGGTAAGACATGTCTAAATTATGACAATGTTTTTGTGGTTCATTATTCTCTACAAAACTCACATTGTACAAAATGTTTCAATGTCATCTTACTGTATTTTGATATTACTATTTATATAGCAATCCCTTTCCTATATTTGTTAAATTAATCTCATCTGAGTAGTGATCCCTTCTATCTATGAGCATTTTGCTAAAGTTGCTTGTTTAAAGATTTTAAGGGGTGGATAATGGATTGCGCTAAAGAACAAATTGGACCTTTCTTATTTGGGTTTGTAGTTGCATGCAGCTTCTACTAAGGTGCCACTCTACCATGGATCATGCCCCTGCTCCCTCTTCCTTTCTGTTTGTTCTTGCTATCATTTTGGAATAGATGCTTCCCCGCTCCCCCACTCAAATTTGTTGCCGCTTCCCTTCGTACTTGTTGCAACTGTATTTTGGTTTGGCTAATTTGAGTTTCAAGTGTGTATAACATGTTATATATGTGCATCGGAACCATTTGAGTGCCTTGACTCTTGAGCTTATTTGCCTCACAATGGAAATTTGATAACATGTAAAATGTGCATTGGAACTGATTCCATGCACAATGGAAATACAAGCCACCATGTAACTTGTGTTGTACTTTGGAGTTTTTCTTTTCTTTTCTTTTTCAAAATAAATTAACTTTCAAAATGTTTTACAAAATATATCAGTCTTTATTTACAAAACTACTTTGGTTTTTATCACATATGGGTAGCGACCATATTGATTAGGTTACTTGGGTTTTACCCACAAGTCTAGGTTTGAAAATGTTCCTTGTTATTTCTTTAAAACTTTGGCTGTGTTTGTGCATGTGTGGATGACATGTGGATACAATATGGCATGCACCTTGAGAGTACAATGTGCACGTGGGTCACATGACATGTGTCTCCACACCGCATGCTTATGTGGCAATGTGTGTCATCTGGATACCAATGGTTAGAGTGTCATGTGGATGCTTATGTGGCAGTTGGCTACCAGTAATTGGATGCTATGTGTATTCTTATGAGGTAGTTGTCTTTGAATTAAGTTTGATCAGTAGAGATGTAAAAGGAAATGGTTCTAAATTCAAAAGAGATGAAAATGTGTGAAATGAAAAGGTAAGGTGTGAGACAACCATAAGTGGTGCCCTCCACTAATTGAAGGACACCTTAGGGCATCCCTTAAAAGTAACGGATGTCTCCAAAAGAGTTGTAAATAAGAAAGAAGAAACAGATCCATAAAACATTCTTCTTGAGGAGTTTCATAAAGAGTAAAAGGTGAAAGCAAAGAGAAAAAGATTCTCCTTTGGTTTTCTGTATTTTAGACAACCCTAAAAGGTTGAATATATAGAGATATACAAGCATCTATACAAGGAAAAACATAAAAACAGAATCAATTATCTATACATGGAAATAAGCTATACAAGGTATGTGTCCTGTCTAACATCACCCCTCAAACTGATGCTGGTTATCGAGAAGTAATAGTTTGCCAACTAGAAATGAGTGACGTGCAGAAGTGAGGGACTTCGTGAGAATGTCTGCAATTTGATCATGGGATGCCACATGTGGAAGAGAAATGAGCCCAGACTGAAGCTTCTCTCGGATGAAGTGACAGTCAACCTCAATATGCTTTGTCTATTCATGAAAAACATGGTTAGAGGCAAACTGAATGACACTGAGATTATTTACATGGAGTGGAGTAGGATTCTGTAGATGAACGCCCAAGTCGGAAAAAAGTCCATGTAACCAGACAAGCTCACTACAAGTAGCTGACATCGCTCGATACTCTGCTTCCGTGCTTGATTTGGAAACAGTGGCTTGCTTCTTACACTTCCAAGAGATTAAAGAAGTGCCGAGAAAAACACAGTAGTCAGTGGTAGATCGTCGTGTGAGAGCACAACCGGCCCAGTCAGCATCTGAATAAGCATGAAGGTCCAGAGTTGCCGTGGAGGAGAAGAACAGTGATCGATCCAGAGTTCCACGTAGGTATAGTAGGATACGCAACACCGCAGTCATATGAAGAGTCCGAGGAGCAGATACAAACTGGCTGACTACTTGGACAAACGTAGGCAATATCAGGGCGAGTCATTGTTAAATAAACCAGACTCCCAACCAAACGACGATATAATGTGGGCTGCGCAAGGAGATCACCATCGTTATGACCATATTGAACGTTAAGTTCTAAGGGAGTCGGAAATGTCTTCTGATCCGTCAATGAGGCCAAGGCGAGAAGATCCTTGGTATATTTACACTGGTTGACCAGGATTCCACGTTTATAACGTGAAAATTCAAGTCCAAGAAAGTAAGTCAGATGGCCGAGGGTCCTTCATCTTGAAGGATGATTTCAGAACTTCCTTTAATGCCAAGATGCCAGTAGCATCGCTACCAGTCAGAAGTAGGTCATCAACATATACGGGGCTGGGGTTAGCGGACGGGGCTGTGGATGGGGCTGGGGTTGGTCGGACGGGGGTTGAGGATGATCGGACGTGGCCTGGGGTTGATCGGACGGGGCCTGGGGATGGTCGGACGTGGGCTGAGGATGGTCGGACGGGCTTGGGGATGATCGGACGGGGTTGTTGACGCAGCAGGAGCGCAGAAGGGGCGCAGGGGTGGTCCGGAACAGGGTTTGCTGACGTAGGAGGGGCCGAATTTGTCAGGAGATGGTACCGCAGGGGTTTGCTGATGCAGGAGAGGCCGGATCTGTTAGGAGGTGGTGCCGGTGATGAAGGAGGTGCTTGATCAGGATGTGCAGCTGAAGATGGTGGAGCAGGGTCGGATCAGCTGAGAATGAGATCGGTATAGCTCTGATACCATGAAAGCAAAGAGAAAACGATTCTCCTTTGGTTTTCTGTATTTTAGACAACCCTAAAAGGTTGAATATATAGAGATATACAAGTATCTATACAAGGAAAAACATAAAAACAGAATCAATTTATCTATACATGGAAATAACCTATACAAGGTATGTGTCCTGTCTAACAAAAGGTGCCACCAACAGAGACATAAATAAGAAGGAAGAAATAGATCCGTAGAGCATGTATCTAAAAGAGTAAAAGGTGCCAACAAAAGGGAAATAATAAGGAAGAAATCCTTCTAGAGAGTAGGGAGTGAGACATCTTATACATAGTGTTGAGAGGAGTATTCTTCGTGAGAGTGAGAGATACTTTATGAGAGTAGGAAGGACGTTGTGAGAATAAACAGAAATGTCAAAGTCTTGCATCATTTTGGCCCATCTAGTTTGAAGGTTTTGGGATTTCCTTCCACGGTGCAAAATTGTTGCGCAATACTTTTGACTCTGTTATATTCTGGAGGAGAAATTTTCTGAATCCATTTGCAATTTATTCAAGTGTAGAGGGGGTAATTACTGGCTTAAAGAAAGAGTCCGTTCTAGAAATCAAATTAGGAGGATCATTGTCCTACAATTTTCAATTTTTAAAATTCCTTTTTTTTTTCCCCAAGAATTTGCTCCGCTCAACCTTTGAATTATAAGTGTGTTTCATCTTATTGGGAACCACCTTGTTCCCCCTCTCATTAAGTTGGTGTTGATGCTCATGTTCTCTTTCTTTCTTTCTTCTTCCTTTTTTTTTTTTGGAATTAGAACTTCAAGTACTTGGGTAGTTTAGTTAGGTCCTGAACTAGAGACTAGTTATTAGTATTGAAATCTAGCCCTATTTTATTTTTATGTTATTTCTTATTTTTTAATGTAAAAACTTGAGGGTTTGTCATGTGGATTCTTGTGTGTAAAATTCTGATGTCAATGAAAACAAATTACTTTTTGAGTCTTTCCGTCTTCTCCTTCTCGTCATAATTGGTCTTCCTGTTCTTCTTCCCAATCATAGTTTTGGTCCAGGGTGCGTAGGCACTTTTGAGAAATTGGATGCTCAGGTTTGAGCCATTGGAAGGCTTTTTTTGTTGTTTTGTTTCATTTTTTTAATTATTGTTGATGTTATTGTTTTTTGTTGCAAGGTGAATCCCTTTTGTGTATGGGGGATAATTTCACAAAAGATTTTTAAGTTCTGAGGGGAGGGTGGTTTTTGGGGAAAAAGAGCATCTGATAGATGCTTAATCTTCTCAATGTGTCAGATAGTTCTGGTTAAGATACCATTAACAAATCCTATGCATTTACAGAGGAATCGTCACATAGTTTCTTAGTAATTGATAAGCTATTGGTAGATTTATGCTGATGCATATCAATAATATCATACTTTAAACAATATTGTTTGTTGATCGAACATAGGGACCTTATATAGGTCGACTAGTGAAACATGATTTGTAAATTGTACTGCCTTCCCAAATAGTAGGGACAAGACTATGATGATGATGATGAAGCTGATGATAGTATATAGGGAAAAGGACCAAGGCCCCCTCAAATATGATACTTACAAACCCATCCACCGCTAGTTTAAGTCTTCTTCTAGTTAACCCCCTTCTTTGCAAAGTCTTCCTAAAATGCTTCCTATCATCTAGTGAAGTGCGTCCATTAATTGTTTATGTATTTTTCCATTTATGCTTTCCTTCAATGATCCATGTGAAGAACCCTCCATCTACCCCTATTTTTTCTTTTAACCCCTTGTTTGCAAAAACTCCCTTAGATGCCCACTCTATTGTCTAGTGAAGTGCTCCCATTTATTGTTATTTATGTTTATGTTCGACGGACTGGATTTGAAGCAAAATGAGCAACGGTGGGCGGTCGGTGGTTCTGCAACACTGGCCAGTGGCTGATGGTGGTGCAGCGGCAACTTTTGGTGGATGATGGTGGTGCAGTGGCAACTTTTGGTGGATGATGGTGGTGTGGCAGTGTTGGCTAGTGGCTGCCGACGTGCAACTGCACTCACTGGTGGCTGCTAGCGGTCGGAGAGAAATCCCCTGACGAGGAGGGAAGAGACGGAAAAGAAAAGGAGAAAGAAGGGGAAAAGGAAGGAGGAAGAGGGGATGATGGCAAAATTAGGGTTGGAGAAACGGTAGCTCTTATACCATGTTATTTGAGAAGAGCATGAGAATAAAATTTGAGGAAGAAATTGATATTTAGGAATTAATGAACTCCCCAACCTATTTTATTAAGAAAATAGTATGGTGTCTTGAGGCAGCTCTGAAAATAAAATATATAACATTTTGACGCAGGACAGCTGTAACATCCCGGATTTTTGCCAACCTGGGATTAGACGTCCTTAGGCATTGGGTCGATCCTAAGACCTTACCAACTTGTCAAAACTAAACCCCACAGTCTAAAATCGCTTCTGAACCCATTTCCTTCACAAATCCCACCCTTCTCTACCTTGTGCTTTCAATTTTCAAAGCACTTTCGCCCTAGACACTATCTTAAACTAGCTAAGTAGTAAAACTTGGATCACTTTATCTACAAACTGCAAAGGCCTAAGTACCATCTCAACCAGAAAACAATTAGGATTAAATCCTTTAGAAATTTAACAAAGTTAACTAAGTGCAAACTCGATTAGCCATGAAATCCGTTGGGATCGCTTTAAATACGATCTGCAAGACCCAAAACTTGTAAAACATGTGACTCTAGGTTACCCTAAAGTTAGAACCGAACTCTCATCTTACCCGTCTGCTCTCGGGACTGAAACGAAACTTCGTATGAGGTCTAGATCGCACATCGGGAGTCCGATTAACACGAAGCTAAGGAACCAGGACCGCCCCACTGGGCTTGACAATCATCTCAAAAATCAGCTCCGACCGATGTCCCACGGTCATTTATTTCGATCCGGAGCGAGGGAGTGTGAAAAACACTATTTCCATCCTAATAAAAATATCAGGAATAGTGATCTGGCACCATTCGCTTACGCATCAGTATTAAGCAACCAGACCGTCAGAATCAGACCAAATTACACCCTCGGATTAAGAAAAATTTCAGGAACATTTACATGTACTTGGAATTTCGGATCGTGGCCCACTGACCGTTGAACTGAAAGTGGTCCGCCACGTGCGATCTGGGAATCCGATAGAGTCGAAAACGTAATCCCACATAGATCCATGTGTGGTGAGCTTAAGTCTGACGTTTGGCTCAAAGAGGGCCACCAGAACATACCTTTTGAGCTTGGAAAGTGGCGAACTACCTACATTGCAGCCACCCTTGAACCTGAGTCTATTTTGGACATGATTTTGGCTATAAAAGGGGCTTAGAACAGCCCCTCTCACAGCCATACGAATTTGGGAGCAAACCCTTAGAGAGAGAGAGAGAAAAGTGAGAGAAAGTCTTGGAGTTCAAGGCCGATCTTCCTCCTGCTGCTTCCCTCGTCACACACACGGCCTACACCGCTGATTCCAAGTGTTTTTCCCGCGGTGTCCATCCCATTTGAAGGTAAGAAACCCTAACCCTAGGTCTGATTTGAGGTTGGATAGTGGTAGGCTATGAAAAAGCTAATCGGATACGCTCTTTAGGCTAGGAAACTCCCGTATACGGAAGCTCCAACACCCTTGCTGATTCGTTGGAATTCCAAGGGCTGAGGTGAGGACTTTAAGCGTATAAGTTACGTTTTTCAACGCTTTCAATGTCAGATAATGATAGATTCATGATCTGCATGCAAATGCACATGTACAAAGTGCTTTCCGTTTCCTGTTTCGATTAGCGATAAAGAATATGGATTTTCACATACTCTAGATATACGTAGAAATACCGTATACGTATTTTTCTTGGGAAAATGTTTGACATGTTTATTTAATGTTTGATTATATCATGTGTGGATAAAATGCTAGTTTGGCGAAAGGGATCGCAAAAATACATGTTCATGTGTAAATGTCATGTATTGAAATTGCGCATTCTAGAAATTCCGCATACGTGCGGATTTTGGAAATGTAATTGTCATGATTAATTGTTGTATGAATACGGTATACGCGGATAAAATAACCGCTTAGCGAAAGAATAGCCCTAATACATGTTTGCTAACATACACTATGTATGTTGGAATAGTGTATTCTAAGTGTTTGTGAAAATGGCTGAATGAGTATAGAATTCTCATTCGTGCTCGCCATGACTAATTGTCGTGGATATATGATTGTTGTAATGGCGATATCCCTTTGACGAAAGGATTTGCCCTAAATCACGCCACGGCCAGTATACACGATATGTGCTAAAATGTGTGGCCCAAGTATTTGTGAAAATAGCTGAATGAATATGGAACTTGGGTTCCTGCGTGCCATGACTATCCGTCGTGGGTGTACGCGTATTATGATTGGGGCAACTCCCTAGTGAAAGGATTTGGCCTAATGCCTATGTGATCGACATATGTCATGTATGTGATGTATGTAAGTTCAAGTATAACTTGAAATGTCTGAGTGAGTAGTAGTTAGCAAATTGTATTGTATAAGGGTGTTGAGACATGATTCTCAACCTCTTAAAACTATGTGTATGATCTCCTTTGATAGTTGTGTGATTAGGAATTGAACATGTACAAACTCATGCTTGTGTTGTGATTCATAACATGCTCAACTGCTTTATGATTTTAACTATGTATGCATATGTTTAATCTATATTTACGTTGTATGATCCGTCATGGGTGATGGGGGAGCGGAGCAACGAGTGCGTGCAACAGCCCTGGCAGCCCTAAACGGATAATACCAGACTGATTGTATGATTTGAATCCTGATCCATTACTGCTTTATATCTCTGTAATTGATTGTGTTTGGGGCTATGATTATAGTCCAGGCAATCGGTAACGAGATTGAACTCGTGGCTGAGATTCATTTGCCACGTGGGATGTGTTCGACGAACTCGAGTCGTGCGTTGCCTGTCGGCAGTGGCTAGGCCACACGAAGTTGTTTATGCACTTCATGTCGTGCAGCTCAACGGGCGATCGCGCTAGTCAAGCTCATCAAGTAACCCGATCTGCCTTATGCATGTTCACCCTGTTTGGTCGCTACTGCTTGAACCTAGGGTACCAAACTTACCAGTGGCGATCCCCGTTTAACCATGGTACCTAGATCCGCTAAGTCGCATGAGCCGGGCATGGTGGTATGGGACACCGTGGTCGAGCTGTCGGCCTACGCTGGGGCCATGTGCCTCCCCGTAGTGACCATTGCGCAACTACTCGTGAGCCGAATACGGTGGTATGGGACACTGTATTCGAGCTGTCGATACTTCGGCGAGAGCCGAGTACGGTGAGATCTGTGCTCGTGCTGACGGGCGACGAGTCCTCCGTGGTATCATCGAGTACACTCCAAGGGTCTGTGATTGGCGACGAGTCTTTCACAGCAACTAGAGTGTGAGTTGAGCCGAGTACGGTGAGACCTGTACTTGAGCTGACGGCTAGTGATTGAGCCGAGTACGGTGAGACCTGTACTCGAGCTGACGGCCAGCAATTGAGCCGCATACGGTGAGATCTGTATCCGCGCTGACGGGTGACGAGCCCTTTGCGATGCCTTCACTACGCTTCTCAAACCATAATATCGTATGAGATTAACTAGGATTGACGACCCTAGAATGAATCATGTTTGGAATGATACAAGGGAGGTACCTTAGTTTCCCAATACTGCTGTTTGAAATGGACTAATAAAAACTTGGTAATCATGAGCATCATCGCACCGCATGTGCTTTGTAGATGTGGCGCACTGAGGGAGTAAGCATTCGCGAACGTAAGATGATGTCGCTTGAGGGTGGTTTGGCAAGGGCATACAGCATCATGTCATTTCATTCTTGCATTTAATAAGAGTAGTTAGAATTGTTTGATTTGTACTGCTTTATCATTACTGCTTGATTGAATTGATAACATGTTAACCTATGCTTTACTGTTCCACTGAGTTGATCACTCACTCCCACGTTACGGGACGGTGTTCCGAACACCCACAAGATTTGTTGAGTTTCAGGTGATGGCGATGCTTATGAAGCAGAGCCGGACTTCTATGATGTGGAGGAGGAGTTCTCCTACATGTAACTTTCTGACAGGCCAATGAAGACCTGGTATTGTATTGACGGGGTTATGGTTCTTGGGATAGAAGGCATTACACTTCCTCACATTTGGTAAATTTTAGAACTGCACTTGTATTTATTTAACCTGGTAATGTTATCACACTCTAGAGACTCATCATAAGTAATATATTTTATCTATCTATCACAGTCTTCCGCTTGCAAACTTAACTGTCTCTGGAGTATGATATGCTGTTTTGGCTTAATCTCACTCATGTTCAATGCACGAATACAGTCAACATTCAATCATCATTCATTTTGTTGCATAAGTGATGTTCTGGAACTCGGGAGTTGAGTTTATGCTCGACCCCCGATTTTCAGGGCGTTACAACAGCCCTAATTATGATACATGCTCATGAACATAATTAAACAGCGAAAATAAAAGGAATAAATGATCTAAAATTCTAGCAGCAATCATCATAACTGAGAAAATCATAAAGAAAACATGCAATGGAGCGGGCCTTCACCACAACCATGGAGTATGGAGTTCAATTACTACTTAGGTTGGATCCGGCGAGGGATGAGACCTCCCGATCTTGCATGGTCACACCCAATCGATTAATGAAGATCACTAGTCCGAAGAACCAAGAAGTTTCTCGGATTAGGGATTTGAGAATTTGGGTGTTTATGGTTTAGATCAGTTCTCAAGATTTTGATCGAAGAAGGATTAGCCAAAACTGGAAAATAGAAGGAAGAAAATTATTACCTTGAAGAAGTTGGAGGGGCACAAGAAGAAATTAGAAGAAGAAGATCAAGGGAAGAAAAGAAGCACCATTAGAGAGAAGAGAGGAAGGAGGCAACCAAAGGTTTTGCTTTTCATTAATCAATAGTTGAAATTCGGATTTAGGGCTTTAGCCCACTTAAATAAGCAAATAAAGACATAAAATTACTAAAATACCCCTAGAATAAGCAAATAAACATAAACTTACTAAAATACCCCTAGAATAACAAATAAAGACATAAACTTACTAAAATACCACTAACTAAGCAAAAACGCGCAAATAGCATAAGTACGGGAAAGTTCGGGCGCTCGGTCTTCTTCTCTCCAATCTTCCTTCACATGTGTCTTCCCTGAGTGGGGTCTTCTATATGTCCAATCACATGTGAAAGGTCTTTAGCTCCTCAATAGTCGCCTATCCACAAGGACGGCACTTGTGGTTGACGCTTTCTTCGTTGATACACCTTGAATGTGCTCGTGTCATCATCAATTCCCCTCGGGTGAGAAAAACTCGACTCCGACGAGTTGAAACTTTTGTAGCGCTCTAGTAGATTTGGATCAATACCCTACAATGCGTCGCCCGACAGCCACGTAGATTTAGACGATGGTTTGTTCTTCCACTTGACAAGATACCTTTGGAAACCTCCATCTCTTGTGGATACTATCTCATCATCCAAGATTTCCTCAATTTCTTCTTTATGGGTAATGGGTGGAGGAGGGGGTGGAAGGGGTTGGGTAGCAAACTCAGAAAAGGCCATGAAAGGGACCATGTATCAACAATGGGAGTATGGGCACAGACTAGATCTTCCACATTAAAAGTTGGATTAATGCTCATTTCAGGTGGAAGGTCAACCCGATACGTGTTGGACCCAACCTTTTGTAATATCTTAAATGGTCCAGCACTACGCGCTTGTAATTTTTTTGCAGATCCTTGAGAGAATCGCTCTGGCCTTATTCGCACCATTACATAGTCTCCTTCTTGAAATTCTTGCACTCTACGATGAGAATCAGCTGAAACTTTATAATCATCATTGCTCTTATTTAACCGCTGTTTAATATGTGTATGCAAATCATGAATATGGCGTGCAAATGCATCGGCTGACTCAGAAGACCTTTGGGTAACAGACATAGGTAAGAGATCTATGGGCATTCTAGGTTTATAACCACTTACAATTTCAAAAGGACTCAATCATGTAGATCTATTAACTGACTCATTATAAGCAAGTTCAGCAGTTGGTAAAATTAGGTCCCAAGTCTTAACATGTTCACCCACTAGACAACGTAGAAGATTTCCAAGGCTACGGTTTACCACTTCAGTTTGACCATCTGTTTGTGGGTGGTAAGCAGTAGAAAATTGCAAACGAGTTCCCATAATGTGCCACAGTGTCTTCCAAAAATAACTAGTAAATCGAACATCACGATCAGACACTATGGTTTTAGGTAATCCATGGAGACGCACCACACCATCAAAAAAGAGACGAGCAACATGAGACGCATCCGACGTCTTCGAACATGGGAGGAAATGCGCCATTTTAGAAAAACGGTCCACAACGACAAAAATGGAATCGTGCTTTTTTATAGTCTTGGGAAGCCCAAGCACGAAGTCCATACTAATGTCCTGCCATGGAGCATGTGGCACTGGCAATGGCGTGTACACCCGGTATTTTGCTTTCTTTTTGCTTTGCCAGCTGACATGTTTGACACTGCCCTAAAACTTTGGCTACGTCTCGCTTGAGCTTGGCCAATAGAAACGATCTTCCACGAGGGCAATGGTTTTATCACGACCAAAATGGCCAGCTATCCCTCCTGAATGAAGCTCTCAGATGAGGAAATCACGAAGGGACATACGGGGAATACAAAGTCTGTCTCCCTTGAAAAGAAAGTCATCTTTAAGAACATATTCACCCATAATATGCTGGTCACTAGAGAGCGACGCGTAAGTACCCCCAAAATCAGGACATATGGGGTATTCATCTTTCAGTTGCTCAAATCCGACTACCTCTACACTCAAGGAGTTCTCCTACTAAGGGCATCCGCTGGTTTGTTTTCAACCCCGGCTTTGTGTTTCTAAACAAACGAATATTCCTGAAGAAACGCTACCCCACTTGGCATGCCTTGAGTTGAGTTTCTTCTGAGAATGCAAATATCTCAAGGCCTCATAGTCAGAAAACAAAACGAATTCTTGCGGTAGGAGATAGTGTCGCCAATGTCTCAGGGATTGCACTACCGTATAAAATTCTTTGTCGTAAGTGGAGTATTTTTGTTTTGCCTCATTCAATTTCTTACTGAAATAGGCCACTGGGTGTCCTTCTTGACTCAACACTCCACCTATACCGACACCAGACGCATCACACACTACTTCAAAGACTTTAGAAAAGTCAGGTAGACGCATGACAGGAGCTTCCACCATCTTGCCATTAATTTCTTTAAATGCCTTGACTGCGGCTTTAGACTACACGAACTCTCCCTTTTTCATGCACTCGGTAATGGGAGCCATGATCGTGCTAAAACCCCTAATGAACCGACGATAAAAAGTTGCTAGGCCGTGAAAGCTTCGCACCTCATGAATGTTCCTTGGTTCTGGCCACTCAACTATGGCCCTGACTTTTTCAGGGTCTGCGCGCATCCCTTCAGATGACACTATAAATCCTAAGAACACAACTTGGCTAGACATGAATGCACATTTCTTAAGATTAACGTACAACTTTTCCTTCCTAAGGACACTACAGACCTTCTTTAAATGTTCAAGGTGTGATTCCTTAGTGGTACTATAAATAAGAATATCGTCGAAGTACACCACTAGGAATTTTTCCATGAAAGGCCTTAAAGTTTGTGTCATCACCCGCATGAAAGTACTGGGTGCGTTAGTCAAGCCGAAGGGCATGACCAACCACTCATACAACCCATCTTTCGTCTTAAACGCCGTCTTCCACTCATCTCTTGGGCGTATACGGATTTGGTGATATCCACTCTTGAGGTCTATCTTAGAGAATATAGTGGACTTGGCCATCATGTCAAGCATATCATCAAGTCTAGGTATAGGAAACCTATACTTAACAGTAATTTTGTTTATGACACGACTGTCCACACACATGCGTCATGTGCCATCTTTCTTTGGCATCAACAATGCAGGCACGGCACACGGGCTCATACTCTCTTGGATGAAACCCTTTTGCAGAAGCTCATCAACTTGCTTCTTCAACTCTGCATGCTCTGCAGGTAGGGGTGTACACGGGTCGGGCCGAGTCGAGCTGGCCTCAACCCCCGTCTAGGCCCGTTCAACAGCCACACAAGGCTCGAACCCGACCGGGCCTGGTCACCGGGCCAACATCTTCGGTCCGAACCGGGCCAGCACGAGTTCGGGCCGAGTTCGGGCCAGTTTCGAACATGAGTTCGGGCTAGTTTCGAACCTGAGTTTGGGCCAGTTTCGAGCCTTACAGCAAGTTTATGGGAAGGGCTTTGGCAGGTAATCCGCGTCCCATTACAAGGTCCTCGATTAACAGTTTAGATAGTTGAACTATAAACTCCACAAAAAATCTAACTAATCAGGACATTTACATACATTTACATACATTTGATAAAGCATAAAACAAAACATTTTATACAAATTAAATACAGTCATACACGGGTCGGGCCGGGCCGGGTCGGGTTGGGTCGGGGCGAGTCGGATTTCGGACCGAGTCGGGCCGAACTGGGAGGTATCCGAACTCGGCTTGAACTCACTTTCGGGCCTAAAAAATTGGCCCGTCCTGACCCAAACTCAGTTCCGGGTCGGGCCGAGTCGGGCTTTTTCGAGTCGGGTCGAGCGAGCTAACCGGGCTAGCCCGGTTTGTGTACACCCCTATCTGCAGGGTTCATCCTGTAGTGAGGAAGGTTCGGTAAAGTAGACCCTGGGACAAGATCAATGGCATGCTGTATGTCCTTCATAGGTGGCAACTCATTCGGTAAGTCTTCAAGAAATACATCACTGTATTCCTTCAGGACCGAGGTCACCTCACGGGACAACTCTAATGGAACCTCAGGTGTAATCTCTCTAGCCACAAGGGCATACACCATAGAATCCTTCTTAGCCTTTTTTTCAAACTCTCTTGCGCTGATTATATGTAGAGACTTAGGTTTGGATTTCCTCATTCCTCTAGGCTCACTTGCCTTCTCATCCTTCTTCTTCCCTAGTGTATTCTCAGGTGGCATGGGATTAAGTTTGATCTTTTTACCGTTATACATAAAAGTACACGCATTCGAATGGCCAAAGATCGTGACATCATTATCGAATAGCCACGGTCTACCTAGGATAACATGTCCCACATCCATAGGTAAAACATCACACCACAGGGACTCTTTATGACCCAAACTCGATGGGGACTAGACATTGCTGGGTGACAGGTAGGGATGTCTTGTCAACCCAAGAAACTTTATACGGGTCTGGATGAGGTGTGGCTTTCAGTTTTAAGCGATCTAAGGTGCTAGTGGAAATCACATTCTGACAACTTCCACTGTCCACTATCACCTTACAATTCTTTTCACCACACTTGAAAACAGTGTAGTAGATAGTGCTTCGACGCCAGTCAGCACTACTTCTAGACTGAGCTAGCACACACCTGACTACTGCAAGCGTTGCTTCTCCATCCACTTCTTCTTCATCAGTAAGTCCTCCTTCAGGGTGATACTCTTCAACTTCATAGTCACCTTGGTCATCTCCACCCTCGTGGGACTCCCTTATAACTAAGGTTCTCCCACGGCTCTTCGTAGGACACTGATTAGACATGTGGCCAAGATTGCCACACTTATAACACCTCACTTGGCTCATGTTACTAGGACCGGCACCAAGAACCCCTTTGCCCTTGTCCTCCCTAGGCCTAGGCGGAATGATCGCCTGTGCCCTAGGTTGACTACCAATATTAGGTCTAGTTCCCTGGGAACTAGATCTAGCACTGGAGTCTCGGGACTCAAAACGACGAACGACAGGAGCCTTCAGATATTGCTCTAACTCCTGCACGACTTGATATGTTTCATCCAAGTCCGTTAAGGGCCGAGTCATAAGCTCGCGCTGAAGATCCGCACAAAGGCCCGTCTTGAAACGCGAGAGCGTTATTAGAGGGTCTTCTCGGATATCACATCGCATCATATACTCTTCAAATTTAGCGATGTAGTCAGCGACAGATATTGACCCTTGGCGTAAGGATTGCCATTGGTCAAGGAGCTTCTGACGGTATGAGAGAGGAAGGTACTTCTCCTTCAACTTCTCTTTCATCTCATACCAATGTGTGATAGGGGCTCTACCAACTCTCTCTATCCTATGCTGGGTGTTGGTCCAGAAGAGCTTGGCTTGACCCACAAGCTTCATCTTAGCAAACTGCATTTGACGGTTTTCCGACATGCCATATCACTCAAAGTAGTGGTCCATGTCAGCAACCCAGTCAAGGAATGCCTTGGGATCCAAGCGCCCATCAAAACTCGGGGCCTCAACTCTCACACTCTTCATCGCACGCTCATCTGGATCATAGCGGTCTTGATGATCACATGTGGCTCGTGCCTCTCGCACCACATCACGACCATTACCACGATCTCTATCCTCACTACCACCACGTGTGGCAGCGCGTTCTTCAATGATTCCTCCCACTTGGGAGTGCGCATCATCCCCTACAGCGGGGTTTTCCTTTTGGGACGCCTCTAGTTGCTCGACCTTAGTCATGGTAGTGGTAATTTGGTTCTCAAGGCGGGCAAACTCACGCTTTTGACCTGCTTCTAGGGCAGTTGTCTTTTGTATCAATTGAGCAAGTTGCTCAGATAACTGTTCGTTATTCATGGCAGGTTGAAGTCCGAAACCTCTACCTCTTCTCGTAGGCATACAATGAAGACTTGAACCAAACTCTACCCAACTAGACTACTAGGTGTTATGACTTTCAAGATGAATGCGATGAATGCAAAACTACTATGAACTAACACAATTAAGTTGAAACAGGAAACAACTCAAATCTGGAAATTTTTCAGATTAGGAACTTTCTAAAATTGAAAACTTTCTAAATCTGGAAAGTTTCTAAATCTGGAAACTTTCTAAATCTAGAAATCTGGAAATCTGGAAAGTTTCTAAAATTGAAAACTTTCTAAATCTGGAAAGTTTCTAAATATGGAAACTTTCTAAATCTGGAAACTTTCTAAATCTGGAAAGTTTATAAAATTGAAAACTTTCTAAATCTGGAAACTTTCTAAATTAAACCTAAAAATCAAAACCCTAATTTGATAACTCGATCTAAACAAAAAACCGTGCAAGTCTAGGCTTTGATACCAAATTTGACGCAAGACAGCCCTATTTATGATGCATGCTCGTGGAAATAAAAAGAATAAATGATCTAAAATTCTAGCAGTAATCATCATAACTGAGAAAATCATAAAAGAAATATGCAATGGAGCGGGCCATCACCACAACCATGGAGTATGAAGTTCAATTACTACTTATGTTGGATCCGGCCAGGGATGAGACCTCCCGATCTTGCATGGTCACACCCAATCGATCAATGAAGATCACTAGTCCGAAGAACCAAGAAGTTTCTCGGATTAGGGATTTGAGAATTTGGGGGTTTATGGTTTAGATCGGTTCTCAAGATTTTGATCGAAGAAGGATTAGCCAAAACTGGAAAATAGAAGGAAGAAAATTATTACCTTGAAGAAGTTGGAGGGGCACAAGAAGAAATTAGAAGAAGAAGATCAAGGGAAGAAAAGAAGCACCATTAGAGAGAAGAGAGGAAGGAGGCAACCAAAGGGTTTGCTTTTCATTAATCAATAGTTGAAATTCAGATTTAGGGCTTTAGCCCACTTAAATAAGCAAATAAAGACATAAATTACTAAAATACCCCTAGAATAAGCAAATAAAGACATAAACTTACTAAAATACCCCTAGAATAAGTAAATAAAGACATAAACTTACTAAAATACCCCTAACTAAGCAAAAACGCGCAAATAACATAAGTACGGGAAAGTTCGGGCGCTCGATCTTCTTTCTCCAATCTTCCTTCACATGTGTCTTCCCTGAGTGTGGTCTTCTATATGTCCAATCACATGTGAAAGGTCTTCAGCTCATCAATAGTCGCCTATCCACAAGGACGACACTTGTGGTTGACGCTTTCTTAGTTGGTACACCTTGAATGCGCTTGTGTCCGCATCACATTTATTTCTCCAACAATCACCACTGACTAGCCACTTGGGGAAATGGCTCTTGCTCACATGGATAGAGAGAAAGAGGGTTCTTCATATGGGTTATTGAAGAAGGGCAGAGATGATGGTGAATCATCCATTGTACATGTGCCATGCATGTGTGGCAATATGGACTATCCATATTAGGACCCATTGTGAATGGAGCATGGCTAGAATCCTAATCACCTGGTTCGTCCATTGAATTTTGATTGTTGACATTATTTTAACATCCTTTTGATAACATATCAATTGGATAGTGAGGATTAACTAAATAGTGCGACTTTTATGTATGATCTATACCGGCGGTCTACAATTTAGACGATCTGGATTGTACACTTAGAGTAGTTTTTTAATTGCTTTGCTAAGCTTGCACGCATCTCTACATGCGGTCGTATTTGTTAAATTGGCATATGGATGGAGGCCCAAGCCTTGAATCTGGTGGGGCCTATGGCATGGATGACCTAACGTGAAATGAGGCTAGATGAGCCATCGAGTGGTCAGGTACATACTAAAAGACATGGACAATTAGAAAAATTATCCACATTCGACGTTCCAATCTGACCCACGTGAACTTTGGTTGAGTAATCTACATGGTCAACCTAGATGATACAAGGCTTGAATGTCCCACACACACATTATTGCCCGCGTCAGCATGTAGAGTTGCATGTGCACTTCAGCAAATGTTCGGTGTTCCTTGGTTTTGAAAGAAGGGTTTTGCTTCAAACATAAGGCATCTCTAACCAAGGTTTGAAATGGGTGTATTACATAATGTATTGTTCACCACCGATACCATTATCACCTAGCAACGCCCTGTATTGGGCCGTTTCAAGCTGATATAGGGCCAACACCCCCATATCGTTCATGGGCTATACTGGTATGTATCAAGTGATACGTACCAGTTTTAGACGATACTTTAAACCTTGCCTCTAACTACAGATAGACATGCCAACTCGGCAAATTTGAGTGGTACATCATTTGGTCACGCACATTTTTTAGACAATGGCGCAATCAGATTCATGTGGTCTAATGGCCAAGAAAATGTGTCTATGTCACAGTTGCACAGGTTCCTGGTATCTGCTGATTGGATCGACAGATTTTCATTGGTCAATCATGTGCTTTTCTAAGAACCACGTTTGATCATTGCCCTATTTTGCTAGAGGTGGATGAAGGGAATTGGGGCCTAAGACCTTTTAGATTTGAAGAGTACTGGCTAGAAGTTGAAGGTTTTGAGCAGCTAGTGGAGGAATGGTGGTCCTTCTTGGTTGTCGGATATGCCGGTTTCAAGATAAGCAGAAAATTAAAGATGCTAAAAGAAAAGCTCAAGTTTGGAAAAAGAAGTCCTCGGGGCTAGGTAGGAAGAATTTGATTTGATGGTAGAAGAGATTCGCGAGTTAGATCTTCTAGAGGAGGGGGATGATTCAGCAGAGGGCAGAGTGAGGAGGGCTAATTTGTCTCTTCATCTTGCCAATCGGGCTAAGGAAGAAGAAATTAAATGGCGGCAAGGGTCTAGATTGCTATGGCTTAAAGAGGGAGACGAACACTCGTTTTTTCCATAGCATTACCAGAGCTCATGCTCGTGGGAACAGGATTTCTATTTTGATTATTAACGAATCTGCTCTTCGGATAGGAGCAAGATTTGGGACTCTGTAGTCTCCAATAAAATTCTTTTGTCAGGAGAGCAGTAGCGGAGACCTAGGTTGATAGGCTTGACTTAAACATGTTATTGTCTGGAGAAGTGTCCTCGCTTGAGAGGCCAATTTTTTGAAGGAAGAAGTGCTTGTAGCCTTAAGTTCCATGTGCAGCGATAAGGCTCCCAGTCGCAATTGATTCCCTATTCTTTTCTTCTAGAAAATTTGGCACATCGTTAAGAAAGACGTTATGGATGTTATGAATTTTGCTCTTCTTGGGATGTGGATTTGGACGTTTGCGGTCGAGGAGGGTAGGCTTTGGAGGGAACTGGTGGCACCTAATGTCACACCTTGAAAATCGGGGGTCAACCAGGAGCTCAACTCTCGAGTTCCAACGCATCACTTATGCAACATAGATAATGATGATTAAATGTTGTCCGTGTTAGTGCATTAAACATAAATGAGATTAAGCTAAAACAACATATCATACTCCAGAGATGATTAGATTACGTAAGCGGAAGACTGTGATAGATATATAAAACACTTAAGTTGTCGTAAGTCTCCAGAGTGTGAACATGATACCAGGTTAAATAATTACATGTATTGTTCCAAGATCTACAAAATAACAAGAGTGTAATGTCAACTATCCATATACCTGTAGCCCCGATTCGCAACTCCAGGTCTATATAGATCCGCCAGAGAGTTGCATGTAGGAGAACTCCTCCTCGTCATCATAGAAGACAGGCTCCACCTCGTGAGCCTCGCCATCACCTGAAACTACAACAGAGTCTGGTTGGTGTTTTAAAACACCGTCGCAGAACGTGGGAGTGAGTGATCAACCTAGTGGAGCTATATGGCAAAGGTCAACATGTTATCAATTTAGTCAAGCAGTAATGATAAAGCAATACAATTAAGCATCCCTAAGTACTCTGATTAATGCAAAATGATATGAATTAATGATGCATGCCCTTGCCTGCACTCCCTCTGCGATCTTCCTCTTATGGTCGCGGCATGCACCCCTTCCTCTGTGCTAAACACCAACGACAAAGGCACATGCAATGCGGTGCATGAGCGTGATTACCGAGTTCTTATTAGACCTTTTCATGCAACAGGATTAGGAAGTTAAGGTACCTCCCTTTATATCATTAACCCAAACAATGATCCATCTAGGGTCGTCAATCCTAGTTAATCACATACGATAGGCAAGTTCGCGAGTTTACACCATAGGTCGCTACGAGAGGCTCGTCACTGTCAGCGTAGGCTTAATTCACACTCGAGGTCACTACCACCAACGTCCTACCAACTAGCAGTCTATTTTCGAAGGCTCGTCACCAACCCGACTGGGGACCACAGCCAGGCTGTGCCGGGGTAGGCCTATTTTGTACTCGAGGTCGCTCCACCAACGCCCTACCAATTGACAGTCTATTTTCAAAGGCTCGTCACCAACCCGACTGGGGACCACAGCCAGGTTGCACCAATGGAGGCCGACAGTTCGAATACAGTGTCCCATACTACTGTATTCGGTTCACGAGTTTGGGTTACTCACTGGTCACTACGGGGAGGCTCGTCGCCCTAGCGTAGGCCAACAGCTCGACCACGGTGTCCCATACTACCATGCCCGACTCATGAGTCTTAGCGGATCGTGGTACCAAGGTTAAACGGGCTTTACATTGGTAAGTTGGTACCTTGGATTTAAGCAGTAGCGTCCATACATGGTAAACACACAATAGGCCAATCGGGTTATTTGACAAGTTCGATTGGTACGAGCGTACGCTGAATTAGTCGATAAGGTACCACTGTCGACGATCATCGTACGACTCGGATTCATCGAACACATCAAATGTGGCGAGACTAATTCGGCCACTAAACAGGAATTGTTACCGATTGCCTGGACTACGTAGTAGTCCCAATCGTACTCAAACACATCATTCACACATGATAGTCAAAGACGGCATGTGACAACCAATCTAAAGTATAATCTCAATTGAGCATTTCAACAAACAAATAGTACACATACTATCATACTCAGGTATTGCCTCCCTAAATCACATAGTAGTCAGATAGGTTACATAAAGAAAACCATAACTATAGATAAGGGGATTGAGGATCCCGTCTCAACACCCTCATTAAATACAGTTCAACAAGCATTTTCTCATTCAAGCATTTTATCAAACACTTAGGCTACACACTTCATCATACATGTATTAGACTAGTTATAACATATATCCTGGCAAGCCCTTTTATAAAGGAGTTGCCACATACACAACACGCATCTATTCATAGTTGATAATCATGGCAAGCACATATCCAAATTCCATATTCATTCAGGCATTTTTACAAACACTTAGACTACACACTTCAACATACGTGACGTATGTTGGTTATAACAGGTGGTAGGGCAAATCCTTTCACCAAGGAGTTGTCACACGTATGACTACCATATATTCACGACGAATAATCATGGCAAGTACGAATCCAAATTCCATTTTCATTCAATCATATCAATAAACACATGGAATACACTATATTCAACATAGTTCATATATATGTGTAAAGCGCGGGAAACATCGTATCTAAGCATGTGATAGCAATCAAGTCAGTCATAAATCATTAACTGACATTGAAAGCCTTGAAAACCATAACCTAAACGTTTATAGTCCACACCTTTCGCTGGTAGACCCGTAACGAACTCAATTTAAACACCAAGTCCTCGCATACAGCACAACGGCAACCTATAGCATGAAATAGGTTAGCTATTTCACTATTTACTCTATTTGAATCCCTAAAATAGATTAGAGTTAGGATTTCTTACCCAAGAACGGAGTCGAAATCGCCGGGATAGCGATTCAGAAAGGCTGATTCAGCCCGTGGAGTGATGGGATTGAATCCCAGGAACGAACTCCAACTCTCTCTCTCACTTTCTCTCTCTTTCCTTCTCTTTCTTCTCTCTTCTCTCTCTAGGGTTTGTAAATTCGTATGTGAAGGGAGAGAGAGGGTTTAAGGCCCTTATATAGGCCCAAAACTGATGGGAATGGCCCCAGGGCCAGGGTATACTTAGGTTATAGCCAAATAGTGGCTGTTTCGATCCAACGGAGCACTTCTGGTGGCCCATTTTCTGCATGCGGTCGGACTTAAGCTCCTTGGCATTGGATCTAGGTCGAGTTAAGTTTTCGGTCCGATCGGATTTACAGATCGACCGCGGAGGACCAGTTTCAGTTCAATGGTCATCGTCACTCGATCAGGGCCACGAGTATATGGACCCATGCTGGGAAATTTCCCTGATCCGAGGGTGTATTTGGGTCAGATTCTGACGGTCTGAAACCTTAAATTTGGCCTGCAAGCGAACGACCCGATTCACTTAAATCTGAGTTCGTTTTCTAAAGGCATTCGCGTTTCTCACACACTTCGCTCCGGGCTCCAGTTGTGCGTTTCTGGATACTATTTGGATTTGATTTTCGAGATGGTTGTCAAGCCTAGTAAGGCGGTCATAACCGTATAGTTTTGTAGTTATCGGATTTTTGACGCGCGGTCCAGGTCCGATACGGAGTTTCAATGCACTCCCGAGGGCAACTGGGTTTAGAGATTGATCCTAGGTTTCAGGGTAACGTAGCGTCAGCGATCCTACTGATTTTGGGTCTTGCAGTTCGTATTGAAAGCTGTCCAAGCTAATTCGACAGGTGATTTAGTTAAGCACTTAATTAATCTTCGTCTAATTTCTAAAGGATTTGGTCCCTAGTGATTTCTGCCTGAGGTGGTACTCGGGTCTTTGTACGGATTTTTCCGGGACGTTACACCTAAATATGGAACTTAGGTGGGCAGATGGTTTGTGAAGGGATCTTCTCTCTACAGAGTGTCGGTTCTCTGAAAATCGGTTGTGGAGACTAATTATCTGGTTCGTAGGGGCATTTCCCTGGTGCTTTGGTAACGGGCTTCGTATTCAATTTTCGGTCGATGTTTGGTGTGCTGATTCGGTGCTCTAGGATCTCTTCCCGAGGTTAGCTTGTCTTGCTCTTGATCGCTTTATAGTGATGACATATTGCTTTTCTATAGTTGGGGGTTTGGTGGTTTGGCCCCTCCATTTCGTAGGAACATGTCAGAGGTAGAGATCGACGAGTTCGCTGGGTTGCTTAATATCCTAAAGACCGTCAAGCCTGTGATTCACTCTAGCGACTCGATTGTTCGGGTGTGGATTGCTTCAAGGAAGTTCTCGGTCAACTCACTTTTCCAGTTGATTTCGAAGATAGCTCGTCCTGTTGGCCCGCCTCATCTGTCCCATCAGTGGTTTTACAGAGCTCCTCCCCCTGTGACGGTTTTTGTTCGGCTTGTGGGCCGAAAAAGGATCCTTATGATAGACAATCTCCAAAGAAGAGCTTTAATTCTTCCCAATATTTATCTCATGTGCATGAAGGATGAGGAATTGATTGATCATTCATTCATTCATTGTCCTTTTGCCTCTAGGATCATTTCCCCAGTCGATTTCACACCAGGTGGGTGATGCTCAAGTCGGATGAGGACCTCCTCTGGGTGTGGCATGGAGGAAGGTGTGGCAAAGCCAGGAAAGCCGTTTGGAGGTTGCTTATTATGGCAGTTTTTTGGGGAATTTGGGGAGCTAGGAATGGGCGATGCTTTAGGAATGTTTGTGAGAGTTGGGATGTTCATGTAAAGGCCGCTTTGGCTGAGCTTTTCTTTGATTGTTTTTCTTCTTATTGTTGTATCATTTCCTCGCTTTTGGTGGGTTTTCTAATAAAGTCGTTGTTACCTCTCAAAAAAAAAAATAGAAAAGAAAAAGAAAAAAGGTAACGTTCCATGTATAGTTCATATATGTGGGCATGATCAATGGAAGGACCTGATTCGAGATAGGTTGTCTTCATGGTAGGTCAACTTGGTGCATGGTATGGATGTTGTGGATGTCTGGTATGCCAAAACGGTTACGTATCGGCCGTAACGGCCGATACGTAACGGTAACGGTGTAAACCGTTACGCGTTTCGGGGTCGTATCGGCCGTTACGCAATTTTGTACCCGTATCGGCCGATACGGGCCCGTTATGGGGCGTATCGGCCGTAACGGGCCGTTACGGCCGTTACAGGGCCGTTACGGGCCCGTATTGGCCGAATTTTGGCCCTTTTTTTGAAAATTCGAAAAATCATTTTTTAATGATTCTTTTGCTGTTTTAATGATGCCATATGATGTGTTAATCATAGTAGAACATGTTAATGTGCATTTTACAGATTTTGGGTGCCATTTTATATTTTTTAAATATTTTTTTCTATTTACGCATGAATTTTGGCCCCTTTTTTTAAAATTCGAAAAATCAATTTTTAATAGTTGTTTTGCTGTTTTAATTATGCCATATGATGTGTTAATCATAGTAGAACATGTTAATGTACATTTTACAGATTTGGGGTGCCATTTTATATTTTTTTAATATTTTTTTCTATTTACGCATTTATTTTGGCCCTTTTTTTGAAAATTCGAAAAATCATTTTTTAATGATTCTTTTGCTGTTTTAATGATGCCATATGATGTGTTAATCATAGTAGAACATGTTAATGTGCATTTTACAGATTTGGGGTGCCATTTTATATTTTTTTAATATTTTTTTCTATTTACGCATGAATTTTGGCCCCTTTTTTGAAAATTCGAAAAATCAATTTTTAATAGTTGTTTTGCTGTTTTAATCATGCCATATGATGTGTTAATCATAGTAGAACATGTTAATGTGCATCTTACAGATTTGGGGTGCCATTTTTATTTTTTAAATATTTTTTTCTATTTACGCATGAATTTTGGCCCTTTTTTTGAAATTCTGAAAAATCATTTTTTAATGATTCTTTTGCTGTTTTAATGATGTCATATGATGTGTTAATCATAGTAGAACACGTTAATGTGCATTTTACATATTTGGGGTGCCATTTTATATATTTTTTTATATTTTTTTCTATTTACGCATTTATTTTGGCCCTTTTTTTGAAAATTCGAAAAATCATTTCTTAATGATTCTTTTGCTGTTTTAATGATGCCATATGATGTGTTAATCATAGTAGAACATGTTAATGTGCATTTTACATATTTGGGGTGCCATTTTATATTTTTTTATATTTTTTTCTATTTACGCATGAATTTTGGCCCTAAAAAATAATTGCAAACACCTAAATGTAAGATATTTTCATATTACATTCATTCTAATATATCTATCATTGATAGTAAGTTAGAAAATTAAATATATGAATTTTGTAGTCAAATTTAGGTTATCTGGTTCATAAATTCATCAGACAGTCCTATGCAACTTCTCACCAAAGAGTGGACCGTTACACCACCATAAACATGTTCCAATTTTTAAATGAATGCATATTTGGAATGCTTAGAATATTCCTGATTTAATTCATATTTTTTCATATTTTTTTGGCAAAAAAAAATTTTTGCGCCGTTACGGGCCGTTACGCCCCCGTATCGCCGTTACGCCCCCGTATCCGTATCGGTTTCGGAGGGCACCGTTACGCCAACCGATACTGATACGGGACACCTTGTGTCTGACACATGTCCCAGCCTTTTAGGTTGCAACCGGTACGGTTGCGTGACAGCATGAGGAATTAGCAAACCTCTTTGAAGAAGGGCATAATTGCAAGAAAAAAATTACTCAAGCCCATTATTCTACCTTCTCCTTGATGGTAGGTGGTATTTTATGCTGGTTTACTGAACAAGGGGAGTTGATGCAACAAAAATAAAAGCAAGGGGTGGCTAGTCCCCATAGTCCTGGGCGGGGGGAGGGGAGTCTGTTCCTCCCTAGTTTATAACATATTTGTTATTGTGAACGACTGTGTAGAAAGCTATTCTGTTTTGCATATGATAGCATGAACTTTTTTTTTTTTTTTTCAATTTATCATAGCCACTATTTTATGTTCAAGGAAATTTCAGCAATGTAAATTTGCTATTACATGTTAATCTGTTGAAGTTTCAGTCAGTTTCCTTCCTTTTTTTTTTTTTTTTTTTTTTCTTTTCTTTTCTTTTCTTTTCAAATTTCCAGGTGGAAAATAATCCATATGATCCTAGCTTAATGGTTTTCATGGACTATAGAGATTTCGTGAAACAGAAAGCACAATGCGAAGAAGCAGAGTATCCAACATTTCTTTATGCCATGCCCATGTCACCAACAAGAGTATTTTTTGAGGTTAGCTATATTTCATTTTATGTTTCAATATGCATGCCTTTGTTCCAGTAATGCACTTGAGCATTTAGAGAAATCTGCTTGCAGGAAACTTGTTTGGCCTCAAGAAATGCCATGCCCTTTGGTCTATTAAAGAAAAAACTTATGTCACGCTTGGAGAGCATGGGTGTTCGAATTATGAAGACTTATGAAGAGGTAATTCATTGAGCTAAATGATCATCTGTTTGACATATCCAAGTTCTGGCAATTTCTAATGCAAAAAATGCACATGCTTCCTTCAAAGTCTCATACAATATAACTTAATCAGATTCCTGAAATAAGACAATTAAGAATTTGCATCATATAAAACAAAATTTGTTTAGCATCGACAATGAGAATAGTAATGGAAAGAATCTTTTTAAGCTAATATGTAATGTTTCAACTTTCGCCATATTTCTTTGGGTATGTATTTGGGTGAGATTTGAGCATGTTTGTACTTGGGATTATTGGCATCATATTTTCCACATCGATGGTTTCATTTTGTTGCTTGCTGATAAATTTCTTCCTTTGGGATATATTATTGCCAAATCAATTTCTACCAACGTGTTTGAAACAATGTTCGCAATATCGGTATCGCGTTCCCTATCACACCCTTCAGATACAAATACATGTTGGTTATCGCACGTGATATATCATTTGTATCGGGTAATGTATCATACTTTTTGGGAAATGTGGGGGAAACATTGGGAAATTGGTGAATTTTCCAATGAAACTTCAAGGATTGTTAAAAAAGACCTTAATACACACTTTTAAATCATAACATCTAAAAAAAGTGCACATAGTAGGTTTCCTTTGTATAGGGTCCTAAGCTATGCTCTGTTTGATTGAACCAATGCAACTATATTCAAATTGAATTCATAACATTTATAAATGTATGAAGATGTATGAAAATACAACCAATTCATTCAAAAGCAAAAGAAGTAAAATTTGAGAAATATACCTATGAATGATGTGAGTGGTTGTGGCTTAGACCCACATAGAGTTGCGTGGTGGCTTGTAATCATTGTCTCCATCTCGACGGGGCTGGGAAAAGTATTGTTGCTCCACAAATTGACATTATTGTGCCTAGGTCATACTAGAACGGTACCAATTAAGATTCTGTCTGACATAACGTTGGTATTCATCCTCTCCGAACTGAACCAATATGCCCATCCGTGAGTACTGCGTAATCGTTACAATCTGTGGTTGATATGGATCGGGGATGGGCATAGATGGAGTTCCTAGGTATCCATATTGCTGGTCATATCCATACTGCTGCCTATATACGGAAGTGAACTCTCAACCACAATAAAAAAACGAATAATCATAATTGTTGGAGTCACTCGTCGCATATCCACTAGGTTTGTATCCATATCCATACTATGGCACAGAACTTGAGCTACTTTGTTGTGTCTGTGATCTATATCCATACTGTGGCCTGGAACTCGAGCTCCTCTGCCTCCCCCACGATCCAGATCTAGAGTCTCTGATACTCCCACGATCGTGCGTGTCCCTCATGGATGTTGCTAATAACTGCTCCTCTAATTTTGTTAATTGTCGCGTCTCATTCTTCAGTAGCTTCTTACCCGTGTATGCTTTTTTAATGACAAGTCAGGGCCGTGGTTAATCTAGACAAGAACCATCCCAGTGATTAAAACCTCTCTTCCCAGTGAATGGGCTAAGAGGCCTCTGAGACCGATTCCCAAGACGAGACACGCTGTCGTCGTTACCATCACCATCATCGCTGTTATCATTAGAGTCACCATCATCGTTGTCATCACCATCACTAGACCCTCCCCCCACATCAGTCTCTGTCTCGTTCTCCCCAATGGACTATTGGGAGCTCCATCGCCCTTTCTTTCGCTCTACAGTAGCCTAAAACCTCTTTGCTTGGCCCACAAGCTTCATCTTGGTGAATCAGACTCGACAAGCATCCAACATGTCATGCCACTTAAAATAGTAGTCCTGATGGGGACATCACGCGCACATGCGCACGCACACCGCCCCCCACGCACGTACGCAAGGAGAGGGAGGACCCCACCATCGATCTGGATTGATGACGACGTACAGGAAGGGTCTCCTAGTTAGAAGATGGAGTTTTGGTTCAAGAGAGTGGGTCTGATAGCCAAGAAAAGCCCATCATGGGATCTCATGATCGTGGCCCACTAGTCGGATTAAGTTCATACTTTCGGTTTTGCTTATTTATTTTATTTAGAACATCATAAACGCTTTAGATTTCTTTGATTGGTTGTTATTTTATTTTACTTCATCGCCAAGTAATAGGTTTCGCACATGGCGCGAGTTTTGGGGTATAGGGTTTTCTTATAAATAGGCACCCCTTGTAGTTTTTTTGATTCAATGAAGATTAATAAAAATTCTGCGTTTTTCTACTCTCTGAGTTGTGAAGCCTAATTGGGTGCGAAGCCCTCCCTTCATCGAAGGGCTAACTACTGTGGTGCGAAGCCACATCTATCCCTATCCGCCCCTATCTTCTATCATTCATACTTTGCACCTTCTTCCATCCATATTTCTATTCCCCTACAATCATCTACGCTTCAAATCCATCTTCTATTGCAACCGTTTTTCTCTCTACAATAGATTTCCAGAATCTGGCCCTGCAGGAGGGTTGAAACTTCGGCGGAACACCACGCACAAACCGTGCATCGGATTGAGCTGAGATTTGAGGGTTTTAGAGTCCATCCCTAGCCGACCAGGGCCAAGGTGACCTTTTTTTGAATAGTGGGCCCCACACACGTGCGGCCGGGATCACATGCACGTGCGCCTGGGCCATTGTTCTTGTCCACGCGTGTAGTATTCTCTGGTTCGTCTCTCTCCTCTCTTTCACTCTGCTTTCACCCAAAATCTTTAAGCCTAACCCTAAATTACTCAAATCTCTAATTTTATGCTTCTTTTCTTACCCTAGGTTCTCTGAATTGGAATTGGTGAATCCCTTGGATTAGGGACTGATTGTTGTGCATGTGTGGATGATTTTTACTTCCCTTTGAGTATCGATTGGTCCGTAACTTTACTGATCCAACCCTAGCCTGTGTAGGCCTGGACTCGGACAGATTCCCCTTGCTTGACTGTTTGAACTTTCGTGTTGGATGTGGAATTTTATGTGATTGTTTCTGAATTAGTATAGTCTAAAGCCTGAAATCTTGCATATCATATTTAATTTTCATGTCCTGTATCAAATTTGGTATCAGAGCTTAGGGTTCTTGTAGGGGAATACATCACATATTTAGGGTTTAGTTTATTTCAGTCCTTCATGCATCCAGTTCATCATATATAGCTGTTTAGGAGTCCGTATTTACTGATATTAGTTGCTGAAATTTCTTATTATTAGGAAGTTAGCAATTCACATTGCTGTAACTTTCTGTTATTCCCTTATTTTGACAACTATTTTGCTGAAATTTAGTAACACTGCGTAGTTTCCCTCATATAGTCTCATAGGATCATTTAGTCTCATGTAGTTGCATATAATCGTCATAGAAAGTCCTTAGGTGGAGTTAACAAGTGTATGCCCACACGTACGAGTTATGGTTTTGGTTTGCACCCTACTCTAAACATGGAGCAACTGCTAGAGTCACTAAACAAACTATCCCAGCAGATCGAGTCTGTGGGTAAGCGCTTGGAACAACATATAAACCAACGCTTTGATCAATTTGATGTGCGCATTACCCAACTACAGGCCTCCGTCGGCACAAACCCCCCATTGGGGTAGATGTTCAATCTCAGGCAGGTGGCTAGGAGGATAGACCAATGAACAGAGTTGGCCAATGAATCAGTTATGGGAGTGCACCCATGCACCCACTCCATGAGGGACATCAGAACCATTATTTTGAGGGGTACAACATGTGCGGTCTTGTGGCTGGAGAGAGTGCACTAGAGGCTAGTGTAGAGTTACCTGCTGAGGCCATTCCGGTAGTGGCTGAGTTTCGTGATATCTGTCCTGATGATCTACCGGAATCTGGACAGACATCACGAAACTCAGCCATTTTTCTCTCTACAACAGATATCCAGAATCTGGCCTTGCAGGAGGGCTGAAACTTCGGCGGAGCACCGCGCACAAACCGTGCATTGGATCGAGCTAAGATTTGAGGGTTTTGGAGTCCATCCCTGTCCGACCAGGGCCAAGGTGGCCTTTTTCTGAATAGTGGGCCCCACACACGTGCGGTCGGGATCACATGCACGTGCGTCTAGGCCATTGTTGTTGTCCACGCGGCGGTGTTTCTCTGGTTCGTCTCTCTCCTCTCTTTCACTCCGCTTTCACCCAAAATCTCTAAACCTAACCCTAAATTACTCAAATTTTCAATTTTATGCCTCTTTTCTTACCCTAGGGTTCTCTGAATTGGAATTGGTGAATCCCTTGGATTAGGGATTGATTGTTGTGCATGTGTGGATGATTTTTACTTCCCTTTGAGTATCGATTATAATCTAAAGCCTGAGATCTTGTATATCATATTTAATTTTCATGTCCTGCATCAAGTCCATATTCGTCAACCAATGTAGAAAAACTTTAGGGTCCAAGCGGCCATCAAACGTGGGAAAATCTACTCTAACTCCCTTGAGGAGTTGCGCATCGGGGTCATAGTGGTCTTAATGTCCCTCACGGGGTGGGTGCATGGGTGTGCGCACATAACCGATTCCTTGGCCACCTCCATTCCTTGGTCTATCCTCCTGACCACCTGCCTGAGATTAGGCGTCTTCCCCAATGGTGGGGTTTGCCCGGGCAGAGGTCTCTAATTGGGTAACGCGCACATTAATTTGTTCAAGGCGATGACAATACGTTGTTCCAAACGCTTACCCAATGACTCAAACTGCCGGGTTAGGTTGTCCATTGATTCTTGCAATTGCTCCATATTTAGCGTAGGGTGTAAACCAAAACCGCGACCAGTACGTGTGGGCATACAACTACTCCCTAACTCAAAGACCCTCTAACACAACTATATGCGTCTAAATGAAACTAATTGACCCTACAAGACTCTATGATGAGAATTAATGCAAATTAAACGTGAATAGACCAAACCCTAAACATGTAATGCATTCCCCTACAAGAACCCCAAGCTCTGATACCAATTTGATGCAGGACATGAAAAATTTAAAGATGTTATGCAAGATTCCAGGCTTTAGATCATACTAGTTCAGAAACAGTCACACAAATTCCACATCCCACATAAAGTCAAGCACTCAATCAAGGGGAATCTATGCGGGTCCAGGCCTACACATGCTAGGGCTAGATCAATAAAAGTTATAGACCAAACACTACTCAAAGGAGAGTAAATTCATCCACACATGCATAGAAATATTTTTCCAATCGAAGGGATTCACAGATTTCAATTCAGGGAACCTTAGGGTTGAAGAAAAGGGCATGAAACTTGGGATTTAAGACAATCTAGGGTTAGAGTTATGGAAATCAAGTAAGAGAGGAGTGAAAGAGAGGAAAGAGTGAACCTGACGCCAGCCCAGGCGTGTGGATAGCAGGCTGGGCCTGACACACGTGCGCTGGTGGCTGTCCGCATGTGCGTGGGGCCCACGAACCCAGAAAACCCCTCCTTGGGTCTGGTCGGCCAAGGCTGGGCTACAAACCCCCCAAGTTTCGGCCCGATCTGACGTACGGTTCGTGCGTGGTGCTCCGCCGAAATTTCAGCCCTCCTCCAGAGCCAAATTCTAGAAATCTGCTGTAGAGAAGGAATGACTGCAAAATAACGATGGATTTGCAGGTGGAATGACTGTAGGAGAAAGGTGAATATGAATGGTAAAAGATGGGGGCGAATCGGGATGGGTGTGGCTTCGCACCACGGTAGTTAGCCCTTCGAAGAAGAGAGGGTTTCGCACCCAATTGGATTTTCACAACTCGGAGAGGAGCAGGAAAACGCAGAAATTTTATTCAATCTTTAATGAGAAAAAAGACTGCAAGGGGTGCCTATTTATAATAAAATCCTATACTCCAAAACTCGCGCTATGTGCGTAACCTATATTACGTAGAGACGAAGTAACCACAAATAACAACTAATCAAAGTAATCTAAACCATCCATGATGTTCCTAATAACAATAATAACCAAAACTCAAATTACTAGATTGTTTGGAATAGTGGGCCACGATCATGAGAACCCATGGTGGGATTCACATGACAAACGGGTCCACTCCAAGGAACCAAAATGCAGTCCTCTAATTAGGAGGCCCTCCCTAGACGTCGTCATCGATCTAGATCGATGGTGAGGCCCTCCTCCTCCTTGCGTACGTGCGTTGGGCAAGGTGCGCCAAAACGGTTACGTATCGGCCGTATCGGCCGATACGTAACTGTAACGGCTGGAACCGATACGCGATACGGGGTCATATCGGCCGATACGGTTTTTTGCACCCGTATCGGCCGATACGGGCCCGTATCGGCCGATACGGGCGAACGGTAACGGACCCGTAACGGGCCGCCCGTAACGGTCGAAAAACGGTTTGTTTTTTTTGGCATTTTAAGCACTGTTTTGCTGTTTTTTTTCAAATTTCTTGCTTCCAAAGTACTTCTCACCCCTTCTACTGCCAATTTCGACCAACCTTGGTTGGGTTTGTGAGAAAAAAACGCATTGTATTGCGGCTTTTGTTGAATCGAAGCTCGGGGGGCCATTTTTCAGAAATTCCGAATTCGTCAAAAATAGGTATTTATACTTTTTTTAACATGTTTTGCTGTTTTAATCATGCCATATGTTGTGTTAATCATAGTAGAACATATTAATGTGCATTTTACAGATTTGGGGTGCCATTTAATATTTTTTTAATATTTTTTTCTATTTACGCATGTATTTTTACCCTTTTTTTAAAAATTTGAAAAATCAAATTTTAATGGTTGTTTTACTGTTTTAATCATGCCATATGATGTGTTAATCATATTAGAACATATTAATGTGCATTTTACAGATTTGGAGTGCCATTTAATATTTTTTATTATTTTTTTTCTATTTACGCATGTATTTTTACCCTTTTTTTAAAATTCGAAAAATCAAATTTTAATGATTGTTTTGCTGTTTTAATCATGCCATATGATGTGTTAATCATAGTAGAACATATTAATGTGCATTTTACAGATTTGGGGTGCCATTTAATATTTTTTATTATTTTTTTTCTATTTACGCATGTATTTTTACCCTTTTTTTAAAAATTTGAAAAATCAAATTTTAATGGTTGTTTTACTGTTTTAATCATGCCATATGATGTGTTAATCATATTAGAACATATTAATGTGCATTTTACAGATTTGGGGTGCCATTTAATATTTTTTTTATTTTTTTTTCTATTTACGCATGTATTTTTACCCTTTTTTTTTAAAATTCGAAAAATCAAATTTTAATGATTGTTTTGCTGTTTTAATCATGCCATATGATGTGTTAATCATAGTAGAACATATTAATGTGCGTTTTACAGATTTGGGGTGCCATTTATATTTTTTTTTATATTTTTTTTTATTTACGCATGTATTTTTACCCTTTTTTTTTAAAATTCGAAAAATCAAATTTTAATGGTTGTTTTACTGTTTTAATCATGCCATATGATGTGTTAATCATATTAGAACATATTAATGTGCATTTTACAGATTTGGGGTGCCATTTAATATTTTTTAAATATTTTTTTCTATTTACGCATGTATTTTTACCCTTTTTTTTTAAAATTCGAAAAATCAAATTTTAATGGTTGTTTTACTGTTTTAATCATGCCATATGATGTGTTAATCATATTAGAACATATTAATGTGCATTTTACAGATTTGGGGTGCCATTTAATATTTTTTAAATATTTTTTTCTATTTACGCATGAATTTTGACTCTTTTTTTTAAAAAAATTCGAAAAATCAATTTTTAATGGTTATTTTGCTGTTTTAATCATGCCATGTGATATGTTAATCATAGTAGAAAATGTTAATGTGCATTTTACAGATTTGGGGTGGCTATTTAATATTTTTTTTTTATTTTCGAATTAGTGACTTTATATTTTTATTTGCTTATATTGGACAGGTTTTGGAGCTTCTTAGGGTTTAGTATTTTACTTAGAACATAAAATCATCTTTATTAACATAGGTCATACAGACATACACTCATCTACCTAAACTTAAAGAAATGTCTGGGTCTGGCCAACAACAAGTGAGGATATTGGATGGCAACATTGTGAGAGGGTTGGTGGTACTAGGCACCAAATGAAGTGCAACTATTGTGATAGACATGTGACTGGTGGAATTACCCGTCTCAAACAACATTTAGCACATCGAAAAGGTCAAGTTGCGCCATGTGCCAGAGTACCGAGAGAGATAATGCTTTTAATGCAAGCTAGTCTGGATGAGTCGAAGGGTAAACGTGCTGCTGTACAAAAAAAGAAAGATGATATTTTGGATGCAGCTCGACAGGAGGTGTTTGGTCCTGAATATATGGGCGTTCGTGATGAAGATATTATTGATTCTGACGAAGATTCAGATCGGGAATTAACTATAGCTAGGAGAGAGAGCTTGCGTGTAGCTCGTGAGAGAGGAAGAACGTCGCCGCATGTTTGGCACGCATGGGTCAGTGCGTGATAGAGGGGGGGCAGTGGGAGTGGGAGTGGGAGTGCAACTGCTTCTGTAGGTGGGACTGAAGGTCTGGGGGGTAGGTTGGTGGGTTACGACGTATGTTTGGGAGCCGACGACAAACATCTTCACGTGATGCCTCTATACGTGAAGATGAAGAAGTAAATGAGTCTAGGAGACCCTCTATTGATCCAATCCTGTTTAGGAAAGAATCAACTAAACAAAAAAAATAAAACAAATGTGGAGTAGAACTTCCGTTGAGAAATTAGGTAGAGCAGCAGCAAAGTTATTTATACATGCTAACATACCTCCTAATGCGGCCAATTCTCCATATTGGCAGGTGGTAATTGATGCAGCAGCAGAAGCAGGTGAAGGAATAAAAGCTCCCACGGCTAAGGACATTAGAGGGAAATGGACAAATGCAGAGTATGCGGATGTGAAAGCATACGTGGCTACCTTTAAACCTGTATGGCAAGCCAGAGGATGCACGATTATGTGTGATGGTTGGACTGGCCCAACCAGACGTAGCATGATCAACTTCATGGTGTACTGCCACTTAGGAACTATATACCATAAGTCAATTGATGCGTCAGAGGCAACAAAAAATGCTACTTATATTAATGAACTAATGGATAAAGTTGTGGACGAGATTGGAGAGGAGAATATAGTGCAGATTGTGACAGATAATGAAGCAACATATAAGCTTGCAGGACATATGTTAATGGATTAGAGAAAACATCTTTTTTGGTCACCATGTGCTGCCCATTGTATTGATCTTATATTGGAAGATATGGGAAGAAGAAGAATGTTAAGGAAATGGTCGAAAGAGGCAAGGAAAGTGACGACGTTTATTTACAACCATAATCAAGTAGTCGCAATAATGAGAAAGTTCACGAAAGGACGAGAGTTGTTGAGGCTTGCGGCGACTAGATTCGCAACAAACTTTATAGCATTAGAGAGTTTATTCCAACATAGGGGAGAGTTGAGTGAGATGTTCGCTTCCCGAGAATGGCTCAACACAAAACATGGGAAGAAGACATCAGGGACACCGGTCGACGTTGCGAACACCATACGGGACAACAAATATTGGAAGAAGGTTAAGGCGATCCTAAAGGTGATGGAGCCACTAATGAGGGTACTCCGTCTTGTTGAAACCGATGAAGCACCTACCATGGGCTTCCTATATGATGCCATGGATAAGGCAAAGCTTGCAATTCAACGTGATTGTAGAAGTTGGGAGACTTATTGGAAGATGATCGACAAGAGATGGACAAAGCAACTCCATCACGATCTTCATGCAGCAGGTTACTACCTAAATCCCAGGTATAGATATGCCCAATCATTTGTTGCGGATGATGAAGTTCGTGTCGGGCTAAAAATGTGATAAAGAGATTAGAGCCTGACTTAGATCTGCAAATAAAGGCGTTGAATGAATTAGATACATTTGGAAATCGCCTTGGTAGCTTTGGAGATGCTCTTGCACAGCATGTAGTATCTAGGTTGCAACCGGCCGAATGGTGGATTAATTTCGGAGAGAGTACGAAGGCTCTCCAAAAAATTGCAGTAAAAGTTTTGAGCCAGACAACGTCTTCCTCTAGCTGCGAAAGGAATTGGAGTTGTTTTGCGCTCATTCATTCAAAGAATAGGAATAGATTGCAGACTAGAACATTAGATAGACTTGTCTTCATGCACTACAATATAAAACTAAGAATGCGACGACATCATAGGAGCATTACAGCTGCTGATGACGGAGACTACTGTCCAATAAACTTAGACAATATTTATGATGAGGATGACCCACTTCTACCTTGGTTGGAAACAAGGGAAAAACAAATTGAAGAGGATAGTGAAGAATTGGAAATTGATGACCCAGAAATACGCAGAGCGCAACAAGAGAGTCGTGCAGATGTGTTGGACCCAGTAAGAGGGGCAGCGTTTATGCCACGTACGGATACGGCTCAAGATCAACAAAAGAGTACAAGCAGTGGTAGCGTGACCGTGTCAGATGATGACGACCCCCCTGCCCCTGGTGCTGGCACTTCTGGTGTTGCTTACTCCCCTATACAGCCGTCTACAGATCGCGATGACGATGAACATCGACGACGTGGTACACGAGGTCGGACTTACGAGTGTACCGAGTCACGATACAGCCAGCCGGAGGAGGGTACATCTAGTGGTGCACGGGGACCGGGAAGTCCGGAACATCAACAGGCTCATGGTTTTGGTTATTATGATGGATATTCTTATGGTCAATTGGATTATAATCATGGTGGTTATACTGAGCCTATTCCATCACATTCATGTTGGAGTAGCCCTCCCGATCAATATCCATATGATTATAGATATCCAGATTCAAATCCAAGTTACTCATCACAGCAGACGCACTCTCAATCTCAAGATTCTCAACAGCCTGAGTATGGGCACCAGTATGGCTATTCGACGGGCACTGGTGGATATCCTTACTCGGGGTCAGAGTCGTTGCCTAGTCAGGATCAGTCATCCTCTGGTTTCGTTGATCTAGTATTTCCTTCTGGCACTGGATATTATGGATATGCAGCACCTACACCTATTGGACAGCCTCAGCCTGATGGTGACGATGACGATGATGTGGAGGTCGAGCAACCACAAAAAAGCAGATTTTCATTTTGGTGGTGAGTCTGGTGACTTGTGATTGTGAGTATATATTTGTATTAAGGTAAGTATTTGCAGCAGACAGGTCACAACAGTATTATTGCAAGAAGCCATGTAGTCATGCACACACTTGACACTACCGAACTTGTATTTAAAATAACTCCCCTGACAACCAATCAAGTAATCCTTAATCAAGTTGCAGGGGAGTATATCAGACACTACTAATTTTTTTAATATTCTTGACTTGAGGATGACAGGTTATAGACAGGAATCACAATCACGTGCACAGGTATGTTCGAGAAATTCCTCAAAAATAATTGCAAACACCTAATGTAAGATATTTTCATATTACATTCATTCTAATATATCTATCATTGATAGTAGATAGTTAGAAAAATAAATATATGAATTTTGTAGTCAAATTTAGGTTATCTGATTCATAAATTCATCAGACAATCCGATACAACTTCTCACCAAAGAGTGGACCGTTACACCACCGTAACCATGTTCCAATTTATAAATGAATGCATATTTGGATTGCTTAGAATATTCCGGATTTAATCCATATTTTTTCATATTTTTTTGGCAAAAAAAAAAATTTTGCGCCGTTACGGGCCGTTACGCCCCCGTATCGCCGTTACGCCCCCGTATCCGTATCGGTTTTGGAGGTCACCATTACGCCAACCGATACCGATACGGGACACCTTGGCGTTGGGGCATGCGTGTGCGCGTGATGTCCCCATCATCAATGTGTTTAGAATGTACAGAGGAAAAGACAATTGGCCAACAAGACTCAAAACCACCAGCCCGAACCTATGCTCTAATACTAATGAAGAGCAATTGACAGGATGAAGCGTCTCACGGATGCATGTCGAATAGGGAAGATTGCCACTTGGCATTGGATTGCCAAATGCATCGATTATCTCTACAAACGGTTCTCAAATTTATCTCCTTCCCCATATTTCTTTTTCTCTTGCCATGGCTTCCATAGATCGCCACTGTTTTCACTATTCATTTGGGCCTTTCATTGCATTCCGGGAGAAAACGCTCCCTATTTGAATGCATGCCCCACACAACTAGCTCCTCTCCTCTTTGTTACGAGAAAAACGAGGGTGGGTGGAATGATCGGAGCATGCCATATGGCCACACGTGTCAACAATAATTGCATTAAGCGTGAAGGGAAGTGGCATCAGATTCGAGTGCAAGGGTGAGGAAGTATTTATTTCAAACTTTTAGCAAGGATAAAATTCTAAGAAGCAAGAGTGGGAGCACAAGTTCAAAGCGTGATTCGAGGGAGCGACACCTGAGTAGAACATTTACCCGAAGGCTCATGAGTCTAGAGGCTTACAATTAGCACAACTAAGATGGAGTATTTGGATTGCTGCTTGATTAAGGGCAATCATAGAGGCAAGACTAAATTTAGAACTAATGGTCAAGAGATTCCTCATAGTGACGTTTTTTGTTACTTGGCTCTATTATTAAGAAGAGATTGATGAGGATGTTTCCAATAGAACTAGAGACAGGAGGATGAATTGGGATTTGCCTACGAGGTGTTGTGGTCATCATCACTTGCCTATGGAACTTGACGAAAATTCTATAAGGTAAATTAGTTGACCCGCTATGTTATATGGGGCATAATGTTGGGCAAATAAAAGGCGGCATGAGCGGATATTTGAGTGTTGCAGAGATGAGGTTGTGAAGATGGACATGTGGGAACATTAGAAAGGATGGAATTAAGAACGAAGTCACCTGAAGGCTGAAGCAACCTAGGAGTTATCCCCTAAAAGACAAAATGATGGTGAGCAGATTGATGTGGTTTGGTGAAATGAAAGAAGGCTGAAGATGGCTCTAGTGAGGGGAACATCGAGTGGATTTGAAGGGATTGAAAATAGGATGGTAGAAAGATCTAAAAGGACTTGGATTGAGGTTGTGAAAAGGAATATGAAGGTTTGTTTACTTACTGAGGAAAGGTCTGTAGGATTGTTGGAAAAAATAGTATGAGCAAAGCCAAACCCAAGTAGTTGCAATATGATCCTGATGATTTATATAGTTCAAGGGAGCATACAATACTGCTGTTCATTTTTCAGCCTACAACTTCCAGGTACTTGTTTAACTTTCTTAGAAGTTTCAAGATACTTGAAAGCATCTTCACTATTTTGCCTATATATGATGATGTGTATTATATTTATTTATGGAAATATATACTGGGTCATCATTTTGTAGACTACATGTTTGTGTGGTTGGTGCTCTTTTTCTTCGTTTCAGCATTTCAAATGCCCAAAAATAAATGTTTGGGTCACTTGCATAAAACCCAGGCGATTTGTGTTTAGCCACCTGTCTACCACAATGCATGCCCACCTCATCATATCCTGCATTCTTATGCATGCCCACCTCATCATATCCTGCATTCTTACTTTCACCTCCCCCCCTTTTGTACATTTTACAAGCCAAATTTTCACCACGGTTCATTGTATTTGTTTACAGGCTCAGCCTTCAGCTTTTGACTTATCTAGTACATTTTTTCTTTTTTGCATTTTTAAAAGCAGGCATCTCATCTTCGTCTCATGTTTATGATTTCACTCTTATGTAATTGCATGGAAGCAATAATTTTCTGCATCCTTGCATAGTCCTCTAATCTAATGAACCACTTTTAGCATAAATTACATAAACATTAAAAGATTCATTGTATTTAAAACAATTTCCATTTAGGAATGCTTGTGATTGAATTATATTCATAATATCCCCACTGCCCCTTAGTAACCATGTGCTGATGAGTTCTATCTTTTGATCTACTGTGCAGGAGTGGTCTTATATTCCTGTTGGTGGATCCTTACCAAATACACAGCAAAAGAACCTTGCCTTTGGTGCTGCAGCCAGTATGGTGCACCCAGCCACTGGCAAGAAACTTGCAACTTTACCCACTATTTTTATGGTTTTAATTATTTGCAAGTGATTGTGTTGATTACCTACATCAAAACAGGCTATTCGGTTGTACGGTCCTTGTCAGAGGCTCCAGCTTATGCTTCTGCAATTGCAAATATTTTGAAGCGGTATACCTATTCCAAGCATGTTGTTCCATGGGAAAAGAGTATTGAGAATGTGTCGACGCAAGGTATGTGTGTCCATATTATACTGGTCAATGACAACCATTTTTATTGCTAAACAAGTGGCACCATCATGTATTTGTTGTCATCATCATAACAATTATAATCATTAGTATTAGCTTTTCAATATAATGGCACTTCAAAATCCAATAACTCACAACTCATTAAAAATAGTTAGTTAATAGAGAGTATTTGTGTCGAATGGTGTTAACTCGAGTGTATTTTAAGTAGATATAAATGGACTGCCTTTCTGTTTCTCTTGCCACTGCATCATGGGTATTGCAATTACATTTTACTTCAACAATTACCTACATCTACGTTGGAGTATTTCTGGACTCCAGTAGGGTTTAAAGTATGGCCCTAGAAACTACAAAACTAAGGTTTTATTAATATAAACTACTTGAACAATTTGATAATTTGCCATCAAACAAATATATGAATGTTATAAGTCTATGAACAAACATAAGGATATGATACATCACATGTGATCAATTGGGACTTTTGAGTTGCAGTTGATAAGGGTGGTGAAACTTGGCGATCGATGAGGGTATTAAGTCATATTATTAAGCACAATGTTATTTATTTGAAAGCTCATCATTCATATGCCCTTATATGATATTTAAGTACTAGCATACAATATTAACTGCTCCTTTATAGTGGAATTAACTATGAGTGTGTGCGCACGAGTGCAGGCAGGCTTGCTGGTGTATGTGTTCTCCAAGATAGTGCTCGATGAGGGTTTGTGTGCGTGCATGCACATGCGTGCATGTGTGTTCCAAAATGGTGCTCGATGGTGGGTGGGTGGGTGTACGTGCGTGTGGTGTGTGCATGTGTGTGTGTTTACAAATCCTAATCTTGCAGGACTCATTCTAAAAACTATTTTGGGACCAAAAAATTCCTAAGCATCTATGATTGCCCTGATCTGTTTTCCTTTATCTGTGGAAGATTATGAAAAATAGGGCCTTTGGGTTAATATTAGCCAAAACAGGGCTGAAAATCCTTCATTTGCATATATGTTATGATTTGCAACAATATTTGCCTAATCCTAATCTTGCAGAACTCATTCTAGCAACTACTTTGGGAGCAAAAAAAAATCTTCACCCCATGGGACTGCTAAAGTCTAATTCTCAGACCATCTACCATGTAAGGGCCCACCCTTGGTTGTTAGACCACTCATTGTATCGGCCCAACAAATATTGATCCATATTGTGCCCCACTGTAGTCTTATGAACAAAAGGTTAAACTAGGAAGTCAAAGATGACATTCTACAAGCAACAGTACGATCAAGGTTTCAAAAACGGTTCTCGTAATGGTAACGGTGGGAACCATCACATTTATGGGCCTGTAACAACTGATATGGAAAAAAATGACCCGTAACAGTTTGTTATGGGGCCGGGCCGATACAGGTTTTTTTTTTTCAAAAAACAAAAAACAAAAGAAAAAAGAAAAAAGAAATTTTGTGGGTGGGGGCTGCAACGACTATTACAGGGGTTGTAACAGCCATTATGTGGCCCGTATCACCATTACAGTTATTGAATACCTTGAGTACACTTGTGGTGCACCAATAAGAAAAGATAGTTAGAAAAACATAACTAGTGTCCCATATTCAATGCACACATGTGGCTCATTTGATGCGCTGACTAGTCTATTTATGGGCTAGAGCATGTATATGGTGAGGCCTACTTGGTGAATGGCCTGAATCTCTCACACATGCAGTATGTTGGCATGCATGTTGCAAAATACTATTAAAAGTTCAATGTGCATTTGCGCGAATCTTCTTTGCATTTCTTAGCTAGGTTGAGTCTGTACAAGATTGACCCTACTAAGCAAATACTTTGTAAGTCCTGCCTTTTGTGCAAATAGACAAGCCTTAGTTCTGTTTTGGCTTATATTAACAAAAAAAGGCCTTATTTTGGTAAAAATTTCCCTTCTTTTGGTCGTACAATTAGATTTGTGTCATTCACCATTTTGTATCTATCGTTCTCAGGTTTATAACTAAAGCACGCGGATCTCAAAACCATCCTTCATAATTTATATTTTATAGTTGTGCTTCTAAGCATCCATGATGATAATAGTTTGTGATTTTATGAGCATACTACTATTCTATGTAATCTTGTTTTATATAATTTTTTTTTTTTCTATGTCAGCATGGAAAACTCTTTGGCCACAAGAGAGAAAGCGCCAGAGATCATTCTTTCTCTTTGGATTAGCATTAATTTTGCAGTTGGATATTGAGGGTATCAGAGAGTTCTTCAATACTTTTTTCCGCTTACCAAACTGGTATGATCAGACTTCCAAGTTCCACATTTCTGCATTCATGCTAGCTTCATGGACTAATAGTGTTACATTCTTAAACTCATTTGTCAGTACAAAATGGATATTGTTTGTTCCTTGACACTCTTTGTATTGGATTCAGATTTACTAACAAAAAATATCAAATATGAGCCATTACATGAATATTATGTCAATAATGTTAAGCAGTCTCCCATTCGATACAAAATGCTATGATTGTCTGCAATCATGTTTTTTTTTTTTTTTTTTTTTCGTTGCATATTTAACTTGGACACGGGCACATGCCTAGTTTGCAAATTAGGCTGGTTAATGTGAGAGACATCCAAGTCAACAAGGCCAACGTTGATTGGGTTACTAGATTGGAAACCCGTCAGTTCAATGTGACTGAGCATGGTTCTTATGGTTTTAGAGTGACTCGGTCTGTTTCCTAGGTTGACTCTAGACCAGTGTTCGAAATATCGTTATCGCTTTACGTATCACATCCTTGGGATACAAATATATATCAGTTATCACACAGGATATATCGTTCGTATCGGGTAATTTATTGCACTTTTTGGGAAACATGGGAAAACATTGGGAAAATGGTTATTTTTTCAATGAAACTTCAGGTATTATAAAAAAAAGATCTTAGTATACACTTTTAAATAATATATCAAAAAGGAAGTTCACATAATAGGGTTCCTTTGTATAGGGTCCTAAGCTTTGCGTTGTCTGACTGAACTAATACAACTATATTCAAATTGAATGTATAACATTTAGAGTGTACGTGATGATCATTTCATCAAACACTCCTAAATACTTCGAATAGTCTCAATTGACAGCTGGTTGAAGGGAAATTTTGAAAAAAAATAAAATTTTAATAATTTTTAATTAAAATTATTTTTTATTTTTCGAAAATTGGCAACGACTTAACAAATTAGTAGATCAGACCTCATATATGCTTGATTTCATGTTTGGAGTGCAACATTGCAATTAATTTGGGAGAAATTGGGGAAAATCGAATTTTCCCCAAATCAGACCACCTATACTCAAATTTCAAAATTAGAGTGTATGTGATTATCATTTTATCAAATACACCTAAATACTTCGAAATTAGTCTCAATTGACAGTTGGTTGGAGAAAATTTTCAAAACAAAACATGGAAACATGAAGAACCAATGGATATCGAAATCAAAACTCTAATTCCATAATTTTTCATGCAAAACATGAAGAACCAATGGATTTATAACCATTTAACACCGATTTAACATAATTTCAATAAAAAAGGGACCATAAATTGAAAATACTCACTGGATCGAACATGTGGGATATATTAGCACTACCTGTGCGTTTCGTATCGCACAGGTGGGATACAAGATATATCGTGGGATTTATCGGCCGATATCGTCTATATTTAAAACATTGCTTTGGACTCATTAACCGTTCTCCCTATTCAAGGAGGAGAAGGAAAAGGACAAGGAGGAAGAAGGAAAAGGAAAAGGAGGAGGATAAGAAAATAATGCTGATGATTTACTTTATTTTTTGTATTTTTTTTTTATTATATTTATAATTTATTATTATATTATCATGATTCACGATAAAAGTTGTGGCGGAAGTTTGATACCAGCTGCCAACCTGGCCCAACCCTACATCTAGGCTTGGGACCGGCAGTGAAAGCACTAAACTCCCACTGGCAGGGTTTTTTGTACTTGTAGTAATTTTATTATATATTTAATAATTAATATAGATGTGCCTCTAAAGTTTTGTGCAATCGCCGCATACTAGTTATTCTTGAGGAAATTTTTATAGGATAGGCATAAGACTAGCCATGCGTTATAGGATAGAATGTTGGGCAGTTAAAGAACATGTTCATAGGATGAGTGAAGCCAAAATGAGGATGTTAATATAGATGAACATGGCAGTAGGGTCCATTTGTAGAATCCTAGCAAATGTGAACCTTCAAAAAGTGTGAAGGCTTTGAGATCCAAGGACTCTTGATGGATTTAGGGCTCTTAAGAGGCTATATATGCAATTCTTCCTCTCTCACATTTTTCTTCACCATCTCAAAGAGTTCCCTAAAGAGAATGTATGGAAGAACCAAGTTCTTGAAGCTCTCGACAGTGACAGCAAAGCCAGGCGATCCTGATATGTGTTTAAATTCATTAATTCCATATTTTGATGAATAGTTATCCTAGGTAATCAAAAACTCAGGATAACAGGGATGTGATGTTGTTGGTTTTTCATCCCTCCAGAAATCAAAGTCTCTTTTCTCCTACATTCCTTGATGTTCTTCAATGTCAATGTTGTTATAAAGAAAGTCATTATAGTTCCCTCCTACATTACTTGTATTTGTTTGTGCTCCCTGAATGTACATAGAATCTGCTCTGGAACTGTATTTGCCTATCATTTGCTTGCCTTCCAACCAGATGATTGATGTCCATGCTGCAGGATGTGGCAGGGATTCCTTGGATCCACACTCTCATCGGCCGACCTCGTATGGTTTGCTTTATACATGTTTGTAATTGCACCACAGAGCATGCGAATGTGCCTAGTCAGGCATCTCTTTTCAGATCCAACTGGGGCAATCTTGGTAAGAACATATCTCACCCTATAGATTTACCCACTTCATATTCCAGCGCCGTTTTCTCCTATAAAGTAGTAATACTACACCATGCACAAGTTCTGCCCTCAGCGTTCGATCCTTGTATATATATATATATATTCTATGTATGAGTTTTTTTTTTTTTTTCCTGGTCCGAAACTTGGAGTCTTCCAGGATTTCAGTAGAAGATTTCAATGCAATGTAAATGAACATAAAAATTGCAATCAGCGTCTTTGCACAGTACACTGGTTTTCAGTTCTGACCCATGGTTCGGTAATTGAGATCCAGCATGGATGAACCATCCTGCACAAATATCTCGAATGGAAGATACCAGCTACCAATCTTGAGACATTTCTTAGTCGAATGTGGACTGTTGTTGTATTTCTCTTCTTAACTGTGTATTTGTAGGCCACAAGTTCCCATCGAGGAGATAGTCATGGTCCATCTACAATGGGGCCCAACAGTGGTCTAGATTACTGTAGTCATGGTCCATCTACAATGGGGCCCAACAGTGGTCTAGATTACTGAACACTAGGCCTCACTTGTCCAAATTGAAAAACTCCATGTAATGAGCAACAATGTGGGTCATGTATCATATAAGTCCATCTCACCTCAAACTGAACCTGCAAAACAACCTCCATTGATGTCATCACATCATTATATTTTTTACAATTTGCTGAATTTCCAAGAGGAAGTCTCTTATGTTATTTTTCAATACAAATGGAAAATGGGCTCACTCTATTGTGTGTTGACCACAACTTTTAAAAATGTGGCGGCTCATCCACCCTACAGCTGACACATGGCGTGCAATAATGTGATTCTGGATCATCCGATTTATTGGTCACTTTTCTCGCGCATCATAGCCTGAAAATCACAGTTATTTGTAGTTATTTATTTTTGGATAAGTGGTGAACAGGATTAAAAGAGACTGCAAAGATCTTAACAGTTGAGGATAACTGAAAATAATAGGTATCTCAGGATTATAACAGTGAAATTGGTGACCAAAATTGATGCTGGACAATTAACCACTTGCTCTAAAAGCTCGAACTGTTAGAGTATGACGAATTAATCCCTTTATCTCATAGCCCAGGCCCCACATCTCATGGGTTAGGACTTTGGCCGAACCCCTTTTGTGGGCCCCAAATCACATGGGCCGCCCACCCCGAGTGTGTCCCCACATCCCACGGGCTACTCCACTCGAGCCCGGTGTGAAATGCGCATTACTCACCCCTGTTAAGGAGTCTCGAACACGAGGCCTCCCCCGTGGACCCCAAATCGCATGGGTCACCCACCCAGAGTGTGCCCCTTCATCCAACAAGCGACCCCACTCGAGCCCAGTGTGAAAATGCCCCTGCATTAATCACCCCCGGTGAGGAGTCTTGAATACGAGACCTCCCGCTTTAATACCAATTTGATGCAGGACAATTAATCACTTGCTCTAAAAGCTCGAACTGTTAGAGTATGACGAATTAATCCCTTTATCTCATAGCCCAGGCCCCACATCTCATGGGTTAGGACCTCGGCCGAACCCCCTTCGTGGGCCTCAAATCACATGGGCCGCCTACCCCAAGTGTGTTCCCGCATCCCACGGGCTACTCCACTCGAGCCCGGTGTGAAATGCGCATTACTCACCCCTGGTAAGGAGTCTCGAACACAAGACCTCCACCGTGGACCCCAAATCGCATGGGTCACCCACTCGAGTGTGCCCCCCTGCATCCAACAGGCGACCCCACTCGAGCCCAGTGTGAAAATGCCTCTGCATTAAAAATTGAAGGTTTGCTCAGATTTTCAAGTTGTGCAAGTGGAGCCCTTCCTAATCCAAACTGATGGGCCTCAAAACGACCAACACGTCTACCAAAATCCCGTTGATTGGAAGATCTTAACTGTCAAATCTTTATCAATTTCTTAGTTGATGGGCTTACAGTATATTTTCTTTATTAGTATCTACACTAGTTGACGGCCTAATTACCAAAAAAAGAAAAATGCTGGCCACCAATTGAATGGTTTGGATTCTCCAATCTAGAGATATTTTTTTCATGTACCATTCATGATGTGCCCATTGTATCAATGGTTTGGATCACAAGCATTGTCTCACTAGTAGAAATTGAAAACCTGCATACTGTTGACATCTCACTCCTAGCATTGTACAAAGGGAATGAACTCTGAAAATTCTAAAAGAAATGCTTGCTAGATTCTGACCCATCTTTCAATGGTGAGATACAGGGAAGAGGATGTAGAGCTAGGGTACTCTGATACAGGGGAGTTATTTGATACACTGGTAGAATATGACACATGACACTCAGACACTCAGAAATCGTGCATGTGGCACACATTAACACCAAGTAAAGCAAGTAAATTGTGGAAACCATTGTTCCAAATCAGTCCCAAAATCAGATTGATTGAACAATTCGAACCTCTTATTCGTGGACACTTATTTGTTGAAAATAGCATCATTAGATTATTTTCATGTTTAACCATCTAATAAATGTCCACCAATAAGGATAATATTTTGTTCAATATACATCTAAACTGAGACCCATGATTTGGACAGTTTAATTTTTGCTTGTATGCTACTTATGCAATTTGTAGGTAATTTATAAGTGCTTGAGCATCATCCACCACACTCTAACAGTGTATCAAAGTTCTCTTGTAATAAAAATAGGGGTGTAAAAACTGGCTTCAAGCCCTGCAGAGACAAACTGGCTGGCTAGCCTGCTGAATAAGCATCTAGATTCAATCTCTTCTCAGCTTGCTAACCCAATAGCTTTGCAATAATGCTCAGTTAGTAGGGAACCCCTGGTGCTGTGCACGTCCGGACGGATATGCAGTACATGCCAATTTATAAAGTTTGTACAAGTTCCAAATCGTTCAACAGGTTGGCACCTTCGTGCACGTGCTGCAACTGAGAGTGGCAAGGGGCCGGGTAGCCTGCCTGATCCACAAGCCTGACCCAGCTTTCGATTGGGATTGGACCTATTGCTTGCACATGGTCTGGGATGGCCTCATCAATTTTTGGGCCGAGGTTGGGCTCAAGTAATTTTAGCCTGATCCAACTGACCAGATTTTATATGTACATGTGTAATATCCTAAAAATATGCCATTCTAATTCTTAGGCAATTATGTACCTTGGATCATGTTTATTTCTTTGTGCACGTGTGGCCCACTTGATAAAACAAACAGAAGGAAAATTCAAGTCAAAATTAGGGATTTTATCAATTTTGGGCCAGTATCAGTATCAGGTCGAGCTTGGACCCAACCAATTTTTTTGGGTTGGGTTTGGGCCCGCTATGCAAGGCCCATTCCAGGCTCAAGCCATGGGCCTTAAGTTTTGGGTCAGGCCCTGACTTACCCTGGCCGGCCGATGTTGTTCAATCTGGACGAGTGTCCACATGTATCACAAACAGCCTGAATTTGGTGAAACTTGTGCGATTAGATTAGTTTCGGGTGTGTCAAAGTTGTATTTGACTCGAATCGATTGAACACTTATGATCCTAGGCATCGAACTAGGTAGATTAGGACTATAGATATGTGAAGATTGTTACAGCGATCATGCGATTTGAGAATGGGAGGGTTAGTCTTGAATGAGATCTTTTTACCAGGGTCAGGCCATCAGCCTTAAGTTTTGGGGTAAGTCTTGACTAACTCTAGCTGGCCTATGTTGTTGTTCAATCTGGATGCGTGTCCACATGTATTATGAAAAGCCTAAATTCGGTCAAACTTGTGCGATTAGATTAGTGTCGAGCGTGTCAAAGTTGTATTTGACTCGAATCGATTGAACGCCTGTGACCATAAACGTCGAACTAGAGTTTGGTTTGATTGTTCAGCTGGCAATTATTACAATGATCACGCGATTTTAGAATGGGAGGTTTAATCTTGAATGAGATCTTTTTACCTTGGAACCGAGGATTTTTCTTGCAACAGTGATAACGTATCAGGTTTCTCGATAAAACAATAAGGATTGGACAAAAGTAAAATTAAAGTTGGATTGTTGATTTTATTAATTGGAATGTAAAAGCAATCCAATCATAAAAAAGAAAAATAAACTAAGTGGAGAGAATAAAATACCTATAACGACTTGGGTCATTGAAACTATTAGAAGATCATGAGATGATCGTGGTATGAAGTTAGCAAGATGTTATTGATAATGTATCAAGTATGAACATGATAATTTAGGGATCTGACAATGGGATCATAGATATTTACCCTATCCCTAAGTGTGTACAACAGTGATGCGCCAGACCGTAGCTATTCTAAACTAATGGCTCCGGATTTGCTGCAACATGATTGGACAAAAGTGGAGTGATTAAAATAAGAAGCTAAATTAATAAACATCTATAAAGAACAAAAGATAAGGGCAGTGTTGAGCTATAGAGAGATTGATTGTTTATGGCTAGGGCCTAGAGCTCTTCTTCGAGTGTTACTTCTATAGATTTTGAGAGGTGGTGACTTTACAAATGGTTCAACAACATTAGATATTTGAATAGTTAGCCATGTAAATTTTTTTAATTCTCCACATAAGTATAATCCATTGTATTAAACTACATGTATAAGAAATCGCGTATGCCTCTAGTTGTTCCGATCATTTATAGAAAGATTTATTGGAGTCATCACGTCACTGGGCTCTTAGGCAGAAAATTTGTTAGAGTATTCATGTCGTTAAGCTCTAGCATTGAAAGTTGATTTTGGTGAGACTTTAACATTTAATAATTGTTTATATACTTACTTTGCAGAGAGTTGCTTTTGATAAAACTCTAACATTTAATTCTCCCACAAGTATGTCTTTAGCTCCTCCATTTAAAGTTCATTTACCACAATTTATTAGAGTCATCACATCATTGGGCTCTTAGGTAGGAAACTTGTTAGATTCCTCATGTCACTAGCTCTTGTATCGAAAGTTACTTTTGGTGAGACTCTAACATTTAATGATTGCTTAGATACTTACTTTGATAGGACTTACTTTGCAAAGAGTTACTTTTAATCAAACTTTAACATTTAATTCTCCCATATGTATGCGTCTAAATCTCATCGCTTTGAAGTTCTTTTACACTTCGGGTAGCATGGCTGCCACATGGCTTCTTTTGGACCGTGTTGTCAGAACAAATGTCTTAAATCTGTTTTAGTAGGCTAGACCGGTCGAGTGAGTCGCTAGACTAGTCGAGGCCCGCTCGACTCAAAGTCCAGCGAGCTTGTGTTTTGAGTGTTCATGATGCTCGACCAGATCCTGCGTGGACTGCGTAAATTTGAGGCGGTTTCCGGACTTTTCCAAAGGAGGTGCGTAAGTGGAGTTTCCTAAACTATAAATAAGGGTCCCTAGGGTTATTCTAAGGTATTCTAAGGCTTTCTAAAGGTTTTTCAAGGGTTTTAGGGTTTCTAAAGGGTATAGCAACGGTGAGATTCGAGGTTGTTCGAATCGGGTAAGTCCTCTCTCTTTGTAATTTCTATTTTCATAGTGGAGATCTGTCGCTTTGTGCCGTGGTTTTTTCCCGCAAGGGTTTTCCACGTTAAATCTTTGTGTTCTCTTGTGTGTGCTTGGTGTCATTGGATTGCTATCCTAGATCTAGATCTGTGTGATTCCGCATGCCAAAATCCTAATAAGTGGTATTAGAGAAATTGTTGAGACACAGATCTAAATCTGAGGAATTAGTAATAATGGGAAGCACTAGGTATGATATTGAGAAGTACTCAGGAAAAAATAATTTTGAGTTATGGAAGATCGAGATGATGAGTTCCTTAATCAGGTAAGGCGAAGATGGTGCTCTTGAGGAGCGGAAGTTTACAATGATTGATGATGATTGGAATACTCTTGATAAGAAGGCTTTATCATCGATCCGTTTATGTCTCACAGATGAGGTTCTCTACAACGTCATGAGGGAGAAAACTACGGCTATGTTATGGGCGAAGTTAGAGGACGTCTATGCGAAAAAATCCTCTAAAAATCGCCTACACTTGAAGCGGCAGTGGTATAACTTCAAGATGGTAGAGGGTGGAGATTTGGAGGCTCACATCAGTAACTTTAATAAATCAGTTTGCAAATTGCTGGATATGGAGGAAGTGATGAAAGATGAAGAACAAGCATGTATGTTGCTAAATTCTCTTCCGGCGTCTTATGAGTCATTCAAGGACACAATTTGCTCAACGAATAAAACCCTGAGTGTCGACATCGTTATCTCGACCCTTCAAGGGAAGGTTATGAGAAAGCTTAATGTCGACATGGGGATATCTTCTAAGACACTGCTTACAAGGGGTAGGAATTCTGAACAAGGTACGGGTTCTTCAGGTTATAGGTCCAAATCCAAGGGCAAAGACAAGGGAAAAGTAAGGTGCTGGAACTGTGGGAAGGAAAGACATGTGAAGAAGGATTGTGAAAATCCTAAATCGAATAGAGAAGATTTTGAGGCTTCATATAGGGAGGCCAATGCTAACACGTCAGATGGATCAAGTTGATGTGATGGTAATGTTTTGTCTGTGTCTATTATCAGGCGGCCATACGATGATCGTAAGGGCGAGTTGATTCTAGACACAGGGGCATCTTTTCACATGACTCCTCATCGGAGTTGGTTCACTAGTTAGAGGGAGTACGATGGTGGACAGGTATTTATGGGCAATGATATTGCCTGAAATGTTGTGGCTGTTGGTACGGTGTGCATCAAGATGTTTGATGGGGTGGAGCGTACCTTGACTGATGTCAGGCACGTTCCTGATTTGAAGTAGAATCTGATTTCTCTTGATGTACTTGAGGTAATGGGCTACAAGTTCACAGGTATTGATGGTGCTCTTAAAGTATCTAAGGGGGCATGGATAATCATGAAAGCGCAACGACTCGGTAACTTGTACAGGTTGATCGGGAGCACTTCAAAAGATGGAGCTGCGTGGATGTAGCGGATTCTACCTCTGCACGTGTGTGGCATGTTGGGCATGACCATATGAGCGGGCAGGACAGGAAGACTGAGACGTGCAGACAGAGATATAGAGCAGGTGGAGCAGCCACTTGTGAGAAGAATCACACGGCATGATCCCAGGATATCGACGAGGTACATGGACGGCTCCAATATCGCAGGGGATTCATCTTCTATTCAGATGACTCTAGGTGAGCCTGGTGCTGAGAAGTGAAAGGTGACTATGGGTGATATGATGGATTCATTGTACCAGACTAACATATGGGAGCAGGTGGAGCTTCCAGTGGGTCGGAGAGCGGTTGGATGCAGGTGAATCTTCAGGAGGATACAAGATAGATACAGGGCGAGGTTGGTAGCGAAGGGTTATGCTCAGAGAGAAGGGATCGGCTTCTCAGAGATATTCGCGTCGACGGTATAGCAGGTGTCTATTAGACCCGTGATTGGCGCTGGTTGGCCAATGTGATCTTCAGCTGGAAGGATAGATGTGGAGTCTGCACTTTGCAAGGAAAGTGAAGAGCAGATCTACATGAAGCAACCAGAGTGGTTTGAAGTTAAAGGGGCTGAGAAAAGACTTTACAGGAGGTCGTGGTTCGACCTGTCGCCTAGGTAGTGGTTTGATTCCTTCATGGTGAGTCAGAAATTGATGATATGTAGATCGCCAATTATGACATGTCTGAAATCAATGTACTGAAGACTCGGTTAAGTGGGACATTCAGGATGAAGGATCGGGGGCCTGCAAAGATGGTTCTCGGCGTTGAGACTGAAATAGGAGTAGACTTTGGTAATCACATGAGGAATACCTTGTGTGTAGGTATTGATCAAGGATGTGATGGGCCAGGTAAAGCCGGAGAGCGTTCCGTACGCGTCTCTCCTCAAGTTTTCCTCAGGATATGTCCCAAAACAGATGAGAAAAAGCAGGATATCTCATGAGCCTTATTCGAATGCGGTTGACAGTGTATGTCATGGTCTGGATTAGATCGGTTATTTCACAGGCTATTAGTGTTGTGAGCAAGTACCCCGACAAGCAATATTGGGTAGTGGTGAGATGGTAAGAAGACTATGTCTTTACTTTTAGGAAGACAGGAACAAAGTTGGTTGGGTATGCGGATTCAGATTCGGCAGACATGCTCACCAAGATCGTTCCTTAAGGGAAGTTCAAGTTCTGTGCAACGAGAAGCTATGATGGCGTAAAAGGAAGATGGAGTGTGCACGAGAAGCTATGATGTGATGCAGAGATAGGAGAAGAGGTCAAGGAGTTACACGATTGAAGATTGAAGACATGGTGGAGATTGTTGTTAGAACAGATGTCTTAAATATATTTTGGCAGGCTCGACCGGTCGAGGGCCTGGCTCGACCAGTCGAGTTGGTCGCTAGACTAGTCGAGGCCTGCTCGACTCAAAGTCTAGCGAGCTTGTGTTTTGGGTGTCCGTGATGCTCGACCAGTCTAGGGGATGGCTCGACCGGTCGAGGGGGTCCCTCGACCAGTCGAGGCCTTGGTTCGACTAGTCGAGGTTACGCAGATCCTGCCCGGACTGCGTAAATTTGAGGCGGTTTCCGGACTTTTCCAAAGGAAGTGTGTAAGTGGAGTTTCCTAAACTATAAATAGGGGTCCCTAGGACTATTCTAAGGTATTCTAAGGCTTTCTAAAGGTTTTCCAAGGGTTCCTAAAAGGGTTTTAGGGTTTCTAAAGGGTGTAGCAAGGGTGAGATTTGATGTTGTTCGAATTGGGTAAGTCCTCTGTCTTTGTAATTTCTATTTTCATAGTGGAAATCTGTCGCTTTGTGCCGTGGTTTATTCCCACAAGGGTTTTCCACGTTAAATCTTTGTGTTCTCTTGTGTGTGCTTGGTGCCATTGGATTGTTATCCTAGATCTAGATCTGTGTGATTCCGTAGGCCAAAATCCCAACAGACCATTCAATCTGGTCGTGATCAATCAGGCTTAAACAACCCTAACTTGGCTCATTGCCACCCCTATGTGCTATGCAAAATAAAAAAAGATAAAGGATAACCAATGTTTCCAATATCGGCATTATTGGCCAATAATATGGAATCACACCTGGCCTATATAATACACACGAGTATCAAAAACAAAAAAACATAATCTTATATTATGGGAAATATTGCAAGATAATATAATATTGTGCTAAATATAAATAAAGGGTTTCCTTTTTGGCATGTGTCTATGTGAGAAAGGGATCGACGAGTCTAGTGCGCCCTAGCATAATGTTTATGTAAAATACAACTCATTCACTAGATGCATCACCCAACATAGGCCCAAATCTAAATATCAGCCCCAACCTTGATTCTGGTGGACCATATGATTGGAAACATGTCTAAGACAACACTCATCCTCCAAACTGTTTCCCTTGGTGTGGCCCACGTGAATAATGTTTGGGCTTAATTTTTAGGCCCCATGCCTAAATTTTGTTGTGACATCTAGGTTGGAGTAGATTTCATATAATCATCACAGTGGGCCCTAAAAAAATCAAGGGTGGATGCCTCTCTTCGAGTTGTTTCTTTTGGTGTGGCCCACCAAAATCATAGGCATGGCCCTAAGGTGGGATTACACATCAAATGGTTGGAGTGAATTTTACATAACACATCACAGTGGGCCCCATAAAAAATCAAGCTTGGGCACCCTTGGAACGTGGATTAGCTACAACATCGATCTAATAATGTGGGTGGGTGGGACCATCACCATGGGGCCCACCTCGATGTATGAGTTGTATATCCATGTCATTCATCCATTTTGCTGGCTCAATTTAGGGTATGGGCCAAAAAATAAAGCAAGTATAAATCTCAGGTGAACCACACCACAAGAAGTAGTGGTGATTGACCATTAAACACTTTTTGTGGGCTACAAAGGTTGTGTATCAAGCTAGTATTTATGTTTTCCCTTCATCCAAGCCTGTGTTACCTTATTTGGATGGCATATAAACATTATGGTGGACCCTAAGAAGTTTTTAAGGGTGAGCATTCAATGACCACTATTTCTTGTGGTGTGGTCTACTTAAATTTGGATCTACTTCATTTTTCGGTCCATCCCTAAAATGAGATAGCAAAAGGGATGTATAGCGTGGATGTACACCACATACATTGAGGTGGGGTCCACAGTTAGGGTCCCACCCACATTGCTAGATCTGGTGACATAGTGGTGTTTGGCGTAAGAGGCTAATATATTGTTTTAAAAAAAATATATAGGGGAACTCGTATTTTTTCATAGGGCCCACTTGATGTGTATGTAAGATCAACTCCAACCATTTGATATGTAATTCCACGTAAGGTTCAGGGCAAAAAAAGTTCAGACTGGCTTGTGATTCAAGTGGGCTACGCCAAAGGAAACAGTTTGGAGAGAGACTCCCACCCTTGTTTTTAACAAGGTTCACCATGATGATTATAAGAAATCCACTCCAACCATTAGATGAAACAAAAAAATTTATACATGGCCCGAAAAATCATGCCCAAACGTGATTCATGTAGGCCACAGCAAGGGAAACATTTTGGAGGGTGAGTGTCGCCCTGTTCATGTTTCCAATCATGTGGTTGACTTGAAACATAGATGGGCTTATTTTTGGGCCTTGGGCTTAACATTGGGTGACCGACTTAGTGGCTCAGGGGGATTTTGCATAAACATCATGATAGGGCCCACTTCGACCGCAACCCCTTTAAAAATGAGGTTTAGACAATACCCTAGTAGCACATGTAACACTTAGATACTCAGATGCACATGCACTAAGAAACTGTACACGTGTCATACATTAAATGAATTAAATTGTGGGACCTAGTATTGCCAAGTCATTGTCACGCCCCAAACCCGGGAATCAGGCTCCCAAATTTCCCGATTGCTGAATCCGGTGCCAACAACCTCCGCAGTATCCCATTCTCGGCTCCCAACACCCATATGCCAGGTTCCGATCCTGGGATCCTAAAAGGAGGATTTTCTAACGTACATTTGTCTCATAAGAAGCATAACCACAAGTATACCCAAATCACAAAGACAACATCATCATCATCACATATCCACTAATATAATCATTTGAATACAATGTTGAAAGGGAAATACATATATCGAAAATCAAAGCTCCTGAGGTTCGCTGCATGCTTCAAGCTCAACGCTACTGCAACCTAACGCCATCTGCACGCATCTATCATGCATAAGCTTATAGAAAGCTTAGTGGGTGGTGAAAGTGTGTGCATAAGGTAAGTACCAAGTAAGCAATATCAGAGTAATTAGAGTAAGCAGAAATACTGACAAACCCATAATCATACAATATCAGAAATACTGGCAAGATTATAAATCATACGATATCAGAGTAATACGAAAACATGCTTATAGGCCCATAAATACTATCAGCCTTATCCAGGATATGCAATGCAAAAATATAATAAAAACAATATCATATACTGATGAAGCAATGTAAATCAGCTATGCAATGCGGGGACGGTAAACCAATATTAGATGCTGATGATACAACGTAATATATGGTACGAATGAAATGACTAAGCTGGAGTGAAATTGGGATGGTAGTACGTAGTAAGCAGACTATGGGGTCCATCACAAAGGACTTCTATCCAAACCAGTCCCATACCTAAATTTGGATAGCCAGACTCAATGTAGTGGACTCCTGATCTCAGGTTAGTCGCGCGCCCAAACGAAATCATTGCCATTATAAAGGTACACAATAATTAGTTGCGCACCACCAACCCGAGTGGATAGTGAATGAATGAATATGCAACTCCTACTCGATAAGTCCACATATTAGTACGGTTTCTCTCTGGGATCATCCCCGGGGTCTAGTACACTCTACATACAAATTGTCGCCCACTGACGCGCGACCATGCAAGTGGAAGAGACCTCACCATCCACCTGACCAGTAGTCAACCAATATCTACCCGGCACGTCGATAGCGGACCCATTCATGAGCTGGTCAAACTCAGCCTAACAATGCTCCCTAGCCTCGGGCGGGTAAAGCCACACCCCCTTCTAACCGACCACGACACAGTGGGAGACACGACCTCCTAGTATTCGGCCCTCATGCACTCATATATATCCACTCGTTCTCAACGTTGGGGCGTCTCCTGGCCACGGAGGTTTAGGAATTTTCACCTAGGGACATCTATGACGCCCATATGCTAGAACCAAACATTTCTAGTGTCCCATTTGACCATCCATGATATGCCTGTGGAGGCTATGACCCTTATATCGGTAGGGCATACAGTAGTCACAACACACAATGTAAGATGCATGAGTCATATAATCCAGTAATGCATTAATCCTACACATACCGTGCCCTCATATGAGATAACCTCTGCCTATCAGGGAGTCTCATAACAACCTGTCCAATGACATATCAATGCTCAACCACATCTCATAACAAACATGTAGATGATGCGTATGGGCATGTATCATGATGCTATGCTGTCACATACTCATAATCGGTATCAATAACCGGCATCAACAATCGGCCTCGACAATGTGGACATTTAACCAACATTGCCCCCAAGGAATGACCCACATAGGGCCTAACATATAGTAGACCCATGACCTCACACAAGGACCTAATATACAACACCATGGGCCTCACTCAAGAGCTTAATATACATCACGATGGGCCTCTCACATGGGCCTAATATACATCACAATGGACTCCATCGCCTGGCCCTCAAATGCATCACAATGGGCCTCATCACATAGACCTCATATTCACCACATTAGGCCTTAAACACGGGCTGCATATACATCACACAGGCCGAATACACTTCACAATGGGCTTCAACTATGGGTCGCATATGCATCATATAGGTCTCGACAATCGGCCTTGGCAATCGAAATCGGCCTCAACAATCGAAATCTCCCTCAACAATCAGAATTGACACTCAGAATTGGCCTAGACAATCCGAATCGGCCTCAACAAATCGAAATTGACCTTGATACTCGGCCTCGACAATCAGAATCGGCCTCGATACTCGGCCTCGACAATCAGAATCGGCTAATACAATCGGCCTCGACAATTGGAATTAGCCTCAGCCTCGACAATCGGAATCAGAATGGCCTCAACAATCGAATCGGCCTCGACAAATCGAAATCGGCCTTGATACTCAGCCTCGACAATCGAAATCGGCCTATACAAATCGGAATCGGCCTCGATACTCGGCCTCGACAATCGGAATCAGAATCGGCCTCGACAATCAGAATCGGCCTCAACAATCGGCCTCGACAATCGGAATTGGCAAGAATGGGCCTAACAAGGCTTAAGGGAAGGTCACGATGTGGACATTCAACCATCATCGCCCATCAATGTGGACATTTAACCATCATTGCTCTCAAGGAGTGACCCACATAGAGCCAAACGTATCGTAGGCCCATGGCCTCACACAATGACCTAATACACATCACTATGGGCCTCACTTATGGGCCGAATATACATCACAATGGGCCTCGGCGCACGGGCCATAGTTACATCAAATGGGCCGCATCACATGGTCCGTACCAATGAGCCAATATACATCAAGTGGGCCGCATCATATGGACCGCACCAATGGGCCAATGTACATTTCGTGGGCCGCATCATATGGGCTGCACCAATGGGCCAATATACATCAAGTGGGACGCATCATATGGACCGCACCAATGGGCCATGAAACAAATACATCACGGTGGCCGTCAGAACTCGCTGATGTGGTACATCACCTACATAGCTGGAGTGAGGTACGCCAATCAATCCAATCCCCACCGTCCAAGGTATGGACGGTGTGGATATACAACGTATCATTAAGGTTGGCCCCATCGTGGATGGACAGTGTGCAGATACAACACATACATCTAGCGGGGTCCATAGATAAACGGTGCAGATGAAGCACTGCTTCATGATGGGCCACTGCACGGACGATGCAGATACAACGCTACATCATGGTGGTGCACATGTCCAGCCACTGGACAATGTGGTGAAGAATACATACATTAGGGTAGACCCTAACCTTCACACGTGTAGAGGGGGTCCCACATGAGATTTAAATCTAACTCATTCTCTTAGAAATGCCAAGAAGGGCCTGTACAGTGGTTGGACGGTTTGGATTAAATACATATTTCATGAGTGGGTCCCACAGGACCATCCAGGCACGGACGACCTGGATTTAAAACATATATATCATGGTGGTCCCCACCGTCCAAACCACACGACGGTGTGAATGCACAACACATGCTTCATGTGTGGGATTTCCACACGGATGAACGGCCAGATTAAAAGCATACCAGCGGTGGGTTCCACATAACTTGGTGACGTCACTATAGGGCCCACCTGTCAGTAACTATTCTGGTGGGTCCCACATGATTTGGACGGTCAGGATCATGGCACGTGGGACCCATGGGAGGTGTGGATAGCACCTATACACCATGGTGCATCCAGCATCATTCCACGTTGGACGGGTGGATGCAAAAACACATACATTGATGAGGGCCCCACCGTCCAGGGTCTGGATGGTGTGGCAAATTACATGCATCAGATTAGTGCCACGTGTGCAGTCATCACGATATCAAGTGGACCCCACATCCCATGCAAGGATGGGGTGGATATAGAAACATACATTAAGGTGGTGGGGTCCACGTCCTCAAACGGACAGACGAACGGTGTGCATACAGAATATGTACAGCAAGGTGGGTCCCATCCCACACGTACAACACATATGGGCTGGGCCCCACACACTGCATGGATGGATGGCATGGAGAGAACACATACCTCATGATGGACCGACAGAACTTGCTGCGTCAATATAGTAGCTTCAGCTGCTGGCCGTCCAGCAAATGGATGGCCTAGATGGGTCACATGCATGGGGGTGGGTCCACACGTGTGACCCACCAAAGTTCTGGATGAAGCTGATTTTTATGTTTTCCTTAATGCAATCCAGCAGCAGAGGTTGCTGGACGTTCCACGGCTTGGACGGTGGTAATGTTATATGTCTATCAAGGTGGGGTCCTCGTACACGTGGCCCACCAGCCACATACATCAAGGTGGCCCCCACATCATAGTGCTGGACGGCGTGGATCAAGTGGACCACACCCATCACGAGAGAGAGAGAGAGATAGAGGGAGGGACCCCGCCACTATGGGCCCTCTTTATACGATGCATACATCAAGTGGGTCCCAAATCATGTGGACTCTACATCAAAATTAAATGAAATGAACACCCACCGTTAGATCTTGGACTCTTCCTTCCATCGATGCGATCTAGAGCTCCAAGGACGCATTTTCAATGTTTGAGATGATCTTTAGATGGTGGAGATGAGAGATAGGAAGGTGGGCCACACCAAGCTTTCTCTCATGGAGGGGTTGAGACGTTGGAGTTGCTTCCATGGGAGTTGGAATGAGAGAGAAATGAGAGAGAGGGGAGTGGTGAGGTGGAGTGATGGGATGAGAGTGAGTGATGGAATGATGGGAAGTGATGGATGAGTGTACTTGTGTAGGGGAGGGAGTTGACTTTAGGTAAGGTTGTGTAAGAGAGGGATGGGTTGGGTTGCTTGTACTTGATTGATGGATTGATGTGATGTTTCGTAGAGACTCTCTTGAAATTGCAAGCGTAGTGTTTTCTTCAAACTAAACGCGGGCCCACATCCCTGGACCGGGTATCGCCTCGGCTCGTGAGACGCGGCATCGAAACCGCGACGACGGCGCGGTCGCAAGGATACAAGTTTCAGGTTGAGCCGACTCTGGAATACGGGATACGATTCAGGGTCACGGACAAACGTCGATAACAGATCGCAGGTTGTTCGAATTCGACCGGGAGGACCGCGGAGGCCTACGGAACGGTACGGGATAGGATACAGGTCTTATAGTCATAGTCCCAAATTAAATTATTTGAACGATCCTGGCTGTTGATTCATGGATAGTTGCTTGTTGAAATTGGGCCATTTGATATTTTCCATTCTTAATTATCCATTAAATGCCAACCAATCTCATTTGGACGAGGAAATTAACCTAAATTTTGGGTTACGAGACATAATTTGATAGTTTAATTTCAATTACTTGTGTAACACGTGTGTAATTTTTTGAAACAATTAATTGTTTATGTTTTTATACATATGTTTTATGATTTATAAATTATATAAATTGATTTTAAATATAGTTGTTTAGTTAGATAATGTATGGATTAGAACCCTATACAAAGAAAATCTATTATTTACGCTTATTTTTTGTGATGTTTTGATTTTTAAGTGTGAATGGACATCTTTATAATATTTCTAAAGTTTCATTGAAAAATTTGAACAATTTTTCCAATATTTTCTCATGTTTTCTTAAAACAATGATATATTACGCGATACATCCAATATTTTCCATACGATAACCGATATATTTTCATATCTGAAGGGTGTGATACAACCATTGATAACGGTACGGAAAACATTGAAGATGACCCCACTTTTTTCTTTTTCTTTTTTAACACACGCACACATACCCCCCACACACTCACGCCGTGGGATTATTTCACCACCGTGGGTACCCGAACCCTTGACCCGTGTTGAAACTCCAGGGAGTCTACCACCCGGGTAATAGCAAGGACCCGGGTGGAAGATGACCACACTTACATGTGAGAAAAATGCTAATATTACTCATTAATGTAAGATGAAAGGGGCATTTTGTATAGGATCTGAAATAATTGTAGGTAGAACCCGTTCTCAATGAAATACGGTCCAAAAATCACGCCCGCTTGTTCTCATGTGTGTGCATCACGTTGACATGTGTACCTATGTAGTTAAGATAAGATTCCTTGGGCAGTCAGCTAAATCACCTTAATTTATTTAGTTACAAACATATTAATTACAAAACATATTAATTAGTTACAAACATATTAATTACAACCTGCCTATATGGTGGCCCTGAGGTTGAAAGATTTTTTCTTCTTTAGTGACTACTAGGGAACTGCACGATGCGCGAATGCACATGCATAGTTTTATCTTGGTTAGCCTAGTTATACCACTCTTGTCGTTTGCATAGTCCACAGTAATGTGTATACTAAAACCTCTACTTCATTGCACAACAGAAATCAAATCTATCCCAAACTCTAGTTGGCCACAACATAGGTGCAATGGAAAATAAATTAAGCTACCTTCTATTCACACATTGTGGTCCACCTGAGTTTTGGGTCTGCTCTTTTACTATCCCTTTATCCTAGTGAGGCACACAAGACGAATTGGTTGGATGGAAGATAGACATCATAGTGGCCCCACATAAGCTTAGAATTTGCGTAACCTCTTATACACACCATGGTGGCCCCACAAACCTGATCAATAGTGAAGAGTTGTGTCAAAGAAAACAATTGTGAAGCACTCCTGATGAATGGGATGGATGGACGCTATCGACCATGGTGGGCTTATATGCAAACCTTCTCTCATTCTATGGAACAAAACAAATTTATAAAGTTGGGGTAAGGAGTTACCAAACAACTTGAGTATCAAATAGTCATTGGTCGATACTTCACCACACTGCGTAATGAACAGATTGATATATTTGATCGTGGTTGATTCAAAATATCGATCAACCTAATGGGCATAAGGTCTCTAGTAAATTGGTTAAACAACTCGTCCGTCATTAAGTTGGACATCATATTCCTATATAAGTCCTATGACATCATCACGACCCCAAAACTAGCCAGATTAGGATTAGACCTGAGAAGGCTGATCTAACTGTTCAATCACCAATGTTACAACAATTAGGCGATTTATGAAGGAAATGGTTGGTCCTTTAATAGAATCCTTTTGCCTTGCACTACGGGCTTTTTCTTTCAACGGTGATTGTGGTTCTCAAGTTTCTCAGTTACGTGATGATGGATGATTATGATTAAAAAAACGAAGGCTAGATCGCCGATTTTATTGATTTGCATGGAAAAACAGTATAATCATTGAATAAATTAAATAGAGAAAATTAAAGAAAATTACTTACAACTGTCTATATGAACAGAGCAACTGTAGTGTGTAGTTTGTATGACGAGAGTGGTCAACTAAGTATGAACTCAATGATCAACAAAATCCAACGATGAAGATCGTGGATATTTAATCTACTCCTGTAACACCCGGCCCAACCAGAACAGTGTTCTTAGGCGTCCACGTTGGAACTACCACAGGACCGTTCAATCAAACCGCTCGTGTGAGGGATACCACCAACGAATTAACCCGGGATATTCCATTATTGCGGTCAAATTTAATTATGCTCGGACTAAGTGTGAGCCGTGAAGCCGATTCGCCTGATTGTTCTTGACAACTGCCTGTATGGGCCGTACAACGCCCAAGGAAGGGCAGAAAAATGTAAAACTTGGGGAGGCCGTGGGCCTCACTGGGCTTGTGGTCCATCACGGACTATGGACTCAGAGGACGCCTGGAAATGAATATCCACGCCATCCAGTCGGCACTTGCCGAGTGCGACTTGCCCCAGCCTTTGCCTAAAGTTTAAGATTTTAAATCAATGACCCTTTGCTTGAAACAAAAAAATGGGACATTTCAGCCATCAGATCTCTTCTAAATTTACACCGAAAGCTGAAAACATTTCTCTACACCCATCCACAAAATCTGAACCCTGATCGTGGAACGGTGACTATTAATTGCAAACCAGCCCCTTACAATAAAACCCTGCATCTGTTTGCCTTCAAATTTTGCACTGCCCTTCGTCGGGCCATGGGGCACCTATCCTACAAATTTCATGGCCAGGGGCCATCAAGGTAGCCCCAGCAGCCAAAAAGGGGTTCCACAGGGCCATTTGAGGGGAAATAATATAACTAAAGGTCATTTGGCCCAAATCCAGGGAATAAAACCCTCTAACTCTCTCTCTCTCATTCACTTCCATAGCAAGTTCTAGCAACAAAAGATAGAGAAGAGAGAGAAGAGAAAAAGAAGAGAGAAAGAAGAGAGAGAAGGAGAGTGTAGTAGGAATTGGGGCCCAAGAGACTTGGAACCTTGGAGAATCTCCTTCCTCTTCCCCAAAGAATCTCCCATCCACAACTACAAAAGAAAATTCCACCTGATTTGGAGGTAATCACCCATGTTCTCTAGGAAATTTATTTTATTAAGTCAGACCCTTGCATGTGCCCTAACATGCGGATGCATTTGACTCAGGACCTCAGCAAATTGACCCGCGAGTTCGGCACCCCTAGGTCGATTCCGTAAGCTCTCAACGATCCATAGGTGTGGACCATTAACCTTAGGTGGCCAAGTACCAATTCTAGGATAAATTTAATGATTGTGGATGTTAGATTGATGTGCATGTGCAACTTAGAGGAAATTCTAATTAGGGTTCTGTCTGATAAGTCTACCTAACATGCATGCGCTGATTACTTGATGTTAGATTGGTCTTCAATTGTTTGGACCTGGAAACCATGTTGTACGTTTGTTCTTGTATCTCATTTTTTGTATATTCTTCCTTGTTGTATGCATAAATGTATTTCCTTGCAGTATGGTTGACTTGTGATCTTCTTGTCTCTTAGGCAATCCCACACCGTATGCACACATGTCTAATTTTAGCTACTAAGAGTAGTTTGCATTCATTTTAACATCTTGGAATTCATGCTTCAATCCATTATATGTTTATTTCCATCTGTACTTGAGGATGAATCTTATCTGATTAGAAATGTTATTGAATATAGCCCATTCTCTAGGTTGGTCAGGAATTCGTGTTTTGTGAGGGCGGTCCCGTAGGTTGAGCCGTCCCGTGACTAGACTGACTGATTTGGGAGGACGCAAATGGACTACAGTAGTAGGACTACGTGGGTTGCTTGCACTCGATGTCGTGTGTTACGTGCTCGCCTGAATTTGGGCAGTTTAGTCTATCGACTGACCAACTGTGTTTGATAACCATGTTTGCTCACGCCTGTTTGGAACCTGGAACACCCCTCGCCTACTGACGCCCACTGTCAATCGTTAGAATTGATCCACAGACTCACGAGCCGGGCATGGTGGAATGGGACACTATGTCAGAGTTGTCGGCCTACGCTGGGGTGACGAGTCTCCCCGTAGTGACAGCGAGCGATCCCGTTTCTCAGCACTCCTTACGTGCTTTCATAGGGGGTGAGGAACCCAATGGGATCAAGGATCGCGGGGCCCTAGCCTCGTAAGTCGGGGACCCTGGCCTCGCAAATGGATAAGGGCAATGATATCGTCGGGGTGTACCAGTTTTCCAAATCTGCTGGATGAACGAAATTAACTAAACACTCGGCTAACACGTTCATGATCGTATCATATTAGTTAGGTTGGCGACTCGGCAGTTGAGGTCGCAATGGGAGAGTGTTGGTCATGTGCGAACGTTAGACGAAGTCGCTTGAGGGAGCGTTGTTGATGAGGTCATGCATCATACCATAATTCATGCATACGCATTTATAAAGATTAGTTAGAGATTTGCGAATGTGTGATTTTCATTAAATTCATCATGAAATTGTTATTTGATGTAACTTATGACTAATGACACCCACTGAGTTAGCTACTCACTCCCACTCTGGGACGGTGTTTTAAAACATCAACCAGATACTTCATTAGATGCAGGTGAGGCGGAGCTCGACGAGCTGAGTGAGGTGAGCATAGACGAGGAAGAGGAGCTTTCCTATTTCCAGCTTATGGGCAAGTCCCCGTAGACTGTGCGGTTGATTATGCGATATTGAGCGAGGAGATATAGCGCACCATTTCTTCTGGACATTTCATATGTATATTTTGTCGGGTGATGCCTTGTGCGACCCGTTGATATTTCCTGTAAACTCGTATCTCTAGCTGCTTTTATTTCAGTAGATTAGTTATGGTTGTGGTTTATGTTCCAGTCAATTCCTTTATTGCTCATTTTAAATTGAATTATATACAAAATTACTACAATTAGGATATAAGTGACACCCAGGAACTTAGAAGTCGAGTGTTGCTTAACCCCCAAATTTCAGGGTGTTACAACTCTTAAGGCGTACTATAGTGATGGCATTAGACAGCAGCAGATCTAAACTAAACTAAGGATTCTAGACTTGCTACAGCATGACTGGACAAAAGTGGAACGTCTAAGCTAAAACTAGGATAGGCAACGTTACATTGTAGAGATTGATTAGTTGTATGTGGCAAGGGCCCAAAGCTCTTCATAAATTGCTACTTATATAGAAATAGAGGGCGGTGACTGAGTCGAGGTTTCCTTGCTGATTCTCGTAGGTTACTTGGCCGTGTTCGGATTCTTTATGCCATCATGCCCTGATCTCCTTCTGATTCTGGAAGATTCCGTTTCTTAATCCTCCATAGTCTTTGTGAAAGCATTGAACATCTTTGGAAAATTTTCATTTTTATCATGATTGTGCAAGATGGGCTTGCCATGCATATGTTAGATTACAAGATTTTCGGTATTGGCAGGGATTTATGTAGCTTGCTCACATGCCACTCGTACGACGGTCATATGCATAAATCTTGCTCACATGCCACTCGTACAACGGTCATATGTCCTTCTCTCGTAGTGGCTCTCTTTTCTCGATGGACATATGTTAACACATGGTGGTGTTCCATTGGGCTACGTGTGCTGGGCTAAATATAACCAGTATAAAATTATAAAAGTGTTGTATAGTCTTTAAAATACTTGATGGATACTAAACATAACCAATAAAAAATTATAAAAGTGTTGTATAGTCTTTAAAATACTTGATGGATACTAAACATAACCAATCAAAAATTATAAAAGTGTTGTATAGTCTTTAAAATACTTGACGGATAGTCCAAATCATAAGATCAACCCACATTCTAATGTTTCGAGCAGACCAAGTGGATCCCATGTTGAACTGTATGGATTTTGAGGACTCTGATGAAACCATCCAATCACACCTACTTACAATAGTCACTAAGTAGCCTCATAAAGTGAGTCAAAGCAGTATATATCACGATCTCTCCATCTACACATCCTCGGGTTAAACATTTGATAGAGGTAGTATAATAGCAAGTATCTTCTAGTTTGGTCATAATGAGCTTCCCAAGTTAGTTACTTGTAAGAGGTTTTACGAATGTAAGTGTATAAAGGCTCCATCCAAGGAGCTATTTGGTATACAAATATACCCATGTGGGGTAAGACAAATGCACAACGACACCGACTAGGGCCCAATGATAGATATTGTTCATCTTGACACTAAGTCAATCCCTTCAAATAAGATGACCAATCTGAATGACACATACATGTCTAAAGATATGTGTCATGGCTAAAGTACTGAGATCCATGGACTACAATACTCCCTTGGCCATAAGAATTTGTGTCGAATCTCATGATGCTTAAGGACAAAAGATGTAAACCTTATAAACTCACAAGAATAAACATGTTCCATACATATCACTTAGCTCAATGAATGAATGAGAAACATGCTTAAATTAAGTCAAATAAACATTGGTTTTCTAAGGCACAATCCCAACACCTCAATAGGAGTATCAAACGGATTTAAGCCAAATATACTTGTGGATTGAAGACTGAATGGTCAGAGAAACACTGTAAACGCCTAACCTCAATGCCAAGAAAGTAACGTAAAAGATAAAAAAAAAAAATTGATCTCAAAATTACAGCCTAAGAAGTCCTTTATCTGGGCAATTGCAACATCATCATTGCCCCTAAAAACAATGTTATCAAGTTAAGCTATCAATATAGTAACAAAAGAAGTAGGCCACTTGACAAAGACTGAATGGTTAGAGAAACACTGTAAAAAACCCATCTTCTCAATTATAGTACTAAGTGCTTGAACCACACAAGTGGAAACTATTTCAAGCTATGTAATACCTTTTTTTTTTTTTCAACTGACACACTTTACCCATAAGACTGTGAAGGTTAAAATCATGAGGAATATTCGTATATATTTATTCCTCCATGTTGTCATGAAGAAACACACTCCTAATTCTAATTGATGAAGAGGTAAGCCGTGATGAGCAACAATAGAAAGGAGGACACAAGTGGAATTTAGTTTAGCCATTGGTAAAAAAATGTCCTAATAATCGATGTCAAACTTCTTATTAAAACCTTTGGCCACCAAACATGCTTCATGGTGAGCAGCGAAACCATTAAGGTTATATTTTAGAGTGTATGTTCACTTACTACCAACGACATGACTGCTTGTAGGCATATCAACCAACGCCTAAGTTCCTTAATACTATAGAGTGTCCACCTCTTCAAGCATAGTTACTTTCATTTAGAGATCCTCCAAAGTATATTTTACCTTAGAAGGAATAGAAATGGATAACAATATAAAAAGAAAAAATGTAGAAGAATGAGAAACATTAGAGTAAGTGACCACATTATCAATGGGATGCATAGTAGACCGATTCCGAGCAGGTGGAACTACCACAAGTTTGGCCTTTCGGATGGCAATGGGAAGGTTATGATCAAGACCCGTAGGATCTGGTACCAAATGATCAGATGGTGGTGAGGTGGTAGGTGACACTTGCAATATGAGAATCTACATCAATAACTGAGAGATCAAGAGTGTCTGATGGAGGGCTAAAGATAATAAATATGAGATACTCTCAAAGAATGCCACATCCCATGAAACATATTTGCCCCGAATAGTGAGATAGTAACATTTATATCCTTTTTTACATGGGGAAATATCCTTAAAAAGGCACGTCGAACAAAGCGATGGTCTAACTTATCATAGAAATTACTCATATCACGTACAAAATAAAGGCAGTCAACAGATTTAGGTGGAAGATAAAACACCAACTTAGTGGATATTAACAGTTCTAGCAGAGAACATTTGAATAGATGGCATCCTATTTACCCAGTATGCCATCGTGAGTATTATCACATCTTAATAAACTTTGGGAATTGTTGTTGGCTGTATTAGCCAGAACTTATCTTGGCTTTACAAAGCCTAAGAACCTCACTCACTGGACACGTGAAAGAAGAAGAAACTTTGTATTTTTACTGTAGCTTACAAGCTTGCTGACTTAGTTTTCTCTTACTACAACCGGATACATAAGATGCCAATTTATAGGCATTTGAATGTTAGGTGAAATGACAAGATTGCCCCCACTAGGAGCTTCCAACATTAACTATTCCTAGAAAATACATACGCAGTTTCATCTTCCAAAACAGCTATAAGGGAACTCTTGCTGTTCATTGGAAGATGAACAGTCACAGTAAATGCAGGGTTTTGATTTGCAATTCCAACACTCTCTTTCAAACCAAAACTGGTTTCATTCCGAGCATCGTTCTTAGTCGTTTAAATGCATTTGTCGGCAACGCCTTTGTGAAAATATCCGCTACCTGTTCTGTAGTATGACAATATTCTAATTTCATTATTTTCTGCATCACGTGATCTCTCAGAAAATGATATCGGGTATCAATGTGTTTGCTTCTTCCATGCTGCACTGGATTTTTGGCTAGTTCGATTGCCGACTTGTTATCCACATATATAACTGTGGATCCTTCATGCGGATGCTTCAGCTCCTTTAGTAGGTTTCTTAACCAAATTCCTTCACAAACAGTGGACGATGCTGCTACGTACTCTGCTTCACATGTGGACAGGGCAACCACACTCTGCTTCTTCGAATTCCATGTGAAAGCAGTCGTTCCGAGATAGAATACATAGCCAGTGGTGCTTTTTCTTTCATCTTGGTCACCTCCCCAATCACTTTCTGAGTATCCATATAGCATTGCTTCATCATTGTATGGATAGAAAAGACCGAATTCCATTGTTCCTTTGACGTACCTGAGGATTCTTTTTGCGGCTAGCCAATGTGATTCTTTTGGTGCTTCCATGTACCTACTTAGAAGCCCAACACTGTAGACGATATCCGGCCTTATGATTGTGAGGTACCTTAGGCTTCCAATCAGACTCTTGAACATGGTCGAGTCAACACTTCTTCCTTCTCCGTCTTTTGTCAGTTTTAAGCCCGTTGCTACAGGCGTGTTTACGGCATTGCAATCGGCCATCTTGAACTTTTCAAGCAATTCCTTGATATACTTCTTCTAAGATATATAGATGTCACCATGTTGTTGCTTCACTTCAATGCCCAAAAAAAAAGGACATGAAACCTCCGTCGGTCATCTCGAACTCCTTAAACATAGCCTTCTTGAATTCATCAAACATCGGTCGGTTGTTTCCTGTAAACAGTAGATCATCAACATATAGACATGCTATAAGTATATCACCATGAGCATTCTTCTTGATATAAACTGCATGCTCATATGGACATTGGGCGAAGCCGTTCTTTTGAAGATAGTTGTCGATGTGTGCATTCCAAGCACGTGGAGCTTGCTTCAACCCATAGAGGGCTTTCTTTAGTTGATACACCTTGTGTTCCTCCCCTTATATAACAAAGCCTTCAGGTTGGTCAACATAGACCTCTTCTTCTAGAATTCCATTCAGGAATGCAGATTTCACATCCAATTGGTAGATCATCCAACTATGATGGGCTGCAAGGGAGATAATCATCCTCACAGTGTCAAGGCGAGCAACAGGAGCGAAGACTTCTTCATAGTCCACCCCGTACTTCTGTTTATAGCCTTTTGCTACGAGCCTTGCCTTGTAGCGATCGATCTCGCCATCAGCATTTCGCTTGATCTTGTACACTCATTTGACACCAATAGTTTTCTGGCCATTAGGAAGCGTAGTCAACTCCCATGTGTCATTTTTCTCAATGACATAAATTTCTTCTTTCATAGCAATTCTCCAACATTCTTCTTTTATGGCCTCTTGAAATGTTAGAGGCTCATGATTTGCATACAGGCAGAAAAGATTGACCTCTTCGGTTTATTCATAGATGTGGCTTAAGCTTTTCATTTTTATGAGAGCCATGAGTAAGGACGAGCTGACCGAATTTTGACTTAATGTAGTGCTTTCAGGAGTGATGGAATGTACTCCTGGACTTCTGTGAACTGATGATGCGGCCGAAGAAGGTGTTGCGGTCGTTTGCTCTTAACGGTCATGCCTTTCTTCATGTTCTTCTGTTTCGACTAGAATATCTTTGGTCGATTCTTCATTGTTCCATTTCCAAGCTTCTTCTTCACTAAAGACCACATCTCTACTCACCACTACTTTATTAGTTAGTGGATTGTAGAGCTTGTAGGCTTTAGATGCTTCACTTTAGCCGATGAAGATGCATTTTTCGCCACGATCATCAAGTTTCCTTCTTCTTGCTTCTGGAACTTGAGCGTAAGCGACACACCTAAAGATCCTTAAGTGCACCACACTCGGTTTGTAGCCGCTCCATGCCTCCTGTGGTGTCATGTTTCTGACGCTCTTGGTTGGACACCGATTAAGCAGGTAGGCAGTACATGCAATTGCCTCTGCCCAGAAGCTCTTTGGCAGGCCTTTCTCCTTTAGCATGGTCCTCGTCATGTCAAGGATGGTGCGGTTCTTCCGTTCCACAATACCATTCTGTTGTGGCGTGTAAACTGTAGTATGTTATTGCTTAATGCCATGTTCCCTGCAAAAATCTCAAAATACATTTGAGGTGTACTCTCCACCTCTGTCAGATCTGAGTACTTTAATTTTATGACCACTTTCAACTTCAACACGATCTTTGAACATTTTAAAGATAGTGAAAGCGGAAGATTTTTCTTTGATGCAATACACCCAAAGTCTTCTGCTGAAATCATCAATGAAGGTAATAAAATATTATTACCTCCAAGAGAGGGTGTTTCAAGTGGTCTGCAAATATCAGTGTGAACCAATTGAAGTGGTTCCTTTGCTCTACTGGACACTCTACTTGAGAAAGAGTTTATTTGTTGCTTGCCGAGTGTGCACGCCTCACACACATGTTCTGGAGCTTCAATAGTCGGCAAGCCATGCACCATGCTTGATGAGGATAAGAGTTTGAGGCCACTGAAATGAAGATGCTCAAAGCGAAGATGCCATCTCCATGAATCATTCTTCACGAGTCCATAGAAACATTTCTCAGCCTTTTTGTTAATATGGAGCGGAAACATGCGATTCTTCGCCATTTGGACTTGAGCCACAAGTCTTCTGTGAGCATCTCTTATAGAGAGAGAATAGTTCTCCATGTGTATGACATACCCCTTCTCAAGGAGTTGGCCGATACTGAGGATGTTATTTTTCATGTTTGGTACGTAATACACATTAGAGATGTAATTTGGCTCACCATTCTTCTGATATATTTTAACTTTTCCTTTGCTTATCACGGGTACCTTTGATAAGTCACCAAAACTCACATCGCCACGAACTCATTCTGTGAGTTCCACGAATAGTTCTTTATTACCACTCATGTGGTTGCTTGCACCAGTGTCGAGATACCACACATCTGGCCATTCACATGCCTTTTCTTGTGCGAGGAGGAGTGTGGAGACTCCTTGTTCATGGTGTGATGCTTCAGCATAGTTGGATCGTTCATCTTGATCCACTTTACTCCAACACTCAGAGGCATAATGGCCGAATTTCTTGCAATTGTGGCATTGAACATTCTTTGTGTTTCCACGACCACGTGTGAATCGGCCTCTACCATTTTCTCTTCCAAGGAAACTGGTAAACTTTTGTTGATTTTGTTGATGGGTTGGATGATATCCACGCCCTCTGCCTCTTGCACGATTGCTACGTACCACGGCCGCCTCTTTGTGTATGACCATTCTTTTATTCATTTAGAGTCAACTTAGACTCTAAGGTATGTTCAAGAGTTGAACCGGCATTCTTTTGCATTCGTCGCTCATGCACTTGCAACGATCCCATCAGTTCTTTAATGGACAGTTTTTCAAGGTCCTTTGATTCTTCGATCGCCACAACCACATGCTCAAACTTGGTTGTGAGAGATCGCAGTGCCTTTTCAATGACACGTATGTCTTCAACTTTTTCACCATTTCTTTTTAAATTGTTAATAATAACAATTAGACGTGAGAAGTAGTCTGAGATACTTTCACCTTCCTTCATGTGCGCTGCTTCAAACTCGGCTCTTAGTGTTTGAAGGCAAACCCGCTTCACTCGATCAACACCCTTGAAGATGGTGTCAAGAGTATCCCAAGCTTGCTTGCTTGATGTCGCTTCGGCAATCTTTTCAAAGGTTGATTCATCCAACCCTTGATAGAGGAGGAACAAAGCCTTGTTGTCTTTCTTCCTTTGATTTTTGAGAGCGGTCTTTTCTTCATTGGTGAAGGCAGCTTCTTCCTCCATAGTGGGTTCTACATACCCATCGGTGACGATCTCCCATAGTTCTTGCGACCCAAACAACGCCTTCATTTGGATGCACCACCTTTCATAGTTGTCCTTAGACAACATAAGAACCTATGGCTGGATTGAGCTGGCCATCTTTTTTTAAAAGGAGGAATGACTGATTTTATTTTATTTTTAATGAAGGGAGGGATGAAATAGAAAACGGATTTTTTTTTTTTTTTGAAACAGATTTTTAGAAACAGATTTGGCTGAAAAATTGCTGAAATATGAATTTTTTTTAACAGATTTTTTGGCTGAAAAAGCAAAACTGCTGAAATCCAATTTTTTTGAACAGAAATTTTCTTTTCTTAGCTAAAAGAAATTGCTGACAACTTCAACAGGGAACCCAAAAAAAAAACTTGGTTTTGCAACAGATTTTTTTCAGAAAAATCTGGACTTGGCTGAAAAATATGCTGGAAACTTTTGTAGAAAAAGAACCTGGGCTCTGCAATCTGATTTTTTTTTAACTGAAAAACTGCTGACAACTCCAACCAGGGAACAAAAAAAAAAAAAAAACTTTTCTTAAACAGATTTTTTATCATAAAAATCTGTACTTCGCTGAAAAACTGCTGGAAAACTTCCTGTAGGAGAAGAACCTGTTCTCTAATACCAGTTTGTTGGCTGTATTAGCTAGAACTTATCTTGGCTTTACAAAGCCTAAGAACCTCACTCACTGGACACGTGAAAGAAGAAGAAACTTTGTATTTTTACTGTAGCTTACAAGCTTGCTGACTTAGTTTTCTCTTACTACAACCGGATACACAAGATGCCAATTTATAGGCATTTGAATGTTAGGTGAAATGACAAGATTTCCCCCACTAGGAGCTTCCAACATTAACTATTCCTAGAAAATACACACGCAGTTTCATCTTCCAAAACAGCTACACGGGAACTCTTGTTGTTCATTGGAAGATGAACAATCACAGTAAATGTAGGGTTTTGATTTGCAATTCCAACAATTGTAACTTCAATCAAAATGCAGCAGGTAACATGTAACACCCCGTACCTCTAGTACACGGGTGTTACCCCCTTAAAACTACATCTATGAAAAAAAAAACCAAGATAGAGTAACCCGACAACTTGAACTTGATATGCAGGATGAGACTTCCAACAAGCATTGAAGTCATTCATCTGAGTCTCTAAGAGACGATCTAGACACTACTTCAGTCAGGAGGTATGAATAACTAAGCCCTTCCAGTTAAAACCATTCATGGGACACCTGACACGAAGATATCGACACAATGCTCTTACAATGGACTCTTGAGCGCTAGTATAGAGCCAACCAAGTCATTGCTACCTCCCAAACTCTTATATAACCGTTGAAAATAAATATCAAGCCGATACAACTTGTGGACTGTGAGTATCAATCATAAAAAGGGCCCGGGACATGTGGTACGGCCCACCTGGGCCTCGGGTCCGCCCTAAAAATGGGCCAGTACCCCCCTTACAGATACTTATAAGATATTTGGACGAATCAGATTCGTCGCAACCATCCCAGTGGACCCCACATGGTGTGCATGTGCATCCCATGCACTTGTGCACGAAGTGCGTTGGAGCTATTGGCTCGATCAAATGAGCTTTGACCGAGCTCTTTTCAAAAAGAGAGAAACGAACGTTCTCCTGCCAAACCGAAGTTCGAAACTAGCGATATTTGAGCTCCTAAGTGGCCCACTCAGGCCACTTTCCGAACCATCCGAACCGTCCAACTTCTTCGTGGGACCCTCGTGATCAAAACCATATAGGTTTTTAAGCCTTTGTAAACAGACAAGATAGATGGGTTACAACCGTCCAACACATTACACGTGGGAGGCATCCGTGAGACGGGACCAATCTGGGATCGTTTGGGTGGCTCACGATCGGTCCGATCATGCCATCCCATCCATCCGTTTGCCTGGGTGAGACGTGCTCTCCCAATAACGCCCCGGATTTTTGCCAACCCGGAGTTAGACGTCCTTAGGCAATGGGTCGATCCTAACACCTGATTAACTTCTCAAACACTCAATTCAAAAATCCCAAATCCCCTTTTTAAACTATTTCCTTCAAAATCTCACATTTCCTTCAAAATCTCACCTTTCACCACCTTGTTCTCCAAATTTTTTTAAGTACTTTCATATTAGACATAAATCCTAAAGTTTAGGTGAGGAAGAACAATACTTAAATTAAAATTTACTATAAATAGTAAATAAATAAATAAAATAGGTTTTTGACCATTAACCTTTTGGAATCTCAAGAAATAAATAGATTATTTGGATAGATCAGCTTCTCCTACCCCAAAATCATATATTGCACGTCGAATAACTCATCCTGGTTCACAAGATACGCCCGTTTTAAAAATCACGTAGCGAAAACCACCACCAGACAGTCCAGCGGACCGCGGCGGCGCCGCGCCTACCGCGGTCTACCGCGGTCCAGCAAGCCCGGGCAGGCCGCAGTTCATCGGCTGGCCCGTTTTCAGCCACATTTTTCTTCAATTTTGGTCCGACTTCAAAAAGTCATATCTCCCTCGTTCTAATTCCGATTTAGGTGATTCAAAAGCTAGATTGAAGCTTGATAAGTATAGTTTCATATAAAAATAACTAAAAATATAATAAAATATTTAATATAGTTAAATATGGGTTGTTGTGTCAACTGTCTGAAAATCATTAGTTTGGACAACTACTGCTTCTAGAATTTTTAGAATTTTTCTACAAGACGAAATCTAATAAAATTTGATGGAGATGAAGTAGACTTGATGATGAACTAGTACAAAATAATTAAAATAATATACTAACTATCAATGCCAGAAAGGGGCGTAGAACTTCCATAGGACCATATTCTGTCATAATTAGGGCGGAATTTGGTTAAGTACTGAACTAAACAATCAATAGAATTAGCTCGAATCACTTTAAATACGATCTGCAAGACCCAAAACTTGTAGAATCATCGACGCTACATTACCCTATAATCTACGATCAATCTCATTACCCAGTTGCTCTCGGGAGCATCACGAAACTCCGTATCGGACCTAGACCACACGTCGAAAGTCCGATTAACGTAAAGCTAAACAGTTAGGACCGCCTTGCTGGGCTTGACAACCGTCTCGGAAATCAAATCCAGATAGTGTCCTGCGGCTATTCGCTTGAGCCCGGAGTGAAGAGTGTGAGAAACGTGAAATTAATTAGAAATAAATTCCAAATTTAAGTAATCTGAGACTTATCGCTTGTGGGCTTGATATAAGCAATCAGACCGTCAGAATCTAACCCAAATACACCCTCGGATCAGGGAAAATTTCAAACACATGTCCGTGTACTTGTGGCCCTGATCGAGTTCCGGTGACCGTTGAATTGAAACTGGTCCGCCACGGGCGATCTGTAAATCCGATCGGACCGAAGCCGAACCGTTAGAATCTACTGGATGGTTCAGATCGACCTGATGGGTCACAATGGTGGCCCAGAAGGATTTGTCCGCAACCCCTGTTTCGCAGCGGGGTCGCGAAATTTGAATTTTTTAATTTGAGTGGGTCAGCAGTCGCTGAGTTTGAGTGGATTCGGTGCACCGCCGTGGTGTTCTAGTGGTGTGCGTGTGCACTACAGGATGGGGTCCACCGTGATGAATCTTGGAAATCCACACCGTTCATTCAGTTTCCCATCTAACTTAAAGGGTTGAGACCAAAGTTGAAGCATATCCATAGATCAGGTGGGCCCTAAATTGATGATTTATAAGTTGATCTGTCCGCTGGGCCACTTCCACAAGGATTCAATGGCTAAAATTTTACGTGTATGGTTAATTTATGGTCTTCAGGCTAGATATAAAGTTTCGAGCCGAACGGATGGTGAAAATTCTGTGATCTTGCATTCTGGATGACTGTCAGGCCCTTTTAAATTCAATCATGTGATTTTCTCGGATATCTGGTGTGTAAATTCTTCGATCACGGTCCTCTAAGCTCCATCCCCTGCCTTGGTGATTTTTGAGCGTTAAATCCATGCTTTTAGTACCCTTTTCCGGTCCAGACTCCAAAATTCACCTTGTAACATAAACACGATTAAAATAGAGCGTTAAACATTATCATGTACATAAAATCAGGTAAAAACTGAGGTCTAATATGTAATATTTGACCCTCAACAGCTGGACAACATGCACGATATGCTAGAATGTGCCAAGGTTTTCTCTAATCTAGATGCGAGGAGAGGGTACCATCATATTCGTATCCGACCCAGTGATGAGTAAAAAATGGCATTCAAGACCAATGGTTGTTGTAACGTCCCGAAAAATCGGGGGTCGAGCATAACCCAACACCCGAGTTCCAGAACATCACTTGTGCAACATAGATAATGATGATTAAATGTTGTCTGCATTAGTGTATTGAACATGAGTGAGATTAAGCCAAAACAACATATCATACTCCAGAGACAGTTAAATTACAAGCGGAAGACTGTGATAGATATATAAAATATATAAAAACTGTGGTGAGTCTCCAGAGTGTGATAACATTACCAGGTTAATAAATTTCAAGTACATTTCTAAAATATACCAAATGTGTAAGTGTAATGTCTTCTATCCCAAGTACCATAGCCCCGTCAATACAATAACAGGTCTTCATAAACCTGTCAAAGAGCTACACGTAGGAGAACTCCTCCTCCACATCATAGTAGTTCGGCTCTGCTTCAAAAGCATCGCCATCACCTGAAACTCAACAAATCTGGTTGGTGTGTACAACACCGTCCAGTAACGTGGGAGTGAGTGATTAACTCAGTGGAACAATAAAGCATAGGTTAACATGTTATCAACTCAGTCAAGTAGTAATGATAAAGCAGTACAATCAAACAATTCTAACTACTCTTATTTAATGCAAGTATGAAATGACATGATGTATGCCCTTGCCAAACCACTCTCATGCGACACCATCTTACTTTCGCGAATGTGTTCATCCCTCAGTGCTCCACATCTACCAGGCACATGCAGTGCGATGATGAGCATGATTACCGAGTAATTATTAGTTCATTTCAAACAGCAGTATTGAAAAACTAAGGTACCTCCCTTATATCATTTCCAAACATGATCTATTCTAGGGTTTTCAGTCCTAGTTAATCTCATACGATTGTTATGGTTTGAGAGGCGTAGCGAAGGCATCACAAAGGGCTCGTCACCTATCAGCACGGATACAGATCTCACCGTATGCGGCTCAATTGCTGGCCGTTAGCTCGAATACAGGTCTCACCATACTTAGCTCAATCGCTGGCCGTCAGCTCGAATACAGATCTCACCGTACTCGGCTCAACTCATGCTCTAGTTGCTGTGAAGGGCTCGTCTCTAATCACAGACCTTAGAATATACTCGAAGACACTACGGAGGACTCGTCGCCCGTCAGCACGAATACAGGTCTCACCGTATTTGGCTCTCGCCGTAGGTGTCGACAGCTCGAATATAGTGTCCCATACCACCATAATCGGCTCACGAGTTTGGTTGCTCACTGGTCACTACGGGGAGGCACGTGGCCCCAGCGTAGGCCGACAGCTCGACCACGGTGTCCCATACCACCATGCCCGGCTCATGAGTCTTAGCGGATCGAAGTACCATGGTTAAAAGAAATTTTACTGGTAAGTTTGGTACCCTAGGTTCAAGCAGTAGCGTCCAAACATGGTGAACATACATTAGACATATCGGGTTACTTGACGAGCTCGACTAGCTCGAGCGCACAACAAGTTGAACGATATGAAGCGCATAAGCACTTCGTGTGGCCAACCACTATCGCCAACCGAAGTACGACTCGGGTTCGTCGAACACATCTTACGTGGCAAATGAATCTCAGCCACGCATTCATTTTCGTTACCGATTGTCTGGACTATAAACATAGCCCCAATCACATTTAATTGCAGATAATTAAAGCAGTAATGAATCAAGATTCAAATCATGCAACCAAAATCTGATATTATCCGTTTAGGGCTGCAAGGGCTGTTGCACGCACTCGTTGCTCCACTCCCCCATCACCCATGACAGATCATACAACGTAAATATGAATTTAAACGTATGCATTACATAGATAAAATCATAAAAGCAGTTGAGCATGTTATGAAGCACAACACAAGCATGAGTTTATACATATTCAATTCCTAATCACACAGCTATCCAAGGAAAACATACACATAGTTAAAAGAAGTTGAGAATCATATCTCAACACCCTTCTACATTACAATTTGCTAACTACTACTCATTCAGACATTGCAACAAACACTTTAAAAGACATACATCAACATACATGACATATGTTGATCACATAGGCACTAGGCCAAATCCTTTCACTAGGGAGTTGCCCCAATCATAACACGCGTACACCCACGACTGATAGTCATGGAAAGTAGGAATCTAAGTTCCATATTCATTTGAACATTTTCACAAACACTTGGGCTACCCATTTCAACATATATAGCGTATAGTAGCCGTGGCGTGATTCAGGGCAAATCCTTTCGTCAAAAGGGTATCGCCAATACAACAATCATATATCCATGACAATTAGTCATGGCAAGCACGAATGAGAATTCTATACTCATTCAGTCATTTTCACAAACACTTAGAATACACTATTACAACATACATGGTGTATGTTAGCAAAACATGTATTAGGGCTATCCTTTTGCCAAGCAAGTATTTTATCCATGTATAATATATTCATACAGCAAATAATCATGGCAAATACATCTCCAAAATTAATACGTATACGATACTTTCTAGAATACACACTTTCAACATACATAGTGTATATAGGCAAAACATGTATTAGGGCGAGTCTTTTCGCCAAACAAGTAATTTATCCACATATAATATATTCATACAATAATTAATCATGTCAAACACATTTCTAAAATTTGTACGTATACGGTACTTCTACAAATACCTAGAGTATGTAGAATTCTATATTTTTCATCTTTAATCGAAACGGAAAACAGACAGCACTTTGTACATGTGCAATTGCATGCAGATCATGAATCTATCATTATCTGACATTGAAAGCGTTAAAAACCATAACCTATACACCTAAAGTCCGCACATTTTGTCGTAGAATTGTAACGAAGTCGATAGGTTTGCTAAGTCTTCTTCTACGGCAGTTTGGCAACCTATAGAGCAAAATAGGTTAGCTATTTCATAACCTACAACTATCAAAACCCCAAATCAGTTTAGGGTTAGAGTTTCTTACCTAGAAACGGAGCTGCAATCGCCGGAAAAGCGATTAGAACAGAGTGCTGGAGCTCGTGGAGTGGCAAGGAAGCATGGCAGGGAGATCCTCCCACATCTCCCACACTTTCTCTCTCTTTCTCTCTTCTCTCTCTAGGGTTTCTCTCAAATTCGTATGGCTTCAATGAGAGAGGGTATAAGGTCCTTATATAGCCTAAAAATTCATCGAAATAGACTCCAGGTCAAAGTATACTTAGGTTATAACCAAAGTGAGCTGGTTTCAGCTCAACGGAGGTCTTCTGGCGGGCCTCCTTGAGCCAAAGGTCGGACTTAAGCTCACCGACACCGGATCTAGGGGGAGTTAAGTTTTCGTTTCAGTCGGGATTCCAGATCACGCGTGGCGGACCAGTTTCAGTTCAACGGTCAACGGATCTCGATCGGAGATTCCGAGTGCATAGATATGTGTATGAAATTTCTCCTGATCCGAGGGTGTAATTTGGTCTGATTATGACGGTCTGGTTGCTTAAAACTGATCCGCAAGCGAGAGGTGCCAGATTACTATTTGAGATATTTTAATTTGAATTAATTTCACATTTCTCACACTCTTCACTCCGAGCTAAAGCGAATAGCGCTGGGACACTATCTGGATTTGATTTCCGAGATGGTTGTCGAGCCCAGCAAGGCGGTCCTAATTCCTTAACTTCGTGTTAATCGGACTTCCGACGTGCGGTCCAGATCTGATACGGAGTTTCGAGATGCTCCCGAGAGAAGTCGGGTAATGAGATTGATCCTAGATTTTAGGGTAACCTAACGTTAATGATTCTACAAGTTTTGGGTCTTGCAGATCGTATTTAAAGTGATTGGTGCTAATTTCACAGGTACTCTAGTTTAACACTGGCTAATTCTCGCCTAATTTCTAAAGGATTTAGTCCTGAGTAATTTCTGTCTGAGGTGGTACCTGGGCCTTTGTAGTTTGTATCTAAAGTGATCCAAGTTATACTACTTAGCTAGTTTAAGATAGTGTCTAGGGCGAAAGTGCTTAGAAAAATTGAAAGAACAAGGTAGTGAAGGGTGGGATTTGTGAAGAAAATGGTTTGAAAAGGGATTTGAGGCTTTAATTGAGTGTTTGAGAAGTTAAACCGGTGTTAGGATTGACCCATCGCCTAAGGACGTCTAATTCCAGGTTGGAAAAAATCTGGGTTGTTACAGTTGTATAAGTGGCTGGTGATGCCCTTCGGTCTATCAAACACACCAAACACTTTTATGCGTTTGATGAATCAAGTGCTGAAACCGTTCATTGGCTGATTTGTAGTAGTATATTTCAATGTCATCCTGATATATAACCAGGATGAGACGGAGCACGTGGAACATCTCAGGCAGGTGCTACAAGTCCTACAAGTTAACAAGTTCTACCTCAACTTGAAGAAGTATAGTTTTTTAATAGACAACTTGTTGTTCCTATGATTTGTTGTAACGTCCATGGGCATCTGTGTGGACGATGAAAATGTGCGAGCCATTAGGGAATGTCCGATCTTGATGAACATTCATGAAGTGAGGAGTTTCCACAGTTTGGCGACCTTCTATCATCAATTGGTGCGAAATTTTAGCATGATAGTTGCACCTATTACAGATTGCATGAAAAATGGGCCGTTTCAGTGGACCGATGATGGTGACAAGAGCTTTGTTGAAATCAAGCGTTGATTGTCTACAACACTGGTCTTGGTTCTTCTCAATTTCAACAAATTGTTTGAGGTTGAGTATGACGCCTCATACGTCGGAATTGGAGGAATTTTATCACAGGAAGGTAGGCCTGTAGCCTTCTACAATGAGGAGCTCAGCGAAGCCCGAAAGAAGTGGTTGACCTGTGAGCTTGAATTGTACGCAGTTGTTTAAGCACTGCGAAACTGACGGCATTATCTTATCCAAAGAGAGTTTGTTCTCTACAGTGACCATCAAGACTTAAAGTTTATTAATAGTCAGGCTAACATGAATCGTGTGCATGTTAGATGGTTTCATTTTTGCAGGAATTCACGTTTATTCTGAAGCACAAGTCAAGGCAGCAGAATAAGGTGGTTGATGCACTTAGTCGTTGTGCATCACTACTTCTTATAATGAGCAATGAGGTAGTCAGCTTCGAATCGTAGGTATTCATGCGGAGGTGCAAGTCAACTTGCATGTCTCGAACGACAAATACAAGGAGCAAGCCGACAAGCATCGTCAACAAAAGGTATTCGAAGTGGGTGACTAAGTTATTGTCCATCTACGCAAGGAGAGATTTTCGACCGGGACTTATAACAAGTTGGACTGGCATCGATCCTCCGAAAGATCAATGACAACGCTTACATTGTTGATCTTCCAGATGACATGGAGATCTCATGTACTTTCAATGTCGCAAACCTAACCAAGTATCATGAACCAAAGCTGGACGAGTTCTTTTGAAGTGGAGGAAACTGATGTAGAGTAGGTCGCAAATACTTTCATGTCCAAGATTGACTAGAGAAGGCCCGATCGAAGGCGGAAGTGATCTGGACCATCAGAACCTTAAAAACAGACATATCTCGCAAGCCAGAATGAGTTATTCGATGTACCATATATGATTTTGGGGTATGAGAAGCTACTTTAGCCACCCAACCCCACGATGCCGAGTTGCCCAAGCCGAATTTGCGAGATTCCATCAGATCAACGGTCAAAAATCCATTTTATTTTCGCTTTTACTATTTATAGTAAGTTTTAGTTTGATTATAACTCTTCATCCTTTGAGCTTTAGGAGTTGTCCAACATGAAAAGTGATTAGAAAATTTAGGAGAATAACATGGTTAAGCCATATAGGACACTTACTATTTTTGGCCGAAAACCATAAAGTCTAGTAGGAATCAAGATCATTTATAAATAGTAAGTTTACTATTTATAGTAAATCATAAATTTTAGGGAGTTTGATTCTGAAACTTCTTCCAAGGTTTGGTATCACTATTTAAAGGGTTGTAAATTCATTTTTATCATCTATCAATTAATTTTTGAATTTCTAGAATTTATTTCTATTTTCTTATTTTCCCTCATGGGTTCGAGGTGTCTTTGTGAGGAGTCCAGAGAAGCTTCGTGGATTCAGAGTAGTTATCCCCTTGAGGAAGACAGTAATCGACCTCATTATGTCCATACCTGTGTAAGTAGGCCTCACTGCCTATTGAGCTGGGTTGCAACCGTTGCATGCAATATGTGCCGCAGGAGATTCATTTCTCCATTACATGTGATCAAATGTGCCAATTTTGCCCATCTTCCAAACCCTTTTCTTTTGAAACCATTGCTGTATGATTATCTCGACTATGGAAAAATAGGTCATGGATATGGTAGCCTTTACATGGTTGTTGTTTCGAAGACTGGAACTGTGCACCCAACTATCCTGACCATGGATAGCTCAAGGTTAAAAAATTATATTGATTGGAGCATCCTAACCATCCTTTTATTTACATGTTTCCTTACTAAGGTGTCATTTGGTAAATTAAAATAATAAGGTCTGAAGATTAATTTAAATACATAGATCTCAAAGTGTTAAATTTTGGCATTTGTAAGTAATGAATAAGCTCTTTTCATCGTATTTGTTTGAAGGCAACAAATTACTACTCTAGCAGGAGTGTGATGGATTATGAATAGGCACTTAGAAATTATTTGGAAATTTCACACGTGGTATACAAGTAATCATATTAAACCAACCAAATTATAAAATCCAGTATATATGTGTAAGCAACAAAAAAAACAAGCTTATCCTATTATTTGACTATCATATTGGTGGACATTTATGGACTGCTAAAAATTAAAAATCCAACGGTCCTATTTCCACTAACAAGTGTCCTCAAAAGGTTAGGATTGTTCAAACAATTTGATCTTGTGATTGTAATTCAGATATATAACACATACATCAAAGTGAGTGCCGTGGTCATGGCTTGACCAGACTTGATGCTTCTCTGGCCTGACCAAATCCACTCCCATTTGATTGACGTTGAACCAAGACGCGATGCATCAAAGCAGCTGGCATGTACGTATATACAACACATGCATCAAAGTGGGACTCACGATCACAACCCGATCAAACTCAATGTTACATTAAATGGGCAGTCACGGCCCTGGATAGATAACACATACATCAAAGTGAGCCCTATAGTCACAGCTTGACCAAACTCGATGTTACATAGAACATATGGAACTTGGGCCTTGGTTCGAGCCACACTTGATATCCAAGATTGGGCCCACGGTTGAGATGGTGGATCAATGGTTTAATGATGATGGATGGTTGGATTCGGTGGTCGCGATTTACCCGGTGGGTGGCTCGGATTAAAGATAGAATGTATGATTTTGGAAAAAAAAAAAAAAAAATGGATTTAGGATTGATGGTTGGATGATCTTAGAACTCAGAATAAGTGATACATAGATTCTTTATAGTATTAGGGAGTATATATACGGTTTAAAAATGTTGATGGACGATCAAAAATAGCCCAAATTGGGTCTTTTGTCCATTTCCTTATGATGTGGTGGTCCATCAAAAGTGAATGGTTGGATGGCTTAGCCTATCCGTAAAGAGTCTTCTTGATGATTAGATTGATGAATGATCATGGATGTAAGCAGATGTAAATGTTGATGAGTCATAATGGGATTAGAGGATTTGTGCACTTTGGTTAAGTGCAAAGATGTAAGCAGATGACTTGTAACTGAATTGTTTTGATGGATTTAGGATAGGTTACCACGTCTTAACAGGCTGATCTAGATCACGGTTTAATGGTTTTTAATGACGAAGTTTATAGTGAGAACCATGGGTCAATTAAAGGCGGATCCATATCAAACTTTAAGAGTTCACTAAGGGTCATAATAGGTCAAGATTAGATGGTTAGAATTGATTGATTTGAGGTACAAGTTGAGAATCTTTTAGGGCAGATTTTTAAGTGTAATTACAAGATCTTAGTGGCGTGGCACGGATCATGATTGGGTAGGTATAGAGTAAGTTTAACAATTATATTTAGACTAGATTAAGGATGAACAAGTGATTTTGTGAGTACCAATGGTGAGGGTGAACATATACATACCTATACATATATATACACAAAAATTATATAATTAGTAATTACATGGACCAATGGTTCACACTAAACATATCGATTGCACATATCAAATAGTTATAATTTGCACAAAGTAATGGATATATGCATGCATGGATGAATGGATGATTGCACCTGTACACGAAGGCTTACAAAACCACGGGTCAGTACATTCTACCCTCTTTAAAAGAATTTCATCATTGAAATTTAAATGCTCCCACCTTGTAAATGGATATGGATGCTCCTCTCGACCTATGGTGTATCTAGGTATTCACCACATTTCGTGTGATGTAGCTAGGTTTATGTATAAATGTGTACACATGTTTACACAATTTTGGGTTATTACGTATAGTTTGTGTAGCCTCCAACACACACAATGGTGGCCCCACACATCTAGTGTGTACACATATATACAAACCTTTGTCACCTTTCATTGAAGAAAATTATGTACAAAGATTAAAAAAGAGAGAGAAACATGATTTGGTAGGCGGCGGGCTAAATGTTTGAGTTTAAGAAAGTTTAAATGAGTGGAGTTAGATGGGGATTGACTTTGATAATATGATTAGTTAACGTATCTGTGTGGAGTGCGAAATCGGTTGTCGTTGTGCATAGGTGTGTTGCAGAATAAAAGAGGGGAGGGTGGATAACAAATACGAAAAAATCCTTGTGAGGGAGAGATAAAAGAGGAGGAAGTGGAAAAATATAAGGTAATGTTTTTTGTTGGAGAAACTTAAAAATAAAATAATAATAATAATAATAATAATAAAGGGTATGTCTAGAACTTAGTTTCTCTTAGTATACTTCTTAAGTTAGGCAAATTGGGTTTTATGCAATGCTCAAATTGGAGCGGGGTCTACCTCTTAAACTCATGACTAATCTCAACCTGCTGACCTTTAACCCTAATAGGAACAGATCAAAAGTGGGCTTGACATGGGCCGGCTCTACCCCACTTAGTTAAGAATCGGGTTAGAATTGTGGCCTAGACCCAACCCATTAAAATTTTAAGTCAGGTACGGGTCAGGTCTAAGTCAATATTAGCCAACTCATTTACTTGATCGATCAGGTCTGGGTATAAGACCTAGAGGTTTCGGTCGAATGTTGGTTGGGAATAGAAATTAAAATTGAGTTTTCACACAAACAATGATATAAAAAATATATAATAAAAATTTAAAAAAAAAACATTCAATTGGTGGTCATTATCAATTTTGATAGTACCAAATAAAATGGCCAGCAATCTAAATTCAATAGTTGCAACCATATTGTTAGGATAGTCCCAATTAGTTGTAATTTTGGCATATTCTCCATCAATAATAGGTCCATGATGCACAATCCAAATTATCACAAGTAGTGAATGTCATTGTTGTAGTCTAGCCCAAAAGTAAAAATTCACATAATTAACTACTACTTTGGCCTAGAGTGGGTAATGGTCAGGGTCATTTGAGTGAAGGGACAAAACAACGGAATAACGGGAGTGTGATTTATAAAATAAATGTACTGAAGTTCCCCTGTTATGGGCACCTACTCGTCTTCGTCCTCGATCAACAGAATTGAGGACCAAATGTCTATAATTACTTGATTGTGATAAAAGAACATTTTCTACCACCACCTTTTATATGGTTTCCATCGAAAGTTTCGATTTGTTATAACTCAAGTAATTTCCTAAGGTGACAATGGCCATATATCTCAAAGTTGTTAGATATTATGTTTAGGAAATACTTAAATAGAAGTTGATCAACGAAGATTAGGAACCTCATACCTGATAATATAACAATTGCCAAAGAAGTAAGAAAAGGGTAATGAATTTCAATTGTTTTTGGAATGAGGTACGAATGTAAATACTCTCTTTGAGATAGTTCGTGCCCCTAGATTAATTAAATCGGTGTAGTAGCCACCTAACATGCTATTCCTAAGATACAAGGCCTAGTGTATGAATTCTTTTAGCGTGCACAATTCATTGTAAATTCCAGCACACTAAAGTGAACAACCTCCTTTTAATGCCCAAAAGAAAATGGAAAAGAAGGAGAAATTCGTTTTTTTCCCTAATTAAAAAAGAGGCGTTGTGTTCTTATATTGTGCAGAAAAGCCTAAACATGTAAGGCCTTTATATAAGCTTTGAAATTGGACATATCCCACAGTATTTATCACACGTTTTCATGCATTATGGTGTGCCCAACTATTATGAGACATGTTTCTTACAATGTAAACCGTATGATTAAAGTGGGCCACATAACAATGGCTAAAAATGTTATTGGTTTCGTTGTGGGAAAAATGGATCGACCAATAAGATAATGTTGGGTCAGAACTTTGTGCACTTCGCCAGATTGGACAACGACAAATACGACTAAAGATTCGACCTCTGACCCTAAACCGAGTAAGAAATGAGGATGAGCTCGGTCTCTCATCAGCTAGTCGGAAGACCCGCTGATCTGCCCAATGCCAAAAGAAGCTCAACTACTACTCGTCAAAGGAGTTAGGTTAGAATAACCCCAGATCGGCACAAACCCATATCGGTACAACCCTTCTTCTTCTAGTTCCAACCTGATCCCAATGGTGCCTACCCAAGATCTTAGCCAAGGATCTAGGAAAGCGGTCACAACATGGATCTGCCCGAGATCCTAACCGAGAATCCCAAAAGATCCCCGCGACATACAGGATCCGAATCCTACAACAACGCATCCCTACCAAGTAAGGAGATCTCCTCTATGCCACACCTATAAATAGGAGCCCCTCCCATGATGGAAGGTACGCACAATCTTAAGCTTAAAACCTTGTTTACGACCAGACTCAAATTCCCTACCTGACTTAAGCATCGGAGGGTCCCCTACTATAGCCAGGGTCTCCTTTGTCCGCTCATTGTGCAGGTACTTAAAGGTCGAGGGAAGGTCACCCAGATTTCTGCATCAACAGTTTGGTGTCGTCTGTGAGAACAACATCTAAAGCCATTCTTATAATCCACGAAGGTTCAACAATGGCGAAGGGGAGAAAGAAAGCTTAAACCTCTACCGTTGCACCCGATCTTGTATCGCCAAAGCAGTCTGTCGACCACAGGGATTCCTCTTCCCAACTTCAGGCTGACTCTGCACCAGTAGGACCAATGCAGTGATCCCGGAATCGGGGAGGATGGTTTGTCTCCCTCGAGTAGCAAGTTAAAGCACTGACTAACAATATAAACTTAATAAAACAACTTTTAGAGCAACAGAACCCTCCCCCCGTCCAGGGAACTGGAGAAGTAGCAACTCGAGCGGTTACAGAAGTCACTACATCTGAAGTGCCCACCAGTTCCGAAAGGAGCAGTTAGATTGGAGTATCGAGGTCGGTGCCCTCCCACGTCTCAAGCACTACCGCGCTGGCTACCTCCGACTTACGCCATGAGTTAGAGAAGAAGAGGCGCGACAAAGCTCCCCAAACCGTAGCCGAGGCAATGGCTGAAAGCAAGAACCCTTGGGAAGCCGAGCTTAATGAACTGCGGGGCCAAATCGACGACATACGGCAAGCTTATCGTACACACGCTTTGACCTCGGTAAAAGCAATACTAGAATAAACCAAGCCACCGTTCACCGCCGATGTTATGCATGCCCAGCTCACACCCAGGTTTCCAGATGCCACAGATTGCCCCTTATTCTGGAACCACCGATCCGGCCGAGTACCTGGAATCTTTCAGGGCTTGTATGGAACTTCACGGTGCATCAACTGCAGTTATGTGATGGGCATTTTCCTTAACCCTAATAGGAACAACTCAAAAGTGGTTTCGGTAACTGAAGCCACAGTCTATTAGCTCGTTCACATAGCTTAGCAAAGCATTCATTACTAACTTCATAGGAGGAAAGGAGAGGCTCAAACCGACTACTCACCTCCTCATGACTGTTGTCTAAAAGGAAGATGAGCAGCTGAAAGACTACATCAAACGCTTTAAACTAGAAGTGATGCAAGTAGAAAAGCACTCATAAGAGAAGAGATCGCCTTGGCCACCATGATGGGAGGCCTGAGGGAGGGGAGGTTCCTCTTCTCACTCGAAAAAAACCCACCGACAACATTAGCTAATCTCTTCAATTGAGCTTAAAAATACTCCAACGCCGAGAAGCTTTTCAGCTTGCGAAAGGTTGCTCGGAACAAGGGAAGCTCGACTAGAGAGAAGCGACCCAAAGAGGAATAGACCTGACCCACAACAACAAACGAAGAAAGGATGATGAGCCAACTAGAAGTCAGCGCCCTAACAGATGGCCTGAGAGCAGGTTCAATTCGTACACCCCTCTCTCTCTCTCTCTCTCTCTCTCTCTCTCTCTCTCTCTCTCTCTCTCTCTCTCTCTCTCTCTCAATGCGACGCTCGAACAAGTTCACATGGAAGTTCGGGACAAACAAATCCTCAAGTGGCCGAATAAGATGAAATCTGATGCCGACAAGCGGGACAAGCGGAAGTATTGCCACTTCCACCACGACCACGGTCATTCAACCAATGATTGTTTCGATTTAAAAGAGGATATCGAGGCCCTCATACGCAACGGGCACTTGTGATAATATTTCAACAAGAGGGAAGAGTGATTAAATCGGAAGATCGAGCATCCCATCAACAACGAAGCCACTGGGGAGATCCGCACCATCTTTGGCGGACCCGCCGGGGGAGGAGACTCGAATCGAGCGCAAAGAGCTCATGCCCGAAGCATTAGTCATTGTAGCTCAGAGCATCAAATCCATGTCACCAGCAAACCTCTGAAAGAACAGAAAATGACATCCCGCGAGTTAACCTGCACCGAAGAAGACGCCCGAGGTGTCCATCACCCCCACGACGATGCGTTAGTAGTGACCATGACTATAGCCCATCGTAAGGTATTTCGAATATTAGTGGACACCGGAAGCTCGATTGATATCCTCTTCGTTAAAGCCTTCGACAAGATGGGGGTCGAGATGTCTCGACTCCAACCTATTAAGACTCCCCTACTCAGATTTGCAGGAGACAAGGTCACTTCCGAAGGATCTATTTAACTCTCAGTCACAGTAGGAGAAGGACATAACCAAATGATGACCATGATCGATTTTCTGAGGGTCGATTGCCCCTCTGTCTACAACATCATTCATGGAAGACCTTCTCTCAACACTCCATGAGCAATGGTATCAACATACCATCTCGCGATGAAGTTCCCGACCAATCACGAGGTCAGGTTGGTCAAAGGAGATCAGCAAAAAGCTCGTCAATGTTATTCCATAGCACTAAGAACACAACATCATACAATGACAGTCACCTCACTCGACCCTCGGGAAGAATTCGTCGTAAGAGGGTCCCCGTTCGAGGATTTCATAGCCATACCTCTCGCCAATTTCGATCCGACCCGAACAGTTCAGGTCAACTTGTCACTAGCTCCAGCTCTACGGAATTAGCTCGTGGACCTCCTCTGATAACATGCCCGACGTGTTCGCCTGGTCCCATCAAGACATGTCCGGCATCAACCCAAAAGTCATGTTCCACAAACTAAACGTGGATCCCGACCACCGACCAATGAGGCAAAAGCGACGAGCCTTTAAAACAGAGCATTATGCCATCATCTGAGAGGAGGTCGATAAGCTCCTCAAAGAAGGATTCGTCGAAGAGAAATACTACCCTGACTGGATTGCAAACGTCGTCTTGGTGAAAAAAGTCCAATGGGAAGTGGTGGGTCTGTCTTTATTACACCGACCTGAACAAAGCCTGCCCCAAGGATAGTTTTCCCCTCCCAAGGATCGACCAGCTCGTCGACAGCACGGCTGGGCACGAGCTTCTAAGTTTCATGAATACCTACTCGGGCTACACCCAAATTGTCATGCACCCCTATGACAAGCAGAAGATGACTTTTGTCACCAACAAAGGACTCTACTGCTATAAGGTCATGTCCTTTGGGCTGAATAATGTTAGGGCCACATACTAGCGACTCGTTAACAGGATGTTCGCTCAACAGAGCGGATGCTCCATGGAGGTTTACATCGATACATGCTCATCAAAAGCATCAGAGCTACAGACCACATCGCCGACCTCGAGGAAATGTTCGCAATTCTGCGGAAATACCGGATGAAGTTAAATTTGAGCAAATGCGCCTTTGGCGTTAGTTTGGGAAAATTCATCGGATTCCTGGTCAGCCAGAGGAGGATAGATATGAACCCTGACAAAATTCAAGCTCTATTTAACATGGGCCCACCTAAAACAATGAAAGAAATTCAATGCCTCATAGGGAGAATAACCCCACTCAACCGTTTCATCTCCCGAGCCACCGATAAATGTCTCTCTTTTTTTAAGCAATTGAAAGGAAAATTATGACGTCCCGTCACTGTGGTCACATGTGGGCAGGCACATGTGGGCGGGCGTGCATGTGGGTGGACCCCTAAAAGTGGTTGGCAGGTTACTATGTGGCTGGTAGGCTACTGTGCACACAATGAATGTGAAACTTTGTCTCACATCGGTAGCGTTGTCCTAAGTTGTGGTGGCTATAAGTGGGCTCCTTCCTTAACAGACAATATGCATTTTAAACCCGTGAGCTTCGGCAAAGCAAACAATATCTTATGCTATAGGGACGGACCTTACAAGTGGTATCAGAGCCGAGGACGGCTCTGCCGTCGATGGGGGATATTATGATGCCCCGTCACTGTGGTCACATGTGGGTGGGCGCATATGTGGGTGGCTAAAAGTGGTTGGCAGGCTACTGTCCACACAGTGAAGGTGAAACTTTGTCCCATATAGGAAGCGTTGTCCTAAGTTGTGGTGGCTATAAGTGGCTCCTTCCTTAACAGACAAGACGTGTTTGAAACCCTTGAACTTTGGCAAAGCAGACAATATCTTGTGCTGTGGGAACAGGCCTTACAGAAACAAAGGATAGAGTGGACATAAAAATGCGAGCTTGCCTTCCAAAAGCTTAAGCAGTACTTGGGATCTCCACCACTGTTTTCAAAGCCTGAGCAAGGGGAGCCGCTACTGCTATATTTAGCAATTTCAACAGCAGCAGTCAGCTCGGCGCCTATCTAGGAGCAAGAAGGGAAATAACTACCGGTGTACTATATCAGCAAAGCCCTGGTCCCGGTAGAGACTAGGTACCCATACATCGAGAAACTCACCTTGGCGTTAATCGTCTCATCCTGTCACCTGCAACCTTACTTCCAGGCCCATACCATCGTAGTCTCGACCAACCAGCCCCTCCGCCAGGTACTCCAGAAGCTTGAGGTATCGGGAAGACTTACGAAATGGGCAGTCGAGCTCAGCGAGTTTGACATTAAATATCAACCCCGAACCGCCATCAAAGGCCAAGTAGTGACTGATTTCATTGTCGAGCTCGTGAGCGAGAATGACCTGGAAGCTAGCTCAAACAGCAAGATCGATCAGCTCGAAGATCGGACGACCAAGCTAGATCTGCCGACATGGACGTTGTATGTCAATGGTTCATCCAATTCTAAGGGTAGGGAGCCGGGGTAGTCCTTGAGGCTCCTGATCAGACCTACACACAATATGCCCTAAGATTTGGATTCCAAACATCGAACAATGCAGCAAAATACGAAGTATTACTCGCCGGACTCAGGTTGGCAGCGACGATGGGAGCCCAAAACCAAAAAATCTGCAGTGACTCGCAGGTTGTTGTCAACCAAATCGCTAATGAATGCCAAGCTAAGGAAAAAAAGAATGATCGCCTACTTACAGAAGGCCCGAGAACACATTGGCAAGTTGCCCAAGTGCAACATCATTTTAATCCCCGGGTTAGAAAACTCCAAAGCCAACACACTGGCAAAACTGGCCAACGCGGCCGAAGATGACATTCCTAGGTTAACACCAGTCAAGTTCCTCGCTGAGCCAAGCATCGACAACCCCAATCCAAACGCAATCCTCCTAATTAACTCGATCCCAAGCTAGATCGACCCCATAGTCGACTATCTCCAAGAGGGTAAGCTACCCGAAGATCGACTGGAGGTGCACAGACTCCGATTCAGGGTGGCTTGATATACCATGGTCGGGGACACCTTATATAAGAAGGGATTCTCTCTCCCCTACCTCAGGTGCCTCCGACTTGATGAGGCCGAGTACGTCCTAAGAGAAATTCACAAGTCATTTGCGCTAACCACTCCGGCAGTCGCGCTCTCGCTCACAAAGTCATCTAGCAGGGATATTTTTAGCCAACCATTCAAACAGACGCCAGGCAGTACACTCGGAGATGCGACAAGTGTCAGCGGTTGGCTACAATACCTCATCAGCCGCCTGAGGAGCTGACTCCTATGACCGGGGCATGGCCCTTCGCCCAGCGGGGATCGACATCATCGATCCTCTATCAATAGGCAAGGGACAGACCAAGTTCGTGGTCGTTGCGGTCAACTACTTCACTAAGTGGGCCAAGGCTGAACCCCTAACTAAGATCACTAAGCAGAAAATTATTGACTTCATCTGGAAGAACATCATATGTCGGTACTGGATCCCTCACACGATTGTCTCGGATAATGGGAAGCAGTTCGACAACGATCGATTCTGAGGTATGTGTGAGAACCTCAAAATTCAGAATGTCTACTTATCACCCCAGCACCCCTAGGCTAACGGACAAGTCGAAGCGGTCAACAAAATCATCAAGAACCACCTCCGAACCAAGCTCAAGAAGGCTAAAGGAGACTGGGCAGAAGAGCTCCCCCACATTCTCTGGGCGTACCGAACCACTGCCCGAACGACCACAGGAGAAACTCCTTTTTTCCTGGCCTTTGGAGCTGAGGTCGTTGTCCCAGTCGAGATTGGACTACTGACTGCTCAGACTCGCTCCTACGATGAACGTCAAAACACCGAGCGGATGACATTGGGCCTCGACCTGATCGAAGAAAGAACGGAGTGAGCACAACTCAAAGTTGCAGCTCAGCAACAGCAGGTCGCCCGGTTTTACAATTCTAGAGTGAAGACGAGGAGGTTCTGAGCCAAAGATCTGGTCCTCTACAAAACTTTCCAGAACACCAAGGAGCCTGGCTTAGGGACCCTGGGGCCGAATTGGGAAGGGCCCTACAAAGTGACAAGCATGAGCCGACCAGGGACATCGGTTCGAAGATATGGAGGGATGACCCCTGTGACATTTGTGGAACGTCGAGCAGCTAAAGATCTACTACCCATAGAAGCCGACCAGGCTTAGGGACAAAATCTACTTTCCTGTAATTTTGAATCTACAATTAGCTCCTGACCATGTCGGGATCTACATATCTCCTTCAGAATCTATAATAAAAATCATGAAGTTGGGAAATTTTACTTTCTACTCTTCTATCTGCAAACGTTCGACCTGAGTAAGTCTACTAAGGACTTTCCTTAGTACAAGGGAAAATTAGTCCTCACTAACAGTTTGACCCTTAGAAAAGAGATTAGACCGTTGATCAAATTTCTTACAGGCCCACTGGGGACTTCTCTTAGTAGAAGAGAAGAACAGTCCCCAACCAATCGTCTGACCCTTAAAGAAGAGGTCGGACCACTAACTAGCACCACTACTCGAACGACTCGACCTACAATAAGGGGGAACGATTCTTCTAAAAGAAAACTGTTCCGCCCTCTACAAAGGAGTTAATGTAGTTCATCCAATCTATTTTGTGAAAACAAAGATCATCGCAAGGGTCTAAGTGCGAGTCCCAGCACGGCTTAAAGGGGTCGATCCTCCAACTAACGACGAATTGATTGGATTAGTCTACTTAGAAAACTCAAGCACAACAATCATTGCAATAAAAACTCTCTTTCATTTATACGAAAAAGAAGAGTACATAAAAGAAACATAACAAGAGGGGAACAAGAGATGGGGAAAGTGTTCAGGGTTTCAATGGAGGAGGTTGCTCAGAAGGGGAGACTTCAACTCCCGGCGGAGTGGAGTCTTCGGAGGGACTGACCTCAAAAGCGGATAGGTCGAGCTCAGGGTGCACCTCCCTAACGTCTTCCAGGCACTCGTCAGACAACTAAAGATACGACTAAAGATTCGACATCTGACCCCAAACTGAGTAGGAAATGAGGTCGAGCTCGGTCTCTCGTCAGTAGGTCGGAAGACCCACTGATCTGCTCGATGTCAAAGGAAGCTCAACTACTACTCGCCAAAGGAGTCAAGTCGGCATAACCCCAGGTCGGCACAACCCCAGATCGGAACAACCCTTCTTCTACTAGTTCCGACCTGATCCCAATGGTGTCAACCCAAGATCCCAGCCGAGGATCTAGGAAAGCAGTCGCAACATGGATCTGCCCGAGATCCTAGACGAGAATCCTGGAAGATCCTCGCGACATATACGGGATCTGAATCCTACTACAACACGTCACTACCAAGTAAGGAGATCTCCTCTACGCCACCGTCACTCCTCACGTATAAATAAGAGCCCCTCCAATGGTGGAAGGTACTCACAATCTTAAGCCTAAAACCCTGTTTACGACCAGACTCAGATTTCCTACCTGACTTAGGCATCGGAGAGTACCCTGCAGCAGCCAGGGTCTCCTTTGTCCGCTCACTGCGCAGGTACTTAAAGGTCCAGGGAAGGTCACCTAGATTTCTACATCAACAGGTTTTTTCAAAAACTTAATAAAATGCTTAAAGGCAAAAAAAAAAAAAAAAAAAAAAAAAAAAAAAAAAAAAAAAAAACTAGAAGAAGAAGAAGAAGAAGAAGCAAAACCAAGCCCCCTTCAAGACTCTTAGAAGGAACCTTAATCAAGCATATCGGGGTTAGATTCACACTCAATGCTCCTGATTAGCTGATTTTTAGGCCAGTTTCCCCCCAAGGCGACCTCATGCATACTTACGATCTTAAGAATAACGTAACATTTTTCAAGAGGCTTAAGTGAGAAATGGTTTATAAGCACTTCCCAGTCCCTCTCCCCCATTCGATGTGGTACTAAAGGTTTTACACTTGTATATGCTCCCAGTGTGGTGTGAGTGCGAGCACTACAATACATCTTGCTCAGCCTTGATTTTTTTTAATGGTCATGGTATGGACTAAGAATGACATGCTTGATTGACTTGTAGTCACCACTAGCCTATAAAACCTAAAATCTATGGTCAATTAGACACCATAGAATCGCCTTCAAATTCTGACTCCTAGATGTGATCTACGACCAGAGATTTTGGATAACGACTTTCTCCACCTGCAATCATGTACGCTCTCTACTTTATGAGATTTTATGAATTTTAAAATTTTTAGAGACTCCAGATACTTGTATTAGCTAATCGGTTGCAGGTAAAACCTCAGGTTGATTAGAAAACTACAACTTGATTTAAGATGCTATCCGAAAGATCGTAATGTCTCAACCTCTGTAGAAACTTAAAGAGACAATAGTTAAAAAAGGAAAATAAACAAAGTAACATAATGAAATAACAAAGAAAAGGATCAAATGACTCTTAATTTCAAATATATTGGGATTCAAAGATTCAACAATGTGTAGAGCATACATCAAGAATCACTTGAAAATAAAGAACAGGGTTTATGAGAAGGGAAATGCACGTTATAAGAAAAGAAAAGTAAAATGGACGGTCGGCTTGCCTCCATTGCACGTGGAGATTTGAGAGGAAGGAAAGAGAACTACGACACTTGTCCCAAGAGGAGATGATCATAGATCTCAAGTCCTGACCCTAAAAGGACAACTCAATTTGTCTGGATGGCTTGGGTGTATGTAAATGCTGCGTTGGATGGTTGAGATAGGGTGGATAGACACTCTTACTCTCACACTCTCACTCTTTTACTCTTACTCTCATCCTTCCACTCCTCTTTTTTACTTTTCTTTACTCTACTCAAGTGGGTAGAACTCTCTCTCTCTCTCTCTTGCCTCAAATGTTATGTGCAAAGAATGGGATAGGGCATGGATATTTTATAGAAGAGTCCACAGCATTGCTGTAATAAATGGGAACTTAAGGGGTAGAAATCCCATGTGGAGATATGTGGTTGGCTAGGGGATACCTAGAGAAATTTCCTACTGTACGACCCATTTATGGCCCATTCCCAAAAATAAGCCCACTCATTTTGAGCTACCAAGAATAAGCCCCAGTTGTACGGCCCCATTTCTCAGGTCGAAAATGCCCCTGCTTTTTCAGTTTTTTGAAAGGTTGGGCTCCCTTTGGCTACGGATTATAACCGTAGCCATAGCCGTATCTATAACCGTAGCCATAATCCACTGATTGCAAACCCGGTCGACCCCGAGTCACTATCCCACTGACCCGATCGACCGGGTTGACCCGGTCGACCCCAACTCGCTGTTCTACCTGTGTACTTTTTTTTTCCTTTTTTCTTTTTTTTTACAAGGAGAACTTTTTCTCTCCTACATTTTTCTCTGATACAAATTTATATAAATATGTATATATAAGCATATATAAAAAAATTCTCTCTTTTTATTCATTTAATAAACATATATCTTAAACCAGAATGAGTTACTTGACGTACCATATAGGATTTTGGGGTAGGAGATGCTACTTTAGCTAACCAACCTACTTATTTTCCAAGATTCCATCAGGTCGATGGTCAAAAATTCATTTCATTCACTTCGCGGTCAATTTCAATTAGTTCGCGGTCAATTTCATTCATTTCATTTCACGATCAATTCCATGCATTTCACGGTTAATTCCCTTCACTTTCATGGTCAATTCGCTTCACTTCACGATCAATTCCATTCATTTCACGGTCAATTCGCTTCACTTCACGGTCAATTCCATGCATTTCACGGTCAATTCCCTTCACTTCACGGTCGTTTCCATGCATTTCACGGTCATTCTTGGCGATTCCGTGTTGATTCATGTCATTTCTGTGCATTTCACGGTCAATTCCCTTCACTTCACGGTCATTTCCACGCATTTCACGGTCAATTCGCTTCACTTCATGGTCATTTTCATGCATTTCATGATCATTCCCGACGATTTCGTGTTGATTCACGGTCATTTCCACGCATTTCACGGTCAATTCGCTTCACTTCACGGTCATTTCCATGCATTTCACGGTCATTCCCGACAATTCCGTGTTGATTCACGGTCATTTCCACGCATTTCACGGTCATTTCCATGCATTTCACGGTCATTCCTGGCAATTCCATGTTGATTCACGGTCATTTTCACGCATTTCACGGTCATTTCCCTTCACTTCAAGGTCATTTTCACGCATTTCACAGTCAATTCGCTTCACTTCACGGTCATTTCCATGCATTTTACGGTCATTCCCGGCGATTCCGTGTTGATTCACTGTCATTTCCATGCATTTCATGGTCATTCCTGGCAATTCCGTGTTAATTCACGGTCATTTCCACGCATTTCACAGTCAATTCCCTTCACTTCACCGTCATTTCCACACATTTCACGGTCAATTCGCTTCACTTCACGGTCATTTGCATGCATTTCACGGTCATTCCCGGTGATTCCGTGTTGATTCATGGTCATTTCCACGCATTTCAGGGTCATTTCCACTCATTTCAGGGTCAATTCCCTTCATTTCACGGTCATTTCCATGCATTTCACGGTCAATTCGCTTCACTTCACGATCATTTCCATGCATTTCACGGTCATTCCCGGCGATTCCGTGTTGATTCGCAGTCATTTCCACGCATTTCACGGTCAATTCCCTTCACTTCATGGTCATTTCCATGCACTTAACGGTCAATTCGCATCAGTTCACGGTCATTTCCACGCATTTCACGATCATTCTCAGCAATTCCTTATTGATTCACGGTCATTTCCACGCATTTCACGGTCAATTCGCTTCACTTCACGGTCATTTCCATGCATTTCATGGTCATTCACGGCGATTCCGTATTTATTCACAGTTATTTCCATGCATTTCATGGTCATTTCATTGTCCCTCCTTTCGATTGTGACATAATGCAACTCAGTTTTTCTTATTCAGATGAGTCACTATGACATTAGTAAACTTGGTAGAATTTCTCACACTATAAAAAGTTGACTTAATTCAATGTTCAGTAGGGTATGTTTGAATGTCCATATCTTCTCAAGCATGGATGCATTGAATTGACCGTGAAATGAATAGAATTGACCTTGAAATGCGTGGAAATGACCGTGAATCAACCCAGAATCGCCGGGAATGACCGTGAAATGCATAGAAATGACGGTGAAGTCAAGGGAATTGACCGTGAAATTCATTGAATTGACCGTGAAATGAATAGCATTGACCATGAAATGCGTGAAAATGACCGTGAATCAATACGGAATCGCCCGGAATTATCGTGAAATGCATGGAAATGACGGTGAAGTGAAGCGAATTGACCGTGAAATGTGTGGAAATGACCATGAAGTGAAGGGAATTGACCGTGAAATGCATGGAAATGACCGTGAATCAACATGGAATCGCCGGGAATGTTCGTGAAATGCATGGAAATGACCGTGAACTGAAGGGAATTGACCATGAAATGCATGGAAATGACCATGAAGTGAAGGGAATTGACCGTGAAATGCATGCCTTTAAACATTTCTGTGGACAAGACAGATGTTTATGTATCCCAAGGGTGTCATACATGCATCAATACCGTGAAATTACCATCTCCTTCTGCCCCTTCAAGTAAATCAAGTCTCTTGATTGGTGGATAGTGGCCCACATGCTCCACTTCAAATACTTTTCCAGATGATGATATCGGTCCGTTCTCTATCGACCCATGGAATAACATACCCTCTAAATCACTACCGTCTCCTTCTCTCCCTTCATGCAAATAGAGATTCTCAATTGGAAGATGGTGGCCCACATCCTCCACTTCGAATCCTTCACCTGATGATGACAGAGGCCCTTTCTCTATTGACCGATACAATATAACATCCTCCGATCCATTATCATATCTATGTTCAGAAGTGTGGATAAGCTATTTTCAGAACTTATTGGATTGTCATCAATGGAAAAAAGTGGTCACATTGATTGGCTTGGGTTCTTTCCAGAAGCCTTGATATGTCCTGCAGCTAGTAAAAATCAAGAGGGTCGAGCTGGTAACACCATCTCAAATACAAAACCACTGATGAATGGAAAATGATGGAAATAAGAAGCTCAAGTGGGCCACATGATAGAAAACAGTGCAGATTGAATGCCTGCCATAGAAAACAGTCGGGGTCGACTAGGTCAGACCCGGTCGACCCCAACTCCCTATACAGTTACCCGGTCGACCGGGTTAGGACCTGGTCGACCCCACTTATGTGAATTGTAGGGAAATGGGGTCGACCAAGTCACAACTCGGTCGATCGGGTATATGTACAGCGATTTGGGGTCGACCGGGTCGATTGTTTTATTTCCACTGTTTTCTATTATGTGGCCCACTTGAGCTTCGAATGTACTTAATTTTTTGGTCCATGATCGTAAATCATTTAAAGAAATGAATGAACAGCATCAAAAGTGAGCATGAAGGTCGCGGGAATTTTAGAGGGAGTGATTTGGTTTGAGTGTGTTGTATTGGAGCTTCAAAAGCTCCAATGCTAAAAGTATCATTGTAGTTTTGTGGATGAAAACCTAAGAAAAGCTGGTGTGTTATGAAATTCATGGTATTCTGTTTTATGAGGCTATTATTAAAAAAGAGGGGGGGGGGGGGGGGGGGGGGGGGGGGGGGAATGGATCTCCTTTCCTTTCTGCTAGTTTGGTGATATCTTAACTGAAGTCATCTTTTCATCTTCTTCTTTGTCTCATTTATGTAAAATTGCATATGCTTGTGTTTCTTTCTTTCACAACTATCATTGGAGTTTGTTTGTAATTTCATCACTTTCAGGCAACTGACTTTGGGAGTTGCAGAATTCTGCTTCTCTGTCTTTTCTGCACAAAATTGGTCTCCGGATCGTTTCAACCCTGCTAAACATGCATGGAAATATCTCCTCAAAAGTGAAAATACCTAACTTTCAATGTGTGACCAGAAATAACAGTTAAAAAAATCATATTGCAGGATAATCAGAAAGTACAGCAACAGACAAAGCCAGTTGACATTCAACCAGAAAGGCCACCTTTGTTACAATTTGAGAGATTTTTTGTGCATGTGGCATCCAATTGCAGGATAATAATATTAATAGTTTGGATCACAAAACCAGCTGACATTCAACCAGAAAGGCCATATTTTCTACAGTTAGGTTGTTCTAATTTGAGAGATTTTTGGTGCATGTCACATCCCATTCTGGATAACTATATTAACAGTTTGGATCACTAAACCATGTGCCCACTGGTACTTTGGTTTTTGAGGGACCACTTAGTTTAGCCTGATAAGTGGCAAAGATATGTACCTATGCGTCTGCTTCATTCAATAGGATCATTGATGATTTAGGCAAGATTTTTGCCATTTCAATTACTTCAGGGTTGGAAGTTTGCATGGAAATGACCGTGAAGTGAAGGGAATTGACTGTGAAATGCGTGAAAATGACCGTGAATCAACATGGGATCGCCGGGAATGAACGTGAAATGCATGGAAATGGCCATGGAGTGAAGCGAATTGACCCTGAAATGCATTGAAATGACCGTGAAGTGAAGGGAATTTACCGTGAAATGCATGGAAATGACCGTGAATCAACACGAAATCGCCGGGAATGACCGTGAAATGCATGAAAATGACCGTGAAGTGAAAGGAATTGACCGCGAAATGCATTGAAATGACCGTGAAGTGAAGGGAATTGACCGTGAAATGCATGGAAATGATCGTGAAGTGAAGGGAATTGACTGTGAAGTGAAGGGAATTAACCGTGAATCAACACGGAATCGCCGGGAATGACCGTGAAATGCATGGAAATGACCGTGAAGTGAAGCGAAATGAACGTGAAATGCATGGAAATGGCCGTGAAGTGAAGGGAATTGACCGTGAAATGCGTGGAAATGACCGTGAATCAACACGGAATCGCCAGGAATGAACGTAAAATGCATGGAAATGACCGTGAAGTGAAGCGAATTGACCGTGAAATGCATGAAAATGACGGTGAAGTGAAGGGAATTGATCGTGAAATGCATGGAAATGACTATGAAGTGAAGCGAAATGACCGTGAAATGCATGGAAATGGCCGTGAAGTGAAGGGAATTGACCGTGAAGTGCATCGAAATGACCGTGAATCTAAACAGAATCGCTGGAATTGACTGTGAAATGCATGGAAATGACCGTGAAGTGAAGCGAAATGACCGTGAAATGCATGGAAATGGTCGTGAAGTGAAGGGAATTGACCGTGAAGTGCATCGAAATGACCGTGAATCTAAACGGAATCGCTGGAACTAACTGTGAAATGCATGGAAATGACCGTGAAGTGAAGCGAAATGACCGTGAAATGCATAGAAATGGCCGTGAAGTGAAGGGAAATGACCGTGAAGTGCATCGAAATGACCGTGAATCTAAACGGAATCACTGGAATTGACCGTGAAATGCATGGAAATAACCGTGAAGTGAAGCGAAATGACCATGAAATGCATGGAAATGGCCGTGAAGTGAAGGGAATTGACCGTGAAGTGCATCGAAATGACGTGAATCTAAACGGAATCACTGGAATTGACCGTGAAATGCATGGAAATGACCGTGAAGTGAAGGGAATTGACCGTGAAATGCATTGAAATAACTGTGAAGTGAAGGGAATTGACCGTGAAGTGCATCGAAATGACCATGACTAAACGGAATTGCTAGAATTGACTGTGAAATGCACGGAAATGACCGTGAAGTGAAGCGAATTGACTGTGAAATGCATGGAAATGACCGTGAAGTGAAGGGAATTGGCCGTAAAGTGCATCGAAATGGATTTTCGACCATCGACCTGATGGAATCTTGAAAAATAAGTAGGTTGGTTAGCTAAAGTAGCATCTCCTACCCCAAAATCCTATATGGTGTGTCAAGTAACTCATTCTGGTTTAAGAGATATGTTTATTAATGAATAAAAAAAATGAATAAAAAGAGAAAAAAAAAATTATATGCTTATATATACATATTTATATAAATATGTATTAGAGAAAAATGTAAGAGAGAAAAAGTTCTCCTGGTAAAAAAACAAAAAAACAAAATAAATAAATTTACACGGGTGGGATAGCGAGTAGGTCAACCGGTACAGGGTGTGTTTTTTTTTTTTTTTTATTTCTTTCATTTTTCCTGACGTAATCCTCACCGCTTTTTGTGGGTCCCATTATGATGTATGTGTTATATCCCAACCATCCATCTATTTGACGAACTCATGTTAAGACTTGAGAGGAAAATTAAGACAGATCTAGCTATCAAGTGGACCACACTGTAAAATGCAGTAGAGGATTGAACGTCTACCATTGAAACCCTTTTAGGAGTCACAGAAGTTTTAGTTCAATATGAAATTGCTTTTTCCTCTTCATCCAGGTCTTTGTCACCTTATGAATAGATTGGATGGAAAATATATGTTATGATGGGCCCTGCGAAAGTTTTAACAGTGAAAATCAGGTTTACCGTTGCTATTTGTGGTGTGGTCCAGTTGATCTTTGGATATGATTCGTTTTTTCCCATAATGCTCTGAAATGATCTCGAAATATGGACGAACGGTGTGGATATAATAAATACATCATTGTGGGCCACGTCGAGGAGCGTCAGCGCTCGTCCTCGCACACCTGCCAATCGGCTTTAGGAAGGAAGGAATGACGGGGGTATTTTGGTTCGTTAAAAAGTCGTCCGTACACAGGGAAGTATTCTCGGAAGCTTAAAAAGAAGTGGGCTTCAAATGGCTGATGGGCCATAAATGGGTCGTACGGTAAGAAATTTCTCGGATACCTGGTACCTTTACGTTGGATTGATAAGTGGTAAAGCCTTTGAGTTGGATTGATAAGTGGTAAAGCTTGCGATTTTACCTCTTTTTAAGGAAAAATTAACTGTTTTATCAAGGGTTGACAATCTAATAATTACCCAACTGTCAAATCTCTCTCTTAACCCCTTCAAAAATCTCAAAGATGTGCGTGGAGCACGGAGTGATGTTGATAGGGAGGCGATAATCAGATTGCGGCCTCTTCACTAATTTTGCATCTTGATCACTCCCACAACCTTGTAATGATCTCTGGTGGGCCCTTCTTGCCGGATGGTGCTGAGCAATCAGATTGCCACTAGGATGAGCTTTTGCACATCGGGATTCTTTTGATTAGTTTGGGTGGTCCTATGGGGTCCCTGTGCCTTACATGGATCATGTTATAAGTTACCTGGGTAGGCTTTGGTGATTAGTATCCTCGATTAAGTTTTCAAGTTTCATAGTTTCTTAAGAATTACAGATTTTAGGTTAGTCATAGGCTCTAATTCAAGATTGGGTGCACATTTCGTTAGGGTGAGGCGCGTACGACACTATGAAAAAAAAGAAGAAGCTTTCTTTTGTTTTTTACCTTCTATTATATCATATTATTTTATTTTATTTGAAATATTTTTTTCAATGATGACCTTATCTTAGATAAACCATATTAAAAAAGTCTTCTCATACCTGTCAAATCTCTTCATTTGTTTTCTATAACATTTCCATTTGGCAGGTAAATACAGAAGAATTTTCAATTCTTGGCATGCACATATATATTTAAGAAATATGAATTCTTAGACCATATATTTACATGTCAAACATTGAAAAAATATTATTAGAGCTGACCACATGAAGGGAAATTTTTGGGACGTCGTTCATCAAAGCTGGGAGCTGATCACATGGAATTATGAGTACACATTACATGTGGTAAGGTGAAGCATCAATTGCTATACTCCTTTTGTGCCAATGAATGTTTTTTCCTTTTTCTTTTTAATTCACACCAACAAAATCAAGACAATGCTAGCCATTCATTCTCCATTTATCTTGCACCGAGTATCATGTAATGTTTTCTACCGTTTATTTTAGAGGCCACCGATCAGAAGACTAGGAAGATCCTCTCTGTGTATTTTGAACCATTTGCCATCTAAACCACTTAAAATAAGATACAGACGGTCTGGATTATTAAATCAAACTGCCAAGTGTACCGTGAGGAGATGGCTTTACCAAAAATCCCAGTTCAACCGGCTCAACTACACAAATCTTCTGAACCGTCGTTTTCAGATTATCCGAGCTCGTTCTTTTTCTATCCAAAATTCCAAACGGAGACAGGCAACAAGCAATTTTTCTATACAAAATTCCACACGGAGACAGGTAACAAGCAACCACTACTGGTTTGGAAATGAAAAGTTAGTTTTGTTTTTTTATATATTAATTACAAAATAATTGCATTGGAGGTATACACTCCTATGTTAGATTAGCACCACTTTCAACGCATATATGCCATAGTTTTACGTAAATCCAGGCCGTTCAAATCCCTGGCCCAACGATGATGGAGATCAGGATATAATACAAACATCTGATTTTCCTTTTCTAATTTGGACGAGTCATTATTTTAATTATAACCCTGCATTTGATGTCCATTGATGAATGTCTAGGGTCTCTTAGTCAGTGTGATTTTAGAGATACGCACCATCCAAAATGGGAATCACAATTTGGATGGTCTGGATTGCTGCATATCAGTGGCACGTGTGAAGAGAATGAACCACCGCTATTTTATTTTCAAAATGCTGGCGGCTATTTGCGTGAATCGCCCATCATATGGGACGGTACGCACGACGACTTGTTTTGGGGGAACGCATAACCGTTTTGCGAAGGCGCGAGTGTGACGGAGCCACGCAAACGCGAGTATTGTTGGAGCCACGGAACAAAAAGCTCTGTAGGGCCCACCGTGATGTAAATATTGAATCCACTCCGTCCATGAATTTTCACCAGCTGCCTTACAGAAAATAGGGCAGATTTGCCACTCATTTGTTTCACATCACTGAAAAAAATAAGGATTGTGATGCCTGCCATTAAAACCACATTGTGGCCTATTAAAATTTTGGATAAATATGATTTTTTTTTTTTTTGCCTTCACTCTTGTAGTATTCACTTATGAAGGGGTTTGATGTAATATAAACATCATCATAGATGCCGAGAAGGTTTCAATATACATGTTCCTATCTCTATTGTTTCCTATGGTGTGGGCTACTTAATTTTTTGGCCCCTAATTTTTGGCGTGAATAGATATCAAAAACCTGTCATGGTGGACACAAATATATGATTACAAGGAATCGGATTGTGTACTGAGTTACTCAGTACTTTAGGGGGTACTGAGTTGACGTGGAAAGAAGCTACTGGCGGTAAGATGTGGGGCTCGATCCCTCCTCCAAACGGCGACAGAAACGCCGTTACCCTCTTTCTCTATTTTTCTCTCTCTTCCGTAAAAAGAAACAAAGGTGGAAATCGGTTTGCTAGGTGCTTACTTATCATACTTTGTAAACTTAGTTGGGCCCACCTTAAATGTATGTGATCTATCCACATTGTCCATCCGTTTTTACAGCAAAATTAAGGGGTTGAGCTCAAAATTTAAGCATATCCAAAGATCAAGTGAATTATACCACCGGAAAACATTATGAGTAATGATTTCCACCGTTGAAACTTTGCTAGGCCCCACTAGGCCCTGCAGTGATTTTTATTTGTCATCCAACCAATTCATAATATCATAAAAACATGGATGAAGGGAAAACACAAATATAGACTTATCCAAAACTTCCATGGCCCAAAGAATTTTACAACGGTAGACATTCAATTCACACTATTTTTTGTGGTGTGGTCCATTTGAACTTTATATATGATTAATTTTCCGTCTTATGCATTTAAATTATATGGTAAAATAGATGAACGGAGCGGATAAGATAGTGAAAATTTATATATCTTCAGCATTCAAAATTTTAAGCATTTAGCATTTAGCCATCCATATAATAATAATAATAAATTATGTATCTTCAGCATTTAAATTTTTGGTCTTAAGCATTTAGCCATCCATTTGCAGGGGAACAATCAAACGGATAAGATAGTAGAAATAAGGTACATCTTTATGGCATCAGCCATCCACCATGCAAACCACCAAATGAACGGTCCATATATATGCAAGCTACTCCTTACGTGAAAAATATTGGCCCAAATTAAAACTATGGAGAAGTCATGGAAAGATACATAAACATATGTTCTAAATTGAGGTAGAGGTGAATTTTTTTTTAAACTTCAGCTACCAAAATAAAATTTAAAAAAAATTATGTATCTTATCCACTCCGTTCATCTATTTTATCATATAACTTAAATGCTTAAGACTAAAAATTAATCATATATACAGTTCAAATGGACCACACCACAGAAAATAGCGTGAATTGAATGTCTACCGTTGTAAAATTCTTTGGGCCATGGAAGTTTTGGATAAGTTTATATTTGTGTTTTCCCTTCATCCATGTCTTTATGATATTATGAATTAGTTGGATGACAAATAAAAATCACTGCAGGGCCTAGTGGGGCCTAGCAAGGTTTCAACGGTGGAAATCATTACTCATAATGTTTTCCGGTGGTATGATTCACTTGATCTTTGGATATGCTTAAATTTTGAGCTCAACCCCTTAATTTGGCTGTAAAAACTGATGGACGGTGTAGATAGATCACATACATTTAAGGTGGGCCCAACTAAATTTACATAGATAAGTAAGCACCCAGCAAACCGATTTCCACTTGAGAGGATGAGCGCTTACGTCTTTGTTTCTTTTTACGGAAGAGAAAGAAAAATAGAGAAAGAGGGTAACGGCGTTTCTGTCGCCGTTTGGAGGAGGAATCAGCCCCACATCTTACCGCCAATAGCTTCTTTCCACGTCAACTCAGTACCCCTTAAGGTAAGGAGTAACTCAGTACACAATCTGATTCCTGATTACAACATCTTAGACTAATGTTTTTTTTCTCGTAAATGAATGACGATTGGATATTACTGCCTGTCTTGAGCTTGGCAAGAGCACGGGCTCTTAAGGGCCGCAGTGATGTATGGGTTTTACTCATAATGTTCATCCATTTTTCCATAAGTATATTAGGATTGGATTAAGAGCTTATAAATGAAGGTAGATGGGAAATGAAATTGGAGGTACATGAATTGAGAATAAATTGCTTACTCAATTATATTTACATGGGAATTAATGAAATGTATTAGAAATTTAAATATTTTGTTTGGGTTTGAGTAAATAGAAGAACAAAGGCTTGAGTGAAGCATAAAGTGGTAATTAAATAAATATCATTGAAAACTTTTTAAGAGTGGATGAATTTCTTAGATCAAATTGATATTTGTATTTTTCTTTCATTTAGGTCCATATAATCTTATGAACAAGTTCCATGACAAATAAGCATCAATACGAGTCTTAAGAAGATTTTAATGATAGACATGATTATCATCAAGGTGTGGTTTATTTGACCATTGGATTTACCTCACTTTCTACTTCCTATCATGTGGTTTATTTAATCCTTGAATTTACATCATTTTAGACTTATATTCTAAAATAATATAGAAAAATGTATATAGAATAAAACCCATACATCATGACATGGCAACTCCTTAAAACCTTGCATGTGTCAAGCTTTAAGTGTACTTTGGATGGATCCAATTCCTAAATGTGGCGCTCAATATGATATATGGACCTAACACTTGATCCATAGCTCAAGTGGTAGACTGAGTGAAAGATACCTCGTTTCAACACTAAGGTCTTGGCATCAATCCCTAATGGAGGTGGCCAACAATGAAGTGTGAACTAACAGTGGATGTACTAACAAGCTAACAAAAATAAATAAATAAATGATATATGGACCTTAAGAAGTGGATTGCCTGGTGTACCACACACCAATGATATAGCTAGTATGAGTATATGCCGTGCCAAGACGAGCGTTGATGCTCCTCGAGCTTTGAGTTGTACAAACAGTTGAAAAGAGATTAAAGTTAAATGAGCACCAAAATAATGTATTTATTATATTCACACTGTTCATCTTTTTAAAGCATGAACAAAAAACTGAATCATATCTAAAGATCCACTAGACCACACCACAAATAACAATAGAGATAATGATTTTCACTATTAAAATATTCATAGGGCCTACTATAACATTTAGTTTCCATCCAAATTGGACGTAAGGTCAAAAAGACATAGATGATGAGGAAAAACTAATATCATATTAAGCTAAAACTTATGTAACTCCCAAAAGGGTTTTAGTGTTAGACATTCAATCTTCATTATTGCTTTTTGTAGTGTAATTTAATCTTTAGATCTTTCTTATTTTTAAACTCAAGCTTTATGACGAACTCACTAGATTAGATGAGCGATTTGGATATAACACATACCTCACCATGGGACCTACAAAATTTATTAATGTTGATGCACCAACACCAACTAGATGGCCGATGTGCAGTACACTAGCCAATTCACTTCAGCACCTTTTTTTTTCTTTTTCTTTTTCTTTATTAGGTTGCTAGTACACCCACTGTGAGTTCACACTTCACGGTTAGCCACCCCACTAGGGAATCGATGACAAGACCTCGTTGGCGAGGTATCCTTAAGTCAGTCGACCACTTGAGGTATAGGTTAAGGGTGTCTTCGGCAGCTTACCTCCACACGCCAATCCATTCGGACAGCTACTTTTAAGAAAAAAAATCTTCGCCAGCTTGTCACAGGAAATAGTTGTGATTGAATCCCCACGTTAAATACTTCATGGGGCCAGCGGAATATTTATTCTCCATCCAACGTGTTGATAAGGTCACAACGACATGTACGAAGATACCACACCAATATCAACTTGATTCAAAACTTTTGTGGTCCACTGAAAGGTTTTTAATGGTTGATTACAATTATTTCCTTTATTACGGTTCACTGAGATTTCGATCTTCTTCAGTTTTGGGATCAGTACTTAAAATGAGTTTTCAAAATGGATGGACGGCGTAGATATAAGTCAAATTCATTAAGGTGGGCCACACGGTCAGGGATCCAACCCACCTCGGTGGATCGCGAAGCTGCGCCCGCGCTCGGGCGGGGCAGTACGGAATCCACCTCCCCTCATAAAATCAACCGTACAGCCACGTGTTCGAAGGGGAGGGCAGAGTAAATCAACCGTAGCAGGCGATTCGCGCGAATCCCTTTAGTTCTCGACTTCAATTGTGATTAACGACCTTGAAGGCAGCGTGTGGTGGGCGATAAGCTCAGTTCAGACAAATCCGTCACAGTTAAATTACAGAAAAATAAAAAAGAAATCCCTTCTGACAAGAAAAGAAAAACTCGATTCTTCTTCTTCTTCAAATTTTTTTTTTTTTTTTAATTTCTATTTTCAGCACTGCTCATCTTTCACGAGTTTGTCGTTCCTTGCTTCCCTGTTCTTCTTTCTTTTCTTCTTTCGGAAGAGAAAAGAAAGAGACGAATCGATTTCTCAGAGAAGAAGAAGCAGAAGAAGAAAGAAGCATATATTCTCTTTCGTTTTCTTGGAGAAATGCAGAAGGGATGATATCTCATCACCACACCACCATTTTCCTCTCCGCCCCGTCAAAATGCCCTAATTTCTCTCCTCACCGTCTTTTTCTTGTCGTCTCTCCAAGAACTCGGAACCAAGAATCTCATCTCCACCACCACCACCACCATCGGCAGCACCACCACCATCTGCTCGCCAGTGTGGGACCGGCTCTGTTCCTTCAACGGCGGGATGAGTACGATGAACGGAGGACGAGGACGGTATCCTCATCATCATCGTCATTGTCTTCTTCGGCCTATGATGATGGAGAGACGGATTCGGGCGCTGCAGCATTGGAGGATGAGATCCTGGATTTCATGCTGAAATCCCCCAACCCTAATGCGTTTCCGACGAGAGAGGAGTTTATTGCTGCCGGGAGGATGGATTTGGCGGAAGCGATCGCCGCCCGGGGTGGTTGGCTCGCGTACGGCTGGGATTTGGATGAGAAGCCCGTAGATTCTCCGGGGGATGATGGGAGTATCGACAACATTGGTGGTTTCTTGCTCGACGATAGCAGAGTCTTTCAACAAAGGTTTTCTGGTAGTAGCACTAGTGACCAGGCGGATACCACAGCTTCTTCGTCTTGTTCCGGTAGATCAATGTATGGTTGCTGGGCCGATGGTTCTTTTCTCTCTCTCTCTCTTCCTCCTTTTTAAAAATTTTGTGTACTTATGCAGAACTGCTTTTCTCTCATTGTCAATTTGTCTGTTTCTTTCTTGTTATCAGAGAAATTGGGGTTGGGGAGGATTCTGGAATTGAGGGTATATTGAGTAGACTTGAGAAAGAAAGGAATCTTCTATATGCCATTGAGTCTGGTGAGAAAGAAGACAGTGGTTGGATCTTGGGAAAAGAAGGTGATAATGCCTGGCAGGGTGTCTCTACAGATGCGGGTGAGTCTCCGAAACCACTGTTTTTAGGATTAGGCTTTTGCATGGGAAATAACTGGATCATGGATTGGTGCTTTTAAAGAGAAACTAGATTATTGATGAGTGCTGTATCTCTGGTTTGTTTTGTATTGCTTGCACCATACGAAATCACTGACATGAATTTTCAAATTGTAGATTTTTCAGATCTTTAGACCTTTCATCCTAATATAGTTTGACTCTGACTGCATTAACAAACAGAAAATGGAAGCAAATAGTCTCTAGGATCTGATTTTCCTGACAATTGATGATTCTTTGACGGTAACAACACCGCAGCTCCTCATCCAGCACATTATCCCTTCCTCTAGTCCTCCTCTTAGTCTCACTGATATTTAGTGTTGACAAATGGGGCGCCACTTGTAATTTTATTAGGAGGCACTCTTAGATACGAAAATAGTGTCTGCTGGATCATTCAATCTCCATTTATTGTTTGGGAAAAATCCTACCTTCCTGACATCTTTTAGTTTTGCAGCAGGCCTAGTAATTATATGCACTTGGGTACTAAAGAAAACTGCTATTGTCACTTCCTATGATAATACAATAACTAAGACATAAAAGTAAATGAACTAAGACAATATACCTATCTAGCCATCAATCCATCCATCCTACCATCCAACCATTCATCCATCCCATAATACATATACATCCATCCATCTATGCATACATATACATACACACAAACACATACAACCATGCACCCATAAAAAAAATTGAAATGATTTTTTTTTTTTAATAAACAAGGTTTTAGCGATTATCGATGCATTAACAATATTATCAAAACATTGTAAATACATTGGCGATACAAGCAACACATGGAATTTACACGATCAAAAATATTGGTGATATCGATACATCGGCAATACAAGCGAGACCTAGAATTTACACAGTCGAAAATATTGGAATAGCGATGCATTGGCGATACTTAGTGATATATTGCCAAGTCTTGGAATTTCTGATAGTACCAGTCTTATTGGTATCGTTACTAGTGTTATCAGTATCGCCAAGTTGGAGATACGGATAATATCGACGATATTATCATAATATCGGGGATACTTTGAACAATGCATGCAAGGATAAAAATATTATCAACCTTTACCACCAAGATAAACCTCGTCATCTTGGTAACTCAAATCACATGACATGAAGAGCAACCACATGACTTTCATTCTTTCTTCTTTGGTTCTTTTTATTTTATTTTATTTTATTTTTTATTTTTTTTTAATTTTTAAATTTTAAATTTTAATTATTTTCTTTTATTCTTCTTCTTCTTCATCTTCTTCATCTTCTTGTTTTGACGGACAACGAAAACTTCTATTAAAAGAAAGAAAACAGGTGATTACAAAAGATGATGATAAATCATCCTATCAATACAATGAAGAGAGTTCCCCCCAACTACCCTGGAAAGCCTCCAGGGGACTTACCCCAAGGACACTTGACACTTTAGCCCATTCCACAACCATGCATTTAGTCTCACGAAAGATCTAGTCATGATTATAAGCCATGCGGCAGAAAGTCTTGCTATTATGCTCCATCAAAATAGCCCATGAGATGCTGGGAGCACCAAACACCATATGGTTCTTTCTTTCTGCTAGTCCGAGCAAAGTGCTAGATAGAGAATAAAACCCCAATCTGTTTGGGCATAACCCATTCAATGTGTAGGAGCATGAAGAACCCATCCCAAACTTTCCTTGAGATACCGCAATACATGAATAGTTGGTCCACCAATTCCCCTTCCCGCAAATACACGATGCACGCATTGCGGAAAATTATATTCCTTTTTCTTAGGGGTCATTTGGATGCCTATAAAATCTTTTAGCTACAAACAGTGGATGTTTGTATGCCTGAATTTGCTTGTAAAGTGTTTACAGGCTTTAAACACCCGTGTTTTAAATAGCGGTAGTGTGTTGCGTAGCGCTGAACTCTTAGTAGCGTGTAGCACAAATAGTGTAGTGTGTAGCATAAGTTACACGAGACTTCTATTTTTTAATTTAAAAATTAGAAAAATATGATAAATAGTAAGAAAAAAAGGAAAAATATAAAAAATGCCTAAAAGATTATTAATTTTTTCAAGTATAAGCATGTTCAAACAAGCTATTAATTATCATTTATCAAAAGGCAATCTACATATATAAAACAAATCAAATAATTATCACATCAACAACTTTCTAAGCAAACCACGTTAATTAATAATGTCTAATTGATACCACCAGTCACAAGCCAAAAGTAGCAAGTATAATACAAGTGAGTGTTACATACCTCAACACTAGATACAAAGAAAACATAAAAAAATAAAAAAATAAAATAAAACAGTAAAAAATACATGGTAGTGTACGCTACACGCTACGTAGCTGTAGCGTACACTATCAGAGATTTACACTATTTAGTACGCTACGTAGCGCTACGCTACGTAGCGAATGCTACGAATGCTATTTGAAACACTGGTTTTTACCATAAGGTAAACATGGCTTGCTTCTTGATCTTCTTAGAGACTTATTTTCTCTAGATGGCTATTCTAGGAGAAACAGTGGTAAAAGTAGGCATGTTGGATTGGGTGATGGTAAAACATTTAGTAGAATTGCATGTGCATGCACCGTTGTCATTTTACATCTGAAGGTTGAACTAAATAGAGCAAGGTTGAATTTTCGCTGTTGTAGACTTGGGCTGTTTTGGTTTTCTTCTATTAAAATCTCCAATTACCAATAAAAAAAATCTCAAGGTGGAGTTACTTGCCTTGTTCTGTTAATCTGTGAACGTCTCTTAAATAGATTCTGAAACTTAACATGCAATATTTATTACCTGTAAAAGACAGTTGCTAGAAGTGAAAGAAGAAGTGGATCTGGCAAAGAGTTCGATGAGTCTAGAGATGTGCATTTTCAAAATGGAACATCCTCAGACTTTAATGGCACGTTTAGCTCCCTGAAGCCAGAAATGTGGAGGATGTGGAGTGTTCGAAGGGCAGGTTTCCCAGAAACTGAATTCGAAGGTAGTTATAACAACCCGCTCTTTGCATTTGGAGATGAAATAACACACGGACTGTGTGTGCAAGATTTGCCTTCTTTCGGAGTTGTTGAGCATCTTAAACGACACCCACATCCCATCCTCGATGTAAAGTATGCACGTTCCACCGGCCTAGGTTTACTCAGTTGCATAAGTGAGAACAGGCTGTACTTTCAAGTGGCTTGTTTTGGTTTAAAAGCATTGCTCCATTTATATGTTGTTGTTGTTGTTGTCTTTTCATGTGCAGCTGCTGAAATTGTTCCCTATGGAAGTGGAAAGCAAAGGACAATAGATCCCAACTTTTCAAGTGATGTGGTTGTGAATGATGGGAAGTGTAGCATAACTGAGAGTATGAATGAGACTAGAAACACAAGGAAGGAACTGGCTTCTGGTGATAAAGATAATTTTCAAAGTCAGATACATACCCGCCTTCAGCAACTGCAGTTAGAGCTTACTTCTGTTCTTCGCGTTCTTAGGTCTAGAGCTGATGCTGTTGTTTTGCATAAGGTGTATGATCTGACCCTTCTTGCTTCATGTATATAATCTATATACCTTATCTATGCTAGACTTTGTGGTTCTTTAGGCTGGATTTTGCTGCTCCAACATTATTTGTGATCCCTTTGCTTGTGTATAATGTTTTAGTGGAAGCTTATTAAAAAAAATGAAGTGTTCCAATGGAAAATGTGGCTCACGGGTATGTTCCATCCTCGGTTATTTAATCCTACAGCCTGGACTGCCTTTATGATCTGCTGAGCAGAAGTTCTAATAGAATTCTTTCACCACTTGCTTCTGTCTGGACTCTTATGGGTTATATATATAAAGCTTCTGTGCATTTTCGACCTAGTGCCCTTTAAAATCATACATGAATGTTGAAAGCATCTTAGTTGAAAATGGCTGAAGCTGCTGTACTGCTGCATAGAGAGGATGTGGAGGCCTGTGCTGACTTTGACACCATTTGTTCATATCCGCACTTCGAAGTTCATAGTTTGAGTATGAAAGTCACCCCCCAAAGGGATGTAACCTTGGCCATGTGTATAGTTTGATATCTGTTGGTGCTAGTGGCTAATGCGGTGTGGCATTTTGGCAAGGTTTGCATGAAGGGGTTGTCCCTCTGCTTAGACAAGCCACACTCTTAAGCATTGCAGCCTTCGCTGTCGGCAAAAGCCACAGAGCTCTTCGAAAAGAACATCGAAGCTTAAGAATTGTTTCTCTATTGAATAAATGGAATGAGTATAATGGTATGACATTTATCGGCTTCTCAGTCTACCTGGAAGATTCTAGAGATCTTCCCAATCCCCATAGAAAAGATTTACATAGATTGCAACAATACCCTCACAGTACAGTGTTTACAAAGAATATCTTACATGAATAAGACCATAATTTCCTAACATACATGATACATCACTATTCTTTAACACTCCTCGCAGATTGCATGCAATTATGGAGAGAGGAACTTGAGCAACTGTGAAGGCCATGAGAAAGAATTTCTTTCACAATCCAATGAATATGCATTACAAGATGGAGATGGGACACAACAGGCTGGTGCATAAACTGACACATTAAGTTTTTTATTTTTATTTTTTTAACACATACATTAAGTTTAGTGTAAAAGTTAGGTCAAGTGAGAATGAGATATTGTAAGGCCCTAACTATACTGCTATACTTAGATGGATCAGGGAGAGGACCACTATCATAAGGATGACACTTAGAAGAAACGACATGAGTAGTGAGAGGTTTGCAATTAGCCATGTTGGAAAATCACAAGTATATTTAGTCTGGGATAGAACTAACCATGATGAAACCAGTGTTCGAAATACCGATATATTGGCCGATATTATCTATATCACGGTCCAGCGATATGAAACCCTTCGGAAGAGACTAAAAAATTGGAAAATTTTATAAAATACTTTGTATCGATCGATATATCGATAAATATCGCATATTATCACAAAATATCGTTCAATATATCTAAATATCAATGATATTATCATTTTTATTGGGATTTTATTCGTTTTTTTCAAGAAATTTGCTTTACAGGGGCTACCGTAGCCAACTCTAGGATGTTCGGACAACATCATTATTCGGAAAGAAAAAATGAAATGAAAAAAGAAAAATTTTCAACAGTTGATGTCAGTACCTATAAAGGAGATCGCCCTGATCGGAAGCTGCGTTTGATGGGCCATTCGAATTGAAGCGTCATTTGTAGGTTAGTGCAAACAAAATCTCTGATTTGGGCGAAATCTGTTGAAATTCAGAGAAATCGCGAAATCTGGAGAAATCCTCAGCCAAATGATAGATTTGGGAGAGATGTTAGGGTTTCAGAACGCCGGAACCCTCTCTGCTTCGAAAAAAGGGCCTTGAGCACTTATTACGGGAAGCAAATGGGTTAGTGTACCACACACCACTGACCTGGATGGTGTGTTGATGTCACGAAGTTTTGTGGGTCCCATCATGAGGTATATGTTATATCCAAACTGTTTGTCCATTTGGTGAGCTTGTAGTAAGGCTTGAGCTGAAAAATAAGACATCCAAAGATCAAGTGGACCATACTGGAAAAGGCAGCGTGAGATTGAACGTCTACCATTGAAACCCTTTTGGGGGTCACAGAAGTTTTGGATCAATATGATATTTGTTTTTCCTCTTCATCAAGGTTTGTGTGACCTCATGAACAGATTGGATGGAAAATAAACGTTATGGTGGGCCCTATGAATGTTTTAACGGTGAGAATCATTGTCCCCATTGCTATTTATGGTGTGGTCCACTTGAGCTTTGTATATGACTCATTTTTGGACTCATGATCTAAAATTATCTCTCTGAATTGATGAACAACGTGGATATAATAAATACATTATTGTGGGGCCCATGTAACTTTGATCTCTTTTGAACTGTTTGTACAACTCGAGCTCGAGGAGCGTCAACGCTCATCTTTGCACGACACGTACCCACACCAACCAGGTCGCTGGTGTGTGGTACACCAACCAATCCATACCGTCCATCCACTTTCATAGGTCATTTTAGGGCATGAGCCCAAAAAGAAGACACGTAAGGCTCAAGTGTACCACACCACAAGAAAATGTGGTGGCAATGATGTCCACCATTGAAGCTTCTTATGGCCCACCGTGATGTTTATTTACCATCCATTCCGTTCATAAGGTTTGCCAAACCTGGATGGGAAAACATAAATAGTAACTTGATCCAAAAATTTTATATCCCCAAAAAAGTTTAATGGTGGTCATTCAATGACCACTATTTTGTGTGGTATGGTCCACCTTAGATTTGGATCTGCCTTATTTTTCGGCTCGTGCCCTAAAATGATGTGTTAAAATGAATTGACGGTGTTGATACACCATCTTATATCAAAGTAGTCCCATGGTTAGGGTCCCATCCAAGTAGTTGGTTGCTTGGATTTGACCAAACAAATTGCGTACGTGAGTAAACTTTTAGGGCCCACCTCAATGTATGTACTGCATAACAACGCTGTCCATCTGTTTGGACTGCTTATTTTATGGAATGGTCCCAAAAATGAAACAGATACAAGTTTCAAGTGAACCACACTATAAGAAACAATGGTCATTGATCCCCCACTATTGAAAGCTTCCTAGGGTCCACTGTGACCATCCAACCTGTTGATAAGTTCACACAGACTGGGATGAAAAGAAAAAACAAATATCAACTTGCTCCAAAAATTTGTGGCCCACAAAATTTTTAATGGTCAATAATCACTATTTCGTGTGGAGTGGTCCACATCTACTTGAAATTTGTATCTGCCTCATTTTTTAGGCCAACCCCTAAAATCAGGTTGTAAAACAAATGGACGATGTGGATATGCCATGCATGCATCGAGGTGGGCCTTATTGTTTTCGACGGTAGCATCAATTGGTAAGAGCCTTTTGCGGCTCCAAGAAGTTTTCGACGGTAGCATCAATTCCAACTGTTTTCACTTACGTGGTCCACATAAGTTTGAGTGAAGGGAAAAAACAATTATCAGCTTGATCCAAAACTTTTGTGGCCCACTAATGATCAATCACCATTGTTTCCTATGGTATGGTCCCCCTGATTACTGGATCTGCTTCATTTTTTGGATAATGTCCTAAAATGATATGGAAAAGCAGATGGATGTGGTGGATATTGAATACACACATCATTGATAGGTATGTTTTCTAATTTTTACTATATCTTTTGCTTTGAATGCATTGGTTATGTTTTCATGCATATCTTTATACCTTTATAAATGTTATGCATTCAATTTGAATATAGTCGCATTAGTTCAGTCAAACAGCGCACAACTTAGGACCCTATACAAAGGAAATTTATTATGTGCACTTCTTTTTTAAGATTTTATGATTTAAAAGTGTGTATTAAGGTCTTTTTAAATAATCCATAAAGTTTCGTAAAAAAAAAAAAAAAAAAAGAAAGAAAGAAAGAAAACAACCATTTCGCCAATGTTTCCCCATGTTTCCCAAAAAGTGTGATAAATTACGCGATACAAACAATATATCCCGTGCGATAACCGATACGTATCTGTATCCCAAGGTTGCAATACATTGCGCGATACCAATGTTTCGAACACTAGATGAAACAATGGTAGCCTTTATCCTAGAAAGAAGTGGAGGGTACGACCTAAGTCCTTGTGGCAAAGTGGTTTGCGAGAAGTGAACGAAGAGAAAGGAGGACCAAGGAAACCGATGACAATTATGTCATCAACATATAGGAGAAGAATGACAGGAGCAAAGGATTATAGGGGTTTGAAGATGGATGAATTTGTAAGACTGCAATTGGAGTCAAGTTCAAGTTAAGCAAAAAGGGTCGGTTGGCTAAATATGCCACGTTCGCCCTTGGATGGTGAGTGCTGTATGGCTATCAAGACATATGGCCGACATAATTTGTGGGACCCATATAGGGTTGGCTCGCTCGTCCGACCCTCCCAAAAAAAATAAAAAAAATAATAAATAAAAATTCAAGTTAAGCACTGTTGAACTGCCCAAATCAAGCATGTGGAGCCTGGTTAAGTTGATAGACGACCTTATGCATACAACAAGCATGACCAAGCAAGATCAATCACGGAAGCCTCGAGGTTGTTCCATATAGACGTCCTGTAGAATGCCTTGAAGAAAGGCGTTCTTCAAACAAATGGACCAACCTTGAGAGAACAATAGTGAGAACAATGCGAATTGTTGCTGGTTTTACCTAAGGGCTAAATGTTTCATTAAAATCACGACCATGTTGTTGATTAAGCATTTGGTTATAAGACGAGCTTTGTAGTTTTCAATCAAACCATCAAGTTGATTCTTAATTAAATATTTCTAGCAATTGTCCACAACATTTATATTGTGTTGTCGAGGAACATGTATTAAGTCCCATTGACATGGAGAGCAAACATCTAGTTGGCATACAATGAGAAGACTAAGAGGTAGCCAATGTTTTTAGTATTAGTATTGCTGGACGTATCACACCCTTGAGATACAAAAATATATCGAGTATCGCATGGGAAAATATCGGATGTATCGTGTTTTTAGGAAACATTGGGAAATTGGTCAAATTTTTCAATGAAACTTCAGGGGATGTTTAAAAAAGACATCATTAAAATTAGAAGATCACAAAAAACAAGTGCACATAACAAGTTTCCTTTGTATAGGATCCTAAACTATGTGTTGTCTGATAGAAGTGATGTAATTACATTAAAAATTAGTTTATATCGTTTATAAATCTAAGAAAACATATATGAAAGCATAAACAATATATTCAAAAGCCAAAGAAGTAAAAATATACCTGTGATGTGCCCTCAATGCGCTTGTGCCGTTGTGCCTCAAACCCACATAGATTTGCACAATGGCTTAAAGTCATTATCTCCATCTCCATGTGGCTAACCATAATATCACTCCTTCACGAGCCCACAATATTGTGCTAAGGTCATTGTAGAATGATACTAATGAAGATGCTCTTTGACATATGGGTGATACTCATCCTCTCCGAACTGGATCAGTATGCCCATCCGTGGGTATTGCGTAATCATCGCTATTTGTGGGTGATACTCATCCTTTCCACATTGCATGCTAGCATTAAATCATGTATCCTGCATAAAATTGGTATCAGAGCGAGAGGTCTCGTGTTCGAGACTCCTCACCGGGGGTGATTAATATAGACACATTTTTACACCGGGCTCGAGTGGGGTGGCCTGTGGGATCCAGGGGCACAACTCGGGGTGGGCGGCCCGTGTGAGGCGGTACCCATGTGAAGTGGGGCCCACGAGGGGGGTTCGGCCGAGGTCCTAACCCATGGGATGTGAGGCTTGGGCTATAAAATAAAAGGATTAATTCTCCATGCTCTATCAATTTGAGCGCTTAGAGCAAGTGGTTAATTGTCTTGCATCAGTAGGAGAGCCGTACGAGTAACAACAAAGGTGTCGCGAGGCTACGAATTTGTTGTACACTCGGCATCAGGGTGTTTCGTATCCGTTAAGTTATGGCTGTAAAGGCCGATACATATAGGTAATAGCCATGATAGTTATGCGATACGAGGGCGAAAACGTGCGGTTGGTTTTTTGAGACCGTATCGACCGTTACGAGGGCTATATAGGCCTTTACGGGGCATAACACCGTTGCCCCCATAACGGTCGAAAAATGGCCATATTTTTATTTTTTCTATTTAAATTCATTTTTCTACTTTTCCTATTCCAAAAACTTTCATAGATTATTTTACAATATATTTTGACTACTTTTACTATATTTTTTAGGATTAAAACTGTAGATTGAAGTGATTTGGGTGAATAGAAACTTCAATGGCCATTTTTTCAAAAAATAAGAAGTGGTATTCATCTCTTTTTTTTCGATTTCTAGTTCTAATGCTCGATTGTGATGTATAAATATTAGAGACACATAACCATGTTCACAAATTTACCAGACAACCAGATATAACACTCTCACCAACTAGTGGAATATTTACATTATTCTAGATTTTCTAAATATTCTTTTAGAACTTTTTGGGCAATTTTTTTTTTCAACCGTTAGAGGGGTCATAACAGTCGTTAATCCACCGTATCGGTAACGGTGGTGACCGTTATGGCCACTATTATTGATACAAAATACCTTGCTTGGCACGCTAATGATACTCCAAAATAGTCCAATTATTGGCTGCATCACTAAAATCATACCAATAGAATGATTTGAATTGTCGAAACATTGGTCATCTAAATGGATGGTTAAAAAACGTTGGTGAGTTGCTCACTTGTGCTTCTTATGTTTGTGGCCCATCCGAGGCTTGGAATTTCCTCGTTTTTGGTGGAAGTATATATTTCAATGGGCTTATTACAATCATTTTTGTCAAATATCGTATATGTACTCTAATTTGGGATATTAAAACTGATTTAGTTAATCAAATTCAGGTTATGTGAAATTCCAATGCATTCCAATTACAGGTATCCAAACACAATTTTTGGATTCTAGTGCATTCCAATTACAAGTTGCCAAACGCAACTATGGATTCCAGTGTAATTGTGAATTGGATTCCAATGTATTTCAATTTACAAGGTGCCAAACAAGCCCTTAGTGTAAAACAGTTCAAGCACTTGGTGTGGAAGAAACCTCCTGCATTCATAATTTTTTCTTTACAGTAACTATGTTCGACAATTATGGAACACTTCTTCACTGATTATGATGATCATTGTTCATCAGGGTGAAAGAGGCTCCTTGGAGGAGTTGCATAAGCTTTCTGATGCTTGGGAATTTCAGGAAACTGAAATTATGAAAGCCCGGGACAAATTGCGCTCCATGCGTGCAAAGTTGGCTGTCTTAGAAGGCAAGATGGCGTTGGAGATTATGTATGTCCTTCTCTACAATAACAGCACACTTGTCTTTTACATAGTTCTAAAATTTTTCAAGTTAAGTTCAAACTCAGCCTAGTTGACTTGGTGATAATTTGGGCTGAAAATGTGAATTAGTTTGGCTCTTTTGAGACAGTCAATTCAACTTGATTCAGTCTGAGTCTTGATCTTTGTCTGAAGACTTAACTGACAGAAAAGTCACAGCTTTGTTCTCTACGTTGAGTGTTTTACTAGCTGATAGCTTCTGAAATCTAATCACGATCAATGGCTTGTTGGTCGGTTTCTAGGATTTAAGAGGAATTATACCGTAATCTGCTGGAGTATAGATTATGATACACATGCACAGACTTATTGTACACTAGCATGCAAATATCTAAAGCCATCTGTCCAAATCAAGGCCACAATTGTGAAATGGTGTAACAAAAAATCACACCAATTGTTGATTCCTTCATGGGTGATTAATGGAAATTTGCATGTTGAAACTAAATTGACTATTTACTTTTTTAACCATCCATTTTGATGGCCAGCAAACAGACAAGATTGTCCTTATGGCATAATTTTTTTGGTTAGAAACCGTCCACATGGGGCCCAAAATTTGAATGGTTTAGATTGAGACACATGGTATGCATGCACATGATTGCCATACCCTCTCACAAATCACAATAGGGTATAACTAGAGAACTGTCTTTTTAGACTCCTTCATCACATTTTCTAACAAATTTTATGTACATTTCCATTATATTTTGTTCATTATCATCATCTTAGCCCGACCTTAAAAACAGAAAAAAAGAAACAAGAAAAAAAAGAAGAAGAAAAGACCAAAAGTGGCGAGTGAGTTGGCACTGCTGCACATAAATGTACCATGATCGGACCAAAAGTGGAAAGAACATGGTCAATTAGTTGCTTGTGTCTTCCCGCTTTGAATACATGATAGATTCATGCTCCTAATCACACTTCCTAGCTGTTTTTACTTGATAACTTGTTGAAATGAATGCTCTCATGCTCTGGCACCCAAATCTGTGGTGGCTTCCCTTGGAGCTTCGTGCCACCACATTAGTTGGCTATACGGAATAGTAGGGAGCCCACCAATATCATCACTTGCCAACACAATCATACCTAGCTGCACTATAGCCTAACTGTTGTGTGTTATCCAAAAAGGGAAATTGGACAAGCTTGCTTGCCTAATGATTGTGCTTTCAGATTATATCATTGGAACATTTAATTAAACTATATCCTTACCCTTTTTTCCATTGGGCATGATGGCCCTGTTTCTTCCTTTCATAGTGAAGCACAAAAGATTGTGGAAGAGAGACAAAGAAGGATTGATGATGCTCAAAAGGCTCTAAGCATTCTCCGAACTGCCTGTATAGTTTGGCCTAATTCTGCCTCAGAGGTTTTCTTGGCTGGGTCTTTTGATGGGTGGATAAGTCAGGTTTGTTCTTGCTGGCAAATATCAATTGTTTGGATTTATACGTTTCTCGAAAAAGAAGAAGAAGAAGCAGGATATATATAGTGCTATATTTCCTATCACTAATCTACCTGATATGTACACTGCATGACAAGTTTATTGCCCTAGTGGCAAAGCCACCTTTATTATTGCGACTTGTCTTTGACTGTAGATAAGGAACATCTTAAGCTGTAGGATCCATTCTTTTATGCTTTGTTTATTTTCCTAAATTGCCATCTGCCAACCAACAGTACCTGCTTAACCTTACAGTAAGATTAGAAGTCTTGTTGTTGCATTTTTTTGCATGTTACATTTGATTTATTAGCACCAAACAAAAAGGATACAAACTGGCAACATGGGAGAGTGGATGGTGATAGATCATCCAGCATCTCCCCTAGCCTCCGCAATTACGTGATTGCCCTATCAATACCTATTACACTATTGGTATCGCATACTATCAATACAATATTGGGTTGTACTTGCAAAACTTCCCAATATCGGTCGATATAGTGTTCAAAGCATTGGTATTGTTACATGTATTGCTTGCTGGAGATGCAGAAACTTGTATAGGTATCATCGATACTTTGAAAAATATCGCTGTTTGAAGGAAATATTGGGAAATTGTTGGGAAAAAATTGGACTTTTTCAGTGTAACTTTATGAGATATTAAAGACATGCTTACACATGTATGAATCAAAAAATTGTAAAAAATAACTACACACAATAAGTTTTCATTTTAGAGGGGCCGAACCACATGTTATTTAAAATAAAATTTAAAAAAAATCAGTATTAAAAAAATACATAAAATTTGTAGCCAATCAATAGATTGGCCAACACTCATTAATATACAAAATTTCCACATTAATTAATAGTGAAGAACACATTTTCCAATATAAAAATGGAAAAAATAGGATTTCCCCCATTTTTCACTTAAATGTTAATTTTTCGCCACAAATCCATGCATAGACATGGATTTCCATTGCAATCCATGCTAACATTTGATTTTTAAAAAAATTGAAGCTTCTATGTATTTTTTGTCACCTTCGAGTTTCGGCCATCTTCATTTCGAGTCAAGATTCCTTCCTGAATCCAAACTTCTATTTAATAAAAATCAAGAGTAATCGAAATCACCAAAAGAACAAAATCCCGACCCCGGAAAAAAATGGAGATTTTTGATTTGTTGAAAAATTTCCTAAATTTCAACTATTTATGGATGTTTCCATGGTATCGGGGATTTTACCGATGGTATCGCCGATACCAAGAAACTTTTATGTGGGATTCTTATTAAAGTAGCGCTGATATCGATGCTATCGCCAAGTATCGATGATATTTTCAAAAATATCAGTGATATTTGAAAATTATTATACTTCCAACAGTTTTGGTTTTGCTGATTTAGTGATACTCTGATAATATTGGCAATATTATGGACAATATCGCCAATATTTGGAACGTTGGTTGATATATCGCAATGTAATGACAATATATCAATACATTGTGATATTTTGAAAATATCGTTGTTGTATATTACTTTGTATCGTCAATACATATCGATTGTATCGATACATATTAGTGATACCTCAAATGCATCGACCCCCTTTGTGATAATATTGGAAAAACGTCTGAAATTTTTTGATTTCATTACTTTCATAAGGGAATTTCGACTATTCCTTTTCAATTGTTTGGAGAGGATAGGGGATTCGGGGGTGCAAATCGAGACCGAAGAGTGTTCAGTACCGAGACCCAAATAGGCGATTTTTTATATATATATATTTTTCAAATTTAAACAGTTTTTTCTAATTGAAACCCATTTGAATTAGTGGAATGAAGATCATAATCCATGATTTTGCATGTTTCGCGTGCTCAATCAAGGGTTTTGACCTTTTATTTTTGAATTTGGGGAAAATAGGGGAAGTCCAAAATTTTTCCCATTTAAATTCCAATTAGAGGTTGAAAAAAATCACATTAGAGTGCTTGGAGGCTAATCTATAGATTGACGTAACTTTTAAAATTTTTGACAAAAAATATTCTTACTTTAAAATGTTAAAAATTAATTAATTTGAAAACAATTAGATTAACCAGATGTTATATACATTTAATATTTTGTATTTATGAGCGTATGATGATCTTAATATCAGCCACACTTATTTATTTTCAAAAATAAGTTTTAAGTTTTCTATTTTAATTATAAAGAAATTAAAAATATGTTGTTTAAATAAATGCACCATATATTGTAGGACATACTTTAGTGGCAGTATTTAGTACATTGAATCTGCTAATAAATGATATGAATTATAGAAAATTTAGTGGTTTCTTTATTTTTTTTTATATGAATAGATTTTTAATGTAGTTGCATCACTTCTATCTCACAGCGCATGGTTTAAGACCCTATACAAAGAAATCTTATTTTGTGTTCTTGATTTTTGTAATCTTTTGAGTTCTAAGTGTGCAATGATGTCTTTTTTAACGTCCCCCAAAGTATCATTAAAACTTCAACCAATTTTCCAATGTTTCCTTATGTTTCCCAAAAATAGTGATACTACACGATACATCTGATGTTTCCTGTGCGATACACGATATGTGTTTTATCCCAAGGGTGCAATACATCTGTTGTTACCAATGCTGAAAACACTACACTAGAAACTGTCAAGGTCAGGAAAATAGTTTGCTAATTTTTTTCTTCTTCTTTTTATTTGGAAGGCCTTACTTTTCTGCCTCCTTTAACATGCGCAAAGATGTGACTTGTATAGCATTCAAACTGTCCACATCTCATGCCATGTCATGAGAGTACCATGCCCCAAATGTAAGGCCCATCTTGAATCCTGGTGGGCCACACTATGCAAGAGAAACTTTTCGCTCCTTAGGTGACTAGCACTAATAACTACGGTTGCGCTTGTCAACTAGAAATGAATTTAATCAATCCGGTGGTAATCAAACAGGAAATTTTGTGCTAGTTACACTATAACAGTGTCCGAGTAAACATTTGTAAATGCTTATCTCCCTCAAATATGCGATTTTGATAGGGGACATTATGTAGAAAAGAGGGAAAGATATGGTGATAAGAGGGTTGAATTGAAGGAAAAAGTGATGGGAAACTCCATTCCTAGAAAGATCGATCAAAGGGTTGAATTGAAGGGTAATAAGGGGGAGATCAGGGAGGGGAAGTCGAGATCCTTTCGAATGTATTTGTGGGAAGTCATACCGGTGGTGGAAATATAACATGAGAGGGTTTGAGGGAGGAAGGTGAAGCTTCTCAAGTGAGATGAATGGGTGTGGAAAGGGGATTCAGAGGGTCCAGCAGTGAGTGTACACATGAAGGTGCTCGAAAGCACTCAGAAGGTCCTTAAATGGAGCCTGGTGGCAATGGTGAGAGTTGGGGATTCAACAACAGAGGTGGGGAAGTGGCTTAAAAGTGATGTGGATTAGAGGAAGTCGACTGAGCTATCAAGCAAATGAGCAAGACGGAGTGGTGGATTTCTCTTTGACCACATGCAAAAGTAGGTAGAATCATCCTTGCCAGCAACATCTTTAGAGATGACCTAGTTTCAACAATCTGCTAGTGGGAAGATTGGTTGGCCTTGGGCTAGAGGATGTCTACTTCCAGCTTTGGGACCTCCCATTGGAACATTGAATCTGGGATGTTCTCATGGTTCTGGGTTCTTGTCTAGGGAAGTAATCACCATCGACCCTTTTACAGAAGGGTGTGTGAAGCTTCACGATGCTAGGACTTGCATAAGGAAGAAGATGGCGCCAATGGAGAAGGTGGCAATAGTTGTTGGAGACATGAAGATTCACATGCAGGTGGTGCGAGATGTGCCAGGAGGTAGTCAAGTTCAGATGCCAATAGGTGGGAATGATGGTGATGAGTTGGAGGTTGGAGTATGAGTTAGGTGATGGGGTGAACCACGGGTCATTCCCTAGATACCAATGAGGTTCTGGTTCAAGGGTGGGGGTAGTTGAGGAGGTGATAGAACGACATCTGTCTCATGTTACAGACACTCGTCCGAGATAGAGGAGAAAAGGTAGTTGAAGGTGACATGTATCATGTGAAGGCACTGTTCGAAATATCGGTATCTCGTTACATATCACATCCTTGGGATACAGATACGTATCTGTTATCGCACGGGATATATCGTTTGTATCAGGTAATTTATTGCACTTTTTAGGAAACATTGGGAAATTGGTTGAAATTTTCAATGAAACTTTAGGAATTGTTAAAAAAGACCTTAATACACACTTTTAAATCATAACATCTCAAAAAAGAGTGTACATAATAGGTTTCCTTTGCATAAGGTCCTAAGCTATGCACTGTCTAACTGAACTAATGCAACTATATTCAAATTGAATGCATGACATTTAGAGTGTATGTGATGAAATACTTCGAAATTAGTCTCAATTGACAGTTGGTTGAAGGAAATTAAAAAAAAAAAAGATTAATATTTTAATAATTTTTTAAAATTAAATTTTAATTAAAAATGTTTTTTATTTTTCAAAAATTGACAAGGACCTAACAAATAAGTAGATCAGCCCTCATACATCGCTCGATTTCATGCTTGGAGTGCAACATTGCAAGCAAATTTGAGAGAAATTGGGGAAATTTTGAATTTCCCCAAAATTTCCCAAATTAGATCACATACACTCAAATTTTGAAGTTAAGAGTGTATGCGATGATCATTTCATCAAATACTCCTAAATACTTTGAAATTAGTCTCAGTTGATAGCCGGTTGAAGGAAAATTTTGAAAAAAAAAACATGGAGAACATGAAGAATAGCTGGATATCGAAATCAAAGCTCAAATGGATTTATAACCATTTGACACTTATTTAACATAATTTCAACAAAAAAAAAAAAGGATCGAAAATTGAAAATGCTCACTGGATCGAACATGTGAGATATATCAGCACTACCTGTGTGTTCGTATCACATAGGTGGGATACAAGATATATCGTTGGAAATATCGATTGATATCGTCGATATTTAAAACATCGCATGCAGGAGGTAGGTGGCACCTTGACGGTGAATGCCAGACACGTGTCTCTTCAAGTGTCAGAGGTAGAGAAAAGGGGGCAATGGGGGTTAGATGTGGTCTAGGCATATGTTTAGAGTAGAATGTTTAGATAGAGGCTTTCCATGTGTTCTGGAGGATGCTTGAGATGGTGATATGCATGTGGCTCGTGTAAATGACTTCACTCATGCATGGTTGGAGCAAGGCAGCACGCATGTGCGAATACTTTAATTGTGGTACGTGCGAATCAGTTTTCCTTTTCTTCATAAGGGGTCTCGGGCATTTCCCATTAGAATGACCCTCTGGATCAAGCTTGGTTGTGGGGAAATGTGGTCTAATAAAATGGAATCACCGGTGCACGAGCGCTGCCTTCCTTCTTTATTTATGATTATCGAAAGCCAGTATCCAGCAAAGGAGCTTCCCATCATGAGGATCTCTTCTTCAACATGGGGCGTGGGACTTGCAATTTATATCCAAAAAAGGCATGGAAGTGCAGTCGCTGTGTGTGGAGGGCCAAGTCAGTGGTTCTGATAGTGCTAGCTAGAGGTTTGGAGACACGGAGGTCTAGGAGATGTTGTTGATTGATGATTTGATGTTCTATTTACTAGACATTCACCCTTTGCAAGCAACCAGACGCAGAGGCAAGAAGGCTTGGGGTAGCAAGATGCTGGTGTTTGGTGATTATGTGTCAACCTTTTGGGAGAATGGTAGCCATATACCCATGACAAGGGGTATGCGTTGGATTAAGGAGGCAATGGGGCATGTCAGTAAGTTGGTTGGAGTATCAATTGGTGACTATGAAGATGACTTTATGCATTGGTAAGCCATCAGTGCATTTGTGGGATACAATTAGTGAAAGAGTTGAAAGGAAGTTGTTGAATTAGAAAAGGCGGCATCTGTCGCTGGGAGGTAGGTTGACATTAATTAAACTAGCTCTATTGAATTTACTACTATACTTTGTCCTTGTTTAAATGCTCGAAGGATGTGTTGGACGGGTTGGAGAAATTAAGGCATGATTTCTTATGGCAGGGAGTGAAAGAGAAGCACAAATTCCATCTGTTGAAGTGGAAGGAGGTGTGTGAGCCGTATGGGAAAGGGGCGCATGAATAAAGAAGCTGGAGACTGAATTTAGTGTTGTTTGGCAAATAGTTATGGAGATTTGGCAAGGAAGAGGGAAGCTTATGGAGAGAGGTGTTAGTTTGTAAGTATGGTGTGAAGGAAGGTGGGTGGTGGACAAAAGAGTCTTCTCTTTATAGAGCCTCAGCATTGTGGAAAACAACTATTAGATTGGGGAACAGGTTCAAGGAGGGAATTGTATTATCTCTAGGAGATGGGATGAGGATTCGGTTCGGGGATGATGTGTGGATAGGTGAGAGGACTCTTTGTGAAGACTTTCTGAGGTTCGCCAGCTTATCTCCAATGACGGACATCCCCATTGCTCGTGGTCTCCTCAGTGTAGGAGGAATTTGTTGAAAGAGGGTGAGCTCATCAGTCTTCTGGAGTTGATTTATTGTATTCGCCCTTTTCCAGGCGAAAGGGCTCATCAGCGTGGAATAAGGACAAGTCTGGTTAGTCCTCGGTTAGATCATTCTATAGGTTGATCCTTAAAAGAACTAAAAGGTTCAAGGAGGGAATTGTATTATCTCTAGGAGATGGGATGAGGATTCGGTTCGGGGATGATGTGCAGATGGGTGAGAGAACTCTTTGTAAAGACTTTCTGAGGTTCGCCAGCTTATCTCCAATGACGGACATCTCCATTGTTCGTGGTCTCCTCAGTGTAGGAGGAATTTGTTGAAAGAGGGAGAGCTCATCAGTCTTCTAGAGTAGATTCATCGTATTCGCCCTTTTCCAGGCAAAAGGACTCATCAGCGTGGAATAAGGACAAGTCTGGTCAGTTCTCGGTTAGATCATTCTATAGGTTGATCCTTAAAAGAGTTAAAAGGCAAATTTCACACTACCTTCATTTGGCACTATGACAACGACCCCCCCCCCCCCCCCCCCCCCCCCCTAAAAAAAACAAAACGCACACGCACAAGTTGTTGCATTGGCATGGTTGGTGGGTAGAAATAACTTCAGATAAAGAAAATGATGATCACCAACATCTACATTTTGTGATTGTGGAGTGAGGAGTTGGTTAATCATCTCTTCATTCATTGTCCTTTTGCAAGAGAGATGTGGGTTAGGTTCTTGGTGGCTTTCAGCTCAACGTAGGTTATGCCGTGTTCCATTGAGGGCCTCTTTCTTGCATGGCACAGGGGTGCAATAGGAAAGAAAGGGAGGATCTTATGGTGCCTTGCTATATCGGCCAACATTTGGGCCTTATGGGAGAGGAATAACAGGTGTTTCCATAATCGGAGCAGGCAAGTTTCAGATATCTTCGGGAGGGCTAAGAGTGGGCCTCAAATATTAAGGCTCTTACCGAGTGAAATCTTTTATCTTTTTCTTAGGCTGTGTTGTAATTGTGTTTTGGCCTTCTTCTCCTAAATAAAATCATTATCATCACCTTTCAAAAAACTTATTGGCCAAACTAGTCATTGCATGGGAAATGACATGTCTGTGTGAGTACAAGTGGGACCCAAGTGTAGATACTCCCTCTAGGAGGGGCGTGCTTCCCACTCTAATACACGGGAGATTGTTTTTGCTAGTTGGTGTGCGCTTAGGCATCTTCAAGAGATGCTGTATGGCCTTTGAGCTCTTTGACCAGCTTACTATAGTTCTTGAGTTGCAAACAATTCTGGTGGGTATCAAATAATTGTCGTGTTCCTATAGGGAGTGATAGTGGAAGATTATGCTTGAGGATATTTAGAGTACCAGCTGAAATTGTTGTAACTTGTAATATGTTCATGCTTGCGTTCTGATCTCATGTTTTGTTATTGCGTTGTGGGTTCCCAGCTTGCTTTATATGGGACAGATCTTGGCTCATCTGAAAATTGAATTTTTAAAAGAAGGTGCTCTAAAGACTCTAAAACATTTCCAAGGAAGATATGTGACCATGGACAGATTGTAAGATCTAGTCATACTTTGCAAACTTGGACCTAGTTTGGGACTTGGTTAGTCGCCAGGTTGGGTTGACCTGCCGAGTCTTGTGTTGATCAGGCTGGTCAGAAATACATATTTTGTTATTTTTGAAATGTATTATAAAAACAAAAAATATGAGAAAAGTGAAAAAAAAAAACTTATCCATGCTCTTTTCTTCTTCTTCTTCTTCTTCTTCATATGTTTGGAAAATTAGAAAAGAATTTTAAAAAATCATAAGATAAAATGTCCTAAACCATACCTCGTCCTTCTTCTTTTTCATACTCTCCTTCTTTTTTCTTCAATGTTGGGGGTAATGTTTTCAATATTTAGTATTGATGAATATATCACACCTTTTCAAGTATCGCATGGGAAATTCGGATGTCCGTTTTCGGGAAACGTTGGGAAATTTGTCGAATTTTTGAATGAAACTTCAAGGGATGTTAAAAAGAGATCATATCACACTTAGTAACCAAAAGATCATAAAAACAAGTGAATGTAATAAGTTTCCTTTGTATAGGGTCCTAAGCTATGCGTTGTTTGACAGAAGTAATGCAACTATATTCGTGTATGAAAACACAAGCAATACATTAAAAAAATTCCAAAAACTTCCATCAATCTATAGATAGGCCTCCAATCACTCTAATGTGATTTTTCCACATCCTAATTGCAAGTTAAATGTGTGGAAATTTCAATTTTTTTTTGCAATTTCCCCAAATTCGAGAATCAGAGTATAATTGATAGCATCCAACACTCATAAACACATGAATTTTAAGGCTAAATAATTGTTGATCAATCAAGATCTTTTAAAAAAGTTATTTTTTATATTTTAATTAAACACTATCTTTTCTTTTCTTTTCTTTTTTCAAAATTCCAAAAATTCTGTCAATCACTCTATTGTTTCCACAGTTTAATTGCAAGTTAAATGAGGGAAATGGGGAAATTTTTGGATTTGTCTCCATTTTCCCCAAATTCGCAAATCGGAGGTTGAATTCAAAATCATGGATTTCTGTCTTTGTTGTAGTGATTTCAAGTGATCTACAGCCAAAAAAAAAAAGAAAAAAAAAAAAACCAGAGATCAAAATCGAACAAATCTCACTGTTTGCAAATTCGGCCCACCCGCTCTCCACTCTTGATTTCAGCACCAAAACCACCTTTTCCCGCCGAAAAAGAAAAAGAAAAAAAAAAAAAGGGATGGTTGATTTCTGATTAGGAAGGGATTAAAAGCCAAAAAAAAATTGAGAGAATGTGAATTTAGAGGGTTTTTTTGGGGATTTTTTTTTTTTTTCGATTTTTCAAAAAGGGGTTTCTGGTAGAATGTATCGACTATCGACAATACATATGGTATCATCGATACACGGAAGAATATAACTGCGATGTAATGAAAATATCGCAACGTATTGAATTTATGTGATACATTGCAATATTCCCGAAATATCAACCCACACCCGGAAGTGTTACAACTTCCAGGCAGTTTCGTATTGCTGAACATTGATACCGATAGCATCAGCTGATACTATCGATATTTCAAACACTGGTTGGGAGGTGTGGGAAAAGGGAAATGCTCCCTTTTTTTCTCTTTATTTTTTATTCTCTTTATGGCAATTACTTCTGCTGGAGTGGAAAGGAGAAGAAAATGGAAATGATACTAACTTGGGTTGCTCGTCTCTCTCTTCCTTTTAAATTAAAGACTAGCATGATCTGTTTGGACTCAGCCACCCCTTGACTCAGAAAATCAGGCCTGTGTCCGTTGCATCCTTGGTTTTCCTAACTCACTGGTCAGGTTAGTGACTGGGCCAGGTTGACTTGGCCGACTCCCTAATCGACTCACCTGGTATGTAAACTATGTTCTGGGCCAGAAAAATCCAGTGGAACACCTCTTGCAGAACCAGAACCAAATTGGATGATGGAACTTCTTTATTAAGAAATCCTTGAATTCCTAATTAGTTTTAGTTCCCATTTTGCATGGATGGTGCCCTAGCAGGCCAAAATAATTGAACTAAATGGTAAGTTCTGAATTGCAGAGAAGGATGGAAAGATCAACTTCGGGCATCTTTTCTTTGAACCTAAAGCTGTATCCTGGTCGATATGAGGTACGTGATGTTGTGCATGTTCAATACCATTATGATTTTTTTCCTTTCGCGCTTGTGTGTGTGCATGCACGAACATACAGGGATAATGAGCCATTGAAATTAGTTGTACCCTATTATGAAGGACTATTTTGGTGGTACAGATCAAGTTTGTGGTGGATGGCGTTTGGAGAATTGATCCACTCAGACCTGTCGTGAATAACAACGGCTACCAGAACAATCTCCTAATCATCTCTTAATTCCTGTGAATACCACTTGTTACTGAATTTTTGGTGACCACCACATCCTGAGTATATCAATTTTTCACTATTCATTTTACCGTTAGCTGGTTTCTTTGTGTACTAACAGTACGTTACAGAAATAATCCATGATTATTTGCTCGTGTTGGGAATCTTCTCTTCCAAGAGTAGGGTGGAGGGAGTCAAAGATTGTGTGGAGTTTTGGGCTGAAATGTACTTTAGTGTTTAGGCAGTGTTATGGAAATGTTGTCTTGAAATGCGAACCACTCAATAGAGTCAATGCAACACTATGCCAAACCGGCAGTGAAATTCCTCTGCTACCTGAAATGCTAACCACTCAACAGTTTGTTGGTAGAGAATCCATTCTGCATTACACCTGTATTAGAGACTGAGCGATGACTAAAAGTGGCATTTTACAATGTTCCGTCTTGGAGTTGGTACTGTAAGTTTGGGTTTTCAGTTTGTACGTGTGGAGACCAATGTTGAGTAATCCAAACGGTTGATATGATGGGCCTGTGGATGGTTCATGCACCGAAAAATACTGGTATTGGAAGATCCTAGCTATAGAAAAGCTGGCCCCTTTCCAGTTCAATGTCAACTGTTAACTTATTTCCTTTCTTAAGCATCTATTTGTTGGGACATCAATGCAAGGGTGAGGAGTTTTCCATCTGGGGATTTTTGTTGCATGGGCAATCAACAGTGGTGACTATCATGTCGATGATCTGGATCAGCAAGCCCGATGTGGAAATCCTGGATGCCGGGGTTGTACTGTATAGAATTAGATTGACTGGTAATTATTGTTGTTTCAGGTCCCACCATTTGCGGGGTAAACAGTTTTGTGGATGGTCTTGATCGATTATATGTATGCAACATGTTAGAGGGCTCCCAAAGGCTACATACGCATGGCATGTGTATCTCAATTTAGGGATACATATTCCCGGCCCTACTGCATGTAAAAAAAAAAAAAAAACTGTTTATACTGCTGTGTGGCCATCTTATTTAGGAATTAGGATCATCCAAGCATCATGATTTATGTACAATCCATTGAATAGCCATCTATGGGGTGGGTGTGGTGAGTGTTGAAAGTCGGCGCGGAAGAGTGGGCCTTCAGGATCCGATGGTCTACACGATATGAGACCTCTACAAAGTTGAGGATGAATGGCACAGGTCAAGCAGTCCGCCTAACCACTAATGGAGCATATGGGTATAATCACCCATCTTATACTATGGTATAGATGGCTCCAAATTTCAATTTACGGCATCTCTTCTTCTCTCTTCAAGTTTTCTACTATTTGTAGTTGTTTGATTTCATCAAATGGTATTTTTCTCTATTTGTAGAAACGAGGATGAGAATGAGATTGGATAGAATAAAGTTTATTTCTATCTAATCCAACCTTTTTCCAAAGTCTCAAAAGAGAGAAGTGGGAAAGGTATGTGGGACCCACCCACCAGTGGTTGCTCCCATGTGGGCTTCACTGCCCATGTCCAACAAGGAAGCGGATTGTGCAGTGAGTAAACTCGGTGAGGTCCACTATGACGTCCTTATTCAAAGGCCAAATGAATCCACTTCGATTCCCGACTGACGTCCGACCTTATCCGCATCTGCAGTCTAACCTTATCCAGGGGAATGGTCCAAAGTTCTCTCCGAGGATTGTGTAGGCTAATCTGTGGTTGGCTTGGGATCCCGAGATATCCGTCGAGTATCTCGAGTGAATACCAATGCGTTACGAATCCTAATTCATCTACAATATGCATCTACTAAACTAGGAGGATCCCTCTACGTTACGATCTCTCCTCAAATATAAATAGGGGGATTCCCAATGGTGAAAGATACACACACATATTGTCTCTACCCTTAAACCATTTCTACTAGACTTAGATTCTTGACTTTGGCATCGGAGGGTCCTCTACTCTATCCAGGGTCTTCTTTGTCTTTTCCCTGTGTAGGTACTCGAAGGTCTAAAAAGGGTGGACCAGATTTTTACATCAACAGTTTGGCGTCGTCTGTGGTAATTGGCATCGAAAGTCATTCTCACTGCATCATAAGTTCAACAATGGTGAAAAGGAAGAAGAAAGCCCAGGCCTCCTCCGTCGTGCTCGATCTCGCACCATCGGAGCAGCCTAGCAGCCATTGAGATTCCACTTCTCAACAGCAGGCTGACTCCACTCTTACGAGGCAAGTGCAACAATCCTACAATAGGGGAGGACGACTGGACTCCCTCGAGCAACAAGTTGAAGCGTTGAATAAAAATATGAACTCTATGAGGCGGTTGTTGGAACAACTGCAGCCCCAGCCCATACAAGGGGTCGGGCAGGCACTAGAGTAAGTGGTCCAAGACCCCTCTCAGCCCTTTGATGCACCTGCTACCTCCCACAAAAGCCAACAGCTTGGATCAGTAAGGCCGGTGCCTTCTCATATCTTCGGTACTGTAGCCCTGCCCGCCTCCGACCTCTGTCACGAGCTGGAGAGGAAGAGGCGCGATAAGGCTCCCGAGGTAGCCGTTGAGGCAATGGCCGAAAATGGCGGACATGGGAAGCCGAGCTAAAGGACCTGTGTGGCCATATCGGCAACATGCGACAGGCCTACTGTGCAAATGCTCCAACTCCAGTGGAAGCAATACTGGAGGAAACCAAGCCTCCATTTACCATTAACATCATGCAGGTGCAGTCATCACCAAGGTTCCGCATGCCACAGATTGCTCAGTTCTCCGAAACTACCAACCCAGTCAAGCATTTGGAATCGTTCAGGGTCTGGATGGAACTCCATAATGCATCTACAACGGTCATGTACCGCGCATTTCCACTGACCCTAACATGAGCAACTCGGAAGTGGTTCAGACAGTTGAAACCACAGTTAATTAATTCTTTCTCCTAGCTCGGTAAAGTTTTCATCACTAACTTTATCGACATGAAGGAAAAATTTCGATTTACGGCACTCCATCTCTTCTTCTCTCTTCAAGTTTTCTACTATTTGTAGTTGTTTGATTTCATCAAATAGTATTTTTCTCTATTTGTAGAAACGAGGATCGAGAATGAGATTGGATAGAATAAAGTTTATCTCTATCTAATCCAACCTTTTTCCAAAGTCTCAAAAGAGAGAAGTGGGAAAGGTATGTGGGACCCACCCACCAGTGGTTGCTCCCATGTGGGCTTCACTGCAGTGAGTAAACTCGGTGAGGTCCACTATGACGTCCATTTTTCCAGATAATTTTAGGGCTTGAGCCCAAACATGAAGCATATACAATGTTCAAATGGAGTACGCCACAGGAAACAGTGACTTGAACTTCTACAGTTGAAAATTTCTTGGGGCCACAAATTTTGGATCAAGCTTGTATGTGTGTTTTCCGTTCATCCATGTCTGTATAATCTTATCGTTAGGTTGGATGACAAATAAACATCACCGTGGGGCCTAGCAAGGTTTCAACGGTGGAAATCATTATCCCCACTGCTTCCTGTGTATGATCCACTTGATCTTTGGATATGCTTCAATTTTGGGCTCAACCCCTTAAATTAAATGGAAAAATGGATGGACAGCGTGGATAGACATACATTCAAGGTGGGCCCAACCGAGTTTACTCAGTACGATTACTCAGTACGGAATCCCATTTCGTCCAACAAATGTTGTGCTTTCCTTCTTGCTGACTCACTAAGATGCCACTGATGTAGAATATTTGATCTTTATGGTATAGTGTCTATTAGGTGGGTCACATCTAATGGGATCCTGATATAGTGTCAGGTGATCTTTATGGTATCACCCATCCCTTGGGTGTCTCTGCTGTTATGCAATAGTGACATGTTAGCAGCAAAGAAAGTGTTGTTATCTGGAAGTTCAAACAAGTGTGATAATACAGCAAAAAATACACTAAACGCTATTATTGTGATATTATCTCCAGATTTTTAAAATATTAGACTATTTTAAAATATCACATTTTTATCACATTAATATTGTGAAATTAATTCGTGTAGTAGTAAAAACCTTGAGGAATTTGTTCTATAAATATGTATATTTGAATTTTAAATTAAATTATTAATTTACAATAAATATTTTAAAATATTTTTACAAATAATATTTTGAGAAGAACCTCAAAATTTGAAAATCTCTTGTGAAATTGTCGAGAAAGATTTGTCAAAAACATTTGCAAACACAGGTAATTTTTGTTATGGGGTAAAAATAGACTGACCTAGATAGGCAGATCAAGTCGAGATCTGGCCCAGCCCGATACGCAACAGAGGATGAGAAACCTGACCGCCGAATCAAGGAGAAAGGTTGGAAAAGGATGACACGACAATGGTCGGCCTGAAGGTCGGCCTTAAGACTCATGAAGAAGTTAAAGGCTACATAAATTAGACATCATAAAGATGTTCTGTAAAGATGTTCTTCCCAATTGAAAGGACAAGTCGACAACCAGGGAGGAGCTCATCCGACCTTATGCATTGTTACCTCTATTGTCTGACCTTATTCGAAGGCCAAATGAATCCACTTCGATTCCCGACTGACGTCCGACCTTATCCACATCTGCAGTCTAACCTTTTCCAGGGGAATGGTCCAAAGTTCTCTCCGAGGATTGTGTAGGCTAATCTGTGGTTGGCTTGGGATCCCGAGATATCCGTCGAGTATCTCGAGTGAATACCAATGCGTTACGAATCCTAATTCATCTACAATACGCATCTACTAAACTAGGAGGATCCCTCTATGTTACGATCTCTCCTCAAATATAAATAGGGGGATTCCCAATGGTGAAAGGTACACACACATATTGTCTCTACCCTTAAACCATTTCTACTAGACTTAGTGTAACGCCCTGAAAATCGGGGGTCGAGCATAAACTCAACTCCCGAGTTCCAGAACATCACTTATGCAACAAAATGAATGATGATTGAATGTTGACTGTATTCGTGCATTGAACATGAGTGAGATTAAGCCAAAACAGCATATCATACTCCAGAGACAGTTAAATTTGCAAGCGGAAGACTGTGATAGATAGATAAAATATATAAACTATGATGAGTCTCCAGAGTGTGATAACATTACCAGGTTAAATAATTACAAGTACAGTTCTAAAATATACCGAATGTGAGGAAGTGTAATGTCTCCTGTCCCAAGTACCATAGCCCCGTCAATACAATATCAGGTCTTCATTGACCTGCTAGAGAGATACAGATAGGAGAACTCCTCCTATCATCATAGAAGTAGTCCGGCTCTGCTTCACAAGCATCGCCATCACCTGAAACTCAACAAATCTGGTTGGTGTGTACAACACCGTCCCGTAACGTGGGAGTGAGTAGCTAACTCAATGGAACAATAAAGCATAGGTTAACATGTTATCAATTCAATCAAGCAGTAATGATAAAGCAGTACAAATCAAACAATTCTAACTACTCTTATTAAATGCGAGAATGAAATGACATGATGCTGTATGCCCTTGCCAAACCACCCTCAAGCGACATCATCTTACGTTCGCGAATGCTTAACTCCCTCAGTGCGCCACATCTACTAAGCACATGCGGTGCGATGATGATCATGATTACCGAGTTATTATTAGTCCATTTCAAACAGCAGTATTGGGAAACTAAGGTACCTCCCTTGTATCATTCCCAAACATGATCCATTCTAGGGTCGTCAATCCTAGCTAATCTCATACGATATTATGGTTTGAGAAGCGTAGTGAAGGCATCGCAAAGGGCTCGTCACCCGTCAGCGCGGATACAGATCTCATCGTATGCGGCTCAATTGCTGGCCGTCAGCTCAAGTACAGGTCTCACCGTACTCGACTCAATCACTAGCCGTCAGCTCGAGTACAGGTCTCACCGTACTCGGCTCAACTCATACTCTAGTTGCTGTGAAAGACTCGTCGCCAATCACAGACACTTGGAGTATACTCGAAGATACTACGGAGGATTCGTCGCCCGTCAGCACGAGCACAGGTCTCACCGTACTCGGCTCTCGCCGTAAGTATCGACAGCTCGAATACAGTGTCCCATACCACCGTATTCGGCTCACGAGTTTGGTTGCGCAATGGTCACTACGGGGAGGCACATGGCCCCAGCGTAGGCCGACAGCTCGACCACGGTGTCCCATACCACCATGCCCGGCTCATGCGTCTTAGCGGATCGAGGTACCATGGTTAAAAGGGGTTTCACTGGTAAGTTTGGTACCCTAGGTTCAAGCAGTAGCGTCCAAACAGGGTGAACATGCATAAGGCAGATCGGGTTACTTGACGAGCTCGACTAGCACGATCGCCCGTTGAGCTGCACGACATGAAGTGTATAAACAACTTCGTGTGGCCTAGCCACTGCCGACAGGCAACGCACGACTCGAGTTTGTCGAACACATCCCACGTGGCAAATGAATCTTAGCCACGAGTTCAATCCCGTTACCGATTGCCTGGGCCATAATCATAGCCCCAAACACAATCAATTGCAGATAGATAAAGCAGTAATGGATCAAGATTCAACTCATACAGTCAAGGTCTGGTATTATCCGTTTAGGGCTGTCAGGGCTGTTGCACGCACTCGTTGCTCCGCTCCCCCATCACCCATGACGGATCATACAACGTAAATATGGATTTAAACATATGCATTACATAGTTAAAATCATAAAGCAGTTGAGCATGTTATGAATCACAACACAAGCATGAGTTTGTACATGTTCAATTCCTAATCACACAACTATCAAAGGAGATCATACACATAGTTAAAAGAGGTTGAGAATCATATCTCAACACCCTTATACATTACAATTTGCTAACTACTACTCATTCAGACATTTCAAGAAACACTTAAACAAACATACATCAACATACATGACATATGTCGATCACATAGGCATTAGGCCAAATTCTTTCACTAGGGAGTTGCCCCAATCATAACACACGTACACCCACGACGGATAGTCATGGCAAGCAGAAACCCAAGTTCTATATTCAATCGGCTATTTCCACAAATACTTGGGCCACACATTTTAGCATATATAGTGTATATTGGCCGTGGCGTGACTTAGGGCAAATCCTTTCGTCAAAGGGGCATCGCCAATACATAAATCATGAATCCATGACAATTAGTCATGGCGAGCACGAATGAGAATTCCATACTCATTCAGTCATTTTCACAAACACTTAGAATACACTATTACAACATACATGGTGCATGTTAGCAAAACATGTATTAGGGCTATCCCATAGCCAAGCGAGTATTTTATCCATGTATAACATATTATTACAGCAAATAATCATGATAAATACATCTCCAAAATTTATACGTATACAGTATTTCCTAGGATACGCAATTTCAACATACATAGTGTATATAAGTAAAACATGTATTTAGGCGAATCCTTTCGCCAAATAAGTATTTTATCCCTATATCGTATATCCATACAACAAATAAACATGTCAAACACATTTTCAAAAAAAATACGTATACCGTACTTTCTACAAATACCTAGAGTATGTAGAATTCCATATTTTTCATCTTTAATCGAAATGGAAAACAGACAGCACTTTGTACATATGCAATTGCATGCAGATCATGAATCTATCATTATCTGACATTGAAAGCGTTGAAAACCATAACCTATACACCTAAAGTCCGCACCTTTTGTCGTAGAATCGTAACGGAGTTGATAGGTTTGCTAAGCTTCCGTATTCGGCAGTTTGGCAACCTATAGAACGAAATAGGTTAGCTATTTCACAACCTACAATAGTCTAAACCCCAAAACAAATTAGGGTTAGGGTTTCTTACCTAGAAACGGAGCTGGAATCGCCGGGAAAGCGATTAGAACGGAGCAGTAGAGCTCGTGGAGCGGCAGGGAAGGACAGCAGGGAGATTCTCCCACATCTCCCACACTTTCTCTCTCTTTTCCCTCTCTCAAATCCCAAATTCGTATGGCTGCCATGAGAGAGGGTTTAAGGTCCTTATATAGTCTCAAAACTCACCGAAATAGACTCCTGTTCAAGGGTTACTGCTAATATAGGTATTTCGTCACTTTTCCAGCTCAAAAGAGAGGTTCTGGTGGCCCTCCTTGAGTCAAACGTCAGACTTAAGCTCACCACACATGGATCTATGTGGGATTACGTTTTCGACTCGATCGGATTCCCAGATCGCACGTGGCGGACCACTTTCAGATCAACGGTCAGTGGGCCACGATCCGAAATTCCAAGTACATGTAAATGTTCCTGAAATTTTTCTTAATCCGAGGGTGTAATTTAGTCTGATTCTGACGGTCTGGTTGCTTAATACTGATGCGCAAGTGAATGGTGCCAGATCACTATTCCAGATATTTATTTTGTAAAGGGAATAGTGTTTTTCACACACCCTCGCTCCGGATCCAAACGAATGGCCGTGGGACATCGGCTGGACCTGATTTTTGAGATGATTGTCAAGCCCAGTGAGGCGGTCCTAGTTCCTTAACTTCATGTTAATCGGACTTCCGATGTGCGGTCTAGACCTAATACGAAGTTTCAAGTCATTCCCGAGAGTAGCCGGGAAAAGAGTTTGGTTCTAAACTTTAAGGTAACCTAGAGTCACTGATTTTGCAAGTTTTGGGTCTTGCAGATCGTATTTAAAGCGATTCCAACGGATTTCATGGATAATCGAGTTTTGCACTTAGTCAACTTTGTTAAATTTCTAAAGGATTTAATCCTAATTATTTTCTGGTTGAGATGGTACTTAGGCCTTTGTAGTTTGTATATAAAGTGATCCAAGTTTTACTACTTAGCTAGTTTAAGTTAGTGTCTAGCGCGAAAGTGCTTTGAAAAATTGAAAGCACAAGGTAGTGAAGGGTGGGATTTGTGAAAAAAAATTGGTTTAAGGAGCGATTTTAGACTGTGGGATTTAGTTTTGACAAGTTGGTAAGGTCTTAGGATCGACCCATTGCCTAAGGACGTCTAATCCCAGGTTGGCAAAAATCCGGGATGTTACACTTAGATTCTTGACTTTGGCATCGGAGGGTCCTCTGCTCTATCCAGGGTCTTCTTTGTCTTTTCCCTGTGTAGGTACTCGAAGGTCTAAAAAGGGTGGACCAAATTTTTACATCAACAGTTTGGCGTCGTCTGTGGTAATTGGCATCGAAAGCCATTCTCACTGCATCATAAGTTCAACAATGGTGAAAAGGAAGAAGAAAGCCCAGGCCTCCTCCGTTGTGCTCGATCTCGCACCATCGGAGCAGCCTAGCAGCCATTGAGATTCCACTTCTCAACAGCAGGCTGACTCCACTCTTACGAGGCAAGTGCAACAATCCTACAATAGGGGAGGACGACTGGACTCCCTCGAGCAACAAGTTGAAGCGTTGAATAGAAATATGAACTCTATGAGGCGGTTGTTGGAACAACTGCAGCCCCAGCCCATACAGGGGGTCGGGCAGGCACTAGAGTAAGTGGTCCAAGACCCCTCTCAGCCCTTTGATGCACCTGCTACCTCCCACAAAAGCCAACAGCTTGGATCAGTAAGGCCGGTGCCTTCTCATATCTTCGGTACTGTAGCCCTGCCCGCCTCCGACCTCTGTCACGAGCTGGAGAGGAAGAGGCGCGATAAGGCTCCCGAGGTAGACGTTGAGGCAATGGCTGAAAATGGCGGACATGGGAAGCCGAGCTAAAGGACCTGTGTGGCCATATCGGCAACATGCGACAGGCCTACTGTGCAAATGCTCCAACTCCAGTGGAAGCAATACTGGAGGAAACCAAGCCTCCATTTACCATTAACATCATGCAGGTGCAGCCATCACCAAGGTTCCGCATGCCACAGATTGCTCAGTTCTCTGAAACTACCAACCCAGTCAAGCATTTGGAATCGTTTAGGGTCTGGATGGAACTCCATAATGCATCTACAACGGTCATGTACCGTGCATTCCCACTGACCCTAACATGAGCAACTCGGAAGTGGTTCAGACAGTTGAAACCACAGTCAATTAATTCTTTCTCCTAGCTCGGTAAAGTTTTCATCACTAACTTTATCGACATGAAGGAAAGACTTAAACCCACCTTTCACCTCCTCCATATCATCTAAAGGGAAGGTGAGCTGTTGAAAGTCTACATCAAGCGCTTCAACCTTGAGGCGATGCAAGCACGCGCACATTCTGAAGAAATTGCTCTGACCGCGATAATGGGAGGCTTGAGAGATGAGAGGTTTCTCTTCTCATTAGATAAGAACCCCCCGACAACAATGGCCAACCTTTTGAACAGAGCACATAAATATTCGAATGTCAAGGAAGCTTCTAGCCTAGAAAGACCACCCAAAACAAGGGAATAGCCGCCAAGGACCAACGACCTAAGCAAGAGCTCGGCTCGGCCAGTGGAAGAAAAAGGAGGGACGACCAACAGCGAGAAACCCATCCCCCGAACAAACGGGCCGATAGCAGGTTCAGTACATATACTCCCCTCAACCAGACGTCTGAGCAAATTTTTATGGAAGTCTGAGGCAAGTGTATCCTCAAATGGTAGAGCAAGATGAAGTCTGGTGCTGACAAATGAGACAAGCGAAAATATTGTCATTTTCACCGAGACCACGGTCAGTCGACAAACGATTGTTTCGACCTTAAGAAAAAAATTGGAGCGCTCATCCGTAACGGGTATCTTCGAGAATACATCAACAAAAGAGGGGATCAAGCTAATTTAAAGAATGAATAGCCCATTAATAATGAACCAACCAGAGAAATCCGCACTTTCTTCGGTGGACCGACCAACGAAGGGGACTCAAACCGGGCTCGAAGGGCTTACACGAGGAATATCAGCCACTCCAGCTCAAGCAGCAGATCCTTGCCACCAGTAGAGCCCCAAAAGAGAAAAAAAAAAGTAATATCTTGCAGTTTGACCTTTACTGAAGAGGACGCCCAAGGAGTCTATCATCCCCACAACGATGCACTTGTGGTTACGATGACTATAGCTAATCGCAAAGTGTTCCAAATCCTGGTGGACACTAGAAGCTCGGCCGACATCCTCTTCGTCAATGCGTTCGACAAGATGGGAGTTGGACGGTCTCGACTTTGAGCCATTAAAACTCCCCTGCTTGGGTTTGCAGGAGACAGAGTCACACTGGAAGGCTCTATTCAGCTTCCACTCATCGCCGGAGATGGGCAAAACCAGGTAACCACCATGATCGACTTCTTAGTGGTAGACTGCCCATCCGTCTATAATGCCATTTTTGGCCAACCTTCCCTTAATGCTCTACGAGCCGTAGTCTCGACATATCACCTCGCAATGAAATTCTCAACCAATTAAGGGGGACCAATACGAAGCTCGACAATGCTACACCATGACACTGAAAGCTCAACAAACAATGATGGTTACCTCCCTCGATCCCCGAGAAGATTCGAGTGCAAGGGGATGCCCCATAGAGGACCTCGTGCTTGTCCCACTCGATAGTTTGAATACTACACGAACAGTTCGGATCGGGTTGTCCCTGACACCTCCGTTACGAGACAAAATTGTGGATCTCCTTCGGCAATACACCGATGCATTCGCATGGTCTCATCAGGATATGCCCGGCATCAACCCGAAGGTCATCGTCCATAGGCTGAACGTTGATCTCGACCACCGACCGATCAGACAGAAACGTGGGCCGCTCGATCCCAAATGGTATGCCATAATCAGAGAAGAGGTTGAAAAGCTCCTCAAAGCTGGGTTCATAGAGGAGATATACTACCCGGACTGGATAACCAACGCGGTTTTGGTTAAAAAGCCAAATGGGAAGTGGCGGGTCTATGTCGATTACATCAACCTAAACAAAGCCTGCCCCAAAGATAGTTTCTCTCTCCCTAAAATCGATTAGCTCGTCAATAGCACTGCAGTACTGAGCTGTTGAGCTTCATGGATGCCTATTCAGGTTACAACCAAATTGCGATGCACTCGTACTACAAGCAAAAAATGATTATCATCACCGACAAAGGCCTTTACTGCTACAAAGCATGCCTTTCAGGTTGAAGAACGTCGCAACCACCTATCAAAGGCTTGTCAACAAGACGTTCACCCACCAGATCAGGTAATGAATGGAATTTTATGTAGACAACATGCTCGTTAAGAGCATTAAGGCTATAGATCATGTATCCGACCTCGAAGAGATGTTTGTAATCCTTCGAGACTACCAGATGAAACTGAATCCGAGCAAGTGCACCTTAGGAGTTAGCTCTGAAAAATTTCTCGGAGTACTAGTAAGTCAGAGAGGAATCGAAGCAAACCTCGATAAAATCCAGGCCCTGCTCGATATGAGCTCGCCAAAGATGACGAAAGAAGTCCAGTGCCTTACAGGACAGATTGAGGCATCGAACTGCTTCGTGTCTCGAGCTACAGATAAGTGTCTTTCCTTCTTCAAGCAATTAAAAGGGAAACCAATGGTGGAATGGTCAGAAGAATGTGAGCTTCTTTTCAGCAACTCAAGCAGTATCTGAGATTGCCGCTGTTGCTCTCAAAGCTCAAGCAAGGAGAACCGTTGTTGCTGTATTTGGCAGTCTCAACTGCGGCAGTTAGTTCAGCCTTGATTAGGAAACATGAAGGGAAACAACTCCCGATATATTATGTCAGTAAGGCCCCGATCTCCGTCGAGACCTGGTATTCAGACATGGAGAAACTAGCACTGGCCCTAGTCATTTCATCCCGACGTTTACTGCCGTAATTTTAAACCCACACCATCATCGTTCTGACTAATTAATCTCTCTGCTAAGTGTTGCAGAAGCCTGAAGCCTCGGGAAGGCTGATAAAATGGGCAATCGAGCTCAGCGAGTTTAACATCTAGTACAACTCCGAACAACAATCAAAGGTCAAGCAGTGGTTGACTTTATTGCTAATCTCTTTCCTGGGCACGACCAAGGATCCGATTTGAGCAATTCACTAGAGCTGAAATCTAGTCCGAGCAACTCGCCTGAGCCAACCTTGGTCGAGTCCGACCAATCGATGTGGACGTTGTATGTCGATGGCTCATCCATTTCTCAAGCCAGTGGGGCCGTATAGTTTTGGAAACTCCATACACACATGCGTGCAGTATGCCTTAAGATTTAGATTCCAAGCATTCAACAATGTCACAGAGTATGAAATGTTTCTAGCAGGCTTAGGTTGGCAGCCGTCATGAGAGCCCAACATCTTCAAGTTTACAGTGACTCACAGCTCGTTGTTAATCAGATATCCGACGAGTATCAGACCAAAAAGGAACGCATGAAAGCCTATCCACTGAAAGCCAGAGAAATGATCGGTAGGTTTCAGAAATGCAACATTGGCCTAATTCCTCGAGCAGAAAACTCTAAAGTAGACATGTTGGAAAAGCTGGCTACTGCAGTCGATGATGATATTCCAAGGTCGATCCCAATCGAATTCCTTACCGAACCAAGCGTCAACGAACCTGCCCCAGTTACGATTCTTCCGATAAATTTAGGGCCGACCTGGATGGATCTGATCATTGACTTCCTCAAGGATGGCAAGCTACCCCAAGATCGCTCAGAAGCACGTAGACTACAAACAAGGGCAACTCGCTTCACCATGGTTGGGGACATCTTATATAAAAAGGGATTCTACCTTTCTTATCTTAGATGCCTCCGATCCGAGGAAGCCAAGTACGTCCTGAAAGAAATCCACGAAGGCATTTGCGGGAATCACTCTGGTGGCTAAGCTTTGGCTCACAAGGTCGTTCGACAAGGGTATTCTTGGCCAACCATTCAAGCCGATGCTCAACAATATACCCAAAATGCGACAAATGCCAACGCTTCTCAGTTATACCTCGGCAACCACCCGAACGGCTGACCCCTATGGCCAAACCATGGTTGTTCGCTTAATAGGGAATCGACATCATCGGCCCCCTGCCGACCTGCAAAGGATAGACCAAGTTCGCAGTGATTGCGGTCGATTACTTTACTAAATGGGCTGAGGCCGAACCCCTGGCAAAGATTACCGAGCAAAAAATCATGGACTTCTTCTGGAAGAACATCGTGTGTAAGTATGGGGTCCCTCACGTGATCATTTCAGATAATGGTAAGCAATTCAATAATAAACAGTTCTGAGGTATGTGTGAGAACCTTGGAATTCATAATGTTTATTCATCGCCACGCCATCCATAGGCCAATGGACAAGTCAAGGCAGTCAACAAAACCATTAAAAATCATCTTCGGACGAAGCTAAAGAAAGTCAAAGGGTCATAGGCTGAAGAACTCCCCCACGTTCTCTAGGCATACCGAACTACGCTCGAACAGCCACTAGGGAGACCCCCTTTTCCTTGGCCTTTGGTGCCAAAGCCATTACCTCGGTCAGAATAGGACATTCGACAGCTCAGACTTGCTCCTACGACAAACAACAAAATGCCATGCTAATGGCATTAGACCTTAACCTCATCGCGGAAAGAAGAGAGCAAGCTAGGGTCAAGATCCCGATCCGACACAGCAGGTCGCCCGTTTTTTATAACCCCAAAGTAAAGACAAAAAGATTCCAAGCCAGAGACTTGGTTCTCCACAAAACCTTCTAAAACACCAAGGAATCCAGCTTAGGAACCTTGGGACAAAACTGGGAAGGACCTTATGTAGTAATGAGCACAAGCTAACCTGGATCATATCGACTCAAGGACTTGGAAGGCCAGCTTTTGTCACATTCATGGAACGCTGAACACCTCAAGATCTACTATGCTTAAAGGGCCAACCTGCCCCAAGTACGAGATCTACTATGTATAGTCCGCATTCGAACTAGTATAATAAAACTCTGAAGCCCACCTTCTAATTCTTATATCTACAAATGGTTGTCTACTGAATGTCTATTGAGGGCTTCTCATGGCATTTGGGAAGAACAACCCCCATTAATGCGCCGACCCTCCAAAGAGAGGTTGGGCCATACGCTACTGTCATTCACTTGTCCAACCTACGAAGAACTACTAAGGGTTCCCCTTGATACAAGGAGAAGAAGAGTCCAAACCGACTGCTCGGCCCTTAATAAAATGGTCGGATATACGACGATTATAACAACTAAGGGGTCGAAGAATCGACCTACATACTTAGAAAAAAGTTATGAACGAACGAAATGCTAAAAACTTGATTGTATTGATAAAGCTCTGGAGAGCATAATACATCGGGTCTACAAAAAAGAAAGGGAGAAACCATACAAAAAGAAAAATGAAAAGAACTGGCTACTAGGGCTCGGGGGGCTGCTCGACAGGTGCTTCCTCTGGAGATGCCTCAAGGTCAGAGTCGGCCTCCTCAAAGGTCGAGAGATCAAGATCTGAATGTTCCTCATTCACATCCTCGAGGCACTTTTCATAGCCAGGGTTGTACAAAGCGTCTCTGTCCTCTAAGAATAACTTGAAGGACTTGAACTCCTCAACAACGGCTACCCGAGCTGAGGAGATAGCTACCTGGGCTTCCTTGAGTTTCACCTCCAAGGTGCGCTACAGCCCCACATTATCAGCCTTCCACTGCGCCACCCTCTCTGAAGCCTCGGCTAGCAACTTCTTAGTTGCCTTCAGCTCAGCCGCAGACTCCATTGCCTGAGTCTCCATAACAGAGCGAAGTTGCTCAGCCTTAAGACGGGTTCGCTCGGCTTCGATCCCCTTCCGTAGCTTCCCTGCTTCTGCCTCCTTCACTTCCTCCTGCAAATGCAAGAGTTCGTGGTGAACGTTCAGCAATCAAGGACTGAACTGCAAAAAAAAAAAAAAAAAAAAAAAAAAAAAAAAAAAAAAAAAAAAAAAAAAAAAAAACGTGGGGAGATGTCAGAACAGGACAAAAGAAGAGCAACAACAACTTGAGAATAACTTACCCCAAAAAAGGTCTTTGCCAACTAACCAATGGTCCCTTCGTGCGGCGCATTTAGTCAATGAGTGAATTCGACGTCAGAAACATGGCGCTTCACCAAGGCAGAAGTTGCTCCAAAGTCCTTCTCGCTGACTTAAGAGCACCCCAACTCTTGCCGCCAGCCGACAAGCCCCCTTCTTGGGGCGTAGGAAGCTCTGCGAGGTCTCCGCAGCCTCCTGGGCCTCTGCGGGATGAGCTTCCTTGACTGAGGTCATCTCAATAGCCCCTTCAAACATAATGGAGATGGGCACCGAGGTTGGTGCCTCATCCGCGATCTCCACGCCCATGGAAGATGAAGGACCAACCCTCCCTTTGCTCTTGGAGATGCTCTTCTTCTTTGGGGCTACACCCCTGAGAAGAGGTGCCTTGCACTTCGGGGCTGGCCGAGCTTCAGGCATGTCTGCACCAACGAAAACAAAAGTTGGCAACAAATTCATGCAATCTCTAAGTCCTACGGTCGATTAGGATTTGTACCCGTTAATTCGGATTCGAGACCTAACTTAAGCAAGAGCTTGGGTTGAAGGAGTTTCCTCCAAGATCTCGAGTCCTCCTTTAGCGACCTTGCTCTAGCAATCCGAGCAAGAGCTTCAGGCCCAAGCATGGAAGGGAACTTGGGAATAACTGCAGAAGGAGGTGTACACGACCAATTTAGAATATCAAAGGCAACCAAGTACTGAAAAGAGGGAAAGAGATTAAGTTCGGACGATACCGACCTGGATCAGAGAAGGAAGTCGGGACCCAAGAGCGATGCCCAGGTATTCCTAGCACTTCCCAACCTCCTGAAGCCCAAAATCACTTTTTCTTCCAGTTCTTATTGGAGGTCGAAACATCCATGACCAAGGCTTTCCTGGTTCCCTGCCAAGAAGAAAAGTAATACCAGCCAACATGCAGGGGGTTGGATTTCACTTGGTACAGATGAAGGAACTTGCTCACAGTTAGCTCAGACTAATCAAGCTCGGACCAGAGAACGAAGCATCCGACCAATGATCTTCATGCATTGGGGATCAACTGTCCTGGAGCCATCCCCAGATGAGCGAGCATCCGCCTTACTATATTTTGGAGAGAGAGCCTAAGGCTGCACTGGAGGGTGACCTGGAAAATGGCCACTTCTCCCTTGAGAGGGTTATTGGGAAGCTCGCCCAGTGAGGAACTCAGAGTACCATTGAGTTTGGTACATGATACCCTGACTTGATTCTCACTAGGTCGGCCTCCGTCAAGATAGACTCCACAGGTCCTTTCTTCTCATCCTCATCCTCCTCAGCCGAGGACCCGACGAGCCATTCTTCTACCGAGAAACCCTCCCCCGTTTCGACTGGACGGTTCGCCGGGGATCTTTCAAGTACCCGCGATGCCTACGACATCCTAAATTCAATGTCGCTAATCATCAACAGGGGAGATGGCAGATTCAACATGGGGCGGAGATTATCCACCCCACCATCAACACCTGAGGTCCCCTCTCAAGAACTTGGGGTTTCCAGCATGGCAGTCAGTCCAATAATGCTGAAAAACCGTTGTACAGAGAAGAAGATAAAATGGAGGGGAGATTAGGAATGGAGCTCACCAGGAGCCTAATGCAGCATAGTCGCCGAAAATCACCTTTTGCCAAAATCGAAATGAGTCAAAGGCAGGGAGAGACAAACAAAGCTCACTTGAGGGTTAAGGCTTCCCTTTTATTGGAAAGCCATGTGTATGAGTGTTTAATGCCCCTCATTAATGTGAGGTTGTACAGCACCTCCTTGACTCCCCCGTTTTGACACGTGGTGCATCCCCACTCGCCACACATCTTCACTACTGAGGACAGGCCACGTGTCGCCTTCCCCTTGGTCTGGTACCGAAAAAACGGCCTGACAAATCACATTGCCTCGAGCCACGACACACCACCTCGATAGTGTCGTATCATGATTACTGATACACCTCGATCCTCACGCCTGCCACCTTATTTAGCATTAATGGCGGAATGACCCGACCTGACTGCGTCCAACCTACTTTTCAAGCCTGTTTCGCCGACTTGAAAGTAGGGGGGCTTACTGTTATGGAGGAAAAACGGACTGATCTAGATAGGCAGATCAGGTCAAGATCTAGCCCAGCCTGATGCGCAATAGAGGATGAGAAACTCGATCGCTGAATCAAGGAGAAAGGTCGGGTAAGGTCGACACGACATAAGTTAGCACAACCATGGTCGGCCTGAAGGTCTATTGGGACTTATGAAGAAGTTAAAGGGTACAAAAATTAGACATCACAAAGATGTTTCGTAAAGTGTTCTTCCTAATTGAAAGGACAAATCAGCAATTAGGGAGGAGCTCATCTGACCTTACGCGTTGTTACCTCTATTGTCTGACCTTATCCGAAGGCTGGACGAATCCACTTTGATTTCCGATTGACGTCTGACCTTATCCGCATCTACAGTACAACCTTATCCAAGGGAACGGTCTGAAGTTCTCTCTGAGGATTGTGCAGGCTAATCCGCGGTTGACTTGGGATCCCGAGACATCCGCCGAGTATCTTAGGAGAATCTCAATGCGTTATGAATCCTAATTCATCTGCAACACGCACCTACCAAACCGGGAGGATCCCTCTACGTTACTATCCCTCGTCAACTATAAATAGGGGATTCCCAATGGTGAAATGTACGTACACATACTGTTTCTACCCTTAAACTACTTCTACTAGACCCAGATTCCTGACATTGGCATCAAAGGGTCCCCTGCTCTAGCCAAGGTCTCCTTTGTCTTCTCTTTGTACCGGTACTCGATGGTCTAAAATGGGTGGACTAGATTTTTGCATCAATAATTTTAATGCCCGTGTCTTTCATAAACATGGACGATTTTGGTGTCACGAAACTGGTTAAAAACAATTAAATCAAGGAGTTTTTTTTGTTGCTACATATATTTGTTCATGACACATGCATGCATGACCGTTAAGGCCTTGATGCCAAAATCCAGCTTGATCCGCAACTCTGGTAGGTCAGGGTGTGGGCTCTGTAGTTTGTTTATATGCCATCTAACCCATTTATCAGGAATTCCCCACTTGGGTAAGTGAGCATTTAAAAAATTAGGCCATTTGACAACTTGGGTGGGCCAAACCGAAGGAATACATAGGCTTTAAGCATGATTTCAGATTTCTCCTTTTTTTTTATTGTCCTACCTGAGTTTTGGACTCAAGAATTATTTTCACATGAACCGTGAAAATAAGGAGGTTCAAAAGATGCATGCTTTGGATTCCACTTAAAACATCATTGGTCGGCCCCTCATAGCCCGAACGTAGACTATGGTGCCTGCGTATTATACTCTATTCTGCCAGGTATATAAGTTTTTCTAATCGCGCAGGAATGAACGGTTGTCCAACAGCCACGTGGCTACCAAATTACGTGACGGCCTATCTTCTTCCTTTTTTCTTTTTCTTTTTTTAAAAGAGAATACCCATTTACTTTAATAATTAGATTGGACGGTGGTGGCCGATCAAAATGAAATTAAAAACAAAGTTGATTTGGATAATGAGAGGAAAAAAAAAGAAAAAAAAGTAGTAATTATATCCCATGATGATTTTCACCGATGATAAAAAAGATTCACCCTTACCATACACCAGGCATGAGAAATGATCCCATGGTCTCAACACTGCGAGTTATTGTGGGTTCACATGATATATGTATATGATGTGTGTTTTCTCTTCATCATGACGCAAAAGGCTTTAATGAACTTGATATTTGCGTTTTCCCTTCATTCAGGTCGTGTGACTAGATGCAAATAAGCATCATGATCGGCCATTAGAAGGTTTCAACGGTAGGCATTCAATCCTCACTGCTTTCTCTAGTGTGGTCCACTTGAGATCTGGATCTGCCTCACTTTAGGGCTCATGCCCTAGACTGATCTGGCAAAATGGATGGAAGGTGTGGATCTTACACATACATTATAGTGGGGCCCACAGAATATCCAAGCCTCAAAAGAATCCCCCGAGAGAAATTCGGTGTATATACACGTGAGGAAGTACCTATATGTACTTCTCTTTTTAAAATTTAAAAAATTTCAACTGACGTCAGCTTACATCAGCGCCTGTCATGGACTACTAATAACGCAAGGCACCAGAATCTCTGTGCCTTCGACACAGACGATCTGCACTCAAAACTGACCGGTGGGATTACAACGGTTTAGGTGGGATGGGATTCAAAAAATATAATTATTACCCATTAATCCCATCCCACCTAATCCCTTCTAATCCCACCGCCCAAACTGACCTTTAAAATATCGCTTTCCTCTCTCCCTGATTATTCCATTGGGATTTATTTGATACTCTGGCAGAGTGTGATAGTTCCTAATCAGCCAACTCAGAAATTGTACACGTAGCATATGATAAGTAAGTTTAAACTATTCAAATTATGAGAACAACTGTAGATGAGCCATATCTAAATTGCAGATTGACTAAGTGCTCACAATCTCATATAAATTAGCATTGGTTTCATGAAGCTAAGAGCACTGAATATTTTTTATATTGACTATCTAGTGACTGTCCATCAATTAATCAGTCAGGAATGATTTTAACCATTTAATTTATGTTAGTAAGATTCCATGTGTGTCATTTCGTACTGCGGTGTATTAACCATCTTACTCTACCAGAGTATCAAATAAATCCCAATGAGATTCTCATGTCGTTAATTCAGTTGAAAAGTCCACGCCCTTTTTTTCCAATTTTAAAAAGTCTTCCCCATGATATTAAGAGAAGTCTATCATGTAATGATACAACACTTTTCAAACTTGAGTGGGTATTGATGTTAGGCTCTTGAGTGAGACTGTTAAACAAAAGCCTAGTATCCCACATAGAATTAATTGGAACCGTTCATTTCGTATACCAACCAAAGATGGTCGACATTTTAATACTCATGGGTATTGGTGGATATAGATATTTGAAATGGAGCACTAAAAGCAAAGATGTTAATGGGCGGGATTTTAAAGGGATGAGGGCAAGAAAGTGACGATGCGGATCCTCCAATTGATGTGGTTTTTTTATTTTTATTTTAAAGTCATGAGGCATCCAAGGTGGGGTCCACTGATGAGTGGTCCTAGTTCCTCTTTCTTCGGATGTGTAGCCGTATGATAATTAGGGTGGTTCACGAGTCAAGCTAGCTCGAAAAGCTCGCTCGACTCAACTCGAGTCAGCTCGGATGGACTCGGCTTGAATGGCCGATTCGAGCGGAGCCAAGCTAATTATTTGAAGCTCGAGTTGAGTTCAATCCAACTTCGATCAGGGGGCATTTCAACTCGACTCGACTCGAAGCTCAAACTCGAGCTCGACTCGGCTCGATTAATAAACATTATTATATATATATATATATATATATAAGTTTTAAGTTTAAACTTAAAAATAAAAATAAAAATAAAAACAAACACTAGAGTTTCTACCTGACCGCACGCACCCCCTTCCCTTTCCCTTTCTTTTCTTTCTCTGCCCACTGCCAGCCGCACGCCCGCCCCGACCACCACTACCAGTTTTCATTTCAGCTCCACAATAGTATGATTTCAATATCTTGAGATCTACTTCTTAGGTGAGAAACCCAAGAAATTCGAGATGAGTTCTTCTCAAATTTGTTAGAGCTTCAAGGAAATCCAATGATCTGATTGGCTAGAGTTCTTTATTTGGATTTTTGATATGTGTTCTGCTCTGTTTCTTTTCTAGTACTTAGATTTCTGCTGGTGGAAGAAGATCAAGAACAGATCGGTTCTTACAAGTTTCCTCATCCGATTTGAAGCTTTGTTTGATTTTTTCATTGGGTTTTGCTTTGATTCTCTTAAGATTTTTGAATTTTTCATCAATGGAGGAGGATCAAGAACAGAATCCATTACTCTCTCACCCAACAAGCTTGAGCTCGACTCGAGGTAAGCTCAACTCGAGGTAAACTCGACTCGACTCGAACAACTAGCTCGACTCGATAGCTTTGGCAAACAAGCCAACCTTCAATGTTGAATTCGAGGCCAAGCTCGAACTCGAGTACATCATGGACAAGCCAAGCCAAGCTTGGCCCACCTCGACTCGGCTCAATGCCCACCTCTAATGAGTTCGAGGCGGCTTTTTCTGATGTTCCAACATTAAGATGGACAAATGACTTGAGGACAGGAAGTTATATGTCTTTATCTAAAATTTAACATGAAAAGATGGCTGGCTGAACGTTTTTAAGAAGATATATTTTTATGCCTTTAAGGAGAGTTTTACTTTGAAAAAAAAAAAAAAAGAAAGAAGACAAAATGCCTTACAATTGGCATTTAAGTGTTTTATTTTTTAAGTTCCACTAAAAAAGTTTTTTAAAAATGCCTTAAGAAGAAGCATTTAGATGCATTTATTTACAATTTAACATGAAAAGGTGATCATGTCTCAAGAATCGGCATTTTGATATCTTCTAAATTCTTAACATAAAAAGAGAGATAAATGCCTTAAAGTTTGTGTAGACACTTTATCCTAACCAACTAGTGCACTTATCTTGAACTTGAATAGATGACTTGAGCTTGAACTCCTTATGGCGTGTTTGGGCAGACGCATTAAGATGGGTTACGACGGATGGGATCACGTGATCCTGTGTGCCCATCCCACGTGCTCGTTTGCGTCGCGTGGGATCTGGAATTCATCTCTATCCCATGGTCTTTATAACTCGTGTACGGTGGATATCGATGAGATATCCCATCCCACCTCTCTCGTCTCCTCGAGCCCACCAATCAAATCCCGTGGGATTTCAGCCTACCGTCTGCTACTGGATTTTGGCGTATACGGAGAGAGGAAACGGCATCGCCGCCAGCAGCATCCCTTCCCAGCTATCAGGTACATACTAGCAGAGATGAAATATCTCTGGTATGGGCTTCGGTCAGTGACAACCATCACCGGGTATTTAGCCATGATGCATGTTGTCGATCTCCATTCATCGCCCCACGGGGAGAAGGTAAGCTCTGGTCTCTAGATGCGGTTTGCCGTTCTTGTATAAGGTATGTCTCCCTTACCCTGATTTTCCCCCAATCGTCTCCTAGTTAAGGATTGGCCGTTTTAGGAATTTATGTTGTTATCTAGACTTCGAGCGAATGTCGTCCCGTTTTCAAAACTTGTAATCCTTTTGATGAATCCATGTTTGGAATTAATTTCTTTGTAATTGCAAGTAGTCGAGTTCTAAAAATCCATTCGACTGCCACATGCATTGTAATGTGAAGGTACAGCCGTTGGATCTGTAGCTTCGCATGCATGCACGATAAACGCCTCTTTTGGCTGAGAGGAGGACTTGGATTCAAAACGGATTTGGGTATGGAATCCATCATAAACGGACTTTACACAGATACCATAACGTCAGTGGGTATTTCATATGGACGGTTCGGATGACACAGATACATCGTTGTGGGTCCCACAAGCACCGGCCACTACCTACAGACAGTTTGGATTGGGTGTGGTAGCCAACGCATTTTGGGCCAGAGCATCCCTTCCCAGCGAACGGCTAATTCTCCAGTCCGGTATGGGACCACTCGGACGTCTAAACGCGGCAGGTGTGGGATCAATTGGATTAAAATCCAATCCCATCTCCATCCAAACAGGATAGCTCACATGATCCCAGGATGGCTGTGACAATCCAAACAGGCATGTGTTTTGGTCCCAGGATATGAAAATCCCATTGGACGCCCGACCATCCACTGACACCACCATCATTACCTTAAAACCCATCCCATCCCTCCTAATCCCATGGGATCGATCCGGCCAAACACGCCCTTGGGAAGCTTAATTATCCATCCAACCCATAACCCAAAATCATAATAAGGCCCAAAGTCCTAAGGAATTGTTGCATCTCAGTTTTAAATTCGATCGAGTGTGATATGTACGGGCATGCTAGAACCGACTGTGCAACTCAATTCCAACCGAACAACTTTGACCTTAAGCATCAAGATAGGAAAATACGCCAAACTTGACAGTATATGACCGAGATATGGGGAGATTGGCCACCTATTTAGCCACTCGTAAGTTGTTTAAGATGATTGGGTGATTATCGGAGGGTAGGTTTCATCCTCCGAAAATGGGTTGCAACTTGAAAAGATTACTTGAGAGCTTGGACCCCTTAGGAAGCTTAATTACCCATCCAACCCATAACCCAAAACCATAATAAGGCCCAAAGACCTAAGGAGCTACTGAACTTCAAGGGAAAATTTAAAGCTTCACACATTGCTGCACAAACTTATTTTGATAATTTGGGACCACAACATATCTTTGAGAAATTATCACAAGCTATTATGACCAAAATGTACAAAATTACAATTGAGAGGCAATAGTATTGCCACCCAAACTTATTTCAGAAGTTTGAATGCACAGAGGCAATAGTACAAAACTACACGTTTGATGATTCAAGAAATGGTGAAGATTGTTGTTTTTTAGATGTCTTAAATTTATAAATTCAACACTCTATCGATGACAAGTTCGATGTCATCGAGTTTTTTCAGATTAGGTTGCTAGACATATTGGGTGTCATTATGATGACATCAAGGAGTGTTTGATGGCATCGAAGGTCAAGTTCGATGTTATTAAAGATGGGTTGATGCAATCAAGAATTTCTAGAATTCCATATTTTGTCTCTGGACAGTTTTAATGGTGTTTCGATAACATCGAAGTGAGTTTGATGACATTAAAGGTTAAGTTTGATGACATCGAAGTCTCATCGAAGGTGTCATCTAACGTATGCGCAAAGTTGCAAATATGCGAGATTTGTTTCCGATTTCGATTGAAATTCTTCTAAAGGCTATATATTTGGGTGTAATTGAGATTGTGAGATATCTAGGGATTTCAAATTCATTCTAAGAGTTTCAAGGGTGTAGCTTTGGGATTGATTCGAGGTTGTTCGGATCGGGTAATCTCTTTTCTCTTGTAATTTTTTGCCTTTATAGTGCTTACTATCGCTTTGTGCTGTTGTTTTTTCCTACAAGGGTTTTTCCACGTTAAATCCACTATGTTTGCATTCTGTTTACTTGGTGTAATTGAATTACTCTACTTAATTCATCTTTGTGTGCTTCCACAGTCCCTCAACATACTAAAGGTACTTAAAATCATGATATATTTTATATGCCTCTTGTAAATTCATTAATTGCCTAATACATATGCATTGACTCATGTTGCGCAGCATGAACCGAGATCCAATCTCCGGTCTCACCCACAAACGATAAACAAAAAGAAATATAATCTAGAAGAAGAATCAAAGCATTCCAAACCAAACCACAAGACAGGATATACATGGAAAAACCCCAATAAGAGTAAAAAAAACCACGTGTGCAAACTTTCACTATGAAGAAAACGAGATTACAGGCAATATACTAACCTTTTCCCTTTAGATGTATAGAGAAAACCATTTGCCCACACTTTAGAATAACCCCCATAACCCTAAAAAAGCCCTAAGGACCTCTATTTATAGTTTAGGCAACTTTCATTTCGCACCTCTGCGAAAACCGTCTCAAAAATCCACAGTCCGTGCAAAATCTGGAAATGTATCTGCGTAATCTCGACTGGTCAAGTATGGGCCTCGATTGGTCGAGTACCTCGGAACCAAAAAACTGATGCTCGCTGGACTTTGAGTCGAGATAGCCCTCGACTAGTCGAGTGGGCCACTAGACCGGTCGAGCAGGGCACTCGACTGGTCGAGCAGCCCTGTCCAGATGTGGCTCCATATCTCAACAATCTTCCACTTAGAGGCACATCACTGTAAACTTTCGTCTTCTACATCCGGAGTACATCACCTCCCCGTCTTCAAGCTTGAAGACCAATCAAAGTTGAACAGAGCTTCAGCTCTCCCATGTGACCGCCTTGGTCAACATATCCGCAGGATTCTCACTTGTATGAATCTTCTCTAGAGCAATCGATCCATCTTCCAGTAACGAACGTATGAAATGATATCTGATGTTAATATGCTTAGTCCTTGAATGAAAGGCTGAATTCTTAGCCACGTATATTGCACTCTAACTGTCATTGTACAGCTTGCAATCTGCTTGCTTCTTACCCAACTCATCTATGAAACCTTGCATCTACACCATCTCCTTGCACGCTTCTGTAACTGCAACATATTCTGCTTCCGTTGTATTGATAGATACTATCTTTTGTAACTGAGAGACCCAACTGACTGCAGCACTACCCAGAGTAAAAATATAACCCGTAGTGCTTCTTCTACTGTCGATATCTCCTGCCAAATCTGAATCCACGTAGCCTTGTAACTTGATTTTCGATCCACCATAATACAGCCCTACGTCCTTAGTACCTACCAAGTACCTAAGGATCCACTTCACAGCTTCCCAATGTTCCTTCCCGGGGTTGTTCATGAACCTGCTAATAACTCCCACTGCTTGAGCAATGTCTGGCCTCGTGCTCACCATAGCATACATGAGACTCCCAATAGCTGACGCGTATGGGACTTTAACCATGTAGTCCCGTTCCTCCTACGTCTTTGCACCTTGCTTCTTAGAAAGTTTGGAGTGGTTGGCTAATGGAGTGCTAACCGGCTTAGCACCTCCCACACTGAATCGATCAAGTACCTTGGATATGTACTCTACCTGTGATAAAACTAGTTTCTTATTTTCCCTATCACGCTTTATCCTCATGCTTAGGATTTATTTTGTAGCTCCTAAATCCTTCATGGCAAATTCTCTAGACAAGTTGTCTTTTGAGATCTGAGATGTCCTTCATGCTTGATCCGGCCACAAGCATATCATCAACGTACAGAAGAAAGATGATGTATGACGTATTAAACTTCTTTAAATAGCAACAGTGGTCTACATGACATCTCCTAAAACCGTTTCCCGACATGAAACTGTCGAACTTCTTGTATCACTGCCTCGGGGCCTACTTCAGGCTATATAGACTCTTCTTTAGTATATACACCTTGTTCTCCTTTCCTGGTGCCACGTATCTTGTCGATTGATGCATATATATCTCTTCTTCAAGGTCCCCATGAAGAAAGATTGTCTTAACATCTAGCTGCTCTAGATGTAAGTCCTCCGTAGCCACTATACTCAAGACAATGCGAATCATAGACATTTTCACCACATGTGAAAATATTTCAGTGAAGTCGATACCTACCTTTTATTGGAACCCTTTCACAACCAATCTAGCCTTGTACCATTTCGAACCATCGTGCTCCTCCTTCAGTCTATAAACCCACTTGTTATGAAGAGCTTTCTTACCCTTGGGTAGAGTGACTAGCTCCCATGTACGATTAGACTCAAGAGAGTCTATCTCATTATCCATGGCCTACTCCCACTTAACCCATATATCTGACAGTAATGACTCTTCAAAACACTCTGGTTCACCATTATCTGTCAGCAGTAGATAATGTAAGGAGGATGAGTATCAGACCGTGGGTCTCCTCTCTTGAGTAGATGTCCTCACAATTGATATCTGCGGCTCTGCCTCATAATGCTCATGTCATGATCATCCTGTGGCGTTGTAACACTTATGTCTGGTAACTTTCCAACTCTACGAATTCTTTCTCATCGGCCTTATTTTGCTGCACACTGTTCTTATGCATCACTTTTTCATTGAAGACTATATATTTGCTTCTGATGATTTTTTTGTTTTCTGTATCCCAAAACCTGTAGCCAAAATCATGCTGCCCGTAGCCTATAAATGTGAACCTCTTGGACTTCGCATCCAACTTGTTTCTGTGCTCTGCATCAATGTGAACATATGAAGTGCAACCGAACACTTTGAGATGTGCAAGTTTAACTTATTTCCCAGTCCACGTTTCTTCTGGTAGCCCACCATCCAATAGTGCTGAGGGACTTCTATTGATGAGATATGCGGCAGTATTCACAGCATCTGCCTAAAACATCTTGGACAACCCTGCATGTAACCTCATATTCCTGACGCGCTTAAGGATGGTCTTATTAATGCACTCAGCCACATCATTCTGTTACGATGTCCTTGGAATCGTTTTCTGATGTTCGATTCCATTTGCTGCACAATACTCCTCAAACCTCTTATCACAGTACTCTCCCCCTATTATTTGATCTGAGATATTTTACTGTTTTACCTGTCTCGTTTTCTACCAGTACTTTTCACTTCTTAAATACATCAAATACATTAGATTTATGCTTTAAGAAATTGACCCACAATTTTCTACTAGCATCATCAATAAAAGAAACAAAATAACGTGAGCCACTAAGAGATGATACCTGTACCGGTCCTCACACACATCAGTGTGTACAAGCTCCAACAGATGTGTCTTTGAAGCGTGTCCTGTTTTTTTGAAACTCACCTTCTTCTGCTTGCCATACACGCAGTTCTCGTAAAATTTCAAGTCAATAGACTTCAGCCCTGGTAGCTTCCCTTTTGACAATAGCACTTTTATCCCTTTCTCACTCATACGTCCCAACCTCTGATGTCATAACTGTTCATTCACTCCAATTGATGCGACTGAGAGTGAACTATACGATCTTGAAGTCACGTACAAAGTACATTCCTTTTTGCCTCGAGATATCACTAAGGCACCTTTTGTGATCTTCCAGGAATCACTAGTGAAGGTTGTCACATATTCGGTATCGGCTAACTACCCCACTGAGATTAAGTTCCGTTTCAAACTCAGCACTTGTCTGACATCCTTCAATTTTAAAATTGTTCCATCTTTCTGATTTATATGAACATCTCCCTTTCTAACAATACTGCATGACTCATCATCACCAAGGTAGACTCTCCCGAAGTCACCTAACACATAATCACACAGAACTTCCTTACGCGAAGTGGCATGAAATGAAGTACCCGAGTCTATGACTCAAGACTCATTCCTCGTATCAAAAGACAAGATCAACGCCTCTGTGTCACTCTCCTCAGATAAATTCACTGAATCCTTCCTGCCTTGAGAGCTTCCTTCTTGTTTCTTAAGCGCCCTGTAATCATGTTTCATCTGCCCATTCTTCCCGCAATGCCAACACCCGTCTTTGTCTTTCGATCCCTTGAATTTCTTCCACGACTTAGAACGTCCGTATTTATTGTTTCCTCTGTTTAGCGATCTTCCTCTTCCTTCAACCTTTAGAGCATTCCCTGAATACCCTGAAACTCCCGATGTCTTTCTTATAGATTCTTTGCTGAGAATTAGACCGGCCACATTATCGTATTTCAGTTTTGTCGACCCTGAAGAATTGCTCACGACAATCACCAAACCATCCCAACTGTCTGACAAACTGGACAAGATCAATAACGCCCTGACCTCGTCCTCAAAAACAATGCCAACGGATTTCAACTAGCTCGTGACTGTATTGAACTCGTTTAGATGTTCAGCTACGCTCCCACCATTTGACAATTTCATGTTGAATAACCGTTTCATGAGATAAACCTTGTTGGACGCTGAGGGTTTTTTATACATCGTAGCTGGGGCTTTCATTAATTCTTTTGTGGTTTTTACCTTGGATATATTAAAGGCGACGCTCTTAGACAAAGAGAGTCGAATCATTCCTAAAGCCTTCCGATCCAATAAAAATCATTGATCATCTGTCGTCTTCTCTGGTTTCTTCTCTTTTCCTTTTAGAGGAATATAGAGGTCCTTCTGATACAGATAATCCTTCATCTGCATCTTCCGGAAGGCAAAGTTTGAACCATTAAACTTCTCAATTCTATTCTTCCATTCTTCCGTCATCGCACCCACTAGAACTAAACCAATAGTTTTGATACCAATTGTGGCACAGCACGCCAACAATGCTAGTGAACCGAGATCCAATTCCGGTCTTACCCACAAACGATAAACATAAAGAAATATAATCTAGAAGAAGAATCAAAGCATTCCAAACCAAATCACAAGACAGGATATTCGTGGAAAAATCCTAACATGGGTTAAAAAAACCACGGGTACAAACTTTCACTATGAAGAAAACGAGATTACAAGCAATAGACTAACATTTTTCCCTTTAGATATATAGAGAAAACCCTTTGTCCACACTTTAGAATAACTCTCATAACCTTAAAAAAGCCCTAGGAACCCCTATTTATAGTTTAGGCAACTTCCTTTTCCCACCTCTACAAAAACCGCCTCAAAAATCCGCATTTCGTGCAAAATTCGGAAACGAATCTGCGTAACCTTAACTGGTAGAGCGTACCCTCAACTGGTCGAGCACCTCAGAACAAAAAACTAATGCTCGCTGGACTTTGAGTCGAGCTAGCCCTTGACTGGTCGAGTGGGCCACTCGACCGGTCGAGCAGCCCTATCCAAATGTGACTCCACATCTCAACAACTCAAAGGGTGACAGTGAGAAGAGAAATTATACAATGCATATTTGTTTGGAAGTGCTCTCCTAGCTGTTGAAGAAACATCAGACAATGGCACGCTCGATTGTAGAAGTAGAGTACATTGCAGCTCCTCTAGTGTATGCCAGGCAATTGGAGAGGAATACTTCATGAATTGAACCATCCGAAAAGGGGAAATTTACGACTGTGGACCCCACCTTTTATCCAGTGGTTTTTACGAAATAATACAAACTTACCATATGCAGCTGGACCTCCTCGTACGGACACCAAATTTGAGGATGAAAATACCCCCGCCTTCCTCTGGCTGGCGTGCAAAGACGAGCGCTGACGAACGGTCCGGCGTGGGGAACGCAGGTGGGGCCCACTGTGATGTTTGTGAGAAATCCTCTCTGTCTAAGTTCATTCACAGGGTTACAAAGACCTGGATGAAGAGGAAAAACAAATTTCATAATGACCCAAAACTTCTGTAACCCCTGAAAGGGTTTCAATGGTAGACGTTCAATTTCCCACTGCCTTTTACAGTGTGGTCCACTTGATAGCTAGATCTATCTTATTTTTCACATCAAGCCTTAATACAAGTTCGCCAAATAGATGGACGGTTTGAATATAACACATACCTCATAATGGGACCCACAAAAATTGGTGGGGATTACAAGGAAGAAAAAGAAGAAAAAAAATATATGCCAGCGAGTTGGGGTCGACCGGGTTGGGACCCGGTCAACCGGGTCAGAGAAAAAAACCACGGCCAGCAAGTTGGGGCTGACCAGGTTGGGACCCGGTCGACCGGGTCAGAGCTTGGCCTATCGCTATGGATTATAACCGTAGCCATAGCTGTAGTGCTATGCACTTTTTTCTCTTTTTTATTTTTATTTTTATTTTTTTTATTTTTTACATGGAGAGCATTTTCCCCTTTACATTTTTCTATAATACATAATTATGTAAATATGTATATATAAGTATATAAAAATATTTTTCTATCTTTTAATTCATTTCTTTGTCTATTTATTTAACAAGCATATCTCCTAAACTAGAATGATGTACTTAACTTACCATATATGATTTTGGGGTAGGAGAAGCTAATTTAGCCAACCAACCTATTTATTTTCCAAGATTCCATCGGGTCGATGGTCAAAAATCTATTTCATTCAGCTCGTGATCAATTTCAATCAACATTGATGGTTCGGGTTGGTGCTCAACCCTAACCCAACCCAAGGTTCCTATACTTAAACCTTGACCCAACCCAACCCAATCTTGAGTTGGGAATTCTCAACCCAAGCCCAACCCAAGAGGGCTCGACGGGTTGATTGGGTTGGTCGGGTGTATATGTGCTAATATTTTCGTTATTACATTAGTTTATTATATTTCAATATAGGACTTATTTTTTGTATCTATGATTTTATTAATTATATACATGATTATTCATTATAAAGAACTTCATTTTTTTCTTTAAAAAATCAAGCTAATGGCGGACAGTCAGTGGTCCATGGGCCCCACCATGATGTAGGATTTTCATCCATGCCGTCCATATATTTTTCCAGATCATTTTATGGTATGAGACCAAAAACAAGGTATATCTAAATCTCAAGTGTACCACATTACAGGAAGAGAAATTTAAGACTGTGGACCCCACCTTTTATCCAGCTGTTTTTTATGAAAGAAGACAAACCTTGGTTTGCAACTTAGACCTGCGCGTACGGACAACGAATTTGAGGACGAAAATACCCCTCCCTTTCAAAGACGAGCGCTGACACTCCTCCAGCTAAGAGTTGTACGAACTGCTCGAAAGAGATCAAAGTTACATGGCCCCACAATTATGTATTTATTATATCCATAACGTTCATCCATATTTAGAGATCATTTCGGAGCATTATCTAAAAAAAAAAAATCATATCCAGATCAAATGGACCACACCACAAAGAGCAGCAGGAAAACTGATTTTCACCATTAAAAATTTTGTAGGGCCCACCACTTGATAGTTAGATCTGTCTTATTTTACGTCTCAAGCTTAATATGAGCTCGCCAAATCGATGGATGGTTTGGATATAACACAGACCTCATGATGGGACCCACAAAAGGTGGTGGGATTACAACAGCAAAAAAAAATAATAATAAATAAATAAATAAGAAAAAAAGAATCTATAGCTACGGATTATAACCGTAGCCATATCCTTAGCCTAGAAAATCGGCGAGGCAAACTAGAAAACGGCGGGGCAAACTAGAAAACGGCAGGGCAAAAACGGCGGGGCAAACTAGAAAATCGGCGGGGCAAACTAGAAAATCAGCGGGGCAAGCATGAAAAACGGTGGGGCAAACTAGAAAATCGACGGGGCAAACAAGAAAAACGGCGGGGCAAACTAGAAAATTGGCGGGGCAAGCATGAAAAACGGCGGGGCAAATTAGAAAATCGGCAGGGCAAGCAAGAAAAACGGCGGGGCAAACTAGAAAATCGGCGGGGCAAGCATGAAAAACGGCGGGGCAAACTAGAAAATCGGCGGGGCTAGCATGAAAAATGGCGGGGCAAACTAGAAAACCGGTGGGGCAAGCATGAAAAACAGCGAGGCAAACTAGAAAATCGGCGGGGCAAGCATGAAAAACGGCAGGGCAAACTAGAAAATCGGCGAGGCAAGCAAGAAAAACGACGGGGCAAACTAGAAAATCGGCCGAGCAAGTATGAAAAATGGTGGGGCAAACTAGAAAATCGGCAGGGCAAGCATGAAAAACGGCAGGGCAAACTAGAAAATCGGCGGGGCAAGCATGAAAAACGGCGGGGCAAACTAGAAAATCGGCAGGGCAAAATGAAAAATGACTCATTTTCATGTTTGCCTCGCTCAATTTCATGTACGACTGAAAGTTGTGCGGGTTCAACCCGACCGACCCGATATTGGGTTAGGCTCGGGTAGGATATATCGGGTCCGATCTCAAGCTTGGGCTATACAAACACCAACCCGATAAAACTTAGGTTGGGCTTAGGTTGAGGTCTGAGGCTGCCCGACCCAACCCAACCCAACCCAACCCGAACCCGATCAATATATTAGTTACTTATAAATTATAATTGAGTGTGGATTGTTTGTGTAAAAAGTACATTAGTGATGTTGGGTCTCATTTGTCCACGTCATTTCCAAGGACTCACGCTAACAAGATATGTCGGATTTCTTTCTCCCAAATAGAATGTGTGTTGTGCTACATGACTTTTTAAAGAAGTAGTCCTATATTTTAGCTTGGTTTTTTAAAGAAAAAAATGAAGTTTTTTATAATGAATAATCACGTATATAATTAATAAAATCATAGATACAAAAAATAAGTCCTATATTGAAATATAATAAACTAATGTAATAGCGAAAATATTAGCACATATACACCTGACCAACCCAATCAACCCGTCGAGCCCTCTTGGGTTGAGCTTGGGTTGAGAATTCCCAACCCAAGATTGGGTTGGGTTGGGTCAAGGTTTAAGTATAGGAACCTTGAGTTGGGTTAGGGTTGAGCACCAACCCGAACCATCGATGTTGATTGAAATTGATCACGAGCTGAATGAAATAGATTTTTGACCATCGACCCGATGGAATATTGGAAAATAAATAGGTTGGTTGGCTAAATTAGCTTCTCCTACCCCAAATTCATATATGGTAAGTTAAGTAAATCATTCTAATTTAGGAGATATGCTTGTTAAATGAATAAACAAAGAAATGAATTAAAAGATAGAAAAATATTTGTATATACTTATATATACATATTTACATAATTATGTATTATAGAAAAATGTAAAGGGAAAAATGTTCTCCATGTAAAAAATAAAAATAAAAATAAAAATAAATAAAAAAGAGAAAAAAGTGCATAGCACTATAGCTATGGCTACGGTTATAATCCGTAGCGATAGACCCAACTCTGACCCGGTCAACCGGGTCCTATCCCGGTCGACCCCAACTCGCTAGCTACATTTTTTTTTCTTTGTTTTTTTTTCCTTTTTTTTCTCTGTTGTGATTCTCACCGATTTTTGTGGGTCCCATTATGAGGTATGTGTTATATCCAAACCGTCCATCTATTTGGCGAACTCGAATTAAGGCTTGAGGTGAAAAATAAGACAGATCTAGCTATCAAGTGGACCACACTGTAAAAGGCAGTGGGAAATTGAACGTCTACCATTGAAAATCTTTCAGAGGTTACAGAAGTTTTGGATCATTATGAAATTTGTTTTTCCTCTTCATCTAGGTCTTTGTGACCCTATGAATGAACTTAGATGGGGAGGATTTCTCACAAACATCACAGTGGGCTCCACCTGAGTTTCTAATGGTTGACGCTCACTCAACACTATTTCCTGTAATGTGGTACACTTGAGATTTAGATATACTTCATTTTTGGTCTCATAACATAAAATGATCTGAAAAAATATATGGACGGCATGGATGAAAAGTATACATCATGGTGGGGTCCACAGACCACCGACCGTCCGCCATTAGCCGTGACAGGGGGAGTACCGAATCCGTTTCCGTCAAAAGGAGGGGTAATTTCGTCCTGAAATTCCGACTCCGTACGAGGAGGTCCAAGTGCGTATGTTAAGTTTGTATTGTTTCAAGAATTCCAACGGATAAAAGGTGGGGTCCACAGTCGTAAATTTCTCTCCGAAAAGACTTACAAGTGTTATTAGGTCTAGGTCCATGGGTCCAGCTCAATGGCTCAATAATAGATAAATTGTTTCAACTAATCATGGGATTGAGTGCCCATGTAGTATAAGTGTTTGTGAATGCGTGTGGTGTGGGTGCCTGTAAAAAAGATAAGAAAAAAGAAATCAAGGTCCATCAAGTCAATCTAATGGTTCAAAAGACTTATAGTCTAAAATGAAAATATTAAACTACTCTATTTCAACAAACAAGTATCTAAGAATTAGAGACTCAAATTGTTTAACTATTAGGATAAGTGGAACGTCAATAGCCAGGTCCATAATTTAGTCCATTTTATTTGAGTTAATACGTGTCCTATGTATAATTTGTACATGACTGTGTATCAAGCAACATACACAACCGGTGTATCTAATAACCCCCTTTAATTTTATATTTAAAAAAAAAAAAAAATAGAAAGGAAAGGGAATACATGTTTCTTCTTCCGAAGAGGTATTGTACAACGCGCAGGTTATCCATTTGAACTCGCGGTGCGCACTATCCCGTGATGACGACGCTGATGTAATGCTTTCACAGAGAATCGTCTACGCGGAAAAGAAATTTCCACGATGGTAAAATCCGGGATGACCTTTCCCTCAGAAGAACCGCTATCGACGCTGGCTACTGTGATACGTGGGAACGCGGAAGCTTTCGCGTGGGGCCTGACATGATACTTCTGTAGGTGGGGCCTGACAATTACTTCTGAAAAATTCAACCCGTAAATCTATTTTTTCATATAATATTAAACAAAAACTCATGTGAATCCAAAGCTAAAGGCAGCCGTACGAGAGTGAAAATTGGAGAAAGAGGTTTCTACCGTTGAAACCTTCGTGGGCTCCACCTTGATGTTTATCTGACATCTAAACCGTTTATAAGTTTATTCTCACTTGGATAAAGTGAAAACACAAAAAACTTAGCTTACGAGACTATTGTGGCCATATGAATGTTTAAATGGTGGTCATGAATCTCTCGTGAAGCCCACCTGAGTCTTGGATCCGCCTAATTTTCAGTTCCACGTCCTAAAATGAGGTGAAAAAAGGATGGACCGGTTGGATTTTTTCAGAAAGAATATGCTATGCCCCACCTAGCATCTCGGCGCTTTCTGTAATAAAGGCTTTCACAGGAAATCCGTCTCTCCGTGGGCCCACCATGATGTTTGTTTTGGACACGAGTTTCTTGCCAAAGCCTTTTGTAGGATGTTCCTGCGGATGCCATGTGAGGCCCACTGTGATATTTGGGATAAATCCACCCTCTATCCGTTTTGTGAGAGTATCATAGGGCATGTGACCCAAGATTAGGTAAATCTAAAACTAATTTAAGTCATACAAGAGGAAATAATGGAGATTCAATGACCACTGTTAAAACATTTGTACAACCACAAAAGCTCAGTGTTACTCTTAAGTTTTTTGTGATTTGTAGCCAAACTTTTGTGGCCCACAAGAAGTTCTTAATGGTCGGCATTTAATCACCACGGTTTCCTATGTATGGTCCATTTGAGATTTGGATCTGCTTCAATTTTCGTCTTATGACATAAAATAAGCTAGAAAAACGGATGGATGGAGTGGATATATAACATATGCATCAAGGTGGCCCCCACATCACGGCCTGACCGAATCCGTTCCCACTGAAGGCAGTATACGAGAGCTATTATTCAATTCATCCCATCCTCCACCCACACACCCTTGGTGGACCGAACTAGCCTGATTAGCGTGCCTGCAACTAACCGAACAACAGTTGGGGGAGAATGTGCATCAAATCCACTCCGTCCATCAGATTCATTGCCACATTTTCCAGCACTGTTTGAAAAATTCAGTTCAATGGAAGGTTAAGTTGGCCACAACATAAGGAGTTATGTAAAATCATGCCTAAAAAGTCATACATTCACATAATGTGGTCCACACGAGTCTTAAAATATCATTATCTTCAGTAAATCCATTCATCCTTGTGTGATGCGTCAGATGAGTGGTTTTGATGTCATACATACACCATGGTGGACCCCACACACAATAAGTTGATTTTAATAGTGGGACTTCCCATCTAAACTGTTCCACATGTTTTACACCACCTGATCTTTAAATCGGCCTGACTGTTTTTGGTTCCCGGCCATAAGATAGGTGGCGAACCTGATGGACGGGGTGGATCTCATCCACGTGAAGTTCTCCATCCACGTCAGCCAATAGTCACGGTCACACGTCACTACACGTACACAGGCAGACGTTTTCGACTACCTTTTTCCGTGGGAAATTGAGAAATTTCCAACTGTACGACCCATATATGGCCCATCAACCTTTTGAAGCCCACTCGCTTTTCACCTCCCAAGAATAAGCCCCAGCTGTACGGCCCCATTTCTCAGGTCGAAAATGCCCCTGCTTTTCTGGAGCAGAGCTACCTTTGGCTACGGATTATAACCGTAGCTATTGCCGTAGCTATAGCTATAATAGCGAATGTACTTCACTATATCGAAGTTCTTTGGATTAATCGAAAAAGGTCCAAAACACTCCAGCGATTTGCCTCAAAAATCCTGCAATTTTCGATCAATCAAAAAATGTATTTTATCTTTAGCTACGGATTATAATCGTAGCCATAAATGTAATCGTGCTAATCTATGAAATTTTATTTTTTATTTTTACATGGAGAACTTTATTCTACCTACAATTTTCTCAAATACATATTTATATAAATATGTATATATAAGCATATAAAAAAAAAATTCTCTTTTTTTCATTTCTTTCTTTATTCATTTAACAAGAATATCTTCTAAACCAAACTTAGTTACTTGATGTACCCTATATGATTTTGGGGTAGGAGAAGCTACTTTAGCCAACTAACCTAGTTATTTTCCAAGATTCCATCAGGTTGATGGTCGAAAAACCATTTCATACACTTTGCGGTCAATTTCATTCACGGAAATTCATGGTCATTTCCGTGCATTTCACTTCACGGTCACTTCCGTGCATTTCGCGGTCCAATCGTTTCACTTCACCCCCATTTCCATGCATATCACGGTCATTCCCACATATTCCGTGTTGATTCACGGTCATTTCAACGCATTTCGCGGTCCCGCGTCTTTACTTCACAGTCATTTTCATGCATTTCGCGGTCCAATCGCTTCACTTCACCCCATTTTCATGTATATCACGGTCATTCCCGCATATTCCATGTTGATTCACGGTCATTTCGACGCATTTCGTTGTCCCGCGTCTTCACTTCACGGTCATTTTCATACATTTTGCGGTCCAATCACTTCACTTCACCCCTATTTTCATGCATATCACGGTCATTCTCGAATATTCCGTGTTGATTCACGGTCATTTCGACACATTTCGCAGTCCCGCGTCTTCACTTCACAGTCACTTTCGTGCATTTTGCAGTCCAATCGCTTCACTTCACCCCCATTTCCATGCATATCACGGTCATTCCCGCATATTCCGTGTTGATTCACAGTCCTTTCGACACATTTCGTGGTCCAGCATCTTCACTTTACAGTCATTTTTCGTGTTGATTCACGGTTATTTCGACGCATTTCGCGGTCCCGCGTCTTTGATTCACGGTCATTTTCCTGCATTTTGCGGTCCAATCGCTTCACTTCACCCCCATTTCCATGTATATCACGGTCATTCCCGCATATTCCATGTTAATTCACGGTCATTTTCATACATTTCGTTGTCCCGCGTCTTCACTTCACGGTCATTTTCATACATTTTGCGGTCCAATCACTTCACTTCACCCCCATTTTCATGCATATCACGGTCATTCTCGAATATTCCGTGTTGATTCACGGTCATTTCGAAGCATTTCGCAGTCCCGCGTCTTCACTTCACAGTCACTTTCGTGCATTTTGCAGTCCAATCGCTTCACTTCACCCCCATTTCCATGCATATCACGGTCATTCCCGCATATTCCGTGTTGATTTACGGTCATTTCGACGCATTTCGCGGTCTCGCGTCTTCACTTCACGGCCATTTTGGTGCATTTCGCGGTCCAATCGCTTCACTTCACCCCCATTTCCATGTATATCACGGTCATTCCCGCATATTCCGTGTTGATTCACGGTCATTTCGACGCATTTCGCGGTCCCGCGTCTTCACTTCACGGTCATTTTCGTGCATTTCGCGGTCCAATCGCTTCACTTTACCCCCATTTCCATGCATATCACGGTCATTCCCGCATATTCCGTGTTGATTCACGGTCATTTCAACGCACTTCACGGTCACAAAGACCTGGATGAAGAGGAAAAACAAATTTCTTAAGGTCACAAAGACCTGAATGAAGAGGAAAAACAAAGACCTGGATGAAGAGGAAAAACAAATTTCATAATGATCCAAAACTTCTGTAACCCCTAAAAGGGTTTCAATGGTAGACGTTCATTCCTCCACTGCCTTTTATAGTGTGGTCCACTTGATAGCTAAATCTGCCTTATTTTTCGTCTCAACCTTAATATGATTCGCCAAATAGATGGACGGTTTGGATATAACACGTACCTCATAATAGGACCCACGAAAGGCGGTGGAATTACAACAAGAAAAAAAAAGAAGCAAGGACCCTGTAGCTACGGATTATAACCGTAGCGATACCATAGGGCCATATATAAGAAGTACAGGTTAACCCGGTCGACCCCAAGTCACTATCCCACTAACCCGGTCGACCCCAACTCGCTGTCCACCTATTGATATAGGCCTAGTTGGGGTCGATCGGGTCAACCCGGTCGACCAAGTTACAGCGGCGGTTACCTATAGCTACGGATTATAACCGTAGCCATAGCCATCATGCTATTTACTTCTTTTTTTTTTTTTTTTTTTTTTTTTTTTTTACATGTAGAATTTTATTTTACCTACATTTTTCTCTAATACATATTTATAAAGATGTATATATAAGCATATAAAAAAATTTCTCTCTTTTTTTCATTTATTTCTTTATTCATTTAACAAGAATATCTTATAAACAAAAATTAGTTACTTGAGGTACCATAGATGATTTTGGGGTAGGAAAAGCTACGTTAGCCAACCAACCTAGTTAGTTTCCAAGATTCCATTAGGTCGATGGTCGAAAATCTATTTCATTCACTTCATGGTCAATTTCAATCACTTCGCGATCAATTTCATTCATTTCATTCACTTCGCAGTCAACTCAATTCATTTCACGGTCAATTCCCTTCACTTCATGGTCAATTCCATGCATTTCACGGTCAATTCCCTTCACTTCACGAACAATTCCATGAATTTCACGGTCAATTTCAACGATTCCCTTTCACTTCAAGTCAATTCAATTCATTTCACGGTCAATTTCCTTCACTTCAACATTTCCACGCATTTCACGGTCATTTTCTGTCATCCCCTTCACTTCACGGTCAATTCCCTTCACTTCACGGTCATTTCCATGCATTTCACGGTCAATTGACCATGAAATGCATGGAAATGACCGTGAAGTGATGCGAATTGACTGTGAAATGCATTGAATTGGCCGTGAAGTAAAGGGAATTGACCGCGAAATGCATGGAATTGACCGTGAAGTGAAAGAGAATCGCAGAAAATGACCGTGAAATGCATGAAATAGACCCCGATGTGAAGGGAATTGACCGTGTGAAATGCATGAAATTGACCGTGAAGTGAAGGGGAGTCGCCGAAACTGATCGTAAAATGCATGAAATTGACCATGAAGTGAAGGGGAATCGCCGAAAATGACCGTGAAGTGAAGGGATTTGACCATGAAATGCATGGAATTGACCTTGAAGTGAAGGAAATTGACCGTGAAATGCATGAAATTGACTGTGAAGTGAAGGGGAATGACAAAAAATGACTGTGAAATGCATGGAATTGACCGTGAAGTGAAGGGAATTGACCGTGAAGTGTAGGGGAATGGCCAAAAATGACTGTGAAATGCATGGAATTGACCGTGAAGTGAAGGGAATTGACCGTGAAATGCATGGAATTGATCGTGAAGTGAAGGGAATTGACCGTGAAATGCATAGAATTGACCGTGAAATGAAGGGAAATCGCTGAAAATGACCGTGAAATGCATGGAACGGACTAGGAAGTGAAGGGAATTGACTGTGAAATGCATGGAATTGACCGTGAAGTTAAGGGAATTGACCGTGAAATGCATGGAATTGACCGTGAAGTGAAGGAGAATCGCTAAAAATGACCGTGAAATGCATAGAATTGACCGTGAAGTGAAGGGGAATGGCCGAAAATGACCGTGAAATGCATGGAATTGACCATGAAGTGAAGGGAATTGACCGTGAAATGCATGGAATTGACCGTGAAGTGAAGGGAATTGACCGTGAAATGCATAGAATTGACCGTGAAATGAAGGGGAATCACCGAAAATGACCATGAAATGCATGGAATGGACCGTGAAGTGAAAGAATTGACCGTGAAATGCATGGAATTGACCATGAAGTGATGGGAATTGACCGTGAAATGCATGGAATTGACCGTGAAGTGAAGGAAATTGACCGTGAAATGCATTGAATTGACCGTGAAATGAAGGAAATTGACCGCGAAATGCATGGAATTAACCATGAAGTGGAGGGAAATCGCCGAAAATGACCGTGAAATGCATGGAATTGACCGTGAAGTGAAAAGAATTGATCGTGAAATGCATGGAATTGACCCTGAAGTGAAGGGAATTGACCGTGAAATGCATGGAATTGACCGTGAAGTGAAGCGGAATCACCGAAAATGACTGTAAAATGCATGGAATTGACCGTGAAGTGAAGGGGAATCGCCAAAAATGACCATGAAATGCATGGAATTGACCGTGAAGTGAAGGGGAATCGCCGAAAATGACCGTGAAATACATGGAATTGATCGTGAAGTAAAAGGAATTGACCGTGAAATGCATTGAATTGAACTTGGAAGTTGATGCTCTGATAATTCCAGGAACATTGGAAGTTGCAATAAAACTTTCCAGTGTAACACTTATTTCATAACCCTAGAGCTTGTTAACTTGACTCAAAACTTGGCTAAGTCAACTTGACTTGGTTATATACACATTGTCGATCCATTTTACCAAGTCATTTTAGAGCATGAACCCAAAATTGAAGCAAATACAAATCGCAGGTGAACCACTAGTGATTGAATGCCCACCATTAAAAATTGACCGTGAAGTGAAGGGAATTGACCGTGAAATGCAGGGAAATGACCGTGAAGTGAAGTGAATTGACAGTGAAATGCATGGAATTGACCGTGAAGTGAAGGGAATTGATCGTGAAATGCATGAAATGAATTGGATATAACACATATATTCGATTAACAAATTCCACTTAATTTTTCATGTTGTAAAACCTACTAAATTCCAGTGTTTAAATTCTACTACATACGTAAAATGAGCCCTTGTGTTATTTTCAAGTTGGATTTGCAAAATTGTAATTTGAGGACCACTTCCTGTCATTCCCTCTTGGTTAAAATGATTATTCTCAATTGAATTTACCTGTAAATCCAAACATAATTCAATCATTTGCCGGAGAACTTGTTGCTAAACCCATGGTCATGATCATCATAACAAGATGAATTACCGATAGCTAATCAAAATGCTTATCTGTTCTTAAATTCTAAATATTTTTTTTTTTTGCAAAACATAGAATCAGTGGACACTTGTTGTTTGAACCGTGTGGTGGGATCCATGACATTAAGGTGGGTGAGACCTAAATGTGGGGCCCACTGTGATGTATGTGACTATATTCACGCCTTTCATCCATAAAACAGCTTGACCTGGTGGAGCCCAACTCACTGTCCCACTATCCATTTATTTTTGTCAATGGCTACGGGTATAGCTATGGCTATAATCCATAGCAACAGGGAGCCCTTTTCAGCTATCACTTTTTTGAAAAGCAGGCGCATTTTCGTAACGTGAAAAACTGTCCGTACACTTGGGGAGTATTCTGGGCAGCTAAAAAGAAATGGGCTTAAAAAGGTTGTGTGCCATGTACTGGTATCTCATCTGATGGACGGAGCAGATTATATATACAGAGGTCGGGCATTTTATGCACTGAACATAACTGGTGTCGGAGACGTATCTGGTCCCTTTCCCTTCCACCACCACCTACCAAGGTCACCTAAGAACCATGATGCGGGCCACCCCACAGGAGATAGTTGGGATGCCCACCCTTAATTTTGCGTAGGACCCACCCTGGTGTTTATAACCATCCAGTCCATTCATCTAATGCGTCCCTTCATAACAAACGAATTACCGAAAATTAACAGTACTCCAAAAGTCAGGTGGGCCACACCATGTGAAGGATTGCGGTGGCTCACTTGAGTCTTGAATCATCCTGAATTTTGGAATCAAGGCATAAGGATGAGTGGTATACGTGATGGACGGTGTGTATTTCATGCAGTTAAGTCATTTCTCACACGTTAGTGTGAAAGTGAACTGGGTAGGTAGGAAGACGCGAGGTACTTTTCCTCTCCACTTCTCTTTCCCTCCTCTCCTAGTCCTCCATTTCGGACTTACAGTGCTACAACTGGTGGAACACCTAATTTCCATGTCCCGCGGCGATTGATGTGGAAGGTAGAGGAAGCCATGAAAACCGGTCCACGCTCCAACATCAACAAGCTCAAGCTCCATCTTCCTCCTCCGGATGAAATCTCCTTCGCCAAATTCCTGTCTGCTTTTCTCTCTCTCTCTCTCTCTCTCTCTCTCTCTCTCTTCTTTGATTTTTCTTTCTCTTGAAAATTCATCCTCTCTAACCCTTCTAGGACTCAAAGCGGCACATTCAAGGACGGCGATCTCCTCGTCAACAAGGATGGCCTCCGAATCGTCCCTCAGAACAAAGGAGAGGAGGTATGTTCATCACCATCGTTCACCTCGTTCATTCGGCCTCTTTTTAATTTGTTTACTTCCAGCTACTTTCTAATCGGTGCCCGTCGTTGATGCTCTTCTTCTCCTTGATTTTTTCGGTTGAAATGGGTTTTCGTTGCCTAATTTCTCCACCACTGTTCATCTCGTTTGCTTGTGTTTGGTATGTGGAAGTGCAATTGCTAATTTTCAGAAGATCACGTCTTATTTAGCTTGAGGGAATTCGGTTATCTCTAATATGTATAACACGAGTAGCCGTGGGCATGGTTTTCGCGGCTATTAGATTCTCCATTTGCTAAAACTTTACCTTTTAAAAGGGAATCTGAAGGATTTTAAATCTAATTAAAGATACAGCCGTGTGCTAGACGAATTTGCATCTCTGTTCAGAAAAACAGGGTTAGATTCCTACCGTGATTAACCATAGTTTTAAAAATATTGGTGGGTTTTACGTATGGCTATATCTACACCAGCCAAGTTGTGGGCCACATTGTAGATGGAGCTTATCTGTAAAATCATTTGCAATCAGTGCAATTCTAACCATCCAATTGGTGGCTTTCGAATGGATGGTTAGTAGTAAATTGCAAGGGCAAGATCAGATGGTAAATATCACGTTCTCAATGTAATATTTAGGTTGCGCCCCATCCAAACTTGAGTCTGATATTTGGATGGCTTGGATTGCTGTAAAACTATGCCATGTGTATGGTTGTGGTGAACTATCAGAGGATAGCACAAAAAGAAACCAAAATTTTACAACTACTTCACCTCTCCTCTCTCCAACCATTTGCACATTGTTTCCTCTAGCAGGTGCCAACTCTACAAGTAGTTAGATAATGGTAGCCATATATGTTTGCACTCATGAGCTAAAAAAGTATGAGGTTACTTGTTACCCTCCTACTTACTCATGAGTTTGTCTTGCCCCACATGCACCCCCTCCGCAGTCCTCATGGACTTCTCCACGTAGCATACGTGCCAACCTAGCAATTCTGTAGGGCTTCTGAGTGGAGCTTAAGGCGGCCTCTCTATGAGTGATGAACATATGCCATAAAAAAACAGGATGACCTACTCATTAGTTGGGCCACCTCTACACAAATAAAATCTCGTGATAATCCACATTCGACATATGCTTGCGGATTGTGGCTTGCTTGGTGAAGTTAACCATCATGTTCTTTTCATGCATTTACACCATCTTATGCACTTCAGATGTCCTAGAAACCTTTCAAGTTTGGCATATATTATGTGTAAAGGTGCATGTGGAGCTACTCCTTTCTCATATTCCATCATTTCTCCATTCTCTCTTAGATATATTGTAATTTTTTTTCTTCGTTATCTTCTTCTTCTTCTTCTTTAATGCTAAAATGGAGATTGGGATGGAGTAAACCTTGTTGCGATTGCCAGTTTGTCCCCGGCCTAGGTAAAGGAGGATGGTTGATGTTAGGTAGAATGCCGCTCGTCAAACTTTTGCCAAACCATTAATGAGAGGATACAGTAAACTGACCCCAAATAGTTGGGAGAAGGGTATGGTCATCAGGGTGTGCCAAATCGGTTACGTATCGGCCGTAACGGCCGATACGTAACGGTAACGGTGGGACCCGTTACGCGATACGGGGTCAAAACGGCCGTTATGGATTTCTGTGACCGTAACGGTTGTTACGGGGCCGTTACGGGCTATAACGGTCGTTACGGACCCGTAACGGCTGTTACGGGCCCTGGAAAAAAAAAAAAAAAAAAAAAAAAAAAAAAAAAAAAAAAAAAAAAAAAACATACCTTTTTTCGTTTCTTTTCTTCTTCTTTTCTTTCTTCTTCTCGAGCAGCTGCGGCTGCGGCTGCGGCTGCAGCTTCTTCCTCTTCTTCTTCTTCTTCTTCTTCCTCCCTCTCTCACTCTCTCTCTCTCTCTCTCAATCTCTTCTTCCCCCCTTTCCGTCTTTTTTCTTTTCTCTTTCTTTCCCTCTTTTTTTCTTTTCGGTTTTTCTCTCCTTTTTTATTTTTATTTTATTTCCAGTAGCAGCTGCTGTAGTACGTGTCACGCAACGACGACCGCTGACACTCCTCGAGCTCCGAGTTGTACGAACGGTTCAAAGGAGATCAAAGTTATATGGCTCTACAGTGATGAATTTATTACATCTACACCGTTCATCAATTTTAAGAGATCATTTTATAGCACCACCCAAAAAATGAATTATTATCCAGGGATCATTTGGACCACACCAAAAATAGCAGCAGAGATAATGACTTTCACGGTTAGTAGGGCTCACGGTAACATTTATTTTCCATCCGATCAGACCCGAGTGGGCCCCACCATGATATATATATTTTATCCATATGGTTCATCCATTTTGCCACATCATTTTAGGTCAGGATCCAAAAAATTACTAATATCCAAATCTCAGGTGGACCACACCATAGGTTAATGCTGTAGGTGTTATCGTCCATCCATTTTTATATTTTTTTCTATTTACACATTTATTTTGGTACTTTTTTTGAAAATTCGAAAAATTATTTTTTAATGATTCTTTTGCTGTTTTAATGATGCCATATGATGTGTTAATCATAGTAGAACATATTAATGTGCATTTTTAAGATTTGGGGTGCCATTTTATATTTTTTTAAAAATATTTTTTTCTATTTACCCATGAATTTTGGCCTCTTTTTTTAAAATTTGAAAAATTAATTTTTAATAGTTGTTTTGCTGTTTTAATCATGCCATATGATGTGTGAATCATAGTAGCACATGTTAATGTGCATTTTACATATTTGGGATGCCATTTTATATATTTTTTATATTTTTTTCTATTTACGCATTTATTTTGGCCCTTTTTTTTAAAATTCAAAAAATCATTTTTTAACGATTCTTTTGTTGTTTTAATGATGTCATATGATGTGTTAATCATAGTAGAACATGTTAATGTGCATTTTACATATTTGGGGTGCCATTTTATATTTTTTTAATATTTTTTTCTATTTACGCATTTATTTTGGCCCTTTTTTTGAAAATTCGAAAAATCATTTTTTAATAATTCTTTTGCTGTTTTAATGATGTCATATGATGTGATAATCATAGTAGAACATGTTAATGTGTATTTTACATATTTGGGGTGCCATTTTATATTTTTTTAAAAGTATTTTTTTTTTCTATTTACGCATTTATTTTAGCCCTTTTTTTGAAAATTCGAAAAATCATTTTTCAGTGATTCTTTTGCTGTTTTAATGATGCCATATGATGTGATAATCATAGTAGAACATGTTAATGTGCATTTTACATATTTGGGGTGCCATTTTATATTTTTTTAATATTTTTTTCTATTTACGCATTTATTTTGGCCCTTTTTTTGAAAATTCAAAAAATTATTTTTTAATAATTCTTTTGCTGTGTTAATGATGTCATATGATGTGATAATCATAGCCGAACATGTTAATGTGCATTTTACATATTTGGGGTGCCATTTTATATTTTTTAAATATTTTTTTCTATTTACGCATTTTTTTTGGCACTTTTTTTGAAAATTCAAAAAATTTTTTAATAATTCTTTTGCTGTTTTAATGATGCCATATGATGTGATAATCATAGTCGAACATGTTAATGTGCATTTTACGTATTTGGGGTGTTTTTTATATTTTTTTAATATTTTTTTCTATTTACGCATTTATTTTGGCCCTTTTTTTGAAAATTCAAAAAATCATTTTTTAATAATTCTTTTGCTGTTTTAATGATGCCATATGATGTGATAATCATAGTTGAACATGTTAATGTGCATTTTACATATTTGGGGTGTCATTTTATATTTTTTTCTATTTAAGCATGAATTTTGACCCTCAAAATAATTGCAAACACCTAAATGTAAGATATTTATATTACATTCATTCTAATATATCTATCATTGATAGTAGATAGTTAGAAAATTACATATATGAATTTTGTAGTCAAATTCAGGTTATCTGGTTCATAAATTCATCAGACAGTCCGATACAACTTCTCACCAAAGAGTGGACCGTTACACCACTATAAACATGTTCCAATTTATAAATGAATGCATATTTGGAATGCTTAGAATGTTCCGGATTTAATCCATATTTTTTTATATTTTTTTGACCAAAAAAAAAAATTTGTACCGTTACGGGCCGTTACGCCCTGTATCGCCGTTACACCCCCGTATCCGTATCGGTTTCGGAGGGCACCGTTACGCCAACCGATACCGATACGGGATACCTTGATGGTCATGATGATGATATCAAATAGGGATTAGATGGACTTCCTATAGTTTGTCGTTATTTTGAACACCTGTAGTTCCAAATTGGTTCCTGTGTACCATATTGATCACCACCGTAACTGGTTTTTATCGCTCCATATTGCTTCATATCGGTACAATACAGCCATATCGCCGATGGATGAAATTGTTTCATATTGGGGGATATATACCAGTTTCGGACGATACTCTATAAACCTTGCATTGGGATCAAATTGGGTATCATTTGAAAGCTTATCAAGTTATCTATCAAATGTGTCAATGATCATGAAGATGAGAATAATGGGTTTTAGTCAAAAAGTGTTTTGCTGCATGTCAAAGAAGTTTAGTTGGATAAGCTTTTATTTCTTGTTGATGAGGTAAGTTTGTTTCCTTTTTGGAAACTTATTTCGACTAGGTTATGTAATCAATAGAGGTTGTAAAGAAGAAACTATAGAGATGGAGAGAACTTTTCTAACCGTATGAGATTAGGGTAAGGTGTCTCATATATAAAGCACAAGAGAGACATAGAACGACCAAGATGTGCTTGGTTAGTTACAAAGACAAAAAGTGAAATAACCAAGAGAAATTTTAAGAAAATGAAAGACAAAATGATTACCTATCGTTTTTCCTTTAGATTCCCCAAGTTGAGTACTCCAAGCAAGTAATGAAAACTTGGTAGAAAGAAGCTAATGTCTTGGACTAGATAATCATATGGTGTAAATATCTACTAGTTGCTGCATGGTAGATACATATACTGGATGAGTTTCACCAAGCTCTATTTTCTCCCTCAATAAAGTTATGTTTTCATCTTCACGTCACTTTGACTGTTCCTGGAGTGATCATGAGGCTAGATAATAACCAAGTTCATTAAGTAAATGACATAGTCAAGTGATCTCGGCAGTTGCAACAACCTTGTCATGTTATTTTGCTTTGGCATTGGAATGAGAAAGAGTATGTTGATTCCTGCTTTAGCAGGAAATTGGATTGCTGCTTGCATAGTGACAAACAATTGGCAGAATGACAAGTATCAAAATCACCAATCTCATTGGAATTTGTGAAGCTGAAAGAGAAAAAGTTGCTGCAGGTAGAATGGAAAAGTAAAATCCATGATTCAATGGAAAATATGATCCAAAATGCCTTTGGCTGCTTGAAGACAAGGCTCCCTGGGATCACGAAAGGAACTGCTAGACCTTGATTAATGGGTGACGGCAATGCCTAGCCGAGTGAAGCCCACATAATGAAGTGGGCCAATTGTACAGTGAAATGTGAATGAATTACAAAGCGAGGGGCTTGTTAAGAACTATGGGTGGATTCACTTGTTAACAATTATGCATGCCAAATTTGTTCAGAAGCTCTGTAATATATTTTCGTTAATGAAAATGCATGCTATTATTAATCCAAGAGGTTTCAGTACCAAGAAAGTAATGTGAGTTGCTCAAGTCCATTCAAAATTATGCATAAAGAACATGTTTGAGATTCAGGAGTGCTAGTTACGACAGAATCATTCTCGGAAATGATTGTATCATCAACATAAATTAGGATGATGGCAATGCCAACGAAGATGTGATGGAAATTGTCAGAAAAGAAAAGAATTCGAGAGAGAAGAAAAGAGTGCTTAGGTTTGGACGCCCAACCCTTATTTATAATAAGTGTTACAATTACATATATGCCCTCAAGACAAAAGAGAGACTAAAGAGAGAAGAAAGGGCAAATAAGGAACTAAGAAATAAACTGCTAAAGCCTAAAAAAACCAAGAACTAAAGTCCCATAGTCAGAGGCCCAGTAAGGCTACACACAGGCCCACACATGCATACACCTACACTCCCCCTCAAGTTGAGGCATAAATATCAATCATGCCCAGCTTGCCAAGAACATATCATCCAACTTCCACAGTAAGAGCCTCAGTGAAGACATCCATCAATTATGTAGAAGATGGAACAAAGGAGTGGAAATAATGCCAATAACAACCTTCTCACGAATAAATTGACATCTAGCTTCAAAATGTTTTGTTCTCTCAAGAAAAATTGGATCAAAAGCTATGTGAATTGTAGCTTGATTGTCGCAATATATCGGCGTATGAGTCTTCATAGGAAATCCCAATTCAGTAACAAAGCTTTTCAACCATATAATTTCACATAACATATTTTCCATAACACAATACTCTGCTTCAACAATGAACCGAGCAACAAATGTCTACTTCTTGGTCCTTTAGGCAACTAAATTACCGCAACAAAGTACAGTAGCCTATTGTAGATCGTCTATCATTTGGTGAACCCGCCCAATTTAAATAAGAATATCTTTCAACATCTAGATTATTATGACAGTTAAATAAGACGCCATGTGCCAGAGATGATTTAATGTAGCTTAAAATATGACGAACTGCTTCGAGATGACCTGAACGGGGAGTATGCATGTATTGACTAACTAAACTCATTGCATGAGATAGATCTGGGTGAGTAATTGTCAAATATATCAATCTCCCAACCAATGTTCAAAATGTCGGTATCGCGGAATGTATTGCAGCCTTCGGATACAGATACATATCGGTTATCGCATGGGATATATCGTTTGTATCGTGTAATTTATCGCACTTTTTGGGAAACATTGGGAAAATGGTTGAATTTTTCAAAGAAACTTCAGGGATTATTAAAAAAAGTCTTTAATACACTCTTTTAAATCATAAAATCTCAAAAAAGAAGTGCACATAATAGGTTTCCTTCGTATAGGGTCCTAAGCTATGTGCTGTCCGATTGAACTATATTCAAATATGATGCATAATATTTATAAATGTATCAAGACATGTATATCCACACCGTACATCTGTTTTGCCACCTTAATTTACGAAACCATGTCAAAAATGAATCAAATCGAATTATCAAGTGGACCATGCCATAGGAAACAGTATTGATTGAAGGCCCTACCATTAAAACCTTCTTAGGGATCACCTTAATGTTTTCATAGTGTTTACTTACCATCCAATTTGTTGATAAGTTCACATAAGCTTGGATGAAAGGAAAAAACAAATATCAAATTGATCCAGAACTTTTGTGGTCGATTAATAGTCAATCACCACTTTTTCCTTTGGTATGGTCCACCTGATAATTGTATGTGCTTCGTTTTTTGGATAATACACTAAAATGATTTGGAAAAACGAATGAACGACATGGATACAAAATACATGCAGTAAGGTGGGCCTTTGACGCAGGGGAGGACGTGAGGTCGAGCACTGTCTTCCTCAAGAGGATAACTATTCCGAATCCATGGAACTTCTCTGGACTCCTCACAAAGACTTCTCGAATCCACGAGGAAAGAAAACAGAAAATAGAAATAAATTCTAATAAATTCGAAATTGATTAATTAATCAAATAAAACGAGTTCACAACCCTTTAAATAGGGAAACCAAGCAATGGGAAAGAAATTAGAATCAAACTACAACTAAAACTCCTAGAATCCGCGACTTACTATAAATAGTAAACTTACTATTTATAGACGGTCGTGATGTCTACTAGTGCGCAAGGTTTTCGGCCAAAAATAGTAAGTGTCCTATTTGCCTTCACCAAACCGTTCTCCTAATTATTCTAAGCTCTTGTCACGTTGGGCGCAACTCCTAAAGCCCGACGGATGAAGAGTTATAATCAAACTAAAACTTACTATTTATAGTAAAAACGAAATTAAAGCAGGGAAACGACCGTCGATCCAGGGGTTTTTCACAATTCTGGGTGTCGCAACCCGGCGTAGCGGGGTTGGTTGGCTAAAGTAGCTCATTCTACCCCAAAATCATATATTTTACGTCAGGTAACTCATTCCGGATTGCGAGATACGCCCGATCTAAGGTCTGACGGTCCGGATCACTTCTGTCGTCGGCCGGGCCTTTTCTGATCCATCTTGGCCATGAAACTGTCCGCGACCCGCTCTACATCAGCCCTGCATTAAGGGCCACGCCGTCTTGGGTGAGTATTGGGTCTCACCTAATCCGCTCTCCAATTCCTGACGTTGACATCTTTACTTTTTGATAGGTCTTGGCTCAAAAAACGAGGCAGATTGTGTGGGCCCTTGCATTGTTTCCACGCTGTCCATTCATTTTTTTGGATCATTTTAAGGCTTGATAAAAAAATAGGGTAGATCCAGAGATCAAGTGGACCACCTCGACGTAATATGGTGGGACCCTGTTTGTTGGTCCACCTCGACGTAATATGGTGTATCTACGCCGTCAATTCATTTTGACAGATCATTTTAGGGAATGGGCAAAAAAATGAGGTAAATCCAAATCTGAGGTGGACCGCACCACACGAAAAAGTGGTCATTGAATGGCCACCATTGAAATTTTTTTTGGGGGCTACAAAAGTTTTGGATCAAGCTAATATTTATATTTTCCCTTCATCCAGGTCTATCAGACCTTATGAACAGATTGGATGGCAAATAAACATCATGGTGGGCCCTAGGAAAGCTTCAATGGTGGATAGCATTGCCACCGCAACTTCCTTTCATGTGGTCCACTTGAGCCTTATATCTACCTACATTTTGGGCTTATACTCTAAAATGACTTATCAAAATGGATGGACGGTGTGGATAAAACACATATCATGGTGGGCCCCACAGAGCCCCTGATAGGACTGTTCGTCTCCAAGGCTCTCAATTCGTGCCGGATGCGAATTTCCTGCAAAAGGCTTTTGCAGGAAGTTCCTGCGCTGGGATGGTTGGTGGGGCCCACTATGATGTTTGTGAGAAATCCACCCCGTCCATCCATTTTGTGAGCTCATTTTAGGACATGCGACTGAAAATTAGGTGGATCCAAAACTCAAGCGGGCCATACGAGAGGGAAAATTAGGGAAAGAGTTTCTCATCGTTGAAACTTTCCTGGGCTCCACCTTGATGTTTATATGCCATCCAAACCGTTTATGAGGTCTTTCCCACTGGGATGAAGTGAAAACACGAAAAACTTATCCTGATATGAAACTTTTGTGGCCATAAAAATGTTTCAACGATGGTCACTGAATCCCTACTGTTCCTCTCGTGCGGCCCACTTGAGTTTTGGATCCATCTCATTTTCGGTCACATGTCCTAAAATGAGCTCGCCAAATAGATGGACGTGGCGGATTTCTCACAAACATCATAGTGGACCCCACCTAGCATCCCAACACAAAAACTTCATGCACGAAAGGCTTTCACATGAAATCTGTGTTCGACCGCGCGCGGTAAAAAAAAGGCTCGGAAGCCATTTTTGGAAGCAGAGAGGGTTTCGGCCATCCGAAACCCTAAAACCCTAATTTCTCTCCCAAATCTCTGGATTTCTCCGGCTTTTTTCACATTATCTTCCGAAATCAATTCCATTTTCAAGCAATAATCTATTCGAAGAAAGAAAAAAAAAATGGAATAAGAGATTTTCTTTGCACTAACCTACGAACAACGCGCTCCGATTCGAATGGCCCACCAAATGCAGCTTCTGATCAGGGCGTTCTCTTTTACAAGTACGGAAATCCACCTTGTTGAAAGTTTCTCTCTCTCTCTCTTTTAATTTTTTTTTCTGATTTTTTCGGATATTTATGTACAATAAAAAATTTCGCAGTATCTTTTGACGGGTTTCGTATCACTGGATTGCGATACCGATAATATCGGCCAATAGTATCGATATTGCGAACACCGCTCCCAACTAAGCATTGGTACATGCAAAGATCATCAAGAAGTTTCCCATCATATGACTAGAGCTTCTTATTGACTTCCAATGGAGAATCAGTAGTTTGACATCGAGTTTACAAGTTGAAGTTAACAAATCATTGACATATTTTTGTTGAGACAAATTTCTTCCCTTCTTAGAACGAGAGACTTCAATTTGAAGAAAATATTTTAGCGGTCCGAAATCTTTGATGTCAAACACATGCTCAGATATAATTTCAACTCAAATACTATTTACATCGTCATCTGTAACAAGGATATCATCTATATAGACACTCACAATCATGGTCCCCTGCACACGCATCTTACAAAATACAAAATGGTTGGAGTGAATCCAATATGAATTAAGGCCCTACTAAACTTATCGAATCAGGCTCGAGGAGCCTGCTTCAATTCATATATTGCCTCGTCAAGACAACCTACCTTCCTTTTCTTCTCATTTTGAGCAAATCCAAGAGGGGGAAGCGTATAAATCTCCTTGGTCAAATCACCATTTGAAAAAAGCATTCTTAACATTTAATTGGTGTAGGTGCCAATGTAGATTGGTAGCAAGAGAAATGATCACCCATATAGAGTTCATCTTAGCAACGAGAGTAAATGTCTTAGTGTAATCCTCTCAAAAAGTCAGTGTATATCTCTCAAAGGTGGGCTTTATGTTGAGCAATACTGACATTAGGATTGTACTTGAAAGCATACCCTCAACAACAACCCACAGGATTCTTCCCAGTTGGTAACTGAGTTATCTCTCATATATGATTCTTTTCAAGAGCTATCATATTCTCCTCCATAGATTGACGCCACAAAGGATAAATAAGTGCTTCATTAAGATTTTTAGGAATGATGGAGGAAGAACACTCAAGAGTAGAAACAAAAGATCTGTGGTGAGGAAACAGAGTGATAGGAAATAATACGTTGAATGGGATGATAAGTACACATTCTTTTCGCTTTTTTAACAGCAACAAGTAAATCCAAAGAAGAGTCTAAATATGGATCAATTTAAATAGGAAAACAGTAGGAACACTGTTAGTACTTGTCAGCAAAGGAGCATGCTTCGAGATATCTTGAGAGATAATAGGAGTACAAACAATCCTTCTTTTATATGCCTTCAAGTTGGACTTAATGGAATCATAAGCAACCTTGTATCTAACATTATCAGGTTTAGACGAGACATGCACTATTTGATCAGACTTAAGTACAGGAACAAGAAGAACCATAGAGTTGTGCGCCCCTTGTTGGGCAGGAAAGTGTGAAGTGTCTTCAACAAATTTAACATCCATAGAGACAATGCCTTTTAGTAATTGAATCAAAACATTTATACCCCTTTTGCAAGGACAAATATCTTAAGAAAGTACATTAGACAACTCGATTTGATAGTTTATTTTTATGAGGATCAATGTATAAACATAACAGACACAACGAAAGACTCACAATGGAATTTCAGAGATAGGGTGGAATGTCAAAAAATATTAAATGGGTGACTCCCGGACAATAGCCTAGATGATTATTAAAATGGCAGGCTGTAAGAACAACATCTGATAAAAAAGATTTATGAATAGACATACAAGTAAGAAGAGCATGAGTAACTTGTAAAAGATGTTTATTCTTCCTTTCAACAATTCCATTTTGTTGTGGGGTATATGCACATGTGGTTTGAGAATTAATAACATGCTCCTGAAAACAAGATATCATATGATGGGAAAGATATTCCTTTGCATTATCCATATGAAGAGTTTTAATATTCACATTGAATTAATTTTTGGCGCGAACACTTTGAAAATGGAGCTAACCTCATCTTTAGCTTTCATTCAATAAATCCATGTCATACAACAAGCATCCTCGACAAATGAGATAATATTTAAATCCATTGGAAACAATAGGAATTGGACCCCATATATCCGAATGAACTAAAGATTCTATTGGACCATATTTTCACTGGAGGATAAACAGATTTATGGTGTTTGTCTAGAACACAAGACTCACACTATAAGTTCTTGACATCACTAGATTCAACTGACACAAGTAACGAAGACTGTAAGACTAGACTCGAGGGATAACCAAACCAACAATGCTAGATATGTAGGCCTTGATTCTTGACACTAAGACACTCACTAATATGACTTGAAATATTTGAACGAAGAACGTATAATCCATCATTCTCATGTCACCACCAAGTAGCTTCTTTGTCCTTACATCGTGAAAGACACAATGATCAGGATAAAGGTCATACTACAATTTAGGTGCTTCCTAATTGTACTAATTGATAACAAATTAGATGCAATATTAGGACCCAATAAGACAAATGACAATGAGAACAACAAAGAAATAAAAACAATACCCTTTCTCCCAATAGGCATTAGAGTACCATTTGCTAATTTCACACAACCTAAATATGGATTAGGAGTAAATGAAGAAAAAGAACCAGATGTACCTATCATATGATCAGTAGCCCTTGAATTAATTACCCAAGGACTTGACTCAGAAGTAGTATGAAAAGCAGTAGATGTATGACCTGCCCGAGCCAAGGAAGTGGATGAAGAGGCCTTATTTTGAGTAACATCCCTTAACAAAGCATCATACTCGGTTTTTTAAAGATAAACCATATCACCATCTGATGGAACCGTGGGTGAAGTTGTCAAAGATATCGTGTCCCCAATAGTAGTCTGAGAATCCTTGCTATTAGAGGTAGTAAAATTGGCCGCTTGACCTTGAGGATGATCATGAAGAACCCAACAATAGTCAACAAATGTCCATGCCTGCTACAATGAGTACATAGTTGATCCATTCCACGACCACGACCAAGACTACGACTACGACCTCTACCACCATTACGACCACCTTTTCCTATACCTCGTCCACAGCCAACACTGGTATTATCAATGTTTTTGAATCTTGTCACTAAAGCTGATTTCTCAACCACATGTGATTCCATAGCTGTCCGATGCTTCTCTTCATGTAATAGTAAGGCATGCACACTGTTAAGTGATGGTAAGGAGGGTGATCCAAAAATTTGAATGCGAACAGGTTTGAATTCAGTATTGAGATGGTTCATTTGCTTTGATTCATTGAATCACACTCAAACATTGTTATTTGATCCCCAAAATAGACCAAGATTGAGCTAAAATTAGTTTCTAAGATCCCTCTGGGTTTGGAGTGGGCGAAAAAGAGGGAAAAAAAGGAGAGAAGAAAAATTGCAAAAGGGGGCCTTCATAGCCGTATCGGCTTATACAATCCATCTTTTTTGGGTTGACGGGGGGAACGCAAAACAGGTGGTAGGGCTGTCAATGGGCCAGGCTCGGGCCAAGTGGAATTTTGAATAGGTCCAGCCAGAACAGTTTAAAATTTCGGTCAAAGCCAATCCTAGGCCCTGCTTATTGACAGCCGTACCGGGTGGGGTCACCTCCAGGAAAACTAAGAGACTGCTCCATTAGGCTTCTTCTTGGAATATATTCTGCATGTGTATCCACTTATTCTTTTTATTTTTGATAGGCAAAGCTATGACTTCTTTTAACTCTACCAAGGGAAGCGCATTGAGTATTTACCTCTCCCATGGTAGTTTTTGTGAAGTTCCATTTTTGAGAGAAATATGGAGTGATATCTAATTTCAAAGAAGTCAAATAATAGAAATGTATTACTTCCATGTTGTCATACTTCTGCCAGTATTCAGGATTCAAGTTGTCTTATTTTTAATGTGATCTATGCATTCTTATTAATCTGTAGTTGTTCTATGCCTAAAACATACAGCTTTCCAGTTTTGAAATTTTAACTTCTTTGTTGTGTATGCATTTTTCTGTACAGCCTCCTGTTATAAAACCATCGGACAACCAGTTGACTTTAGCTGATGTAGACACTATTAAAGTGATTGGAAAGGGTAGTGGTGGGGTTGTGCAACTAGTGCGCCACAAGTGGACTGGCCAGTTCTTTGCTCTGAAGGTATTGTGTGAATTTAAACTTGAAGCTTCTTCAGTGCTATAATTTTTCACTTATCTCAAAATTTGACACTATTTATTCTCACCTCCGAAGTGAATAAGGTTGGTATTTCTTTCTCATCCTTTAACAGTTTGCATGAAGGTCACCTTGCAATAGACATTATTCGCTACCATTTTTATTATTATTATAATTCATTCCTTACCATGTTAGACACAAGCTCCGGGTATCAAGCATTTTAAATGAGGATAAGAATATCAGCCTCCTTGACTTCTTAACCTTGAAAAGGTACCAAGATGAATGGGAGATGCCTTTAGTGTAGATTCTGTTATAAGTTTAAAGTTTCTTGTCATTCCAAGAGTTTTAGGAACAGAAACAATGCAGTGTTCTTGCTGATGATAGTGATTTAATGTTGTTTAAAAGATTTCTGAGTCGATTTATTTTGCTCTGCTAATGGGGAAACTTGAAATTGAAGCTTGAAAAACTCAATTGTTTTATGAAAAACTTGATATGTTTTCCCCATTTGAACTAATTTGGGTCTTTTTTGTTTGTTTGTTTGTTGTTTGTTGTTTTTTTTTTTTTTTTTTTTTTTTTTTTTTTTGTTTTTTTTTTTTTTGTTTTTTTTTTTTTTTTTTTGTTTTTGTAAACGAATACAAAAACTGAAAATCACCCTTTTGATTTCCTCTCAAGCATTTTGAATTTAAGGGGCTTGGGTGGTTGGACTCGAATTCTAACACCACTTGAAGCATATTCTTGTCTCTTTTCCCTCAAAATCACTGATATTTGTGATTTGGGTGCTTTTTTTTTTTTCTTCTTCTAGTATTTTACGAAGTAACCATTCCACATGTTAGAAAGCAGTCGTTGAGTTCACTTCTCCTCTGCACTGAGGTTTTGAGTTGCCCACTTTGGGAAGGATTCAGAAAATGGTTTGTGGATTTTTTTTTTTTCTCCCAATCCCAGATCTGTCTTCTTGGGCAGAAATGATCATATCCAATTGGGTTGTTTCTTCATCATCATCTAAACCTTATCCCAACTAATTGGGGTTGGCTACATGGTTCTCTTCTGGCCATCCACTCTATCAAGGGCCATAACTTTTGTTAGACCATAGGTCATCCAATCTTTCCCTAGTACCTCCACCGTTAGTTGCAGGATCCTTCTAATTAGGTGGTGCTCCAGCCTCAAATCCCCGCTTCGGGTTTCTACTCCTGCTCATGCTCCTGCCCCTGCTTCTCACCTATTTATACGTGTTTACATTTTGAAAGACACGCTTTCCTGCTCCTCTACCCGTAGTTGTTGCTGCTTTGTGCAACTATACCCCCACCCACCTCCTTTTGGGACTTACCCTTGCACTTTTAGAGCCTTCAAACAACTCACTCAGAAATTGGTGCCGTTCTTGGTCTCTGTTGCACATGACCATACCATCTAAGTGTTGTTAACCTTATCTTATTACCTATCGGTTACTCGGTGCTACCCCTTAAATTCCCTCAAATGCATTTATTTCTAATTCTATCCTTGTCTTGCCACTCATCAGTCTCAACATCCTCATATTATAGTTACACTCATCCTATGAGCATGTTGTTCCTTAACTGTCCAACATTCTATCTCATAAAGCATGGCTGGTCTTATAGCTATTATACAAAATTTCCCTTTCAGTTTGAGTGGTCTGCGACGGTCACATAAAACTCTAGAGGCACATCTCAATTTCTCCCACCCCACTTGAATTCTATGGGCAACATTCTTCTCATCCTCTCCACTCTCAATTACTAACCCAAGATATAGGAAGTAGTCATTTTGGGAAACTTCTTGGGTCCGCAAACTTTGCTAATTCCTCATTTCCACTCCTAGTGTTACTAAAATTGCACTCCATGCACTTTGTTTTAGTCCCGCTAATTTCAAATCCTTTAGATTCTAAAGCACCTCTCCATAAATCTAGTTGTGTTTATGATTTCTTGATTGGTTATGTTTGCTTTGAAATTAAAATTGCCTACAGAACTTGATTGAGTGCACAACACTATAAAAGAATGATAGTGAAGGGAGATAAGAAAAAGGTGCTATACGTAATTGTCTCTCTGAGTTTTTTTGTTTCCCTTCAGAATCATACATTGGTTTAAATACCTTTAACAAAATTAGTAGATGTTTGGATGTATGAACATGCTTGAGGAAGTAGGATGATATTGCATCAATTAGAAAATAAACAAAAAAAAAGAGGACAAATGATCTACCCTTGGACATGTTGTCATTAACTATAGACACACGCATGCTGTTGCAAAGATTTGTAGATTAACATGCATGAAAATGCTAGGAAACACTACAATTTAATGTTGGCACTTCTTTCTCTCTTTGCTCCATGTATAACCAATGTTCTTAACAAGTCTAGAAGGGCTAATTATCATGTGGTTTCCATTTGCACTATGATCCCATTATCAATTATCTCTTAAGCAAAAAATGTAGGATTTTCATTCATTATAGGCCTAACAATGCATTTCACTTATTTAATGAATATTTCTAACAGTCTCCTCCAAAATGCAGGTTATCCAAATGAATATTTTGGAGAGTGTCCGCAAGCAGATTGCTCAGGAATTGAAGATTAATCAGTCCTCACAATGCCCATATGTTGTCGTGTGTTACCACTCTTTCTATGATAACGGGGTCATATCTATAGTTTTAGAGTACATGGATGGTGGGTCGCTTGCGGATTTTCTGAAGAAAGTCGGATCAATTCCAGAGCCATATCTTGCTGCTATTTGTAAGCAGGCCAGTGTTCATGGAAGAAGGAATTCTGTTGCATTCTTTGACTCTAAGACTATCTATACTTAAATGCACCATATTTTCTTCCTGTTGAAGATGTGTATTTCTTGTTTCATGCAGGTACTCAAGGGTTTGATGTATCTTCATCATGAAAAACACATAATCCATAGGGATTTAAAACCATCAAATTTATTGATTAATCACAGAGGAGAAGTCAAGATAACTGATTTTGGTGTTAGTGCCATATTGGCAAGTACCTCTGGTCAGCGGGATACTTTTGTTGGCACTTACAACTACATGTCGGTGCGTATATCTTTAGTACCTCTGAAAAGCAATTGCTTTGAGTTCTTTTCATTTCTAGGAGAGCACGTATCTCTGTAGTCTTCCTGAAGTAGCACAATGAAGTATTGGAATACTTCCCCATGTTTTTCCTGTAACTTTATTTATGCTTGAAGCATGTGTGTTGTAGTCGTTTATGTTGAATGTGTTTAACAGCCAGAGAGAATCAGTGGAGGCACCTATGGCTACAAAAGTGACATTTGGAGCTTGGGGATAGTTTTGCTGGAGTGTGCCACGGGCAGATTTCCTTATTCACCGCCTGAACAACAGACTGGATGGATTAACTTTTATGAGCTTTTGGAAGCAATTGTTGATCAACCATCACCTTCTGCATCTTCTGACCAATTTTCCCCAGAGTTCTGCTCATTTATTTCAGCATGGTAAAGTTGGAACCTCTGTACCTTACCTGGTAACTTGGCCAGAATGGTATCTTAATAGATTTAACTGGAATCATGATTTTCAAATTGCTTTATGCTTATCGAATCGTTCACCACTGATACAGGTTTGTATCGACCCATATGACCCCTGTCTCGGGCTGTTTTGTATCGTTCATGGATGATACTGGTGCCTTTCGGGTGATATGTACCGGCATCAGAAGATGTATAAAACTTTGATTGGAATCATATTTTTTCCACCTTGTTCTTCACCAATTTTTTGGTTATTTATCAGGGTTAACCTCTTTGGAATTCACATTAAAACTGCAATCATGTTATTCCGTTTTTACTTTTAACACAATAGCCTTAGTCTCTATGAAGTGTTTCTGCTGCCACACATACACTAGATGGCATCCATTCATAGTCTGAGGCAGATCTCTTAAACTGATTCTATTCTATTTTTAAGCATGGGAGAAAGACACTGGTTTACTCCATTTTAGTTAGTCCGGATTTTTAATCCGCCAAAGATATATCCAACTACCAGCTTGTGATTGATTATATTATTATAGTAAATGAGGCATGTCTTCAATATGCATGCCTTACACAGAGGATAAGCAGTTGAATCCCCTTCCTCTCTTTCTTACGGCTCTGGCTCCGGACCAGAAGTGGTGGATTGGGCACCTGAATGGGGAGAAGGCTAGATGATCTTCCTTTTGCTTCTAGGCATTACCAAGGTTTATGATACTCAGGCGGTCCTGCCAGAAAACTTTGGGTCCCCTTTCAGGTCTATGTTAGGTGGGGTGCCCCTGGTAACTTTATAGGTATGATATAATGCCTCATCTTTGGGTCTTAGCTAGAGATTTTGTCGAATAGTTTTCTTGAAGCTATCTGCCTCAGTATTTATTTTTTGGGTGCAAATCTCCACATTTTATATAAATATTTTGGAATATGTTAACTTTTTTCCTAAATTTTATTTTTGGGTATTTTCTAACCATCTTTGGAAGTCTTATGCACATAATATTTTTTGTATTGACCTTGAGATGAATATGCGACTGTGAGGGATCTCTTCTCCATGTCTATGGTTATCACTGTTCCACTTCTCCTTTCTGGGTTTTTGCTGTGCTTACACTTGGGGACATTGGACACTCCTGGAAATGACATGATACAAAAGCAATCTGTATGGACAAAGTGTTCTAGTGATGCCATAAAAAAGTGAGGCATGTTGGCCACTTTAACTGAGATGTGCAAACATATTCTCCACAACTTTCCCTTCAGATTTCATTATTTGAACTTCATTTGTCGAGCTGAAGATCTCTCACTTTTAAGATGCTAAAGGATGGTTTGATGATAATGGCATTTTTATAATATTGTAGATATTAGAATTCTATAATCCTCCTTGATATTCTAGAATCTCGTAAATAGTCTTGAGATTGCCCTCTGTACATTTGGGAGGATTATATAATCCTCCTATGTATTCTAGAAATCGTTTAAATAGACTTGAGAAGTCTGTAAATACCACTCTCATTTAGTCATTATAATCAAGCAATACAATTCTTCTCTATTCCTCCTCTCTCCCTTCATTTTCTTTCATCAAATTTCTACTTCTATTGCCACCTTCAAGATTTTGGAAGCTAAATTTTGATGCATCTGACAGCATCTTCCCTCAACAACTCTGCTCCTTCATGAATAGAAGGATTTATTCACAATGATAAAAGGTCTATTCATTAGACCTTTAGTGGCCTAGCTGGGGTTGACATTTTGAATAGGCCGTTTGTGTTGGCTCATAGAGGATGCTTCCCCCCCCCCCCCCCCCCCCCCCCCCCATCTTCTCTTCTTTGATCTTTGGCAACTTGATTGTCAAAGTCAATTCCAAAATTGTCATTGTGTAGGCATCAAAGATCTGCTTGAGTTCACTGAAGCTTGATTTCATCTTCATTGATATCCATAATCTCTCTTCCAGATTAGGTAGTTTATTTAACATTTATATTCTATAGAGAAAAATGTCATTGCTGTTTTGCTTGCAAAAGAGAGTTCTGAATCTGAAGGGGTTGGTTCTCATTTCCCCTTGCTTGATGTAGTTTTCTTGTTTTATTAATAAAAAAAGAACTTTGAAGTACGTACCATATTAACAACATGACCAATCTCTAGCATCCATTAAAAGAAACAATAAAAAAAGAAAAAGGCCAATGTCTAGCCATGGTGTTTTTTTTTTTTGGAAGGCAAGGAATTTCATTATATTTTTTGGAAGGCAATGGTTTTATTTGGAAGGCAAGGATTTTTGGAAGGCTAGCCTAGTCAATTTGAGACATTGAAGGGGCCCAACCTAACTCTAATACAAGCAATGATCTATTAGAGGCAAGGTTATGAATAACGGAGCAGGAGTATCAGCCAGGCTAAAAAGCGATATGATGTGGGCCTATTGGAAGGGGTCCAAGGATTTTATTTGAAGGGCCCCAACCTAACTCTGATACAAGCAATGATCTTTTGGAGGCAAGGTTATGAATAACGGAGTAGGTGTATCGGCCAGGCTAAAAAATGATATGATGCGGGCATATGATGTGGGCATATTGGACGGGCCTGTATTGACTGAATTTGTTTGCCCAAAAAATCTTGAAAAAATTATTGGTAAAATAGGAAAATATATAAAACACCAGATTTTTTTTTTTTTTTTTTTTGTTTGTTTGTATTTTTAACACATATTTATTCATTCATCATCATCAACATCATCTAAGCCTTATCCCAACTAGTTGGGTTTGACAACATGAATCCTTTTCCGCCAAACATGTATTGAATGGGTATCCAACCAATCCTTGATAAGAATGTTGTTTGTCAGCTTGACATTGCTGAAAGCCAACCAGTTACGCCCTAATCGAACGCAAATTAAACATAATTTGGTGGATTGTGGCCTATTTCATTGAAATAAAACAAAAGGAAGATGGAAAATAAGTAATGGTTTACCCCCTTTCCTGATTTTCTCCAAAATGGTCTATTCCACTTTGATTTGCCAAATCCCACGCAAGTCTTGTGTTTTGAATCCAAAAGAAGGCCTAGATCTTATTGAAGATTAGTTTCTAAGTTTCGTCTAGGGTTGAAATGAAAAAAAGAAGAAGAAGTGAAAACGTAAGAGAAAAATAAAAAAAATGAGACAAAAAACAAAAGGACTTTATGGCTGCCCTGTATTGGTGGCAATATGGCTCGTATCTGACTGTATTGTTTGATATGGACCGATACCGCCCATTTATTTTTCCAGATGGCCAATTCACCCTTGTTTCATGTAGCAGTGTGGACCAATATGATTATGATACACCCGAAACACCCCTATAAGGTAACCCTTTTTAAGAACATTGATTAGGGCCCTTTGTCAAGTAGAAGGTTTAGTTGAAGCTCAAAATGGCTGCTAATGTGCTTGCAATTGCATGTAATTTTTATTGTCCTTCATAAGAATTTTCATGACATAGTTAATTTGAAAGAGGCATAATGCTTTTGGTAATCAAGGGGCCTCAATTCCGTGGAAGCAATTATATAACCCCTTCTTTCATGCTACCAAGCCAAAAGAACTTGAATGAGCTCCTAAAATTATTGAACTAAACCATGAGGATAATGTCATCAACATACGAAAGAAGGATTCAAATATATTTGGATGGGAGATTAGCCTCTTCAAGAAGTTTTCCCTAGTTTGTCGAATATAGATGGATCATGGTTGCTTTTTACTCTATCGAAGGGAATGGGGGTGATCTGGGCTCCTTTATGCAGAAGGAATTTGTTGGAAGGTGAAGTAGAAGTGATGATTAAATTGTTGGAAATGCTTCAAAAGATAATGCCATCGGCGGAAGAGCTGGATTCTATTGTGTGGATTAAGGAAAAATATGGTAAATTCTCAGTCAAATCATTTTATAACTTCATTTATAGGTCTTCTTCGGAGAGGGAAATTGGCCATTCAGTTGTTGCGTGTCATTATAGGGCTCCCCCCAAAGTCGCGGCTTTGACATGGCTTATGGGAAGGAATAAGGTGCTAACGGTTGATAATCTTCACAAGATGAGGATAGTACTGCAGAATGTATGTTTGATATGCATGCAAAAAGAAGAGTCGGTGGATTATCTTTTTTTTTTTTTTTTTTTCCATTGTCCTTTTGCTAGAGAAGTATGGGAAAAGTTTTTTTTGGTTTGATATGCAAATTGAAGAGTTGGTGGATTATCTTTTTCTCCATTGTCCTTTCGCTAGAGAAGTATGGGAAAGGTTTTTCGAAGTATTTGGAGTATATTGGGTCATGTCAGGATCTATTGAAAGTTTCTTCTAGGCATAGCATGGGGGAGGTATTGGTAAGGGAAGGCAATGTGGAAGATATCTTTGTTGGCTGGAATCTGGGCGGTGTGGGGGAAGAGCAACAATAGGTGCTTTCGGAATCGAAGCAATTGGGTGGTGGATGTATTCAATAGGGCTAAATTGAATGTAATGGAATGGGTGAATGCTCTTAAAGCTGTAGAACAGTTCCCATCTTTTTCTTTCATGTATATTGTATTCTTTTGGCTTTGACCTTGTTCTAATAAATTGTTGCCTTTCAAAAGAAAAAGAAAAAAAAAAGAGGATATTGATTGTCCCTTGATGATTGTGCCTAGCAAACATTGGCAAGTCCACATGATTGCAATGAAGTCAAATTTCAATAGAGTGCTGAAAGTCATGAATTGGTGCTCGGGGGGCTTGCTTGAGTCCATATAAATGACCATATTAATTGGAAACCAGATAGAAAGTAGGGGACTCGATGCCAGGAGTTTTCTCTTCTAAAATACCAAGAAGCACTTTTTGTGTCCTGTTTCCATATGGTCCATCCTTTTGTAATTGTGCGAACCGACAATGCAGACTGGTCGATGTTATAACTGGATAAAATGTCTCATCAAAGTCAACACCTTATTTTTGGTTGTTGTCTTGGCCATTTATCAATCCTCAATTTGATAAGGAAGAAACTTCAACTTTTAGATCCAATGACTCTCAACAACATTCATCTTCAGGTGTTGAGGAATCAATTTCCGGTTATTCAGTAGATGAGTGGTAGCAAACTCATTATGTGTAGCAGCTTCTCATTGAGGATCTTTGATGCTAAAGACCATTGGTGTCATGGCTTAGCATGCTCATGGAGAATAGAGAGAAGAACGTTTTTGCAAGGTCTGGGGCTGATAATTAACAATAAAATTACTGTCTGGTTATTCCCTCGGGAACACGAGCTTGAGGATAAGTGCGAAGATAGGTGGAGCTGGTATAGTGGACATGTCAGCAGATGTACCATTAGGGAAGCAAGTAGTGTGACTTGCATTACTATCCGGGATGGGAGACGATGGGTGACTGATTGATTGGGTTGGCGTTGTAAATGGTTGCTACTAGTGTTAATTGGGTACTTCTTTCTGGGTTTCTATCATGCCACCACTTGGGGACACATGGACACTCCTTTACATGACACAATACCAAACTTTGAGTGGACAAAGTATCCTAATGATGTCATCGAAAAGTGCCACATGTTAGACACTTTGAGGTGCCCAAACATATTCTCCACAAAACTTTGCTTTCATCTTTTCTTAATTATTGTTTTTAATGTTATGTGGACTTCATTTGTTAAGTCGAAGATCTCTCACTCCTAGTTCTCTAGCTTGCCTCCATTCTCTTGTTGTGTAAGAAACTAACTCGTCAATTATATTCAACTATTTTGTAATCAACCGTGTAATAGACTATTATATAGCTCTTGATCATAATCAACCTATGTAATAGTGTACTCAATTGCGCGTGTGGGAATTTTATGATCTCATTGCTGGTCCCCAGCCCCTATAAAGGAGTTTTGCATCAGGTTGGCAGCCAGTGTAAAACTTTTGCTATAACTTCCAACATGAATCCGAACAATATGACATTACAAATTCATGCTAGGGCATTTGTCCCTTGATAGAGTGGAATGACGGAAAAAGGATTCATGTAGCCGATCCTTATTTATTTATTTAGAGAGAGGGAGGGAGGGAGGGTAATGCTATGTGATTGTTGATGTTCTGTTAATAGGTTATTTGTTAATCTAAGAGCATCAGCCTTCCCATTAGCATCTGTTTTAACTCTTGCAAAGACAGCCCTCTAGTTCTCTAACAAGTCAATCATGTCCATGATATTTGCGACCTCCAATGGAAAAAGGCCTCGTGGATGCCCATGACAGGGAAGAGAGGTTGAAGCAGACCATTCTAGCCACATGTAGAATCACTGCTGCCTCAGTATAGTTGAAGTCTGCAACGCCTATCGGGTCGAAGATTTCAGCTACAATATTCTGCCGCTATTAGAAGCTATCCCACCTGCTCCAGCTGGTCGAGGATTGCCCAGAGAATAGCCATCAAAATTTGCCTTAAACCTCCCTTCCGGCAGGGCCACCCATCTGGACTTCGAGCCCATTTGGCACCACCCACCCTGCAAGGATTCATCCCACTTTCTTTCTAGCTTCTGTTTGGAAATACCTCTGCATCTTCTATTAGCCTGAACGAACCAAGGTCGAAAAGATTGAAAAAGTCAGTCATTCACATCCTCTTCTGCCGAGCAGCACACGATGCACCTGTTAGGCATGGCCATTTCTCTTCTTTGCAACTGATCGATCATCAATGGCTTTCCCAAACATGCAAGTCTTTGAAAGGCCCTGATCTTCAGTGGGAGATGCACAGCCCATAATCTGGAGAATTGCATAATTGACCTTGCTCTGGATTCAGCTAGGGCCTCTGCCAGCCAGTGTTTTAAACATCGACGATATCGGCCGATATATCCCACGATATATCTTGTATCCCACCTGTGCGATACGAAACGCGTGAGTAGTGGGATATATCCCACATGTTCGATCCAGTGAGCATATTTGATTTCCGATTAATTTTTTCTGTAGATATGTTAAATTAGTGTCAAATTGTTACAAATCCATGATTTTTCATGTTTTGCATGAAAAATCATGAATTGGGAGCTTCAATTTTGAGATTTGGAGGAGGACCGAGTTGTGGAAATTGAAAAAAATAAAAAATTTCCTAATTTCTCGCAAATCGGTTGCAATTTGTGTCCAAACATAAAATCAAACATTTATGTAACTTGATCTAGTGATTCTTCTTTTGCTTTTGAATGTATTGCTTGTGTTTCCACATGTCTTCCTACATTTATAAATTATATGAATAAACTTTGAATATACTTGCATTAATTCAGTTAGACAGCGCATAGATTAGGACCCCATATAAAGAAAACCTATTATGTACACTTGTTTTTTTGTAATGTTTTGATTTGTAAGTGTGTATTGATATCTTTTTTAACAATCACTGAAATTTCATTGAAAATTTCAACCAATTTTCAATGTTTCCAACAACAGTGATACATTACACGATACAACTGATATATCCCATGCGATAACTGAAATGTATCTGTATCCTAAGGGTGCGATACGTAACGCGATACCGATATTTCGAACACTGCTGCCAGCAAGCAGACTGAGAACACTCCATCCACTTTCAAATTCCAAATGTGCCTGTTCACTCCCCTCCTAGGTAAGTAACATTGCTGCAGGCATTCCAACAATTTCCTGAAGCTCATAACACTGCTGCTTCCAAAGCTCATAACAATGCTGCAGGCATTCCAACAACTTCCCGAAGCTCATTATTTTGGAATCTTTCAGATTGCGTCTGAGTTTCGGACACTAGATGATCTCTTTCCCAACCCTCTGATACATTTCCTTAAAAAAGTCTTCGCTACACTCAGCCATCCCAAACAGATCTCTACATTCTGCACAAAGAGGAGCCTCACCGGGCCACAAATCGTGCCAGAATCTGAACTGTCACCAACTTTGAATCTTTAAAACCTTCTACCAAAGCCTTGAGTCCAGGAGATAGCTCTCCAAATGTGAGATCCCTTTCTGCGATCAACCACATTAACATCCCGCCCGTTGTCGTCAAAACCCTCGCTCCCAACAGCCTCCTATGCAAATAGCTTCCCCATTACCTATCCTCCACCTCCACTCACATAGAAGGGCTATATTCATGGACCTGATGCACTTAATTCCTAAATTGCTAGCACTGTGGGACTTGCATTTTCATCCCAGGCTACCAGATGCAATTGGTGAGCTTCAACATCTTCATTCCAATGGAAAATTCTTTTGGCAGGGATTCAATTTTCTGCATCACCTTGACCGGGCCCCTTAAAAGAAAGGCGGAATATATACTGGGATGCTGCGTAGGGCTACTTTGATAGGACAATTCTTTCTCTAAAGAAAGTAGCCTACCTTTCCAAGAACTGAGCCTTCTCTGTAATCTTTCTAAAACACCATCACATGCCTGCTTGCCAGATCTATGGACACTGATCGAAACTCCTTAATGAGCAGGTTCGAGATTCCACAACCTGATGAAGAGTCAATCTGTTGAGTCACTCTCCTGTCCAGGTTAGTCCCTGTGATGTTGCACTTCTGGAGATTCACCTTTAACCCAGAGCACACCTTGAAAAATAGCAGAATATCTCTATACCTTTCTCCTTCCCCAATCGAGCCTTCCCCAAGCTTAGTTTAGATTACTAGTAATTGGTTATATTTGAAATACGTGAATATTCTTTTTGAATTTCTATTTTTAATGTTTTCATCATTTTATTTTATTTATTGAATTAAAATACTAGTTATTTGTTGTACTGGAGTGGTTTTTTGTAGTTTGCTGCATCGGACTTAGTTTAGATTACTTGTAATTGGTTATATTTGAAATATGTGAATATTCTTTTTGAATTTCTATTTTTAATGTTTTCATCATTTTATTTTATTTGTTAATTTTATTTATTGAATTAAAATACTAGTTATTTGTTGTACTGGAGTGGTTTTTTGTAGTTTGCTGCATTGGACACTTTGACTAGTGACACTTGTGCCACATCTCTCGCTATTACTGGTGGCTACAAGCCTACAAGTGGCTTTTGAGGAAAAACACTTATTTGCTTGCAGAACTGGAAGAAGAAAATCTTCTTGTAGGAAATTTTAAAATAATTTTCTTTTGTTAATTTTTATTATTATTGAATGCTACTTATTTGTGTAGTGAAGTGATTTTTGTAGTTGGCTGCATTGGACACTTTGACAATTGGCACCTGTGCCACGTGTCTAGGTAATACTGGTGGCTACAAGTGGCTTTTGAGAAAAAACACCGTAGTTTGCTTGCAGCACTTGAAAAAAAAAAAAAAAAAAAAAATCTTCTTGTACGAAATTTTAAAATAAGCTACAAGCTAAGAAATTTTGGCTATTTAACAAGGGGACAACACTTTATTGACATTGTGTGTTGAAACATGCCTGTGTCCATCTTTGACTCTCTTTGGCAACACTAATATAAACCACTTCTCTTTCATCATTAACTGTATTTTTGTTATGTTTTCTTCATGTCAGTAATTGATTTGGAGATTTATTATTACTATTTTTTTTCGTGATTGGTTTATATATAAATAGTTACAAATACCATTGAAATATAATATTCTGTTATTATTATTGTTATTACCATTAGATACTTTTGTGTGCTTGATGGTAAATCTGAAATTTAGAGCCACTTTGCATGGCACCTTTTCTTGACACCAAAACATGTGTACATGTCTAAATTACATAGGATTTCAGCTTACTGCAAATTTGGCAATTTCCATGAGTTCTCCACTTATTTTGCCATTGAACTTGGCCAATATTGATCCGAAATTGTTTTTATCTTTTATGCAAGTTAGAAACTTTGATTGCTTCTTTAAGTCTGTACTGCAGCTGGATTTTTGTTTGATAATCCTCAGGGCATGTTTGAATACATAGAATCCAAGGAAAAAGACAGGGAAAAGAGAAGGAAAAAAGAAAAAGAAAAAGATAACTCAACGATGATTTCCATGGAAAACATGGATTCCAATTTTGAGTTCTTCTTTCAATAGCAAGTGGAAATCTCATATTACGCTCACAATACTCACCTAGTTTCTTGTGCCAAGAATCTGAATTATGGAAAAATGTAATGATTGCTTTATGGAAATCCACCCTTCTTTCTTGCTATCCAAACAACCCAAATCCTCATATCAAATTATCAATGGAAAACCCTTTTCCTTACTGCTGTTTGGCATGGAATCCATCGTTTCCAAAAAAAAAAAAGGGCCTTACAGTATTTCATTAATCTGAAATGCTCTCTCTCTCTCTCTCTCTCTCTCTCTCTTCTTTTGGCTTGTGCATCACTAACGGAGTAACACCAGATTGTTTTTCTATGTTTTTTCAGTGTACAAAAAGACCCGAATGACAGAAAGTCAGCACAAGTACTTTTGGTAAGGTCACGACTCTCTCTGGCTGTTATTTTGATTTATGGGCATGTCTGCTGCATTGATGAGGAGTTATATGATCATCCGGCAGAGGATGGGGCATGTTTACTTGGGTTTTCAGTTTGCACAAGTGGGGTCCATGGTTTAATGCTCCAAGCTGCTTGTCTGGCTTGACCTGCTGTGGATGGAGCATACCCCAAATATGCCCCAGAGTGAAGATCCCATCCAAATGTTGGGTCATTTTTCAGTTGAATGCAATGCTGCTGTATTTCTCCTATAGCTGTCTATATGCAGGCCACAGAATCGAAAGCATGGCATTATCCTATCCACAGTGAGCCCAACAGACCTGCTGGTCTATATGCAATGCTGCTGGTCTGGCATGACCTGCTGTGGATGGAGCATACCCCAAATATGTCCCAGAGTGAAGATCCCATCCAAATGTTGGGTCATTTTTCAGTTGAATGCAATGCTGCTGTATTTCTCCTATAGCTGTCTATATGCAGGCCACAGAATTGAAAGCGTGGCATTATCCTATCCACAGTGAGCCCAACAGACCGATGTGTTGATCACTTTTTGTTTTTGTTTTTGTATTTGAAGATCCAATGTTTGAATTACTTCAAAGTGTGCTTTGCTTGAACAAACTAAAACTCAAGTATACTGTCATATCCCTAGGGCGAGCATCATATAATTCCTCTTTAGATGTAGAAGGTTACTTTCATCATGAATGCGGACAATATGACATGGTCTAACTGAAGTTACGGCCCTTGATTAAATGGAGTGGCAGAAAATGATTCATGTAGTGGACCCCAATTAGTTGGGGTAGGGCCTAGATGATGATGATGATGTAGAAAGATACTTATAGGAGTTGCCGCATGTTCTTGATGATAATGTGAATGTTCATGTGAATCAGGAACATCCTTTCCTGAGCATGTATGGAGACCTGGATAGTGAACTTGCGTCGTACTTCACCAGCGCTGGATCTCCGCTTGCCACCTTCTGAATATCTTCCATCTGTCTGGTATTTTTATTTTTTCTAATGACCAACTTTCTGTAATATTCAAATTTAGTCCTCAGCTCAGCTTTCTAATGTTATGTATTTTTATTATGATTTTTTTGTTGGAATGAATATTTTCTTCTAAAAAGTATTGGACTCATTTGTCCTAAAAACTCTACTTTAGACGAAATCCATGTGGAACATCCCTGTGTCTGCTAGCTTTAAAATCCATGTGGAAACATCCCTGTGCTCTGCTAGCGTCTCAATATGATTGGCTGATTTCTTTAGATACTTATTTTTCCAAATACGTCTTTATTTCCTACTACCAAAAACTAGAGAACGAAACTTTTTTTGGGCAGACCAAGTTGTGGGCAGTGTTCGAAATATCGGTATCGCGTTATGTATTGCACCCTTGAGATACGGATATGTATCAGTTATCGCATGGGATATATTGGTTGTATCGTGTAATGTATCGTTGTTATTGGAAACATGGAGAAACATTGGGAAATTGGTCTAATGTTTCAATGAAACTTCCGTGATTGTTAAAAAAGACATCAATACACACTTATAAATCAAAACATTATAAAAAACAAGAGCACATAATAGGTTTTCTTTGTATGTGGTCCTAATCCATGCACTGTCTAACTGAATTGATGCATGTATATTCAAAGTCTATTCATATAATTTATAAATGTAAGAAGACGAGTGGGAACACAAGCAATACATTCAAAAGCAAAAGAAGAATCATTAGATCAGGTCACATACATGTTTGATTTTATATTTGGACACAAAGATTGCAACATATTTATGAGAAATTGGGAAATTTGTAACAATTGGACACTGATTTAACATGATTTATTGAAAAAAAAAAAGGATAAGAAGTAAAAAATGTTCACTAGATCAAACATGTAGGATATATCCCACTACTTGTGTGTTCCGTATCGCACAGGTGGGATACAAGATATATCGTGGGATATATCGGCCAATATTGTCGATACTTAAAACACTGGTTGTGGGTTTGTCATCCACCGTACAAGTGGCATATCTATGCTTGTCAATCCACACTGGTTGAATCATAGGCCCTGTTGTGGATATACGAACAAATCTATGGTAAGTCAGGGGAGTAATTACAAAAGGTTTACTTTGTAGGGTGGCATTATTCATCAGTGAAAGGAGGGTAGCAATTCCCAGCTGTTAGTTGGCTTGGCTAGCTTGGCCTGCAGGAAATCAATTCACTTATCAGCTAGCCAGAAAGCGACAGCTAACATCAAAGCCAAGGACACTTCAAAATTACCATGAATAAGGTGCTAGCACCCTGAAATCACCATGATTAGATAATGATAACCATCTGATCTTGGTCACTGAATTTGAACCGTTGGTTACGCTGTAACCATCATATGATTGCCACCATGTGGATGGTCATGATAGTCTTATTAGTGAGTGTTTTGGGGCAAGCTCCATCCGCACGGGCCACAACATTAGCAGTCTGGATTGATGTATGTGTGTCATGTCTTGGTGTATGTGTGACCACTGTTTAGAGGAATGAACAGAATATCCACTCTTTTTGGTCTCAGATCACAACATCTCTATAGAGAAGTGTTGTAGTGATTCTGTGCATACGGTTAAAAGAGGTAATTTACAGCCAAGATATGTTCATTGTTCGGAGTATCCCCGATATTATCCATAGCTCCAGCTCGACAATACTGATAACATTGGTAGTATAAGAAATTCCAGGTATTGGTGATATATCACTTAGTATTGCCAATATTTTCGACTATGTAAATTCTAGGTGTCGCTTTTGTCATTAATGTATTGTCAATGTTTTTAACTGTGTAAATTCTAGGTGTCTCTTGTATCATCAGTGTATCGATATCGCTAAATTTTTTTATGGGTGCAAGGTTGTATGATGTAATGCGTGTTTGTATGTGTGTATATATGTGCATGTATGGATAGATGGTTGGATGGATGGATGGATGGATATGTGTGTGTGCGCGCGTGCGTGTGTACACGCATGGATGGATGGATCATGCATATGTGTGTGTGTGTGTGTGTGTGTGGGTGCATGTGTGTGCGCGCATGCATGGATGGATGGATCGACCATTTTCCCCATGTTTCCCCATGGATGGAGGTTAGTAGAGGAGAACTGAATCTCCTTTTGACACATGGAAAGGAGTCCGGTGGAAATTTTAGTGGGTTGTTAGTAGGAAGGGACGAGTGGAGAGGTAGCATTTAATAGGGGAACACATGGCACTGAGATTAGCAGAGGCACGAACATGAGGGTCCTAGAGGTGGACATGTGTAGGGTGCCAAATGAAGAGATGGGGATGGGTGGCGAGCGATGGAGGCTTTGTTTGCTAGGTTTGGAGGAGCATCAGAGGCTCGGGGATCAGATGTGAGCAAAGGATGATACGTCTTGCAATGTACGAGAGAAAGAGTAGACAGTTAGAGCATAGGGGTTGGAGTACATGTGAGGCGATCGAGACAGACTTCTCACATGAGGGTCCTGGAGGTGGACACGTGTAGGGTGCCAAATGAAGAGATGGGGGGGGTGGCAAGCGATGTAGCCTTTGTCTGCCATCTTTGGAGGAGTATGGGAGGCTCGGGGATCCAAAGCGAGCAAAGGATGATGCGTCTTGTGATGTACGAGAGAAAGAGCAGGCAGTTAGGGCATAGGAATGTTGGAGTACACGTGAGGCAATCGAGACAGACTTTTCACTCCGAAGCACATGACATGCATGGTGCGTGTGGAACTTATATCAAACGAGGCACGTGAAATAGTTTCTAATCCCATTCGCATGTGCGAGGATTATTTGCAAGAGCTTAAAGGCTCAAATTAATAATGGCTGAGAACTATCAGGGCTAGTGCAGAGTATTTTGAAGATGGATTGAGAAGCAATTCTTTGGCAGCTACTAACCTAATCGCAGATCTATTAGAAGTGGACACTAACTATGTCTCAAAAGAGGTGGTGTATCAGAGATCATTGGATGAAGTGGAAGCACACGAAATGACGTTGGTGCTACATGAAGGATAGGTAGTTGAAGTTGATGAAGACAATGTAGGAGTGATCTAGAACGAAGCGGTACTGTTTATGAGGCATTAGATATCAGTCCCATTAAGGAAGTAAGAGGAGAAGTCGCAGAGTTAGACAAAAACAAAGGAATGCTAGAAATGGAGTCTCAAACCTTGACTGTGCATGATGGAAACTCTGAAGCAGAAGATAGAGAGGTGGATTAAAGAGGCTATTAATCTGGCAGGGAAAACGGTAGCAGTATCTTTTCGTGAATGTGATGATGATTATATTGTTGTTTTAAAGTTCGTCGAGGAAGGAGGGCTCCACAAGGTAGGGTTGAAGAACCAGGGGATGATGATAGTGCGGTCTCCATGGGGTAGAAGAGAACTCGCGAGACTCGAGTCTTCTATTAATTACAATGTAGGGACCTCATCCAGAACAGGGAAGAAGGGGAAAGGGGTATGAGCAGTGTCTAAATGAAGATGCTTAGCTGGAATGGGAGGGGTTGGGTCTTGGGTGTAAAGAGAAGAGGGTGCATGTCAAAGAATCATGTAGACGGGCTAAGTTACAATTACTAATGTTTCAGGAAACTAAAATGCAGAGGGTTGATAAGAAATTTCTTGACTCTGTTTGGGACATCAAAGAAAAGGACTGGGTTGCGTCAGAAGGGGGGGGGGGGGGGGGGGGGGGGGGGGGTTGGAATAGTGGTAATGTGGGATTAAAAAAATGTGGAAGAAAGATGATGAGTGGTGTGGGAAATTTTCAGTTTCAGTATGGTTCAAAGGAATGACATCGGGTATTAGGTGGATATTCACTTCATTTGATGGGCTGAACTTGACAGCCCTCAGAACTGAACTTTCGGAGGAATTAGAAATGATTCATAATAGATGGCAGCTATTAGGTGGTGGGGGGAGACTTCAGTGTAGTCCGTTTCACCTATCAAAGGTCAAGAGCAGGAAATGTAACAATAAGCAGGTAGGACTTCTCAAGTTGGGTAAACATACATGAGATATATTCCAATGGGTGACATCAAATTTACATGGAGCAATGGTCAGAAAAATCCCATAATGTCGAAACTCAACAGATTCCTAATATCCCCTAAATGGGTGAATATATTTCCTTTAGTAAAGCACAGAGGGTTATTAAAGCCTGTTTCCGACCATTGCCCAATAACATCGGAAGTAAATTAGGAAAATTGGGGATGAAAACTTTTTAGATTCCAGTTGATGTGGCTCAAGATAAAGGGTTTTATGAACCAGATACAAGAATAGTAGAGTTCATTCTAAGTAGAAGGCTTTGTGGATTCAGGTTATTTAAAAGATGTAGTTGCTCAAGAAGGAGTTGATTGAATGGAAAAAAAGAGAGGAAGTATTGGGTGAAAAGAGTAGCGAAAGTCGAAGACATACTACACAAATCCATGTGCTAGATGTGGAGGAGTAAGGTGGCGCATTAATGATAGAAGAATGGGCAGAAAGGGTAAAGCTTTTGCAAAACTACATGAGTCGGCTAATGGAAGACGAGAATAATTCGAGAAAAATGTTGTGGGCCACGTGGTTGAAGGAAGGAGATAAAAGTACCAAATTCTTTCATAGCATTCTAAGCGCACGTGCTAGAAACAACATGATACACAGTGTCATGGTGAATGACAGGAGAATAGAAGATAAATCGCAAGTGTGCAACACGGTAGTGCAATTCTATGATAACTTGCTATTGGATGAAGGCTGGAAGAGGCCCTGTTAGACTAATTGGGGTTTAACTAGTTGACGTCATTGGAAGCAAAAAGCTTGGAGAAACTAATATTGGAGGAAGAGGTTAAGGTGACGATGGATTCAATGGAAGAGGACAAAGCTCTAGGGCTGGATGCCCTTTAGCTTTCTTCCAAATCTTTTGGGTGTTAGTAAAAGAAGACCTTTGTAGTCTTGTGGTTGATTTTTGGTAGAGAGGGTGGAGTGTCTTCAGGCTAGGGGATTCCGTTATTGCTCTCATTCCAAAGAAGGGGCGGAGTGTCTTCGGCACTTCGGACCTATTAGTTTAATTGGTAAACCGTACAAGATGCTAAATTTCTTGCCACAACATTCTGAATGGTGTTAGATAAGGTTATTTCAGAAGCCCAAGGAGCGTTCGTTGCGTGAAGAAAAATTCTAGACAATGCTATAATTGCAAACAAACGGATGGACACGAGGCATAGAGAAGGATCGAAAGGAATCTTTTCGCTAGATATTGAAAAGGTGTAGACAACATAGATTGGGGATTCCTAGAATATATGTTGGAAGGGTTGGAATGTGGTAAAAATGGAGAAGTGGATTAAAGAGTGCGTGAGCTCAGCAAGATTCTTAGTATTGGTAAATGGCTCACCCAAAGGTTTCTTTCAGACATCGAGAGGTTTATGACAATGAGATTCAACATCTCCATTCCTTTTTGTGGGGTGGTGGAGGCAACAAATGCTTAAGAAAGGACAAGAAGTGGGGCTCATCAAAGGCTTTATGGTGGGAGGTGATGCACCCCTGATTGCCAACTACAGTTTGTGGATGATACCATATTAGTCTGCGAAGTGGATGCTGGCAAGGTGGACAATTTGAAGAAAATGGTAAGATGTTTTGAGGTGGTTCTGGGCCAAAGGGTTAATATAGCAAAGAGCGAGCTGTTTAGAGTGTGTACATCCAACAAGTGAGGAGGTAGAGGCTTTGGCAAAAATCTTTGGGTGTAAGGCAGGCTCCTTACATCAACGTACCTAGGGCTTCATTATGTGTTGGTAAATCGAAGAAACACTTGTGGGACAAGGTGATTGAAAGGATAGAAAGGGAGTTATCTACATGGAAAGGTAAACACCTATCCTTGGGGGGAGGCTTTTGTTGATTAAAGCTACAATGTCAAATCTTCTAGTGTACTTTATGTCACTCTTCAAATGCTTGACATCTATGGTAGAAAAGTTGGAGCTGCTAAGAAGAGACTTCTTATGGCAAGGAGTAAAGGAGAGGCATAAATTTTCTCTCTTCAGGTGGGAAGAGGTTTGCAAACCATTCAAAGAAGGGGGAGCTAGCGTGAAAAGGCTTGAAGCTTGCAATAGATGAATGAGGCTCCCTTAGGTAAATGGTTATGGAGGCTTGGAAAGGAGGAAGAAAGTTTGTGGAGGAAAGTAGTAGCAATCAAATATGGAATACAGGATGGTGCATGGTGGGTGAAATCATCGCCACTTTATTGGGTGTCAGGGATTTGGAATGGAGACACATGATGAAGTCCAATTCTTGAAGGGAGATGGGAAAAGAATCCATTTCTAGTAGGATCCATGGTTAGTTGAGCGCCCGCTTGCAATAGGTTTTTTGTCACTATCTAGGATAGCAGGGAACCTGGAGGTTACCATTGACAGATGCGTTCCTTAGTAGGTGAGTCAGTGGTGTGGGCTCCAACATGTAGAAGGAACTTAATGAACGAGGAAACAGAGAAGTATACTCAGTTATTGGAATGCCTTTAAGGTCTCAGATGGCTTTTGGGTGAAGGATTTCATGGTGTGGCCTCGGGAAAAATTAGGGAGGCTAAGTGAATTAGATCCTAGTGTAGTTAGTGAAAGTTTATCATTTTCTTAGTCTTGTGGTGGCCTCCCCTTAAGTGGCGGCCTTTACATGGTTAGTGGGAAGAAGTGATTCTTACCATAGACGATCTTCAAAAGATGTTGGTAATTATTCCTAATTGTTGCGTGATGTGGGAAGTGGTGGATCATTTATTTATTCACTGCTCTTTTGTTTAGAAGGTGTGTGAAAGATATATTGGTTTTTTTGGGTGATGTCGAGATTTGTTGTCGACCTCTTACTAAACTAGCTTGGTGGCAGTTTAAGGAAAAAGGCAAGGTATGCAAAAATAGTTACATAATGATTGTTACCTACAAGTAACGGTGGCCACCATTATGTGTTATGCAGTCCTAACTCCTAACAGCCATTACGGAAAACAAATGGCCCTGTAACGGGCATAACCCCTCCCCCCCACCCCAGATGTTGGTAATTATTCCTAATTGTTGCGTGATGTGGGAAGTGGTGGATCATTTATTTATTCACTGCTCTTTTGTTTAGAAGGTGTGTGAAAGATACATTGGTTTTTTTGGGTGATGTCGAGATTTGTTGTCAACCTCTTACTAAACTAGCTTGGTGGCAGTTTAAGGAAAAAGGCAAGGTATGCAAAAATAGTTACATAATGATTGTTACCTACAAGTAACGGTGGCCACCATTATGTGTTATGCAGTCCTAACTCCTAACAGCCATTACGGAAAACAAATGGCCCTGTAACGGGCATAACCCCTCCCCCCCACCCCCCACCGCCCCACCCCCCCAAAGAAAAAGAAGAAGAAGAAGAAGAAGAAGAAGAAGCAGAAAAAGGAAATGTAATGGCTGTTATATACCATGAAAAAAGGAGGTCAAATGGTGAAGGCTAGTGATGATGCCAATTGTGTGGGCTAGTTAGAGGGAGAATGGTCAGTGCTTCTAAAACAAGTGCGAATCGTTGGTAGATGTATATAAGAGGGCTAAAATTAATGTAATGGGGTGGATTTCTTGTTCAAATGACTTTGCTCCAAATGATAGATCTTTGTTGACATGATTGTAAAAATTTTGTACATTGGATTTTTTTTTAAATTTTTTAAATTTTATTTTTTTAAAGACAATTTTATTAAAAAGACCAAAAAGAGAAACAAGGAGAGCTGCAAGGGGGGAAAAACTAAAACACCTAGAAAAAAAGCTACAACAACCTAAAACTAAAAATACAATAACATCCCAATCCCTAGCTGGGACCAAAAAAATAAAAATAAAAACTCCCCTTCACGGAGCCCAATCCCGAAACAGTAAAAAAACCTTGTTAAAAACCACTGCACTCGCCATGCTTTTATTACGAAAGCGTATATCATTCCTTTCTCCCCAGATCAACCATAAAACAACTAGAAGGGTAGTTCTCTATCTTCCGCCTAGCTTCCTACCATCCTCTGCATGCTAGATGCATAAAAGATCTTCGATAGAGCAAGGCATACCCAAGACACCGCTGCCATACCAAGGACCCCTGCCTAGACTTCTGTTGTAAACGGACAATGGATGAACAGGTGATCGATCGACTCTGCTTGATTGTAGCACAAAAGGCATATATTGGGAAGAACCATTCCACGTTTGTTGAGGTTGTCTACCGTTAGCTCCGTCTTTCTACCCACCAACCAAGCAAAGGCCGCGATTTTTGGGAGCCCCCCATAAGACCATATCTCACTGCAAGGGCTTCTAAGAGAAGGTGATCTAGGTTGCTCCAACTCCTTGAAGTAGGATCGCACTTAGAAGATCCCCGACACTGACTTCTTCCGACAGATTGACCCTACAAAAGAGAACATCGAACTAAGACTTCAATTTCGAAATCTCTTAAGTCCTTTCTAAAAGGGGGAAGCCATACTATATCCATTCCCCAAACTGAATAACAGTCAGCCACTAAGATATTAATATCCAAGCTAAGGGAGGCAAGCCTAGGAAAGGAAGAAGACAAAGGTTGATCACCAATCCAATGATCAACCCAGAATTTGATTCTTTTACCATCCCCCACCAAAAATTTCGAGTTAGCAAAAACTTTGATAGCAATGCTATTGATACCTTTCCAAATATGAGATAAACGATAGAAAGAAGATTTCTTAATCCCCCAACCTGTCGAGGTTGTTCCGTATTTAGCCGCTACCACCATTCTCCATAAACTACTCTCCTCAGTGGCAAAACGCCAAACCCATTTCCCAAGGAGCGCCTCATTAAATAAATCAAGGCTTCTAACCTCAGTCCCCCCATGAGAATAAGGAGTGAAAACCTCTTTCCAATTCAAAAGATGAAATTTAGGTTCATTTGGTCCACCTTGCCAAAGAAAATCCCTCCTGAGCTTGTCTATTCTAGTCAGAACCGATTTAGGACATTGAAAGATAGACATAAAATAGACCGGAAAAGGTGGAGCTTTTTATGCTCAGCTTTAATAAATTAATTGTCACCTTTCCAAACAAAAAAGAAAAAGAAAAGAAAAAAAGAAAAGAAAAATAAGTGAAGATATGGAGTTGAATGATTGGGAACAGTTGGACCATGAGAGAGAAGATATATCATAGTCAATAGCTCCAAATGCCACATGCTTAGACTCTCACCGCATGTAAACTTTTAACTTATTTTTGTCTGTGTGAGACTCATCATCTAAACCTTATCCCCAACTAGTTGAGGTTGGCTACATGAATCCTGTTTTGCTATTCCACTCTATCAGGGGCCATGACACGGCCCGCATGAGTTTGGATGTCGTATTGTTAGAGGTATTCAATAATGGTAACAATGGTTGTAACTCTAGCCTTATGGCAGTTAAAATACGGGGGTTATTATGGCCTTGTAATGGTTGGATATATATAATGGGCACTATCGTGGCTGTTACATCCATAACGTAATCATTTCTTAATACCATGATTTTTAGGATTCATGATGAAAGTTATGTGAAAGTTTTTTGCTAGCTGCCAAGCTGACGCAAGCCTACCTTATCTGGGCTTGAGATTGGAAATGATAGCACAAACTCCCATATGGGTAGGAAATAACTTATTTGAGACCCATTAGCATGAATATTGTCTTGTTATGAGAAATGCGATACTTTCTCGAAAAAAAAAAAGAAAAAAGAAAAATGAAGAAGAGGTTACATCCTTTGAAACATATTTTCTCATTATAGGCTAAGAACATTTGTTACCACTTTTAGTGTCGATGTATCTAAGAAAGTTACATTTTTGTAGCTTGAGGACCCAACCTGTCTTGAGCAGGTACAAGCATATAAGTAGCAATAAGAACTGTTTCATGCCATAATAAATATAAGGAATTATCATACTCAACATGATGAATCTAGCGATTTTCAAAACATGACTATTCTTCCTTTTAGCCAGACTAGTTTGTTGGGGAGTTCAATGACATGATTTTGAAGTTTCTACATTGTTTTCTGCAACTAACTCTGTAGTTCATGGTCTATATGTGTGCATTATCAGACCTAAAAACCTTTTATATCTTTTTCAAGTTGACTCGTGGATGGATAGTCTTGAGCCGATTTGGGACCACTGGAAAGCCCCCAAAACTGGTTGAGATGTATGCAATCTGTGGGATTCATCCCACTAATGTATATCCCTAAACATTTGACATCATTGCCCTTAAGAAATTTGAGAAAAAAACTTCTAAAAAATAGTCCCAATTCATCCAAAAATAACCTGACGTTACCAAATAATAAAAAAATGGAAAAAGAGATGAAAAAACTGATTTGGTGCATGTACATGTTGATTGAAACTGCATACATGTATTTGAACAATCTACACCAAATATTTTACAAAAAATAAAAAAGTTGAAAATTGATGAAAATGATATAAAAACTAACACACACGCACACACACACACACACACACACACACACACATCTAGCAAGATTTGTTTGAATAAGTAATATAATGTTGAATCAATACTTCTGCAATAAGTAAAAAAAGGAAAAAAGAAAAAAAAAAGAATTTTTACATATTTCAATTTTCCCTAATTTCAACCTCAATATTCGATTCTTCAAAAATGGCTTAAATATTGTGTTTTAATCTTCAAAAATTGCACAAATCTAGTTGAAAATGGGTTAAAAATAATTTTAAGAAGCAAAAATGGTGGGAAAATAATGGAAGACTATCCCCCAAAGGGACTTATATACGTATGGTCATAATTGACGGTTATGGGGCCCTTTATAGTCTGAAAATTTCGACATGAGCCATTCCTACTCCCGTATTGTGTAACGGCTCGGCTCGTGCATTACATAATTGTTTTTGTATACCTTGATTGTGACATTGCAACCAATCGGTTAGTAAGAGAACTAACAGACAATAGATCCATGGAAATTATGGAACATGCACAGTGGATGGTAGAGATGGAGATGAGGTGAATTGAACCAGTGGCACTAATGAGAGAAGTTGAACGAATCGTATGACAGCAGAGATAGGGGATGCAAAATAGAACCATCTCTTCTACATTTCATATGATTAGAGGCTCCTAAATCTCTAATCTAGGATTTGGAAGGATGCAACTAAGAAGACAGAGCATAATTGTCCATTGCAGATGTGCCTGGCTACTCCATTGAGGCATCAAAATGAGAAGAATTGAATGACATTTTAAGGCCAACTGGCTGTTGCTTTAAATTCCTAGAATTGGGAAGATCTCCTTCAACAACAATGGTGTTGGCGGTGACATTCTTTGATTTTGGACGTAGTTGAGGATACAGATCCCAACAATATCACTTGACATGTTGTCATTTTCCACAATGAGTACCACTTCAGCTCACGTCTATAAAAAAAGATATCCATACTCGAGTTGTCTATTTCCAGAGCTGCTTGGCTTAGAAGGTCAAGGCTTTGTTACTAGGAAAGACCTTTTATGAACAAACAAGGCGTTACTGATTAATTGTTACTGCTCTTCTACTTACTTTTCCACCTCTTTCTCCTCCTCATCATCTAAGCCTTATCCCAATTAATTGGGGTTCGCTACATGAATCCTGTTCCACCATACCACTCTGTCAAGGGCCATACCTTTAGTTAGACCATAGGTCATCGAGTCTTTTCTTACTACCTCCATCCACATCCTTTTGGGTCTTAACCCCTGCCCTTCTAGAGCCTTCAACTTGTACCAGCTCACTGTTAACTTCCTTAGATCTGCTTAACCAACCCTCCATTGAAGGACCCAAATGTGGAAGCTGGACATTTAATGGTCCTGACGCCTTGTAGTGGGCTTTGTGGGGCTCCTTGGTCAAGCTAGTGGGTCTTGCAGGGCTAGTAGGACTAACATTACCTGGAGCATGGGGTTGCTCTGATACGTGGCGTGGGCAGTGTTTTCAGTATTGATAATATTGGATGATATTATCGGTATTGCAAGTGGCCGATACAAAACAAGGGAATTATAAAATTCTGTGGTATTGCTTATAATATTATATTGTATTGATTATATTATGCGGTACTTTGAAGCATTGCGAGATATCCTCACGTTTCCTTCATAAAGTTCCTAAATATCATCGATCATGCAATATGTATTGGCAATATTGACGCAGCACGTGGAAAGTGAAAAAATGAAATAAAAAAAGAAGGAAAAAAAATCTTTTTTTCAAAGGTCGGGAAACCTCTTTGTGGGATGTAGTGGGCACACAAGTATTTTTGCTTCTTTTTTATTTTTTATTTTTTGTTTTCTTGGATGTATTGTTTCTATGCGGGTAATTGTATTTTAATATTCATGAATTATATGAACTCTTTTTGGATGTAATTGCATCACTTTTGTCAGACAACCCATAGTTTAGGACCCTATCCAAAAGAAACTTATTATGCCTTCTTGTTATAATGTTTTGAGTTCTAAGTCTGTAATCATGTCTCTTTTAACATCTCCTGAGGTTTCATTGAAAAAATCAATTTTCCTAATGTTTCCCTCAAACAGTGATACATTCCCCGATACATGCAATATTCCCCATACAATACTGATATGTTTCTGTATCCCAAGGGCGCGATAAATGCATCAATACTGATACTGAAAATGCTGGGTATGGCTGTATGTGAATGGGTACATGGTGGGCTGCATCCTCACAATATGTAGTATGTTGTGGGTATGATCATGCGGGTTGCTCTAGTGCATACACTAAGTATATAGAAATATCATTTTTAGTTAAGTGCAGCGAAATGGTAGACATAGTGGGCTGTTTAAGGATTGGTATGACAAGTCTGGGGGGCTGTTTAAGTTACCCCACTTTTTTATCTTTGTAAATATGGTGTAATTTTTAGCCTTTTATCTTCAATAAAATTATCCCCTGTCACTATATATATATATATATATATATATATATATATATATATATATAATCATATTACAAATTGCAATATATATCAAATGATGAATGTTGTGATCATTGTGTACCGCTCAAACTGAAAGGGAAATTTTAGAGGATAGCTATAAGACCAACCATGGTTTATGGGACAGAATGATGGGCAGTTAAAGAACTTGTAAATAGGAGTGTAACTGGCATAAGGATGTTTAGATGGATTACTGGCAAGGCGGGGAAGGATTGAATTAGAAATGAATGCATTGGAGGGAACTTAGGAGTAGCACTAATAGGTAATAAGATGATGGAAGGTAGACTTAGGTGGTTTGGTCATGTGCAACGGAGACCAAGAACTGCGCTGGTACAAGTTGAAGGCTCTAAAAGAATAAGGGAAAGGCCCAAAAGGATGTGGATGGAGGTAGTAAGGAAAGATTTGATGACCTATGGTCTAAATGAAGGTATGTCCTTTGATAGAATGGAATGGCGCAGCAGGATTCATGGGGCCAAAATGAAAAAGGAAGACAGGAAAGCTTAATTTATTCTCTCCCTTAGCCTCTTATTTTATGAGCAGCTTATAGGAAGATAAGCATACTTGCATAAAAACAGCTGCAATAGATAAGAATGAGAGTGCTTGGCAGGATTACTGAAGACAATTTAAACTTTTTGTCCCCTGTTGTCCTTGGGAATGGGGCAGGGGTTTGGTCATTTTCCTTTTTTCGTCGTTATGTACTATACCAATCTGATACCAAAAGTGCTCATGTGACTATGCGGAGTCATGTGGGGACGTGACTATTTGCTGATATAGATGGAGGATTTCATGTGTATGAGATCCATCCTGTCCATTGGGTGCACTGCTTTGTGCTTGGACTGGGGCCTGATATGTACGAGATCCATCCTGTCCATTGGGTGCACTGCCTTGTGCTTGGACTGGGGCCTAAAAATCAGGCCCGTATTCAAAAACCAGGTTTGCTACACCATTGGGAACAGTTGAGATGGGGAGTCCCACCATTAAAGTTGTTCAAATGGTGTGTGGCGACACTGTTAAATGCCATCCAACTCACTCATCTGATGTGCCACACCAGGATGGATGGATTCCCCAGAAATCATGACATTCCAAGACTCATGTAGGCCAGACTATGTGAATTTAGATTTTTTAGACATGATTTTATGCTGTACACTTGGGTGTAGCTCACCTAATTCTTGGATTGGACTGGTTTTTAGGATCCATGATAAAAATGTGGTTGTGCACCTGATGGTTGGGTTGGATCTGATGCACATTCTCCCCCCACATGGTGCTCGGTTAGTTGTAGACACGTCCTCTATGTAGTAACACATAGGGCTAGCGCAGTCCAATCAATGCATGACACATAAAGTAGCCGTTAAATATTTATTATTATTATTATTATTATTATTATTATTATCATCATTGTTATTTTGTGTGTTGATGCTGATTGAGTATTGCTTTTGAAACATGTGACATCCTTGGTAATCAGGTTATATTGAGGAAGAGCAGTGTAGGGAAGTATCCAAAAGCCCGAGGAACAAAGCTGTAATGAGCTGAGCATACAGTCACAATGGCAGAGATGGCCACACCTATGTCTTTCGCAAATGACAGTGAGTGGGTACTGTTGACTGAAAACTATTTTTGAGGGGCATTGAAATTGCGAGTCTAGAGAGGAGTAGCTTCGAAAGACAAACTTATGGTGTCAACAGATGCAATGGAAGTGTTTGCTTGAAAATAATGGGTGGTGAGTCTAAAATCCTTGCATTATTAAAGATTTGACGAACTCCAAGAAAAGAATTATTTGGAGTCTCTTGATTGAATTTATGATGAGGATAGCTCGAGATCATGTGATAGCTGCAAAAATGTATAATCATAGCACTGTAGCCTCTGATTATATGATAACAAAATGAATTAAACTAAGCATCAGGGTGATGTGTACCTAGAAATGATGTATTCCATATGGAATGCTGCTTGTTAAAATCTGTTTGGGTCTTGGATTTACATTTACATGTGCATTTCATGGATGCACATCTGTAAGTAGTACCATAATCCCCAGTTTGTTACCATCCATTTTGGGTCCCATGGATGCAGAATTACAGCACTGATGTGTTTAACAGAGAAAATCTATCGTTAAGGCTGTGTTTGGATGCACAAGTGATTGAATTGCGAATGCTCATTTAAAAACAAGCACAAATGAATTTAGGGTGTGTTTGGAGTGGGGTTAAGAGTAGGGGAATGCAAGGGAAAGCACAATTGTGATATACGTGAATGGTAAATTGACATCAATGCTAGGCGAAGGAAACCCTTTGCAATTTTTATTTTATTTTAAATTTTTACTAAAGAAAAGTCCTAGATAATGGTTTTTTATTTTTCATTGTTTGGATTGCAATCATTCAAAGGGTAACTTATTTCTTTTTCATTTTTCTTTAAAACATTACATCAGAGAAAAACCTCTCTCGTTAAAGTGGTAAATATAAAGGCAAAAAGTCTGCTATGGCATCCTCTGTTTCCCAAGCTAGTGTAAGTATCTTGAAGTAAATCAAAGCTTTTCATAGTTCATGCTTAATCTAAACATGCTCTTAACAGTGAACAACCAGCTAAAACAAGAGGAAATGAAAATGGTGTTACGACAAGAAGCGCCCTAAAAAATAAAGTTCTGAAATAACATAAAAATTTGGTGATGTCCACTTCATTAAACTCTCCAGTGAATTCAGTAGTGCATACGAACGCAACCTTATTGTCTACCCATCCAGGGAAGCCATTTGACGGCCAATCTTGGAATGAATATGTGCTTTGTGCTATCATGTGCCGGTGTTTCTCCCACTAAGGGGGTGTTTGGATCTTAAGTTAAGTTACTTATGCCTTAAGTATCTTATCATGGTTTCTACTTATTAAGCTGAAGAAATTAAGTAACTTTTAAGGAAAAAAGTTACTTATAATTGGTCTTAAGCCAAACTTACTTATGTCAAATAAGTTACTTATATGCTGCTGTAAGTAGAAAAAGTAACTAATCTAAATGTGCATGTCCTTTGTTCTATCTTATGGTGAAGCTTTGACACGAGTGCTCATTTCATGGCTCATCTTATTACAGAATGTAGTTCGTCATGTTTTAATTTTAGTTTTAAAATTTATTGAAAAATATTTTAAAATAAAAAAAGAAAAGATTTAGGAAGGAATTGAAGTTAAAGGCGTCTAAGAAATTGATGAATTTCAGTGACTATCATCAACCATCGAGAAGCCAAAACAAAGAGATGAGAGAAATAAGATAATAAAGCACCCAGGAAAGGGGAAAATTGATACATTTAGCTTAGGCAACAAGGTGTAACACATGCCAAGTTGCCAACCATAGTTCTAAAACTCGCTGACTTGACTCAGGAGCGTGGCCGAGTCAACTCGACTTTGAAAGATTTGGAGCCTGAGTCCTTAGGAAACTCGGTTGTGAGGAAGACCCATCGAGTTGACTCGACATGACTCATGGTGACTCAAGCCAAGTCAATGGAATGTGATGCTGGAGTGGATAAAATTTAAAAACAGCAGGATAGAGGAATGAGATGAACTGACGCCCTCTCACACTAGGCTATGTAGCGTTTTGCTGCTAAATTTCTCATTTTATAATAATACTTATATTATACATAACTATTGTAATCTTTTTATTATCACAACTATTTTAAAGATTTTTCAAGTCAAACTGGCTGGACCACAATAAACCGTCCACCCAGCATGTAACTTCTAACCTTTCATTCGTGTGTCCAATAGTTCATCTGCATTGTGCGGATCACCTTGTGGAAAAATCAGCCACATCCACTCATCGAGTGGACCAAATTTGCATTTTGTTTTTATCAATGGCTATAAATTGTTTCCAATAATATGGCCTACCTGAGGAGTGAATGAGGCTGACTTTACACGAGATGACCCTTATGGTAGGCCCAGCCTATTGAAAGGGCTGGATGTCGCATGGACAAGATAAATGGAAGTTAATTGGTTGGATGGACCTTAAATTATTGGACTTGAGACCACCTCTAACTTTAATTTATAACCATTAAACATCGGGTCTTCAAGTTGACCTGACCCAAATGAACATTGGGCCCAATTTTGGAGTTTTTGAACCATGGTGCCCAACATGGTTAAGTGTGTATGACATTCGGGCTGTGCAAAAGGTGAACCTTGTTGTTTTTTGAAGTCTTAAATAATTCAGAAACAGGGTTGGTTGATTGCATCGACATACCATTTGATGCCATTGAGCACTGTTTGATGCCATCGAATAGTGCTCGATGCCATCGAGAATTTATGAATTTTCTCTAGTTGGTCGTTGGACAAATTGAGTGCTTTTTCGATGCCAGCGAAGATGGCTCGATGCAATCGAAGAAGATCTAATTTTCATGTATTGTCTCTAGACTGCTTAGGTATTAGTTCGATGCCATCGATATGGCTTTGATGTCATCGAAGGATAAGTTTTGATGAAATTGAACGGATTCATGCAGATTTTCGCAGAGTTGTGATTTTGCGGGATTTGTTTCCTATTTCAATTGTGATTCTTACAAAGGCTATATATTGGGGTGTAATCGGGATTGGAGGTATTCAAGGCTTTCTAATTTATTTTAGGGTTTCAAGGGTATAGCTTGGGTTGATTCAAGGTTGTTCGAATCAGGTAATCTCTCTACTCTTGTAATTTTTTGCTTTTGTAGTGATATCCGTCACTTTGTGCCGTGGTTTTTTCTCGCAAGGGTTTTTCCACATTAAATTCGGTGTGTTTGCATTGTGCTTGCGTGCTGTGATTTGATTACTCTACTCGATTCATCTCTATGTGCTTCCGCGGTCCCCCAACAAGTGGTATCAGAGCTAAACATTGGGGCGCATGCTTGAATTTGAGAGTGAGTAACAATGACTACCAATTCTAAGTTCGATGTTGAGAAATACTCTGAGAAAAATAACTTTGAATTATGGAAGGTCAAGATGATTAGTCTATTAATTCAACAAAGATTGGATGAGGTCCTTGAGAAGCGACCAAAATCTATGGATGATGATGAATGGAAGAAACTATATAAGAAAGCGAAATCCTCAATCCAATTGTACTTAACGGATGAGGTTCTCTATAATGTCTTGAGAGAGAAAATCGCAACAAGTTTGTGGGCAAAGTTAGAGGACATCTATGTGAAGAAGTCCCTTGAAAATCGTATACACTTGAAGCTGCAGTTGTTCAACTTCAAGATGATAGAGGGAGGAGATGTTGAAGCCCACATTAGCAATTTTAACAAGATGATCTGTAAATTGTTAGATGTGGAGGTAGCAGTCCATGAAGAAAATCAGACATATATCTTGTTGAATTCACTCCCTGCTTAGTATGAGTCTTTAAAAAACGGCTTGTGCATCGGTAACATGACCCTTATTGTCGATATCATCATTTCATCCCTTCAGGGAAAGGTGATGAGAAAGAAAAAATAGTAGCATGAGGGTCTCCACCGATGCTTTATTTACGAGAGGTAGGAATTTTGAGCGGGACACATGATCTTCTAGATCAAGATCTAAATCCAAGGGCAGGGGCAAGGGAAAGTTAAAATGCTGAAATTATGAGATGTCAGGACACATGAAGAAGGATTGTACAAATCCTAAAGCAAAGAAAGAGAATACAAAATCTTCTTCTAGGGAGGCCAACACTGCCACGTCTGATGAAGAGACAAGCGGAGGCGATGTGTTGTCAATGTCTATGATCGGACACTTATACGATGATCGTAGAGACGAGTGGATTCTTGACACAAGGGCTTCATATCACATGACTCCTCATCAGAGTTGGTTTGCCAATTACAGGGAGTGCGATAGTGGACATATGTTTATGGGCAATGATAATACCTGTAACGTTATGGCTGTTGGTACGGTGCGCATCAAGATGTTTGATGGGATGAAGCGTACCTTGACTGAGGTGAGACACATTGCTGACATGAAGAAGAATTTGATTTCTCTCGGTGCATTCGAAGCAATAGGGTGCAAGTTCACTGGTTTCAATGATGTCCTTAAAGTTTCAAAAGGAACACTCGCAGTTATGAGAGCACAGAGGTACAATAATCTTTACAGGTTAATTAGAAGCACTTCAACAAGTGGAGTTGCAGTAGCTATAGCGGATTATACGTCTGCACGTATTGACATGCTTGTCTGGGCTACATGAGCGAGTGGGGCATGAAGATACTTTCAGATCATTGTTTAATTCCAAGTTTTAAAAGTTTTGATTTAAATATATACGAGTATTGTATATATGGTAAACAATCTAGGTTATTTTTTAAATTTAGAAAACATATATGTAAGGGTGTGCTTGACTATGTGCATTCTAACGTATGGGGGTCGTCACCCATGGTTTCCGCTGGAGGGTCGTCATGGTTTGTTACATTCATTGACGATTATTTCCAAAAAGTTTGGATTTATTTCATGAAATATAAATTTGAGATTTTCACCAATTTCAAACAATGGAAGGCCATGGTGGAAAAACAATCAGGCAAAAGTTAAAGTAAATAAGGACATATAATGGCGGTGAGTATACTTCGGGTGAATTTAATGAATTTTGTAAGGATGAAGGGATCATTTGGCACAACACGGTGCACCACACACCTGAACAAAATGGTGTGACTAAGCGGATGAATCAGACTTTTTTGGAGAGAAAACATATAGGTTATCTTTTAAATTTAGAAAACTTATATGTAAGGGTGTGCTCGACTATGTGCATTCTAACGTATGCGGGTCGTCACCCATGGTTTCCGCTGGAGGGTTGTCATGGTTTGTTACATTCATTGACGATTATTCCCGAAAAGTTTGGATTTATTTCATGAAATATAAATTTGAGATTTTCACCAATTTCAAACAATGAAAGGCCATGGTGGAAAAACAATCAGGCAAAAGTTAAAGTAAATAAGGACATATAATGGCGGTGAGTATACTTCGGGTGAATTTAATGAATTTTGTAAGGATAAAGGGATTATTTGGCACAACACGGTGCACCACACACCTGAACGAAATGGTGTGACTAAGCGGATGAATCAGACTTTTTTGGAGAGAACCCGGTGCATGATTAATAATGCTGGCTTAGGCAAGGACCTATGGACTGAGGAAGTTAACATGCGAAAAGAGGAGCTTAAGCAGGGGGGGGGGGGGGGTTGAATAAGACTATGTCAAATAATCGAATGAAGTACTGAATAATAAATAAATCAGATATCTTAATTGCACAAGTATTGAAACATTGATTTAAACTTATTCGTAGGGCAACCTTCACTCAAACAAGTTAGGTAGGGCAACCTTATTTCACGAATGTGATAAGAATCAGAATCTCAATCTGAGCAAGAGTAAATATAACTAACTATTACAGGCATTCACCACTTGTACTGAAATGAAATTACAACCATTCACCACAAAAGTAATAAAAGCATTCATCATAACACCAAAAATTATAGTGGTTCGGTGTGTCAACAACTGTTCTCAAACAGCCACACCTACTCCACTCCCAAAATTACTATCCACGTAATTTTGGCTTTCACTATGAATAAAGTTTTCACAGGGTCACCTTAAAACCTAATACAGTTGTGATTTTACCGAACTATTACAAACAAAGAAACCTCTCACTGAGATTTTCTGGCTTATCTCAGAAAAACCAACATTGAGATTTTCTGGCTATCTCGGAAAAACCAAATACAAAATGTAAATGTATACTTATCTTTACCGTAGAAGAATCTGTAGCCGAAGAACCGCTGCTCTTAAATGTCGAATGTTCAATGTTCAGTCCGATAGAAAAGGTATAAGATTCTATTGATTTTAATTAAATTTAAACCAATGACTACTTGTATTAATTCCTTTCAATCTCAATAAGAAGAGTATTTACTCTCTTTTTAGAATCAGAATGACAGAGTTTGAGATTAAGGAATTAAACAAAAAAGTTATAAAATGATTTATAATTATATTTCAATAGCTTGACAATAATCAAGGCTTTTTTCTCTCTTGCAGAAGGATTTTGATAGATTTGAATTGCATTTTCGGATTGAGAAAGAATCTCAATTTATAGACACAAAAGTTGTTTCTTTGACTGGCGTAAGTCAATCTTCGACTGGCCCAAGCACCAGATTCAGTTCCAACGGATTTTCAGATTTGAGCGGTATAAGATTTAACAGATCTTCGACTAGTTGAAGAAGCCAAAATCCGAACTGATTTAGTTGCTGGACTTCGAGCCGAGAAACGTTCGATTAGTCGAAGAGTGTCCTTTGACTAGTCGAAGGAGTAACAAAATTTCTATTTTACTCGGTTTGTACTAGGACTGGTCGAGCCAAAACTTAGGTTGGTCGAAACTCAACCAAATACAAACATAAAACCTAATTTTAAATATATTTTGAAAGCACCTAAACCTAAGGTCTTTCTAGGGTTTATAATACCTGTATAGATTGAACTTCATTGTCTTGAAGTAAATTAGAGACTTGAACTTCTCTAAGGAGCTTGATCTTCTACTAGAACATTAGTAGATCTTGACTTTATGTTGTCTACTTTATGTTATCTTTCGAGCTTGATCTTCAACTTTATCTTGAGCTTGAACTTCTACTAGATCTTGAACTTGATTTGAACCTTGGTCTTGAATCATACTTGAAGATAATCATACTTGAGGATCACTTGATAAGATGTTTTGACTTAAACGAAATTTGACAAACAAAGTGTAAAGTGTGCTTTAAATATTATAGCACTTACAACATGGCTTACTGTTTAGTGAATCAATCTCCTTCTACGACTATTGAATGTAAAATTTCAAAAGAAGTATGGAGTGACCATAAAGTAGACTACTCAAATTTGCGTATATTTGGTTGTGAGGCTTACTCTCATGTACTTTCAGTTGAAAGAGATAAGCTAGACCAAAATGCCAAAAAGTACATTTTTTTTTAATATGGTGTTGGTGTGAAAAGTTACAGATTTATGACAAGGTCACACGTAAAATCATTACTAGCCTTGACGTCAAATTCGATGAAGGCTCCCTATTAAGCAAGAATGATCAGGATGAGCAAAAGGAACTGGAAAGGTTGGTCGTGGACATTCAGATTGACACAGATGATACTCAGGCTGAGATATATGTGCAGACAGAGGAACATGAAGAGGTGGAGCAGCCACCTAGAAGGAATCTACCGCTAGATTGCATATTACCGGCGAGATATAGGGACGACTCTAATATCGTATATGCCCTCATTACAGATGAGGGAGATTCGTCTACTCTTCAGGAGGCTCTTGATGAGCTTGATGCAGAAAAGTGGAAGGTGACAATGGACTCTTTGTATAAGAACAACACATGGGAGCTGGTGGAGCATCTAGTGGGCCGAAAAACGATCAGGTGCAAACGGATCTTCAATAACAAACATGTATATACAAAGCAATGTTGGTAGTGAAGGGTTACGCTTAAAGAGAAGGCATTGACTTCACAGAGATATTCGTGCCGGTTGTAAAGCAAGTGTCTATCAAATTCGTATTGACACTGGTTGCCTAATACGATCTCGAGCTGGAATAAATGGATGTGAAGACTACATTCCTGCACGGGGTATTGGAAGAGCAGATCTATGTGAAGCAACTAGAAGGCTACAAACCTAAAGGGGTAGAGAACAAAGTTTGTAGGTTAATGAGGTTGTTGTACTACCTAAAACAGTCGCCTAGGCAGTGGTATAAACAATTTGATTCTTTCATGTTGAGTCAGAAATTTACTAGGAGTGAATACGATCATTGTGTCTATTATAAGACACTGAGTAATGACAAGTTCATCGTCCTAATATTGTATGTTGATGACATGTTGATCGTCAGTCATAAAATGTTTGAAATCGATGTACTGGAGACTCAGTTATCAGGGACATTCAAGATGAAAGATATAGGGGCTACAAAGAGGGTTCTCATCATAGATATTCATAGAGACAGGAAGAGGAGTGACTTTGGTTATCACATGCAGAATATCTTGAGAAGGTACTGATCAAGTATGTGATAAACAAGGCAAAGTCGGTGAGCGTTCTCCACGCGACTCAATTCAAGCTTTCCTCAGAATAATGTCCTAAATCAAATGAGAAAAAGCATGATATGTATTGTGTGCCTTATTCGAATGACGTTGGTAGTTTAATGTATGCCATGATCTGTACAAGACTAGATATTTCACAGGCAATCAGTGTAATGAGCAAATACATGTTAAACCCCAGCAAGCAACATTGCGAAGTAATGAAATGACTACTTTGATACATTTGAAGTACAAAAGATTACATTTTAACTTTTGAAAGGACAGGGGTAAAGTTGGTAGGGTATGTGGATTCAGACTACGCAGGCTGTGTGGATTCCAGAAAGTCGATTTCAGGTTACTCATTTGTGTTAGCAGGTGGAGCAATTAGTTGGATGTCGAAGCTTTAGTCTGTGGTAGCTCTTTCCACAACCAAAGCCGAGTATATGACGACGACAAAGGATTTCAAAGAAGGTGTTTGGTTGAGAGACATGATAAATTAGTTGGGGCTTCAGCAGGAGGCCGTGCCGGTTAATTGTGATAGCAAGAGCGCTATCAATTTGGCTAAAAACTCTGTTTATCATTCTCGTACTAAACACATTGAAGTTTATCACCATTTTATTCGATATGTGCTTGAAGGAGGCGTAACTCTGGAGAAGATTCACACCAGCGTGAATCTGACGGACATGCTCGCCAAGGTGGTTCCTAAAGAGAAGTTCAAGTTCTGTGCAACTTCTTTGAGCTTGACGAAGGCGTAAAAGGAGGACGGAGTGTGCACGAGAAGCAATAATGGAACTATGATGCAAGGCAGAGATGAGAGAAGATAACAAGAAGCTATGTTTGATGATTGCAGGCATGGTGGAGATAGTTGTTTTTTGAAGTATTAAATCATTCAGAAATAGGGTCTGTCGATTACATCGATAGACCATTCAATGCCATCGAATAGTGTTCGATCCCATCAAGAATTTTTGAATTTTCTCTAGTTGGTCGTTGGACAAGCTGGGTGCTTTTTCGATGCCATCGAAGGATAAGTTTGATGGCATCGAAGATGGCTTGATGCAATCGAAGAAGATATGATTTTCATGTCTTGTCTCTGGACTGCTTATGTATTAGTTCTTTTCCATCGATATCGCTTTGATGTCATTGAATGATAAATTTCGATGACATCGAACGAATTTGCGCAAATTTTCACAGACTTGCGATTTTGCAGGATTTGTTTCCTATTTCGATTGTATAACATGTTAACCTTTGCTTTATTGTTCCACTGAGTTGATCACTCACTCCCACGTTACGGGACGGTGTTGTACACACCAACCAGACCCTGTTTGAGTTTCAGATGATGGCGATGCTTACGAAGCGGAGCCGGACTTTTATGATGAGGAGGGTTTCTCCTTATATAGCTATCAGGCGAGTCTATGTAGACCATCTTCTAATCGACGGGAGTACAAGGATTACTTTATTTTGCACTTTTGGAACACCCATGTATATTCCTTTTGTTCATTTTTGGTGTATACATGTCTATCTTTAACCTGGTAACATGTTCATACTCTAGAGACGTACAACAGTTTATATATTTTATACATCTATCATAGTCTTTCGCTTGCGTAATTTAACTGTCTCTGGAGTATGATATGCTGTTTTGGTATAATCCCACTCATGTTTATTGCACTAATATGAACAACATTCAATCATCATTATCTATGTTGCATAAGTGATGCGTTGGAACTCGGGAGTGGAGTTTATGCTCGACCCCCGATTTTCAGGGCGTTACAAGATGGTATTAGAGCATGATTTGGATTAAACTGGACCTGGGTTATGGTCACACGACGCACATTGACGTACTCTGACTTAGGAGGGAGCGACGGAACGTAAAGACAAACTTAGGATTTTCCATTTCGCCAAACGGTGAAATCAACCGAAGTGGACTATAGGAATCGTACTCGTAGGATTTCCCGATCGCGTGAAATGATCCCAACACCATTCTAAACCGTCAATCGACGGGTTTAGGTGACACTTTCAGGTCCCACACTTAGCAAATTGAAAACACATGAATATACTCAAATGGGAGCTCGAAACGACTCAAAACGGAGTTGGGGCCAAATCGGTGCACTTCGGGGGAGATCCATAGTGGACCCTGTATACCATCGGCACCCCGGGAGGGGGGTGGCCACCACCCCACCACGGCGGCACCGCGCCCAGTCCAGAGGACCGCGGCGGCTCCGCGCCTACCGTGGTGGACCGCTGTCGGGATCGGCCGGGCCTGTCGGGCCACTGTGGGTCAGCGTCGGGCCGACCCCTAGACACATGTGGGGCCCACCGAATCACATGGGGACCCCCTTTTCCTGCTCATATACCCCCTTCTTTCCTCACACACCCTTCCAAGCTCTCCTTTCTCCCTGAAAATTTGGTTTTCCCCTCTCAAATATCCCCTCCATTTTCATATCTCCTTCTTCTTCTTCTCTACATAACTGTCTCCACCGTCTTCTTCACAAACCTCCAAATGTTGAGACATTTAGGGCCCGTTCAGCCAACTGCATTCGGTGAGATTAAGGTGGATGGAATTGTAAAAGTAACAATAAATGTATGTGTATCCCATGGTTTCCAACACCATCATCGTGGGATTTGAAAATCCCATCTCACACTTTCCTTTCCAACACAAGGCTCATTTTCCAAAGCCTATGAAATTGATTTTAATTTCATCTCACCCTCCTACCAAACATGCCACTCCCAATCCCGAGGTGGGATTAGCAATGTAATCCCATTTAACAAGCCCTTAGAGATTTGGACCTAAAGTTGGTAGTCTTAAATTTTAAAAATTTTGACAGTATAGGGAATCCAATAAAGTAATAACGTGAACTCTAAAACCTTCTTAGCTAGTATGAGCATGTTTCTTGTATTAGAAAGGGTATGAAATCATCTAGCGTATAAGCATAGACCTTGGATTACAATTATTGGTTGGTTATACTAAGGAATGTAAAACCTTGGCTTGATTAGGTTGGAGTGAGATCTCATTCCTTCGTTGAATCCCCCTAATACTTATAGGCTTATTTAATAACTCTTAGAAAAGTTATTTTAACTTAGAAACTATTCATGCTTAGAGAAACGTTATATATCCCTCTATTTGAACGTTAGATCAAAACAACGCAACCCCTAGGATTGTCTTCTCAAGGGCTTATTACAATTGGGAACACGGAGTAGAGAACTATCTATAAGCGAGGTATCCGCGGTTTGAATCGAATTCTCAATCCTGGTAGTTACCAATGAACTCACTGCTCTGATCAAGCAGAAGATCGGGATCAACGAGGATTAAGAACTGATACGACAATTTTCTGTCCTAGCTAGGCAGAAGGTCTATGTATCCGGCTCAGACCCACTACACAACTTTCCTTCCGTGTTGGCCGAACTACTTACAACCAAAAGTTTGTTACTTCGCCTTTGAGAAGTGTTAAGAACATATAGCCAATAGGGATACTTTGTTCGGGCCTAAGAAATTTCTCAAATGGGCAACAGAGGGTTAGGAATTAGGTTCCAAATTACACCTCGTTCTGACATACGGAGCGAGACAGATTCTTGAGCCTTGAGACTAGAAATATTTTTTAAGGGGGGTAAAACATTATGAGCCCAATTTAGTTAGGTCGGCTAATACACCTCTTTGATCAAAGTGGAGCAAAGAAAGCATGATGGACCCTTGCCCCACTGGCCCATGATCGAAGGGGATTGATCCAGGATACACGTAAGGATAGGTCATTAAATAGGATCTGAATCTTCCTTAGAAAGTCAACGTTGAAGCTATTGAAATAAAAACAATTAGGGTCCAAGTGCTAAACCAATTCATATTTCAGAATAGGCCTAACAATGGGTACGAACTGAATTACAATAGCCAAGGTCGGTGTATCTACAACTGTGCTCATTGAATACGAACTTAATAGGAGTCTTAGCCAAGTTTAGGGCGAAACAATTTTAAGGAGGGTAGACTATAATGAGCCAGACTAGCATAGATAGTGTACACCCTGCCACGCGTATAAACTTGAAAGCGATAAAAATTTAGGCAATTGCACTAATAAAATCTTTACTTACCCTTAGCCAATTTCGGGGACGAAATTATTTTTTAAGGGGGGTAGATTGTAACACTCCGGATTTTTGCCACTTGGAATTAGACGTCCTTAGGCAATGGGTCGATCCTAACACCTTATTAATTTCTCAAAACTCAATCCCAAAGGCTAAAATTCCCTTTTAACCCATTTCCTTCCAAATCTCCCATTTCACCTTTTACCACCTTATTCTTTAAATGTTTTTAAGTACTTTAATATTAGGCAGGAATCCTAAAGTTTAGGTGATGAAGAACAATACTTTAAAAATCCGTACAAAAACCCGAGTATCACCTCAGGCAGAAACCACTCAGGATCAAATCCTTTAGGAATTTGACAAAATTAACTAAGTGCTAACCTAGATTAGCTACGAAATCCGCTTGATCCACTTTAAATACGATCTGCAAGACCCAAAACCTGTAGAATCAGTGACGCTAGGATACCCTAAAATCTAGGATCAATCTCATTGCCCGGTTGCTCTCGGGAGCACATTGAAACTCCGTATCGAATTTGGACCGCACGTCGAAAGTCCGATGATCACGAAATTATATAATTAGGACCGCCTTGCTGGACTTGACAACCATCTCGGAAATCAACTCCAGATAGTGTCTCGAGGCTATTCGCTTGAACCCGGAGCGAAGAGTGTGAGAAAATGTGGTTTCCTTTAGAAATTAATGTGAATCTGAGACTTGTCGCTTGCGGGCCGAATATAAGCAATCAGACCATCAGAATCTAACCCAAATACACCCTCGGATCAGGAGAAATTTCATACACAGGTCAGTGTACTTGTGGCCCTGATCGAGTTTCGGTGACAGTTGAACTGAAACTGGTCCGCCACGTGCGATCTGGAAACCCGACTGAAACGAAAACTTAACTCGACCTAGATCCATGGTCAGGGAGCTTAAGTCCGACCTTTGGCTCAAGGGGGGGCTCCGGAAGTGCTCCGTTGAGCCGAAACAGATGATTTTGGACATAACCTAAGTATACTTTGGCCCTGGGGCCATTTCCATCAGTTGTGGGCCTATATAAGGGCCTTAAGCCCTCACTCTCTCATCCCATACGAATTTGGGAAACCCTAGGAGAGAGAAGAAAGAAAAGAGAGAGAAAGAGAGAAAGAAGTGGGGATTCTTCCTGGGATTCTTCCCAGCTAATCCACCTGCTGAAACACCACTCCCGTGTAGTTCTTCCGGTGTTTCCAACGCCGTATTTGGGTAAGAAATCCTAACCCTAACCTGTTGTAGAGATTCAAATAGAACAGATGGTGGAATAACTAACCTATTCCCTGCTGTAGGTTTTTGTGGTGCCGTTGACAAAGACTTAGTGTCTAAACTGATTTCGTTTCGCGTCTACGGCATAAGGTGCGGACTTTAAACGTATAGCTTATGGTTTTCAATGCTTTTAGTGTTAGTTAATGATATATTACTGACGTGGATGCTATTACACATGTACAAAGTGCTGTCCGTTTCGTTTTTCAGATATACGTTAACTATGTTGAATATACTATATTCCTCGTATTTGTAGAAAATATCGTATACGTATGAAATACAGATTTGTGCTTGCCATGATTAATTGCTGTCTATGTGTGCTAGATGCATGTGTATCAACTTCTGTGTGAACGGATTAGCCTAATACATGTTATCCCAACATACGTTGTGTATGTTATAACGTGTAGCCTAAGTGTTTGTAGAAATGTTCGAATGAATATGGAACTATGATTTATGCTTGCCATGACTATTAGTCGTGAATGCATAATCGTGGTTCATGTGGCAAATCCTTTGTGAAAGGATTCGCTATGACAGGTGTTTTAACTAGCATATTATAGGTATGTTGGAAAGTGTAGTCTAAATGTTTGTAAAATTGTCTGAATGAGTAGGTAGTTAGTGAATTGAAATGTATAAGGGTGTTGAGATATGATTCTCAACTACTTTAACTATATGTATGATTTCCTCCATGTATCGTATATTATAGTGTCTGTTTATCTACGTAATGCATATGTATAAATCCATGTTTAAGTTGTACGTGAAGGGTGATGGGGGAGTGGTGTAACGATTTCGTGCAACAACCCTGACAGCCCTAAAGCGGATATTATTGGACCTTTAATTATATGATTTGCAATCTTGATTTATAACTGCTTTAACTATCTTCTAGGATATTTTGTTGTAATTGAATGTGATTGAGGCTATTGTATAGTCCAGGCAATCGGTAACAGGCCTTGATTTTGTGGCTGAGGTCATTTCTCCACAAAAGACACGTTCGATGAGTCCGAGTCGTACGATGGTTGTCGACAGTGGTACCTTGTCGATTACTTCAGCGTACGCTCGTACCAGTTGAACTTGTCTAATAACCCGATTGGCCATTGTATGTTCACCATGTTTGGACACTACTGCTTGAACCGAAGGTACCAAACTTACTAGTGAAACTCCATTAACTTTGGTACCTTGATCCGCTAAGACTCATGAGCCGGACATGGTGGTATGGGACACCGTGGTCGAGCTGTCGGCCTACGCTGGGACGACGAGCCTCCCCGTAGTGATCAGTGAGCAACTCAGACTCGTGAGCCGAATACGGTGGTATGAGACACTGTATTCGAGCTGTCGGCCTACACTGATTTGGTGACGAGCCCTTTGTAGTGACCTCGAGCATACTCTGAACCTGCGTAGAGGCAACGAACCTTTCCGTAGTAATCAGAGTATACACTAAGCCTGTACTGATTTGACAACGAGCCCATTACAACAACCTAGAACCGCAATATCGTATGAGATTTACTAGGACTGACGACCCTAGAATGGATCCTTGTTTGGGAAGTGATATAAGAGAGGTACCTTAGTTTTCCAATCCTGCTGTATAAAAATGTCTAATAAGGAACTTGGTAATCACGTTCATGCACCGCATTATGTGTGCGTTTGGCGTTGATGGTCAAGCACTGAGGGAGTGTGGCATGCCGCGATCGTAATGAGTCGCTGAGGGAGCGTAGGCGATGGGCATGCATCATAATACCATACATGCATTAATAAGAGTACTTAGGGATGTGTGATTTACTGCTTTATCATTACCGCTTGATTGAATTGATAATATGTTAACCTTTGCTTTATTGTTCCACTGAATTGATCACTCACTCTCACGTTACAGGACGGTGTTGTACACGCCAACCAGACCCTGTTTGAGTTTCAGATGATGACGATGCTTATGAAGTGGAGTCGGACTTTTATGATGAGGAGGAGGGTTTCTCCTTATACAGTTATCAGGCGAGTCTATGTAGACCATCTTCTGATCGACGAGAGTACAGGGATTACTTTAGTTTGTACTTTTGGAATACCCATGTATATTCCTTTTGTTCATTTTTTGGTGTATACATGTCTATCTTTAACCTGGTAACATGTTCATACTCTAGAGACGTACAACAGTTTATATATTTTATATATCTATCACAGTCTTCCGCTTGCGTAATTTAACTGTCTCTGGAGTATGATATGCTTTTTTGGTATAATCCCACTCATGTTTATTGCACTAATATGAACAACATTCAATCATCATTATCTATGTTGCATAAGTGATGCATTGGAACTCGGGAGTGGAGTTTATGCTCGACCCCCGATTTTCAGGGCGTTACAGATTCTTCCAAAGGCTAGAAATTAGGGTGTAATCGGGATTGGAGGCATTCAAGGCTTTCTAATTCATTCTAGGGTTTCAAGGGTGTAGCTTGGGTTGATTTGAGGTTGTTTAAATCAGGTAATCTCTCTACTCTTGTAATTTTCTGCTTTCGTAGTGATATCCGTCTCTTTGTGCCGTGGTTTTTTCCTGCAAGGGTTTTTCCACATTAAATTCGATGTGTTTGCGTTGTGCTTAATTGCTTGGTGTGATTGGATTACTTTACTCGATTCGTCTTTGTGTGCTTCCGCAGTCCCCCAACAAACCCCTCCGTAAAGATCAGATCATTGGGGGTGCAAAAATCAAGTTGGTCCAGTCATAAGCCAAAGGCTTACAAAAGAAATAGACGGTTTAAACCATACTTTGCAAATGTTTAATTTTACACAAGTGTATCGCCTGCCGATGGGAAAGCTGGCATAATTTTTGCACCTAGTGTTCTTCTTTGCGGACCATCTTTTGCACGACTCAAATGTTATACACAACTATGTTATGAAAAATATTTTTGAGCCGTGGTCCATCGACTACTATTGTTACAATAGATTAATGCTATGGATTATTTAAGTTAAGCCTTAACACCTGTTTGGTTTGTGGGAAAAGAAAAGACGAGAAAATCTTAATCTGTACATTGTTTAAAGTTTTGTTTGGATAGTAAGCGAATAGTAAGAGAATGTTATGTATTCCTCTCATAAAAATAAGACCCCTGGTTCTAGCACATGTGAGGATGTTACATGTGCACTTTTTCACAGGTCAAAGTCCTTGGCTTAGTGGTAGATAAATTCTGTTTCATCATTGAGACATGGGATTGAGTGCCCCATGTGGAGTGGATGTGTGTTAAAAAAAAGTTTCCATTGATTTGTTTTTAAGGGCCTATTTAAAACGGAGGTTCAATATAAGTTCTTTAAACGATAATTGACCAAATTATTGCCAAATAAATATTAAGGATTTTTACTTACAAAATTTCTCAAGAATTTGAAATTTACCAAATAGTATAACTTTTTAAGGGGAGAAATTACATCTCTTCATATATGTAACATCCATCCCGTCCAATAGATGCACACCAATATTATTATTTAACAAACAAAAGCTATGGTTGATCCAATCATAAAATGACCCAATTGTAGACACCCCACCCCAAGCTGATAAGTTGATTGAGCTTGAACTGATGGATGATCGACCAAAGCCCAATGCTGAACCCTAACCTTAGAAGCCTAAACCTTAGGAATGCCAGTCCTAAACCCTAAACTCAGCTCATTCAACACAATTAACCCAAACAACCCAGTCAGCCTAACCATGAACCCTAGGAACCTAAAACCCTAGATCCTTAAGTCAGCTCGGCGAGTTAACTCACTCAATCAACTTGCTTAGTCAATTCACCCGATCAGCTTACCCAACCCTACAAACTAGTCAACTCACCTGGTTTAGCCCAAAATCAATCCCGAACCTAAGCCCTATACCAAGCCTAATAAGAGAAATATGAAAAACTTGAAAGCTAACCTTCATAGTAGAGCCTCCACATGCTTAGAGGATACTGCCTGCCAAAGCCAGGAGTCTAAGTGGGGATCGGCTGCAACCAAGTTGCTGCCAGCCACGTGGCACTCCCCCTCTTTGGGATAACGTCCCTCAAGCATGTGAAACTCTCCTTTTTCAAACCCCAAGTGTGTAGTCGAAGTGTATTTACTTCGATGCCCATCTCCTTACCCAAAATTATACTTTTACCATCTCATCCAACCCATGAGCTGATGCCATATGGCAATCTCCAATCCTAGCCCTTCAACTACTTTTTGCCCCTAGGATTATCCGGAATTACAAGAAAACCGAGTTAGAGGCTATAAATAGCCTCCATCCCTTCTCATTTCAAGCATCAGGAATTCAGAGGAAGTCCCCCACTACATCCAGTAGATCATGGTCATTCCTCCACTGAGGAGAGAGAGAGAGAGAGAGAGAGAGAGAGAGAGAGAGAGAGAGAGAGAGGTCTAGTCTAGCCTAGCCAAAGTCCAAGCCTCCTGAGCCACTTAAGTTCAAATTTGAACCACTTAATCTAGCCTTGCGACACTACCGTTCATTCAGTCATTCAAGCTTCAATCAATTTCATCAAATCAACGCATTAGCATCGTACAACATTCATTCATTTCTCAACCCCCTTGGTCATATACATAGACATCATAATGCATTTCATCATTTTCTCGCATCTAACTGGGGGGCATATGCTCTGAGGCTTGCTGATATAATCGGATCCTGCCCACCAGAAACCTTAGCCAGTTAGTTGTCATTTTGATACATACATCGCATTACATCGTTTTCCCGTATTTGACAGGTGGGCGTATGCTTTGAGGCCTGCCGATATAATCAGAGCAGGTCCACCAGAAACCTTAGCCGGTTGGCCATCATATTATCACAAGTATCAATACACTTCAAACATCCTCGTACATTTATATTTTGCAACCTACACTTGATCGTTTCGAACGTATGCTTTGTGGCTTGTCGATATAATTGAATCTTGCCCATCAGAAATTCAGATCGATCAATCACTGCTACTATTCATCGTATTGTATTTTCTGCACACAAGAACTAGCCTTATTCTTTAGAAATTAGTCAGATCTTATGAAGTAAAGACCATTCATCCGAACAAGCAAAGTGGGTGCCTAACACCTTCCCTCTCTATAACCACAATCCCTTACTCGGAATATCTGGAACGTAGACTCACGAGTCATCTTAGGGTTAAGGATCTTCGGGTCCTCAATCTTAAGCATTTCTATGGGGTCTAACTGGCTGTAGAATCGTAATAATTGGTTAGTGGTGACTTTGGTCAAATATTACACCCTTTTACCCCCAAACAAAAGCCCTCGAGCGATGTAACTAGTGGAAAAGTGAGAATCAATCTCCCGTCCCCTCAGGAAATCTACCCTCCAGCGTCCACAGAATGGCGACTCCGTTGGGGAGTAACTAGCCACATTAGTTGCAACTTGACTTGAAAAACAAGATCTTACAAATTCCCGGAGAATACTAGTTCTTGTACATCTACATTTACATATGCATTCATATACTAAAAAGAAAAAAAATGCTCCTTTACTAGTCATGCATCCTAAAAAAAATCTCCCTTATTGCGGAATAATCCAAACCAGATCCTGAACAATCATGGCCAAAAGTAGCTCTCTATTTCTCCGCTCTCGATATATAGGAAGGCATTCCCTTACAACTGCATCCTACAGGATCAGTGTTAAACACTTGCATCGAGGAGGTGGTTCAGAATACAAAGACCATGCAAGAAATGCTTCGCAAGCTCTCACCAGCGTAAGTTCCAATATCCAGCACACAAGTTGGCCCAACACGACAACCGAAGTAGTTAAGGTTCATGCAGGACTTCCGATACCCTCCCAATGAAGACATCCATCTAGCACAACCATCTTCCTCAAGGCATTTCTTCCAATATCCTCCTACGAATGAGAATCGGTTCCATCATTCCACACCCTGGACTCCCAATCAATTCCCAAATTCTCTCCCTTGTGAGAATTCCAGTCAATTCAACAATCTCATGCAACCAAGATTTCTTTGCGGCCTCCTTTTCCAATTCCAGTTCAACAAACTCCCTATAATGGGAGCAACCACTAGGTCCAACTTCCTCAAAGTAGGAATCATAGAGGTGTCAACAAGTCAACTATTATGAGAATGATACATTGCAGATTTGGCAAGGGATAAAACCTGTCCCATCTGGTCCCTTTAAAATCGAGCAACTTTGAGAGCAACCATGAGAAATGGAGAGAAAATTGTAGAAGCAATGTGGGGTGGATCTCCCATCCACCAAGTTCAGGGACTTTTGTCCCTTTCCTGATGCAAAGGTACCTCCAGGCTTTGAGGTACCAAAAATTTAAAAAATATGATGATACAGGATGTCCTGTAGACTACCTAAGAGCATTTTGTAGAGAGCTTAATGTTGTGGCAAGTAATGAGGGAGCATTGATCTGTCAGTTATAGAAGTTTCTGAAAGGCGATGCGTTAGACTGGTACACATACGGGTATACATCAAGTTGAACAGAGTCGAGTTGGCCTCAGCTCGACTCGGCTCGGCCATTAATTGACCCCAGCTCGAACTTGGCTTGGCTCAGTCCTCGAGCCTGACTGGCTAGCTCGGCTCAGTTCGGTCAGCAGCTCGAGCCAGTTCGAGTGGTGTTCGCTTGTGCATCATTTTCACAAACACTTGGATTACAGCTTCAAAATCTCACTGTATGTAAAACAATAGCAATGGTTTTACAGGTATTTTATCAAACACCTTCTAAGCAACATAAAAATCAAGAAAAAAAGGGTATTTGTTTCATATACATACCTTCCTTGCCACCAACCACACTTTGTTGAGTCATTTCATCAAACACGTGGTGATCAACATCAATATCAAAGTAACTGAGTCACCGAACTGGTTCGATCCGAGTTTGATTCGAGTTGGGTTCGATCTGAGTCGAGTCAAGTTGGGGCCAACTCGAACTCGGCTCGAACTCATTTTCGAGCTCAAAAAATCAGTTCAACTCGAATCGAACTCAGCTTCGAACTGAGTCGAATTGAGCTTTTTCGAGTCACATCTAGCGAGCTAACCGAGCTAGCTCGGTTCGTGTACACCCCTAGGTACACATCATTGGACTACCATCAAATTAAAACTCGGGAACAACGTTTCCAAGCATTCATTGCTCGTTTCGCGTACAATCTTAATGTAGTGCCCAGAAGAGCGGATCTTGTTGCCTTAAGGTAGAGGAATGATGAGTGATTATCAGCTTATATTAGACGGTGGTGGGCCATGACAACTAGAAGGAAGACACCCATCGACGATGAGGGTAAATCACCATAATGGTTCACTCGGCAAGCTCGAGTATCTCTGGATACCTTGTCTCGCATCCATCAACCAACTTCACCCAACTTATCCGTGCTGGGGAACAAGTCAAAGCTGGAATAAGGGTTAGGACGTTCTCCCCTTGGTGGCCTCATCATGCCTTCCAGGTATAGCCGATGGTGGAAGAAATGTCTACTGAATGCGAGTACAGTAATTGAAGTGTTCCCACCCCCCATCTAATGGAAGAAGATGATCTCGTCGCCTCTATGGAAGATACACCGTTCGTCCCTCGGCAAGGACAATTCAACAACAATAACAACTATCAAGATGGAATCCACAATACCCCAATCATGGGTTGTCACGCCCTGAACTCGGAAATCGGGCTCACAGAATTCCCGATCGCCGAATCTGGAGCCGACAGCCTCCGTAGTACCCCATTTTCGGCTTCCAGCGCCCATACGCCGGATTCTGATCCTGAGATCCTACAAGGAGGATTTTCAGTGTGATTTTTTTTTTTTGTAATGAAGCATAACCACAAGCATAACCAAGTCATAAACGACAATATCAACACCACATATCTACCAATATAAACATTCGAGTATAATTATAAAAGGGAAATACAAGGTAAATGTCAAAAGCTCTAGATGCTCTGCCGCACGCTCCTACCTCAGCTCGATCGCGTCCTATCATCACCTGCACGCATCTATCGTGCATAAACTTATAGAAAGCTTAGAGGGTGGTGTACGTGTGTGCGCAAGATAAGTGCCAAGCACACAAATATCAGTAAAAGCGGAATACTGGCAAGGCTATAAGTCATTCAATATCAGAGTATGCAATGCAGATCGACTATGTAATGCGGAGTCATAATGAGCCAAATATCAGATATCGAGGATGCAATACAATATGCAATTCTGAAGAGCCACAAATACCATCAGCCTTATTTAGGTTATGCAATACAGAAGCATAGTAAACCAAATGCTATGTGCTGAGGATGCAATGCAATATGCAATTCTGAAGAGCCACAAATACCATCAGCCTTATTCAGGCTATGCAATACAAAAGCATAGTAAACAAAATGCTATGTGCTGAGGATGCAATGCAATATGCGGTGCGAAAGAAATGACCAAACTGGAATGTAAAGTAGTACGTAGTATCGCAAGCTATGGGATCCATCACAAGGGACTTCTATCCAAACCATTCCCATACTTAAATTTAGATAGCTAGACTCAATGTGGTAAACTCCTGATCTTAGGTTAGTCGCGCGCCCAACTAAAATCCTGGCTATTGCGAAGGTACATATATCAAATTAGTTGCGCACCACCAGCCCGAGTGGATAGTGAATGAATGAATGAATGAGTAAAATGCTGAGTGTCACACCCCAAACTCGGAAGCCGGACTCACAAAATTTTCGATCACCGAATCTGGTGCCGATAGCCTCCGTAGTACCCCATTCTTGGCTCCCGGCACCCATATACTAGGTTCCGATCCTGGGATCCTACAAGGAGAAATTTCAACATGAATTTGATTCGCAATAAACATAACCATAAGCATAACCCACGAATAATAACCAAGACACCTTCACAAAATTCACTATGATAAAAAACTTTAAGGTACAATGTGCATAAAGGGAAATACAATAACAGAATTGGAAGCTCTAGAAGTCCATTGCACACTCCAATCTCAATGCTGCTGCGACGTCCTAACGTCACCTGCGCGCAACAGTCGTGCATAAGCTTACGAAAAGCTTAGAGGGTGGTGGGATTGTGTGCGTAATATAAGCGTGCTCAGAATGCAATATCAGAGTAATGCAGAATATGCTGGCGAATCCATGGATACTATCAGTCGTACCAAGGCTATGCGATGCAAGGCATGAATGCTATCGGCCATATCAAGACCATGCAATGCAAGACATGAATGATGTCAGCCATACCAAGGCCATGCGATGCGAGATGCAACTCAAGTATACTAGTCTTCATCCGAATCCACATATCAATGCAGCTCATCACTAGAGCATCAAATATCAGTACAATTCTCACATTGGACAATCACTGGGGTTTAGTACACTCCAAATGACACTGCCCTTTTTCCCAGGCGCGCAGTCCAAGTGAGTGTAAGAAACCTCACTATTCGCCTGACCAATAGCCTGCCAATACCTTTCCGACAAGTCGATAGCGGACTCATTTACGATCTGGTCATACTCAGCCTGGTAATTACCCCCTACCCTTGGGTGGGAAAGGCCACACCCCATTCCAACCGAACATGACACAGTGAGAGACGCGACCTCCTGGTATTCGGCCCTCGTGCGCTCATGTATCCACTTGGTCTCGATGTTGGAGCATCTTCCGGTACCATTAGGTTTAGGAATTTTCACCCAGGAACATCTATGACGCCCCGATGCTAATTATAATATTTTCGGTGTCTAATCCTGTCATCCATGATATGCCTGTGGAGGCTATGGTCCTGATGTTGCTAGGGCGTACAGTAATCACAACACACAATGGAAGATGCATGAGTCATGCAATCCAGTCATGCATCAATTCTGCGCATACCGTACACTCATGTAAGACAATCTCCGCCTATCAGGGAGTCCCATAACAACCTACCCAATGACATATGCAATGGTCAACCACATCTCATATCAAGTATACAGATGATGCGTATGGGCATGTATCATGATGATATGCTAAGCATACTCGTAATTGGTGTCGATAACCGGCATCGATAATCGACCTATATGCAAGGCGGGGTCCATAGATGACAGCCGATCTAAACCATAATATGAAGATCGACCCTCGACCGTGGATATACCAAATCCGGTAGCACAGAGCCATCCGTCTACGGTGATGATGGACCATGCAACATCAATGGGGCCCAATAATTTGGGTTAACCCACTAAGAGAATGATGAGAATGAGCCTAACAAGGCCTAAGGGAAGGTCATAATGTGGACATTTAACCATCATTGCCCATCAATGTGGACATTTAACCAACATTGCTCCCAAGGAGTGGCCCACATAGAGCCACACGCATAGTGGGCCCACGACGTCACACAAGGGCCTAATATACATCACAAAGGGCCTCACTCAAGGACCACATATACATCACATCGGGCCTCACCATATGGGCCTCATATATATCACGTCGGGCCTCACACATGGGCCACATATACCATATCGGGCCTCACTCATGGGCCACAAATACATCACATTGGGCCTCAAGGATGGGCCACAAATACATCACATTGGGCCTCAACGGATGGGCCGCAAGTACATCACATTGGGCCTCACAGATGGGCCACAAATACATCACATTGGGCCTCACGGATGGGCTACAAATACATCAAGTGGGTCACATCAACGGGTCGCACCAATGGGCCGCACCATCTACACTATTCATCTATTTTAAAGATCATTTTAGAGCATTTCCCAAAAAAAAAAAATGAATCATATCGACAGATCAACTGGACCATACCACAAATAGTAGTGGAGATAATGATTTTCACCGTTAACAATTCACTGGGGGCCAAGGCCCACCATAGCGTTTATTTCCATCTAATCTGTTCATAAGATCACAAAGACCTGAATTAGGAGGAAAACAAATTTCATATTGATCAGAACTTCTGTGACCCAAATGGATTCCAATGGCAGACGTTAATCCCTCACTGATTATGCAGCGTGGTCCACCTGATAAATGGTCAATCCAGCAGCTATATTGCTGCTGGATGGACGGTTGATATAACACATAACATGTGGTCCCACCGTCCCAACTGTCTGGACGGTGTGGATGCACACATATATCATGGTGGGCTCCATTCAAATGGACGGACGGTGTGGATTCCATCCACACATCAGGTAGGTCCTGTTCAGTTGGATGGATGGTGTGGATGAAATCCACACGCAGGTGGGTCCCACGGAACTTGGTGACATCACAACGTCAGCTATATAGCTGGTGTGGGTACTCCAGCCAATCCGTCTAGTAGGTGAGTCCCACATGGGGCCCACCACACACTATATATATATAACATATATATAATATAATATTATATTATTTAATTGTTATTATTATTATCTTTTTTTTTTTTTTAAAAAAAAGGGACTAGCGTCCAGAAGGTTGGACGTCTGTCCAACGGACGGTCTGGATACAACACTACATCATGGTGGGATCCAGTGATGAACGGCTGGATGAAACATAGATATAACGTGGGTCCCACCGTCCCATATATTGGATGGTGAGGACACCACACCTGCCAGGTGGATCTCACCGTCCAAACAGTGGACGGTGCAGATATAACAAATACCTCATGGTCAGACCCACTGACTGGCTGATGTCCAGGGCAGCAGCAACTGCCTGCTGCGTGGGACCCACCGTCCTGTTTGGACGGTGTGGATCCATCACACTATCAAGGTGGGTCCACACGTGTGGGACTCACCAGTTTGGAGAAGATGATATTTGTGTTTTTACTTCATCCAGGCCTGTCCAAATGGACAGGCAGCGAGGTGCGGCCCAACATATGGATGGTCTAGATCAGGTGGGCCACATACATCATCATCACACTAAAAAGGAAGAGAGAGAGACGGTATAGTGGAGGGACCCCACCACTATGGGCCCCTCTTTGATCACAACACATACATCAAAGTGGGTCCCATCATAAGTGGGCCCTTAAATGGAAATCAACGGTGGATCACCCACCACTTGGCCTTCTTCTTTAGCTCATTGGAATGCTAATCTCCTAAGCTCCTTCTTTAATGGAGGATGATGAAGTTTGGATGGCGAGATGTGGGGGGTAGAAAGTGGGCCACACTTGGCTCTTTGGAATAGCTTGGATGTTGGGTCTCTTGGTTGCTTGGGAGTGAAGAGAGAAATGAGAGAGAAAGAGAGAGAGAGTTGACTTTGGATGAGAGAGGGATGGGTAGAATATGGGTTGCTTGTACTTGTAATAGGATGTGTACTTAACTTGTACATTGATTGATTGATTTGACATTTGGTAGAATTCTCTTGGGATTTGCAACGCACGGCGTTTTCCTCGAAATGAACGCGGGCCCACAACTCCTGGCCTGGGTATCGCATCGGCGCGCGAGACTCGATGTTGGAACTGCGGCGACGACATGGTCCCTAGGATACAAGTTTTGAGTTGAGCTGACTCAGATCTTCGGGATGCGACTTAGGGTCGCGCGCTGAGTATGGAACGGTACAGACTAGGATATGGGCCTTACACTGAGTATGCAACTCCTGCTCAATAAGTCCACATATCAGTACTATAGTTCACTGGGATTATCACCGGGGTGTAGTACACTCTACGCCACCTGCCGCCCCATCAAGTGCACAACTGGGTAAGTGGAAAAGATCTCATTGTTCGCCTACCAATATCGGCCTAGTTCATCGATAACGGACCCATTTATGAGCTGGTTAGACTCAGCCTAACATTGCCTACTACCTCCGGCGGGTAAGGCCATACCCCTTCCAACCGACCACGACATAGTGGGAGACGCGACCTACTGGTATACGGCCCTCATGCGCTCATGTATTTCCACTCGGTCTAGACGTTACAGCGTCCTCTGGTACCAAGAGGGTTTATGGACTTTCACCCAGGGACATCTATGGTACCCCATATAGAAAAAGATTTTCGGTGTCCCATCCGGCTATCCTCGATATGCCTGTGGAGGCTACGGCCCTGACGTCGCTAGGGCATACGGTGGTCATATCAGAAAATGCGAGAAGCATGAGTCATACTATCTAGTCATGCATCAAACCTGCACGTACCGCGCGCTCATATGGGGCAACTCCGTCTCTTAGGGAGTCCCATAAACAATCAGCCCAATGACACGTGCTATGCTCAATCACTCCTCATAACCAGCATGCAGATGATGTGTATGGGCATGCATCATGAAGCATACTAAGCATGGTTATAATCACATACATCATAGTGGGCCGGTATAAGACGGCCTATGGCCTGTATAGGTGAATGGGTGGTGTCCAATAATCACCTACACATGGTGGGCCTCACACATACAATGGGCCTCATGCATATAGTGGTCCTCACACATATGATAGGCCTCTTACATCACAATTGGGTCTTATACAATCACAATGGGCCTTATACAATCACAATGGGCCTCGTACCATCACAATTAACCTTACAATGACCTTATACAATCATAATGCTATACTAACATATACTTAGTGCGTATACTAACATAGTCGTAATCAATAATTGGCTTATATATGGCGGGATCCATAGAAGGGCAGCAGATCTAATCCATAACATGAGGATTGGTCCTCAACAGTGGATATACCAAATCAAATACTACAGATTCTTCTACCTATGGTCAGAGGTAATGATGAGCTCTCCTCATATCAAGGTTGGGCCTAGGCGGCCTACCTATAATCCTAAGGGTCCGGAACGGGCTTCCTTCACCATACTATCATATAGCCCACTAGATGCCCTAAGGGGCCCAAATAAGTCCTAGATGGACTCCAAGATTAAAACAATCCTACTAGTAACCAATGGGGGCCCAACATTTTGAGTTAGCCCAAAAGAACAGATGGATCATGCAATATCAGTGGGGCCCAACGATTTGGGTCAACCCACTTAGAGAATGATGAGAATGGGCCTAACAAAGGCCTAAGTGAAGGTCATAATGTGGACGTTTAACCATCATTGCTAATCAATGTGGGCATTTAACCAACATTGCTCCCAAGGAGTGGACCACATAGAGCCAAACATATAGCAGAGCCCATAGGCCTTACACAAGGGCCTCACATATACCACAAAGGGCCTCACTCATGGGCCTAATATACATCTTAATGGGCCTCACACAAGGGCCTCCTACACAAGACTTTGTGCCTCATTAATTATATGGGTCACATATACATCACATCGAACCTCATCAAATGGGTCACAAATATATCACAACGGGCCTCATCAATGGGCCATAAATACATCATATTAGGCCTCACCAAATGGACAGCTTGGATCGAACACGTACATCACGTGGGACCACGTGGATGGACGGTGGGGTGAAACAAATACATCATGGTGGGGTCGCGTCCAAGGATGGATGGATTGGATATAAAACAAATCTCAAGGTGGGCCCCACCCGTCCAGCAATACGGACGACGTGGATAAAACAGATACATTATGGTGCGTCCCACAGCACGTCCAGATGGACGGTGCTGATATACAATGCATACATTAAGGTGGGCCCCACCCCAGAAAATAGATGGACGGCGAGGATAAAACATGCATATCATGGTGGGCCTCGAAATAATCTGGAAATAGGGTCGGTGGTGTGGATACAATACCTACATCATGTAGGTCCCGCTGTCCACAGGTGGACAGACACACATACATCAGGCCCCACCATCCCAAACCTCTGGACGGCAGGGATAAAGCATATATATATAACGATGGTCCCCACCGTCTAGAGATGAACGGTGGTTATAACACGTATATGAAAGGTTGGTCCCACCGTTAATGGACGGTGTGGATAAACACAAACCCACAGAACTTGCTGATGTCATTTACAACAGCTATATAGCTGTGTAACGTACACCAACCAATCTTCTTCACAGAGGTGGGTCCCACGTGGGGCCCACCATAACGTTTATTTCCATCCAATCTGATCATAAGGTCACAAAGACCTGAATTAAGAGGAAAAACAAATTTCATATAGATCCAAAACTTCTGTGACCCAAAAAGGGTTTTAATGGTAAACGTTCAATATCCTGCTTCTTTTTATAGAGTGGACGACCTGAGTTCCTTGTACGACTAATTTTTGGGGACATCCCATTCCAAAAGGGGTCCCATCAAATGCACGGTGTAGAGGATCGACATATATCACAGTGGGACCTGTGGTGGGACCCACTGTCCTTGCCAACGTCCAAGCAGCAGGACGCTGCTTATTGTAGTGTCCTCTGGGCGTTGATAGCAAGTGGCGCCCAACACACACACACACACACACACACACACACACACATATATATATATATATATATATATATTTTATTTTTATTTTCAGGTGGATTTTCATAGGTGGGGCCCACATTAGGAAGATCTACTTCGCCGGTTTGGTTCCCGAGCTCGAGACAGGTCTAACAAGCCCAATATTCAATATGTTTTGGGGCGTTGAAACATCATAGCGGGCCCTAATAGTTTATATCACCAAAACCATTGTTTTCTACGATGTGGCCCGCTAGAGATTTGGATTGGCTTCAGTTTTCGGATCAACGCCTAAATGAGCTGGGAAATAGGGTGGGCAATGTGGATCGGATACATTCATCAAGGTAGGGTCCATGTGTGTGGACGGTGTGAATATATAAAATATATACATCATGTGGGCTCCCTGGATACACGGTGCGCATTTAACACATATCACGGTAGGTTTCCACCGTCTAGATAGTTGGACGGTGGATGACATGGATGAAATGCATACATCTAGTGGGTCCACACATGTGGCCCACTAGCTTGTATCAAGCTGACATTTGTGTTTTCCCTCCAAATAGGGCTACTGGCAGGCTGAGCGGTCTTCATTGCTGGATTTGACCAGACTGTGGGCCCAAGCCTGTAATGACCTCTCCACACGGACGGCGTGGATACAGATTACCTACATCAAGGTGGGGTCCACACACATGACCCACCTGCTTTGAATCAAGCTAACCTTTGTGTTTTCCCCTACATCGGAGCCTGTGTGACCGACTGGTCACACAGGCCCAAAACGGGGCAACAGGCAGGCCCTGCTCAGTGGACAGTTAGATGGTGCCCGTTGGATGGGCAGCGTGGGTAAATTACATACGTACATCGGTGGGTCATGAAACAAAGGTGAAAGAGAGAGAGAGAGAGAGAGAGAGAGAGAGAGAGAGAGAGAGAGAGAGAGAGAGAGAGAGAGCTCCGCCACTATGAGCACTCCTAGAACTTACAACATATATATCAAATGGGTCCCACCACATGTGGGCTCCAAATAAGAAAAAAAACAAGATTTAGTGCTATGGACACCCACCGTTTTCACTCCTTAGTTCCTTGAAGAGCTAAGCTCCTTGGCTCTCTCTTTGATGGAAGTTGATGAAGGTTGGATGGCTAGGATGGGAGATTGGGTGGTAGGGAGTGGGCCACACTAGGCTTCTTTCTCTCCTTGGAGGGCTTGGATGGTTGTTCTCTTGGTTGTTGGGAGTTCAGAGAGAAAATGAGAGAGAGAGAGAGAGAGAGAGAGAGAGAGATGATGGGATGAAAAGGGATGGGATGGGTGTAAGGAAGGGATGAGTGATGTAAGAAAGGGATGGGTGGAGAGAGAGAGAGTTGACTTTGGGAATGAGAGAGTGATGGGTAGGGTATGGGTTGGTACTCGACTTGTGATGTGATGTGTACTTGATTAAGTGATGTGATGAATGGTAGAGATTCTTTTGAAATTCGCAATGCACGGTGTTTTTTTGGACTATACGCAGACCCACAACTCCTGGCTTGGGTATCGTATCGGCGTGCGAGACGCGGCGTTGGAACCGCGGCGACGACGTGGTCGTTAGGGTACAAGTTTCGAGTCGAGTCGACATAGATATAGAGGATGCGACTTAGGGTTGCGCGCAAACACTGATTACAGGTCGTGGGTTGCCAAAATTCGACGGGGGAATCGTGGAAGTCTAGGGAATGGTACAGACTAGGATACCGGCCTTACAGCTCTCCCCTCCTAATAAAAATTTTATCCTCGAAATTTGTACTATCATCGCAACTAAACATAACTCATAAATGAGGGGAATCATTTCACAATCTAAAATCAGAAACACAACATATGAGTGTAGTCAAACAACAAGGAGACATGGATAACACTAACGAATTTTAGCCTCTTGCTTCCAAGACGTCTCCTCCATGTATAATCTATCAAGACAGTCCTGGAGACTAAGGGTCCTGCTGGGGTCGTAACACCCAGGTTCTTGAAACCCGAGGATAGTTGCTCCTCATAGAGAATCCGGGTATTACTTTATAAAATAGAGTAACATACATCTAAATAACGGCAAATTTCATAACATGGAGTAAGGCAACATTGTATAAACTAAGGATATCAAGAGTAACAAAAACAGAAGTTTAATACATTTAAGTGGGAGTAAAATGAAATCCAACAACAGGGAAATATTTTATTACAACTCAAATAAGACACAAAATCTGAAATACAAAGCAAGTAAATCCTAGAGCTCCAATGGCTCAACAACATTCACATAAAACTCTCATTTGCCAAACTCCACCTCAGCCGTTCCTGGAATCCTGTCATAGGGGTCTCTATCTATTATCAACCCTGCATCTATTTGGTGCAACCGCACGATTGGTGAGTGAAAACTCAGTGGGAATTTTCCTCATAGATTCAATCATAACACCTCATCCCAAAATGGGTTAACAATTCAAATTTGATTCAAAGGGCAATACAACTACATATGCAATTCATGTATATCAAACAGTTATAGCATATTTAAACCAACACACCAATTCATAACCCGGATAAGATGAACTTGTACGAATGGATGTATGAATGTATGTTCAAGCCACAGATCTGGTTATGCACATCCAGCTGTCAAAATAAAAGACCGCCCGAGGTAAATAAACTCTCTGGAAAAGGCCATGAAGGTGAGTGCGCCCAAGGACGATCTCCTGGAAAAATACTCGGGGTATGCCAAAGGAGGAGTAAAAATCCTGAAAAATTCTCATGTAAAATAAGAGCGCCCAAAGTGACTCGAATGCACAACTCTGGTCATTCAACTGATCTACAGTAAATCGAGCAGAATGTGGCTTACATTAAGCACTCGGAAAATCTCACATGTCATGTGTGAATGTTATGCACCATGACACATATACACATTACTTTGATAGAATAGGAATGACTTTCAATTTTCAAATAGGAAATATCCAACTATACATTCCACATGGATTTCCATAATTTCTTTACATTCAAGGAGGGCTCACCATGTATCATGTACATTTACAAGTGAGGTCATATCATTTGAATTATCTAAGAGTCCTTCTATGTCCCTTAAGGACTCTTCCCATAATTCTTCTTCATACCACTCACAATGTATAATGAAATAGGAGTTTGTAAAGCTCAAGTCAGACTCATTAGAGTTATATTCATGAATTAAAGATGACAAGAGGAATTTTGTCTCATAGCAAAACAGTAATAATTATGAAAGATGGAGTTCCCATCATCCCTTTGTACACTATATGTAAACAAATTAACATTTGCCATATCTTAAGAACTATCCACATGATAGTGCCAACTTAATTAGAGATTAGAGAATATAGAAAGTCATGAAGGTAATATTTCACAACCCAATTCACAGATAATCTAGTGTAGAAGCTTTCTTTTCTTAATATGTCTAACAGAGTTATATTCATAGGCAAATAATTATAAATGTGACATAGAGTTTATAAGACAATATATCATGCACATAATTTTAAGGAAATATGACATTAAAACGATTAATCCAAGAAAGTCACAATAGTTAGGAATTAATGATTTTATACATTAGAGATTTAATCCATATAGAAATTAGCGAAAGGAAGAAGCTATGGGGGATGCTCCTCACCTTAGAAAGTCGAATGCTCCTCTTGATTTGGTTTTTTCCATTTAAGGTGAGTTTATGAATTCTTGATTCGAACTTGATTGAAGGGAAGTGTCCCTTAGGGGTATCAGTTGTAACCAGCACCTGAATGGGGCATTTCAAAGTTCCAGTGAGTCATGACTGAGTTGACTCAGATGGGGTTTTCAACTAATGATTAGAGAAGTTAGTTTTAAGGGATCTACCATCATTAAGGTTAGGCTGCTAATCCTTAAAATGCCATGCCACTCAAATCATCTCTAAATGATCGGAGTCGGCCTGACTCAGTCGGGAAACTGACCGAGTCAGCTCGATTATGAGCATAGAGTTGACTCAGTCCGGTAAAACGGTCGGGTCAGTCCCCCACATGACCAAATCTGGAATGTCCTTGATTGGACTTAAGTTTAACTGGGCGAGCTGCAACCTAGACCCAACCGAGTCAGGGTTTTTAGGTAAAAAAAAAACTGAGTCACTGACGCAGCAGTGACCAGACTCGGTCGAGCCCTCCTTTGTTTAGCAGTACGCAGGGCTGAGAAGGGATTTGCGATTGATTCGAGATGCTGATCTTGTCTTGAGACCAAACGATCATGGCCACGGTTTCAGATCAGGGCCACTTTGGAATGTCGAGATGAGTCACTGATCTAGTGGTCGAGTCGAAGAGACTGTGAACCCAAACGGTCGAGCGGCTGAAATATGAAAGAAGCAGAGGGGAAATAGACACGGTTACCTGAGTAGGCCTGGTGATTTAAGCTGGGTTATACAGGACCTGGCATGTTAGGTTGAGGATTCGAGCATTGCCCTCAGTGTCATGGGTCGGGGACGCGGATTGCGTCCTACCCCCGCCCAGACGGTAATCCGTCCGGGCGGGGCTCTGTGGGGCCCACCGTTCTGTAAGTGTTTTATCCACACCGTTGAACGATTTTTTTAGATAAATTTAGTATGTCAACCAAAAAATGAGGCAGGTCCAAGGCTTCAGTGGACCACAATGTGGGGATTGAACGTCCACCATTAAAAGCTTCTTGGGAGCCAGAGATGTTTCGGATCAAGCTGATATTTGTGTTTTCACTTCATCCACATCTACATGACCTTATGAATAGGTTTTATGGTTAAAAAAAACATCGCGTGGGTCCTTAGAAAGGTTTCAATGGTGGGTGTCATATCAGTGTAGGTTCCTTTGTTGTGGTCCACTTAAGCCTTGGACCTGCCTCATTTTTTGGTTGACATACTGAATTTATCTGAAAAAATCGTTCAATGGCGTGGATAAAACACTTACATAACGGCGGGCCCCACAGAGCCCTGTTCGGACAGATTACCCTCCGGGCGGGGGTAGGACGCAATCCGCGTCCATGGGTGGGCTATGGACAGACGGCTGGGACTCACATCAGCCGCATTCCTTCTCCCCTTTCTCCCTCACTACCTTCGTCTTCTCTGTCAGCTCTCTCTCCTCTCTACTGCAACAAGTACTCCACGACCAGATGCAACCGTGAACTTGGCCCGAAATCGAACTGAGGCGACTCGACAGGGTGCAGCGGCTAGTGCGGCGCCCTCTCTCTTTTCTCTCTTTCTCTTTTATCTCTTTTAAAATCTCTTGCCCTAAAAGGAAGGAGAGCATTTATAGCTTTATAGGAGCCTAGAAGCATTGGCTCTTAAACAACCAATAAGCTACAACTGCGCCCGCCAATCCCAATTAACAAAGAGAGGTTGTTGATGATCTCTTTTGGAAACGGTTTGCAAGGCTGAGATCGGAAGTTGTGGATGATCTATAGGCACCATAGTCCATCGGATGGATGGCTCTGATCGGGAAATGGGGTCCGCTTGAAGTAAATGGGTTTTTCGGATGGATGGGGAAGATGATGGCCAGAATAATGGCAGATTCCGATCGTAGGGCTTATCCTATGATCTGGGACTTACGGATGGTCTGGATTGGATCATTGTATACTATGTGGTCCCTATTTTAGAGGCTTATTAGTTCCCCTAACGTGTCCGAGTGCAACATGTGGCGGTGGAAGGAAAGTTTAAATGCTAGCTATGTAAATGCCCTAAAACAAATGGTTTGGATGTTGTTCATCTAACGGCCGAGGTTGCGAGAGGCTAGGGTTGCCAGCTTGGCAAACAGGAGAAGAAACGAAGTTTTCCGTTTTTGGAAAAGTAGCTGCACCTACTTGATTTGAGCAAGAGATCGTGCACGTGGACTCGTGCATCCACGTGTGGGAGGACCTGGGTTTTGGTCAAAATGTTCCCAACTCCATGATGGACGGTCCGGATTATCCGAATGGGTGGTCACGGTGGGCCAACTTCATCACAGATGGACTCCCACTGTTTAAACTTCTGTCTGGCGGTAATCGTGGAAGAAATTCCACTTTTCAAGTGGTGTAGCGGGTCAGACTACTTTTGACCCCGAATTTGGTTCCGTGCACATCGTGTGTACATGGCTATGTGCACATGCGGCGTTTCAAAAAAATGGGACCCACGCGATCCTTCGAGAAATCTGAACCATTGATTCACTTAAAGGGTCTAGTTAAACACTTATGACGATGGATTTATGTTTTTAGGTGGGCTGATCTAATCGTTTAATGTTTAAAGAGGTTAGTTATTAGGTTTTAAGTTAGGATTAGTGTATGATCTGTTACAATCTCAATTTGTTTTGAATATTTGCCCACACAACTTCTTGACATGTTCCAAATGTGAAATGCATTGGTTAAGTTAAATGGTTTACAGGGGTGGTCTCTTTGCGAATTATCTGAGGATGATATCTTGGATCCCGACATGCCTAAATATTTTCTACGGTTTAAGGGTAACACCCGAGTATAGAAAGTACGGGATGTTACAATCTACCCTCCTTATTCAGTGCTTCTAAAAGAATTGGAGACAATTATAATATAATTTGTGGTGATTGCAAGCATTCATTATTTTCCTACGAAGGTTGTTTGTATGTACAAACATATACCACTAATGGCCAGAATTGAGGTTGTTACAATCTACCCCCCTTAAAGAAGAATCTCGCCCACAAGATTCGATAGTGCGTCCCAATTATTACGGTACAAGTGGTAAGGTTATCCCTAAGGTACAATACGATTATCTATTTCCAGTATTCGAGTTAACACGAATGGTTGGTTGTAGTGAGTTTGGGCTTGATACGTCAATCCTTCGCCTGTGCAGAACATATGACTTACTGTATCATTTCCTAATCCTGGTAACTCTCGATCCTCTGCCTGATCAGGGCATTGAGATCATTGGAATTTGCTAGGATATGGAATTTGGATCAAACAACGTAACTTCGCTTAAATATAGTTCCATTTAACCCGTGATCTCGATTATTCTAGACTTCCAGGGAATATTAGGTGATCATCTAAATTAGCAATGAGAGTGCCCGAAATCTACGTGAATAGACACGAACGACCATCACGCTTCCACTGCACACTCTAGTAAATACACTACTTAAAAATTTCCAGACCAAAATTCTTACATGGAGACTCGAGTTTGAAATTTTCTAAATTTTATCCAGACTCTCAAATTTAGTCCTTATAAGCTCAACTTAGGGTCGAAAATTTACTTAAAATTCTATAACTTCACCTCAAATAAATTTTATGTGGTGGAATCGTGGAAAATGTTATTTCTAACAAACTCAAATCCTAGATTTCTAAAAATGTTCCCTAGACGTCAAGTTCAAGGATTTTTTATTATTATTATTTTATTTTATTTTATTTATTTTTAGACCTTAAATATATCATAGTTGGGATTTGTTTTCCCTTGGTGCCTAGGTAGTTTCCATGTTCAAGTAACTATTCTACTAATTTACATGGGATTCAAAGTTCCGGTCACTGTGTTCAAAATGACTCGTCCTAAAAATTTCAAAGGAGACTAAGGTTTCAAATTTCCATGGAATTTATCATAAATTCGATTGGCATTTCTAATAAATTTTGTAAGGGATCCTGGTGTTTAGTTTCTAAGTTCAAACAAGTAATAACTCATAATGGGAATCTAAATTCAATTTCTACGTACGTTCAAACAACTAAACTCGAATTTTCCTACGGGGCCTAAAGTTTTGTGTCTCTATGTTCACAATTTTCATAATTCCTGATTAATTCCAACCAAATTGAATGGTCATCCTAATGATTTCAAGGGAACTTTAGTGTGGGGTTTTTTTTTTCCCTCAAAATTTCTCCTAAACAAAAGGGGATTCCCTAAGTTCCAACATTTTTTTCCTAAGTTAAGACATTCAAGTTTTATACTAGTTTGTTTCCCCAAAGGATTGTGGTAAATCAAAATTTAACTACACACATCAAGATAGATAAGAGAAACACCTTTGGTACTCTAGTGGTGAATGATACACAGGTACTCAGAAATTGTAAACATGTCATGTGCAATTTAAAACATGTACAGTGGTCCTCACTTTAGACGGCATATAAAATAGTAATTACACACCAAAAAATCATTAACTAATTAGCTAAAATCAAGTGAATGACTCTCATAAAATGAAATTAACAGCTCTCGCTTAATAATTACAGTTTCATAAATCAGAGATTACGGTTGTTCAGTCTATGATATTCTCAGTTTATCATGCAAAAAGAAAATGTTGTTACAGAATTCAAATTGCGTGGGAACCTATTTGAATTTAAAGTCAAATTTCCATAGGATGGCTATCAGGCTAGTAATGCTATTTTGGGTAGAAATGTTGGGTAACTCAAAATAAAATGTTCACATGCAGTTGATATAAGGATGTTGGCACAAGCATATATGTATATATACATCTATGAAACCTAATGCGAATATGGAATTCAGTATTGGGAACCTAAATTTGGTTTCTAAGTTCCAATAACTAAATCTAAAATTTTCAAAAGAGCCTAAAATTTTGCCTCTCTATTTTCAAATTTGTTCCTAACTTTAAGGGAATTCTAAATGAATTCAAATGGCTATCTTATCAATTCCCAAGGGAACTTAAATTTGGATATCTACATTCTCCAATCTTCCTAATTCTAAGGGAGCTCCACATGCATCCAAGCAGTTAAATAATTTTAAATGGGGCTTAAGTTTTGTTGTCTACGTTCTCGAAGTTTTCTTAAGTCTAAGGGAGATTTACCTAAGTTCTAACATTTAATTCCATCATCCTAAATTTAAAACATCTAAGGTGGGTATAAGTTTGTTCCCCCAGAGGCAAGGTTTGTCTAAACTCTCTCTCTGATACCATCTTGTAACACCTGGTTCTCGAAACCCGAGGATAGTCGCTCCTCATAGAGAACCCGAGTATTACTTTATAAAGTAGACTAACATACATCTAAATAATGGTAAATTTCATAACATTGAGTAAGGCAACATTGCATAAACTAAGGATATCAAGAGTAAATGAAATCCAAGAACAGGGAAATATTTTATTACAACTCAAACAAGACACAAAATCTGAAATACAAAGCAAGTAAATCCTATAGCTCCAATGGCTCAACAACATTCACATAGAACTCTCCTTTGCCAAACTCCACCTCAGCCATCATTGGAATCCCATCATAGGGGTCTCCACCTGTTATCAACCCTGCATCTATTTGGTGCAATCTCACGATTGGTGAGTGAAAACTCAGTGGGAATTTTCCTCATAGATTCAACCATAACACCTCATCCCAAAATGGGTTAACAATTCAAATTTGATTCAAAGGGCAATACAACTACATATGCAATTCATGTATATCAAACAGTTATAGAATAGTTAAACCAACACATTAATTCATAACCCAGATAAGATGAACTTGTATGAATGGATGTACGAATGTATGTTCAAGCCACAGATCTGGTTATGCACATCCAGCTGTCAAAATAAAAGACATCCCGAGGTAAATAAACTACTTGGAAAAGGCCATGAAGGTGAGTGCGCCCAAGGACGATCTCCTGGAAAAATACCCGGGGTATGCCCGAGGAGGAGTAAAAATTCTGAAAAACTCTCATGTAAAATAAGAGCGCCCAAAGTGACTCAAATGCACAACTCTGGTAATTCAACTGATCTACAGTAAATCGAGCAGAATGCGGCTTACATTAAGCACTCGAAAAAGCTCACATGTCATGCGTGAATGTTATGCACCATGACACATATACACATTACTTTGATAGAATAGGAATGACTTTCAATTTTTAAATAGGAAATATTCAACTATACATTCCACATGGATTTTCATAATTTCTTTACATTCAAGGAGGGCTCACCATGTATCATGTACATTTACAAGCGAGGTCATATCATTTGAATTATCTAAGAGTCCTTCTATGTCCCTTAAGGACTCTTCCCATAATTCTTCTTCATACCACTCACAATGAATAATGAAATAGGAGTTTGTAAAGCTCAAGTCAGACTCATTAGAGTTATATTCATGAATTAAAGATGACAAGAGGAATTTTGTCTCATAGCAAAACAGTAATAATTATGAAAGATGGAGTTCCCATCATCCCTTTGTACACTATATGTAAACAAATTAACATTTGCCATATCTTAAGAACTATCCACATGATAGTGCCAACTAAATTAGAGATTAGAGAATATAGAAAGTCATGAAGGTAATATTTCACAACCCAATTCACAGATAATCTAGTGTAGAAGCTTTCTTTTCTTAATATGTCTAACAGAGTTATATTCATAGGCAAATAATTATAAATGTGACATAGAGTTTATAAGACAATATATCATGCACATAATTTTAAGGAAATATGACATTAAAACGATTAATCCAAGAAAGTCACAATAGTTAGGAATTAATGATTTTATACATTAGAGATTTAATCCATATGGAAATTAGCGAAAGGAAGAAGCTATGGGGGATGCTCCTCACCTTAGAAAGTTGAATGCTCCTCTTGATTTGGTTTTTCCATTTAAGGTGAGTTTATGAATTCTTAATTTGAACTTGATTGAAGGGAAGTGTCCCTCAGGGGTATCAGTTGTAACCAACACCTGAATGGGGCATTTCAAAGTTCCAGTGAGTCATGACTGAGTTGACTCAGATGGGGTTTTCAACTAATGATTAGAGAAGTTAGTTTTAAGGGATCTACCATCATCAAGGTTAGGCTGCTAATCCTTAGAATGTCATGCCAATCAAATTATCTCTAAATGATCGGAATCGTCCTGACTCAGTCGGGAAACTGACCGAGTCAGCTCGATTATGAGCATAGAGTTGACTCAGTCGGGTAAAACGGTCGGGTCAGTCCCCCACATGACCAAATCTGGAATGTCCTTGATTGGACTCAAGTTTAACTGGGCGAGCTGCAACCTAGACCCAACCGAGTCAGGGTTTTTAGGTGAAAAGAAAACTGAGTCACTGACTCAGCAGTGACCAGACTCGGTCGAGCTCTCCTTTGTTTAGCAGTACGCAGGGCTGAGAAGGGATTTGCGATTGATTCGAGATGCTGATCCTGTCTCGAGACCAACCGATCATGGCCATGGTTTCAGATCAGGGCCACACTTTGGAATGTCGAGATGAGTTACTGATCTAGTGGCCGAGTCGAAGAGACTGTGAAACCAAACGGTCGAGCAGCTGAAATATGAAAGAAGCAGAGGGTAATAGACGCAGTTACCTGAGTAGGCCTGGTGATTTGAGCTGGGTGAAATAGGGTCTGGCGTGTTGGGTTGAGGATTCGAGCAATGCCCTCAGTGTGATGGGTCGGCCATGGACAGACGGCTAGGACTCACATTAGCCGCATTCCTTCTCCCCTTTCTCCCTCACTACCTTCTTCTTCTCTGTCAGCTCTCTCTCCTCTCTATGTAACAGGTCCCCCACGACCAGATGCAACCGTGAACTCGGCCCGAAATCGAACCGAGTCGACTCGACAGGGTGCATCGGCAAGTGCGGCGCCCTCTCTCTTTTCTCTCTTTCTCTTTTATCTCTTTTAAAATCTCTTGCCCTAAAAGGAAGGAGAGTATTTATAGCTTTATAGGAGCCTAGAAGCATCGGCTCTTAAACAGCCAATAAGCTACAACTGCGCCCGCCAATCCCGATTAACAAAGAGAGGTTGTTGATGATCTCTTTTGGAAACGGTTTGCAAAGCTGAGATCGAAAGTTGTGGATGATCTATAGGCGCCATAGTCCATCGGATGGACGGCTCTGATCGGGAAATGGGGTCCGCTTGAAGTAAATGGGTTTTTCGGATGGATGGGGAAGATGATGGCCAGAATAATGGTAGATTCCGATCGTAGGGCTTATCCTATGATCTGGGACTTACGGATGGTCCGGATTGGATCATTGTATACTTTGGGGTCCCTATTTTAGAGGGTTATTAGTTCCCCTAACGTGTCCGAGTGCAACATGCGGTGGTGGAAGGAAAGCTTAAATGCCAGCTATGTAAATGCCCTAAAATAAATGGTTTGGATGTTGTTCATCTAATGGCCGAGGTTGCGAGAGGCTAGGGTTGCCAGCCTGGCAAACAGGAGAAGAAACGGAGTTTTCCGTTTTTGGAAAAGTAGCTGCACCTACTTGATTTGAGCAAGAGATCGTGCACGTGAACTTGTGCATCCACGTGTGGGAGGAGCTGGGTTTTGGTCAAAATGTTCCCAACTCCATGATGGACGGTTCAGATTATCCGAATGGGTGGTCACGGTGGGCCAACTTCATCACAGATGGACTTCCACCGTTTAAACTTCTGTCTGGCAGGAATCATGGAAGAAATTCCACTTTCCAAGTGGTGTAGTGGGTCATACTACTTTTGACCCTGAATTTGGTTCCGTTCACATCGTGTGTACATGGCTATGTGTACATGCGGCGTTTCAAAAAAAATGGGACCCATGCGATCCTTCGAGAAATCTGAACCATCGATTCACTTAAAGGGTCTGGTTAAACACTTATGACGATGGATTTATGTTTTTAGGTGGGCTGATCTAATCGTTTAATGTTTAAAGAGGTTAGTTATTAGGTTTTAAGTTAGGATTAGGGTATGAGCTGTTACAATCTCAGATTTGTTTTGAATATTTGCCCACACGACTTCTTGACATGTTCCAAATGTGAAATGCATTGGTTAAGTTAAATGGTTTACAGGGGTGGTCTCTTTGCGAATTATCTGAGGATGATATCCTGGATCCCGACACGCCTAAATACTTTTTATGGTTTAAGGGTAACCCCCGAGTATAGAAATACGGGATGTTACAGGAGGTGTATGTCCGCTCTGTGGTCGTTGTTGTTGTTGCTCCTGCTGTGGCAGCCTATGCTGCTGCTGTGGCTGCCTATGCTGCTGCGGGTGCCTCGGTGGCTGATGTGGTGCTGCTGCCGCTGCTGCTGCTAGGACCTTGGCGGCAGATACTGCTGTCGTTGCTACTGTTACTGTGGAGGTTGCTGCTGAGGACCGGGACACTCACTCATATGATGCCCTATCTCACCACATCCAAAGCAAGCACTTGAGAATGGTCTCGGTGGCAGGGCCTGCTGAGGGTGGGGGCACTCCCACCTATGGTGTCTTATCCCACCGCATCCATAACAGACACCGGGGAGTTGCCTCGGAGGTGGTGCTGACGGTGCCGCTAGAGCTCGGCTGGTCGAACGTCTCTGCTGCTATCGACGATGTCGCTGCCGGGAGCTACCGGAGGGGGGCCTTCCTCTTCTGGTCTCCTCTCTGAAGAATGGCGGTTATCGCTTGCAACATCTGTTGCAGCTGGTCCGCACTCACGGACACGGTCGGTGCTACGCTAGACTCGGACGGGGGAGCCGCTTGGCTTACTCTCTGAGACACCATTTCCTACAGTATGGAACAAGAGCCTATTATCCTTGAACACTCTCGAATATACACACGATGGGGAGCTATATCAGAAAATCCCTAAGTTATTCGAACTCGAGGATCTAATCGTTCTAAGTTCTCAACAATCATACAGTGAAGGATAGTTATCAGCAGATATGTGATGTTATCCTTAGGTATTCCCAAGTTATACTTTGATACCAACTTGTGTCATGGCCCAAACTCAAAAATTGGGCTCACATAATTTCGATAGCCGAATTTGGCGCCGACAGCCCTGTAGTACCCCATTTTCTGCTTCCAGCGCCATACGCCAGATTCTGATCCTGAGATCCTACAAGGAGGATTTTCAGTGTGAATTTATTTTTTTTTGTAATGGAGCATAACCACAAGCATAACCAAGTCATAAACGACAACATCAACATCACATATCCACTAATATCAACATTCGAGTACAATGCTGAAAGGGAAATACAAAGTAAATGTTAAAAGCTCTTGAAGCTCTGCCGCACGCTCCTGCCTCAACTCGATCGCGTCCTATTGTCACCTGCACACATCTATTGTGCATAAGCTTATAGAAAGCTTAGAGGGTGGTGTATGTGTGTGCGCAAGATAAGTGCCAAGCACACAAATATCAGCGTAAGCGGAATACTGGCAATGCTATAAGTCATTCAATATCAGAGTATGCAATACAGATCGGCTATGCAATGCAGAGTCATAATGAGCCAAATATCAGATATCGAGGATGCAATACAATATGAAATTCTGAAGAGTCACGAATACCATCAGCTTTATTCAGGCTATGCAATACAGAAGCATAGTAAACCAAATGCTATGTGCTAAGGATGCAATGAAATATGCAATTCTGAAGAGCCACGAATACAATCAGCCTTATTCAGGCTATGCAATACAGAAGCATAGTAAACCAAATGTTATGTGCTGAGGATGCAATGCAATATGCGGTGCGAAAGAAATGATCAAACTAGAGTGTGAAGTCGGGATGATAGTATATAGTATCGCAAGCTGTGGGGTCCATCACAAGGACTTCTATCCAAACTAGTCCCAATTTTAAATTTGGATAGCTAGACTCAATGTGGTAAACTCCTGATCTAAGGTTAGTCGCGCGCCCAACCGAAATTCTAGCCATTGCGAAGATACACATATTAAATTAGTTGTGCACCACCAGCCCGAGTGGATAGTGAATAAATGAATGAATGAGTAAAATGCTGAGTATGCAACTCCTCCTCAATAAGTCCACATACTTCTCTGGGATCATCACTGGGGTCTAGTACACTCTACGCCACCTGCCGCCCCATCAAGCTCACAATTAGGTAAGTGGAAGAGACCTCACTATTCGCCTAACAATATCAGCCCGACTCGTCGATAGCGGACCCATTTATGAGCTGGTCAGACTCAGCCTAACATTTCATATTCCCTCGGACGGGTAAGGCTACACCCCCTTCTAACCGACTACGACACAGTGGGAGATGCGGCCTACTGGTATACGGCCCTCATGCGCTTATGTATTTCCACTCGGTCTAGACGTTACAGCGTCCTCTGGTACCAAGAGGGTTTAGGGACTTTCACCCACGGACATCTATGACACCCTATGTAGAGAAAGATTTACGGTGTCCCATCTGGCCATCTACGAAATGCTTGTGGAGGCTACGACCTTAATGTTGTTGGGGCGTACGGTGGTTATATTTTAAAATGCGAGATGCATGAGTCATACCATTTAGTCATGCATCAAACCTGCGCGTACCACGCGCTCATGTGGGGCAACTCTGTCTCTCAGGGAGTCCCATAAACAATCAGCCTAATGACACATGCTATGCTCAATCACTCCTCATAACCAGCATGTGAATGATGCGTATGGGCATGTATCATAAAGCATACCAAGCATGATTATAATCACATACATCATAGTGGGCCGGTATAAGACGGCCTATGGCCCATATAAGTGAATAGGTGGTGTCCAATAATCACCTACACATGGTGGGCCTCACACATACAATGGGTCTCACGCATATAGTGGTCCTCACACATATGATGGGCCTCTTACATCACAATTGGGTCTTATACAATCATAATGAGCCTTATACAATCACAATGAGCCTCGTACCATCACAATTAACTTTACAGTGACCTTATACAATCATAATGCTACACTAACACATACTCAGTGCGTATACTAACATAGTCGTAATCAATAATCGGCCTATATATGGCGGGGTCCATAGAAGGGCAGCAGATCTAATCCATAACATGAAGATCGGTCCTCAACAGTGGATATACCAAATCTAATACTACAGATTCTTCTACCTATGGTCAGATGTAACACCCCGTACCTTTGGTACACGGGTATTACCTTATCTTAAGACCTGCATCAACGAAGCCTAAAATATTAGGCGACTTAAAATTTTGACATGTACAAGATGAGATTTCCAGCTAACATCAAGGCCATCTATCAGAGTCAATAGGAGCCAAGCTTAACCCGACACCAGACAGTGAGGTAAGACTAAACGAACACCTCAAGTTAAACTATCTAAGTCATATTAAGGGCAAGGCATCCACTAACGACCCTTGAGGATTAACTAGTGACCAACCAAACCGTCGTTGCAATACAAAGCCCCATTTAACCGTTGAAACCCGCCTTCAGATCAATCCAACCATCGGATCAGCATATATTGGGCCAAATAGGGCCTGAAGTGTGTGGTATGGCCCACCTGGGCCTTGGCCCCACCTGAACCCGGGTCGGGATCCCTGGTTGGGGACCCTATGAGGTGTGGACAGGCTCGATTTATTGCAAACATCGTGGTGGGCCCCCCTCACGGTATGCATGTGCACCCTATGCATGTGCACACGGCATACACTGGGACAATGGGCTCGGTCAAGAGACCTTTGACCGAGCTCTTTACACAAAATAAGGAAGCCAACGCCCTCCCGCCAAAACAGAGGTTCAAATGGCCGAACTTTGAGCTCCTAAATGGCCCACCATGGCCACTTTCTGGACCATCTGAGCCGTTTAAATCCTCTGTGGTGCCCAATTAAACAAAACCCTATAGGCGTTCGACCCCTTGTAAACGAAAGAGGGTGATGGGTTATCACCGTCCAGTGCATGACACGTGGGAGGCATCCGCGAGATAGGGCCTAGCAGGGATCATCTGGACGGCTCACGATCGGTCCGATCGTGTGATCCCATTTGTCCATTTTCCTATTGGGAGCGTGCTTCTCCTGTTGCCAAAAACGGCCGGGCACGGCCTGTGGAAGGAGAGAGGGAGAGAAGACTTTCCTCTTTGGGTGAATACAGGGACTGGTGCGATCCTAGCCATCCCTTGCCCACAGGAAAATCCGACCGTTGAGCGCCTCCTCTCTCTCACTATAAAGGGCACTGTAGCCCTTGGGATTAATGCCAAGAGAGAGAAAGAGAGGAGGAAAGAGAGTGTAGAGAGGAGAAAGAGAGTGGTCGTGAGGAGTGAGCCGACCGGGTGAACTCAGTGCACCCTGCACCGTCTCAGCCGTGAGAAACTAGGCTGAGTCGGGTCAGTGTGGACCCATAGTTGCACCACAAGCAAGAGAGAGAGAGAGAGAGAGAGAGAGAGAGAGAGAGAGAGAGGAGAGGAGAGAGAGAGAGGAGAGAAGAGAGGAAGAGAGAGAGAGAGAAGAGAGAGAGAGAGAGAGAGAGAGAGAGAGAATGAAACAGGGAAACCGACCCCCTGTTTCAGCTTAGGTGAGGACGGCAGCAACTGTCCCAGGTAAAACGGTTTTCTTTTGTTTTTTTTTTTTTTTCATTTTCTTGTTGCTTCAGGTGATACTTGCCTGGACCGAAATCAAGCCAAGCAATGGCTGGGTTCGGTCCAGCTGCAGTAATGCTGGGGTTGAGCCAAACAATGGCTCCATTCCAGGCCGCAAGTCAGGCAGATTAGCATCAGTTGAGCTCTGTTTTGAGCTGGGACCGACCAAACAATGATCGGGTCTCATTCAGACATCAGGACTAAATGCTGGCCGTAGTTAGGGCCAGAAACCAGCCAAGTGATGGCTGTGATCATGCCCAAAACAAGGATGGGAGATGACTTTGTTTCTGTCCAGGCCAAGGCAGTGGTTATGGGACGGACTGGGAAATCAGCTAGAAAAAAGGGGTCCCTGTTTTGGACCGAAGCTGAGCCGATGAATGGCTCTGGCTTGGGCCGAAATCAGGCCAGTCACTGGCCAAGATTGGTGCAGAAGGTGGGCTCTAGGAGGGCCTTGGAGAAATGCAAGAATCAATCTAGCAACAACAGGTGTTGTTGGGTCAGAATCAACCAGGAACACGGGTTGATATCAGTCCGAAAATGGAGGTGAAAACGACCCTGTTTCGGGCCGTTCCTTGACGGTAAAAGTAACAGCCACCGTGCCTCTGGTTGAGCATTGAAGTGGGTGGAAGTACGGCTAGGGATGGGCCGTGTTTAAGCTGAAAAGGAGGACCGGGAGCAGCTTCAATAGCAGGCAGCAGGTGGGGCTGTCTTCACGTCAAATGCCTGTGGGCTACCCTGCCCATGGGCCCTGCACAAATGCAGGTGGGCCTCACCAAAAAAGAGAAGATAAATTCCTGGTGGGCCGCACCATCAGACAATCACGATGGGCCACACCTAGATGTGTGTTTTTCATCCAGCCCGTCCATCAATGGACGTGCAGTGCTGGACGAACTGCTGTATATGCTTAAAGATTAAAAAAAAGAAAAGAAAGGGAAGAAAGGTAGATAAATAGTAATGTAATAATATAATATATAAAATGCTATATGTGGTGGGCCCCACGTGGGACCCACCTGTTGTGTTTAACTGGAGTACCCCTCCATTACAAGTAACATATAATAAAATATTATATGTGGGCCCCACATCCACGTGGGCCCCATCAGGTATACATGTTTACCTATAAATATATATAATATATCTTTATTATGTGGGCCACACCGCGTGGGAGTCCACCACTGATGGACGTGTGTTTTAAACATTCCATCCATCTGTGTGGGGCCCACCTTGGGGTGTGTATTATATACCCACTCCTTACACCTGTCGGGACGGTGCGGTGGACCCATTGTGATGTATGTGTCCTGTACACACAGTCTCTTCATTGGACGTGGACACATCATAATAGCATGTGGCGCCCTCCTCGATATCATCTGTTCTAATCCTCACCGTCCAACCTTTGGATGGTGGGCCCATTGCAGCCAGCAGTTTTAGCTGCTGCATTAATGCCACCAAGTTCTGTGGGCCCAGTAGCATGTAGCTGCTGTGGTGACGTCAGCAAATCTAGCGGGTCCATGCATGATGTATGTGTTTTATTAATACCATCCATACCAGCCGGTCACACCACCATGATATATTTATTTCATCCACATCGTCCAGATTGTGCTGGACGGGGTTGGACGACGTTTGGACAGCGCTGACTTATGTGGACAATGTTTGGATGGTGCTGATATGCTGGAAAAGGTTTGGGACAATGCTGAACCGTATTTGAACAACATTGAATTACCTGAACTACATTGGAATGGTGCTAATTTTATGTTTGGATGGTGCCGATCTGCACGAACTACACTTGGACGGTGTCGATTCACATGAACTATATTTGAACAACACTGATTTACATGAGCTGTGTTAGAAAATGCTAAATACCATTAGTAAGCCATGTGCCCCAAAAGATGATAATATACCGTTACACACGCGTTACGCTTACAACTATTGAAGCGATTTATTTTGTGGGTAACCCAAACCCATCCTTAGGGCCCACCTGACACATATGGGGTCCATATGTGAGGACCATTTCCACCCCTGGTAAGGATGAGCTTGAGCCCAGTTGGACTACCTTGCTTGAATAAGTACATGGTGGGCCTAGCACAAGCTTGAAAGGCCTTATTGTTGCATTCTTTTGAACCTTCTTGTTGGTCGAACAAAACCGTAGGAATACCTGGCAAATATAAACTGTAATTTTAGGAGATTCTTTGAGTGACCTTGGGCCACAAGAAGACTTGGACCGAGTTCGCAAACATGACCCTACAGGTGATGATTTTCCTTCCCTTAAGCTTTCCATCCCTAACTAGACCAGAAATAGTAATTTTATTAGTGTAAATGGCTAGCTAGACTAATGATAAACTGTATGTGGAAATAGACTGCATTTATGATAATTATCATGCTTACTTTTGTTTATATTCTTGATTTCTCTAAACTGCCTAAGTGAATAATCTAGTCATTAATGTTATGTACCTTACGTTAATTCAGTTAGTGTGTGTTGATAAAAATATATGTATTGTTCCTCATTCCCTTTTCATATTATGATCTATGTTGCTATGACACACATATTGCTGAAATCTCTCCCTGGGAAGCCCTAGCAAAGGGGAGTCCATGCTTGGGGTGTAACCAGACTAGTTGGGACATAAGTAGGCCCCTAGCATGGAGGTTTTGGTCGTAGTGTTGACCATGGGGTTTACCATCCATGTGTGGTTTCACCTAACTGACTTGGGATGAACTTCACAACGTTTCTAAATACCGTTGTTTACTCGTCTTTGAGCCATTCATGCCGTCATGTTTTAATCGCCACATTTGGTAACTTTAACATTTCATTCCTAGTCGGCATTGGTGGTGACCCCTTTATGTTGAATTGATTGTCCGCATGTTGGTGGGTACTACACGCACCCTAAGACGGTAGCCTCATGGGCCGGGGATGGTAGTCATGAGATACTATGCCCGAGCCGTCGGCCTATGCTGGGCCAAGAGCTCCCCGTAGTGACCGTGAGCTTATTTAAAATGGCTGAGTGTAATTGGATTAACAAGAGATTGGCTAATCATGCATGCATGGCACAGACCAACATCTATTGCTATCGTACGTGATGTACATATTGTTCCGACTGGATGATGTTTCCCAAGTTTGATGATTGCATGGGTGACGAGCGCACTGTCCGCACGGATGAGCATCCCTGGGGCGATGATTGCATTCTATACATCCATACATTTAATAAGACCGCATCTATTGTGTTTTGGATTACCTATATGTTTTTTATGTTATTCCTTGTTTAGGGTGGCGGTGTGAAATCTTGAGTGGAGATCATACTGAGCTAGCCATCATTCATCAATGTTTAACCGTACAGAGGACGTAGGTGCAAGAGCTGATGAGTATGCGGCAAACTTGGAGGGTGTGGCAATCGAGGATGAACTCTATGACGAAGAGCCGCAGCAGGAGGCGGCCGCCTATTTTGGGCTGAATCAGTAGATTAGCCCTTTACTTTATTTTAGTACATTTGGAGTTTGAGAAACTTGAGGTTTTGTAATTGGCCCCAGCTGAGTGGGCCAGAATATTGTTTTCATTTTGAATCACATCTATACTACGTTTTATTCCTGTTATGCACTTTGTTTTTTTTTTTTTTTGTTTTTTTTTTTTACTACTATTAGCAGTTAACTCCTGGGTTTTCGGAATGCGAGTCATGTACTCGGGTTCTGAAAACCGGGGCGTTACATCAAAGGTGATGATGAACTCTCCTCATATCAAGGTTAGGCCTATGTGGCCTACCTATAATCTTAAGGATCCGGAACGGGTTTCCTTCACCATACTATCATATGGCCCGCTAGATGCCCTAGGGGACCCAAATAAGTCCTAGATGAACTCCAAGATTAAAATAATCCTACTAGTAACCAATGGGGGCCCAATATTTTGGGTTAGCCCAAAAGAATAGATGGATTATGCAATATCAGTGGGGCCAAACGATTTGGGTCGACCCACTTAGAGAAGGATGAGAATGGGCCTAACAAAGGCCTAAGGGAAGGTCACAATCTGGACGTTTAACCATCATTGCCCATCAATGTGGGCATTTAACCAACATTGCTCCTAAGGAGTGGCCCACATAGAGCCAAACATATAGCGAGGCCCATAGGCCTCACACGAGGGCCTCACATATAGCACAAAGGGCTTCACTCATGGGCCTAATATACATCTTAATGGGCCTCACACAAGACCCTCCTACACAACACTTTAGGCCTCATTATATGGGTCACATATACATCACATCGGGCCTCACCAAATGGGTCACAAATATATCACAACGGGCCTCATCAATGGGCCATAAATACATCATATTGGGACTCACCAAATGGACAGCTTGGATCGAACACGTACATCATGTGGGGACCACGTGGATGGACGGTGGCGTGAAACAAATACACATGGTGGCGTCCGCGTCCAGGGATGGACGGACTGGATATAAAACACATCTCAAGGTGGGCCCTACCCGTCTAGCAATACGGACGGCGTGGATAAAACAGATACATTATGGTGCGTCCCACATCACGTCCAGATGGACGGTGCTGATATACAATGCATACATTAAGGTGGGCCCCACCCCAGAAAATAGATGGACGGTGAGGATAAAACATACATATCATGGCGGGCCTCGAAATAATCTGGAAATAGGGTGGGCGGTGTGGATACAATACCTACATCATGTAGGTCTCGCTGTCCACATGTGGATAGACACAAATACATTAGCGCCACCGTCCTAAACCTTTGGACGGCAGGGATAAAACACACATATAACGGTGGTCCCCACTGTCCAGAGATGGACGGTGGATATAACACGTACATCAAAGGTGGGTCCCACCGTCAATGGACGGTGTGGATAAACACAGACCCATAAAACTTGTTGGGGTCATTTACAACAGCTATATAGCTGTGTAACGTACACCAACCAATCTTCTTCACAGAGGTGGGTCCCACGTAGGGCCGACCATAACGTTTATTTTCCATCTAATATGATCATAAGGTCACAAAGACCTGAATTAAGAGGAAAACAAATTTCATACAGATTCAAAACTTCTGTGACCCAAAAAGGGTTTCAGTGGTAGACGTTCGATCTCTTGCTGCGTTTTGTAGTGTGGACCACCTGAGTTCCTTGTACGGCTGATTTTTGGGGACATCCCATTCCAAAAGGGGACCCATCAAATGCACGGTGTAGATGATCAACATATATCACGGTGGGACCTGTGGTGGGACCCACTATCCCTGCCAACGTCCAAGCAATAGGACGCTGCTTGCTGCAGCGTCCTCTGGATGCTGACAGCAAGTGGCGTCCAACATATATATATATATATATATATATATATATATATATTTTATTTTTTTAATTTTATTTTCAGGTGGATTTTCATAGGTGGGTCCCACATCAAGGAAGATCTACTCCACTATTGGGTTCCCAGGCTTGAGACAGTCTGACAAGCCCAATATTCAATATGTTTTGGGGCATAAAAACATCACAGCGGGCCCTAATAGTTTATATCACCAAAACCACTGTTTCCTACGATGTAACTCGCCAGAGATTTGGATTGGTTTCATTTTTCGGCTCAACACCTAAAATTAGCTGGGAAATAGGGTGGACGGTGTGGATCAGATACATTCATCAAGGTAGGGTCCATGTGTGTGGACGGTGTGAATATATAAAATATAGCTCCCTGGATACACGGTGTGCATTTAACACATATATCACGGTAGGTTTTCACCGTCCAGATAGCTGGACGGTGGATGGCATGGTTGAAATGCATACGTCTGGTGGGTCCACATGTGTGGCCCACTAGCTTGTATCAAGCTGACATTTGTGTTTTCCCTCCAAACAGGGCTACTGGCAGGCTGGGCGGTCTTCATTGTTGGATCTGACCAGACCGTGGACCCAAGCCTGGAATGATCTCTCCACACGGACGGCGTGGATACAGATTACCTACATCAAGGTGGGGTCCACGCGCATGGCCCACCCGCTTCGAATCAAGCTAACCTTTATGTTTTCCCCTACATCCAAGCCTGTGTGATCGACTGGTCACACAGGCCCAAAACGGGCAGCAGGCTGGCCCTACTCGGTGGAGAGTTAGATGGTGCCTGTTGGATGGGCAACGTGGGTAAATTACATACGTACATCGGTGGGTCATGAAACAAAGGTGAGAGAGAGAGAGAGAGAGAGAACGTGAGGCGGGGGAGCTCCGCCACTATGAGCTCCCCTAGAACTTACAACATATATATCAAATGGGTCCCACCGCATGTGGGCCTCAAATAAAAAAGAAAAAGAAAAACAAGATCTAGTGCTATGAACACCTATCGTTTTCACTCCTTCTTGGTTCCTTGAAAAGCTAAGCTCCTTGGCTCTTTCTTTGATGAAAGTTGATGAAGGTTAGATGGCTAGGATGCGAGATTGGGTGGTAGGGAGTGGGCCACACTAGGCTTCTTTCTCTCCTTGGAGGGCTTAAACGTTTTCTCTCTTGGTTGTCGGGAGTGAAGAGAGAAAATGAGAGAGAGAGAGAGAGAGTGAGAGGGAGAGAGAGGTGATGGGATGGATGGGATGGGTGATGTAAGAAAGGGATGGGTAGAGAGAGAGAGAGTTGACTTTGGGAATGGGAGAGAGATGGGTAGGGTATGGGTTAGTACTTGACTTGTGATGGGATGTGTACTTGATTGATTGATGTGATGAATGGTAAAGATTCTCTCGGAATTCACAACGTGCGGTGTTTCTTTGAAAGATACTCGGGCCCACAACTCCTAGCCTGGGTATAGGATCAGTGTGCGAGACGCAGCGTTGGAACCGCAGCGGCGACAACGCGGTTGCTAGGGCACAAGTTTGGAGTCAAGTCAACATAGATCTATTGGATGCGACTTAGGGTTGTGTGCAAACGCCGATTACAAGTCGTGGATTGTCGGAATTCGATGGGGGAATCGCGGAAGTCTAGGGAACGGTATGGACTAGGATACGGGCCTTACATTGGTGGCAAATAGGCATGATTCAGGAGCCTAGGCAATTCATATCGATAGACCGAACTTATAGTGAAATGCTAACCGCACCAGTCCAAGGGTAACTTCTTACCCCATTGTTGCCTAGGCCTCTACCAAATCCTTTGCTACCAACCTTCAATGAGAATGAGTACTATGCGTACCATCAAGTCAAGTGTCACATAATGGATCGTTGTTTCACCTTAATACACGTAGTCCAAAATTTGATCGATTAAGGAAGAATTTCAATCGAGGCCTCTGATGTGACGGTGAATAACATACTCCCGAATCTCCTGCCATAACATTAAGTGGGTCCTAATACATCAGGCACTCATACCATTGATATCATCAGGGAAAAATCTCCTCTCCATCTGGTCCAATTTGTTCATACCATTGACTCTCATTTAGAGTTTGAACCCCTCATCCTGTAAGGGGCACCCCTAACCAGTTCAATCTTTATGCCCCTAAATATACAAGGGGCACTTTCGGTCAATCCAATCTTCACACCCTCAACTAATCAAGGGGGACAACCTCCCTGCTCCAGTAATTAACTAGGGGCACACCTTGCCAGTCTTCTCACCCTCAATCAATTAAGGGGACAAACTCCTCACTCCAGCAATCAACTAGGGGCACACCTTGCCTTCTTAACATCAATCATTCAACGGAACAACCTTCATGCTCCAGCAATCAACCATGGGCACACCTTGTCTGTATCAGTATCAATCAATCAGGGGGACAACCTCCTCACTCCAACAATCAACCAGGGGCAAACCTTACCTGTGTCAACATCAATCATTCAAGGGGACAACCTCCCTGCTCCAATAATCAACCAAGGGCACACCCTGCCTATCTCAGCATCAATCAATCAAGTGGACAACCTCCCCGCTCTAGCAATCAAGCAGGGGTACACCCTGTCCGTCTCAGTATCGATCAATCAAGGGGACAAATTCCCCGCTTCAACAATCACCCAAGGGTACAACTGGCCCATCTTAACATCAATCAACTAGGGGCATTACGTGAACGCAACACCAACACTACTATCCATGTCAGCGACGTCAGTTAACAACTAGGGACAAAAGCCCCCACCATCTAGGCACAAAAACGAGAGACAAAATGAGCCTGTCCTCTCAGCCATAGACGCACAATGCTCCAATGAGGTCATCCCATACCATAGTCTCAAGTTCGAGACGGTGAATTACATTCCTCTTACATGTCCCATCGGAAAAAACTACTTACTTCCTGGCGAGCACCAAATCTTCTACTACTAGGTTGAATATCAAGGCTCGACCCCAATCACTAAGGATCGGAAGAACATGAACAGGAGAAGACCAGGATATCATCATCCTCCAGGCAAGAAACCAAAGCACGGGGGCACTAGAAGAAAACAAGGTCATCAAAAGGAGGGCAATCCTTTCACTTGCACAACAATCCCATCTGATGATACAAAGGACTCGAACAAGGGGGATGAATTGCTCCTGATTGACTAGATCATAATCCTGGTCCCACCCGAGTTGTAAGAACCCAAGGAACTGCAATCCATTGGGGATGAACCACGAGAAATCACATCCGACACTGACTCGGAGCTCAACCTTAGACTCATCCTGACGTTTGGGCACAACGATGGGGCCCAATCTATTGGTCCCTTCGGCCCTGCCTTATAAGGAGAAGGTGTAACGCCCTGAAAATCAGGGGTTGAGCAAAGCTCAGCTCCCGAGTTCCAACGCATCACTTATGCAACATAGATAATGATGATTATGATGAGTGCATTCAAACATGAGTGAGATTAAGCTAAATAACATATCATACTCCAGAGTTAACGTAATTAGGCAAGTGGAAGACTGTGATAGATATATAAAATATATAAACTGTTGTGATTTTTCAGAGTGTGAACATGTTACCAAGGTTAAATACACTACGCCAAAATCGCTGTTTTGCGACGGACGAAATCCGTCGTAAAACCAAATAACGACGGACTTCGTCCGTCGCTTGGTCCGTCGCTGTTTACTGGGTCGTTTTGGTTTTACGACGGATTTTATCCGTCGTAATCTGCGACGGATAAAGTCCGTCGCACAATAGCGACGGATAAAATCCGTCGTAAAAAATAAAATCCGTCGATAATATTAAAAAAATTAGCCGTCACTGAAAACATTAGCGACGGATAAGGTCCGTCGCTAATATGAGTAAGCGACGGACTCGAATTCGTCGTTGATCGTCAATGTTCAGAAATTACCGACGGATTTGGTCCGTCGCTAAAATATCTGTAAAAAAAAATAATCAATAAATTATTATTATTATTTTTAAAAATCTTGCACCTGATAGTCATTCAAAAAATAATTCACACTTGTTTGATAAGGATCCAATTCACAAAATTGGTAACAACTCAATTCAATAAAAGAGGAAATGACCCAAGTGGCCCACTCCAAATATTGACTAACCCTTCTAACTGAACACTCCCCCCCTAAACTAGGACCCATACAAAAGAAATTACCTGGAACTTCAACCGTTGGTTATGCCTTGCCTTGAATTGGCTACTTAGTATCTTATCTTGTTCAACCTTCTTTTGAACCCTTCCTACATATATGACAAACAACCAGATTCAATCCAAGAAAAGACTAGTTTAGTCAACCCTCATATATTACAAATAACCAGCTCAAATCCATGAAAAATAAACAGTCTAATCAACTGAAACCAATTAACAAAATAAAATATTAGAATTTGGGTGCTTGGGTATTGCCCTTGCTTGTCCTAAGCACGGCACAGGCCATAGCTCTGAAGGGACCATCACCGTGTATAGGCTTATCCACACCTCCATCCATTTTTCCATATCATGTTAAGATATGAGCCCAAAAGGGGCAAGTTCAAGGCCCAAGCAGGTACATTGTTGAAACTTTCCGAAGGCCCATCGATGTTTATTTGCCATCCAACCTCTTTATAAGGTTTTTGTAAATGGAAGAAAAACAAAAATATCACCATTGAAACTTTTGTAAGGCCCATCATAATGTTTATTTGCCATCCAACTTATAAGGTCATGTGGACCTAGATGAAATAAAACAAAAATATCAATTTATTTCTAAACCTCTTTAACATCATGTTCTTACTCATGCCTTAGTGGTAGACTCACCGGAGTTTTAACACGAGTACCCATTGTGGTGAAATCTCACATGTTTTGTTAGAGTGGTGTATTTCTTAAGTATGGAACAAATAGGTTGTGAGGAGTAACGTCTGCACATGTGGGGGTGAGTGTATCACACATATACCCTTGGTTCCTATCTTTCCCTTTTTCATGACATGCAAGAGAGAAGAACATGCAAACACAATTGGCCTGGCTTTTGGGCCACAATGTATGGTGGGGCTCACCAAATGACAGGACAATATCGTGTAAACATCCAACCAGGAATACACACATGCAGAGACCAATGGTGGGAATGGGTCGTGTACACTGCAAATCAAGCCTGGCCTCGCTTCATAGGCCTTGAAGACAATTGCAATGTGCTTGAGTGGAGCCTCTAGGTAAATCAGGATATATTAAATAAATGTCAAGAGATCAAAATACCTCAAAGAATCTTTACAAGAATTAGGTTTCCAAGAGTAGATAACATATAACTTGAACAATGCCTCCCCCTCCCCCTCCCCCCAGTGTGCAATGGCGCTTCTCTCCTTCCCCATTTATTTGGCAAGAAGGAGATGAATGTGAAGAAAATACCCGATGCTTTGGCAAGAATAAGATGAAGAAGAAACCCCATTTCTGAAATTGATGCACATATTGCCTCACTTAATTGGCACCACAGCAGGAAGGGATTAATACCAAGGCAGGAGTTAAGCGACCATTTGGATTGTAAGTTGCTTAAGATAAGCTACTTATTCCACAAGTAGCTTATCTTAGTTTCTACTTATTAAGATGTTCCCTAATAAATCTATATGTTCTTCTTTAGACCTATTTTTATAAAACAATCTTGACCGTATTTAGGGCCAATGATCAAATGGTTAATATATATGGATATGCATGGTCTCTCCTTCCACGAACAATTTGTTGGGATAAGGCTTAGATGATGATGATGATGATGATCAAATGGGCTAAATGGATCCTGCTATCTTGGACAGAAAATGGTAAAGAGGTTTTAATTATATGGTGACTGCTATCTGACGCGGTAAATTTTGGGCCTAAAGGAATATTTGGGCCTCATCTGGAAGAACGGCCAAATCATGAATAGCTAAATTTGAGCAAAATCAGCTTTTTCCATCCAAAATCAGTTTGGATGGAGTGCATCCATCCATCGTGGGATGCGGGAATACCCAAACTCCACTTAGTTAAATGAATTATCATAGAAAACTGAATGTTGCTTTATTCCATATGTGCATAGCAAGTCAAATGCTCCATAACACGTCCCATTTGGGCAACTGTAGCAATCACAAGTGATCAAGTGATTAGGGTGCCAAAATTGCATGTAGGTGTTTTGGGAAACCCATAAACAGGTGCAGAACTTCTCAACAAATGAAAGCTGGGAGTGATCGAGAATCGAGATCAATGAAAAGAGTAGGAAGATTGCAACAACATAATTTTGCAGATGGGAATCTCTAAATAGCATTTGCCTTCATTCCACAAGGGTAGATACAGTCAGTGCACAACTACAACTAAGAGAGCAATGAATCATTTCTACCTGTGACAGTAAACGTGCAACTCCCAACAGTCGCTCCTGAAAATTATGCTCTCTGTTGTGATGTTTTGCTTCTTTAGTCTGCATACACAACAAAGATATCATAAGAATACAACATAAATCTGGAATCATTTTCTGAAATAACCTCACAATCCAACAGAAATAACAAACAGCATAAACAAGTGTATGGAAGGAAACTATAAAGCAGGTCCAAACTCATTGAAACATAGGTTGGCACAAAGTTTATCAACAATTACTTTTGTTTGATCAACCTACAATATTGAAGTCTCCACTGACACGAGCACATCTACAAACAAGGGAGCTACCACAGCGTGCCTTTGTGATGGTTCATTTTCGTTTTTGTTGAAGCTCATTATGTAGGGCCACCAATTGAATTGTTACAATCTTCATCAGGGCCTATATCATTGTGCACCATAGCATTATCAGTGTTTTAGCTGACTGAATTTAGTATTGCGCCCTACATATCACCCTTGAATCTTGAACCATCCACCCCAATCTCCATGGAGAGGTTGATGTATTCAATTCTCTGCTTCAATATACACTTTATTAAATCACACCAATCAGTCCATTAATCCATCTACTGATATACCATCAACATCCAAAGGTCCACCATATTCATCGTCTTGATTATCATCTGCAATTGTAATTTGGCTCAATGCTTGCTCTGTCAAATATAATGTCCCAGTAAAGTAAAAATCTGCTGAGAAACTAATGTCCCAGTAAAGTAAAAATCTGCTGAGAAGAAAAACCAATAAATTCCATTGGTTTTTGTCCAAAAACACTTGAAAACAAGTACACATCATCATAATCTATCATTGATTCTCACTGCATAATCACACAAACTACAAAAACAGACAAAAGGAGAAGTATTCACATTAGATGTCCTTTTAATAACAGAAAACCCATATAGAACTCCCATGTCTTCAAGTAATCAAAATCTGAAAAACATTCCCTCACATAAAGCCCCTCAGTTGAAAGATGAGAATTTATTTGAAATATTAATAGACAATATTTTTTTTACAGAACCATGCCAAGCAATTAAAAATAAATAAATGCATAAAGCATCCATTAACTCAAATTAAACTAACAAAATTGTCGGACCTTGGTCTTGAAGTCACGGAGCCCCAAAATAAGATTGTTGAACAATCCCAACCTCTGATTTGTGGATACTTGTTTGTTAAAACAGGATTATCTGCTAGTTTTCAATTTTAACTTCACAATATATGTCCACTTATCCAATAGTTAGATAATCAATTAAGTACAATTTAAGCATATATTTTATTTTTTTGTTCAAAATACATATATTGGGATCAATAATTTTGATTACTTGTATCCACATACGCAATTTTGATTTTGCTCAGCCTGGAACGTAACTGATGAAATCCATTAGCTCAGGAACATATTGTTCCTCCTTCCATCACTGAATAGCACATTTGGATGAGAGGTTTTGCCTACCATTCTCCAATCAACTTCTAGCAAGGGTTAGTTGAACTGACATATCAATGGAAAAGGGATCGTCCAGCAGCTTTGTCAGAGCAGCCACCACATCCCACCATTTTATATCCTTGTTGCCTGTTTTATTTTTGCTTTATAAATCATTTTTTTTTTTTTTTTTTTTTTTTTTTTGGGAATTGGCATATCAAAACTATCTTAAGCAAGCTGAAATTCCATGGAATAGTAACTTACCTGAAGTGTAAATTGATTTCATTTCCTGAGCAGATCACTGCCTAATCAGTAGAGGCACTTTTAAAGCAGGCAATGTGGGTGTCAAATTAAAAAGCTGAGATGGCATGTGCAATACATGTGGAGAGAGATGAGTGGTTTGCAAGACATGGGAGGCAGATGTAGAGGCAGTTTTAAAAGGGGCGTGTTGGTACTCTGGCAAACTGTGATGCCCAATACTCAATCACTTTAAAAATGTGCATGTGGAATGGATTGAGTCAATCAAACAGTCCAGGTCGTGGACTACTTTAGATAGCTCATCATAAAAGATCCAGATTGTTGGTTACTTAACTCATATATAAGTAACCAACAAATACCATTTTCTAAAAATAATCAGTAGGAAAGATACATCAGAATAAGGACAATACAAATTATTGCAGAATCTGAATAGCAGAAATAAGCAAAACATTAGAGGATGAATGGATTCACCATCTGTGAATAGTAAAATAAGACAAAAAAGTACATCTGCAAGAGGAAATATAGAATGTTGAGCCCATCTGTGGCTAGTCTAATTATTGATTCCACAAGATAGTCATCAATGTTAGAAGTATTTATATATACTTGTGATGAAAAAGAATGGGTTCATTTAAGATAATACTAGAAAGGAGTCATCTTCAAAGTAACATAGGCACAAAAACATGTGACTGTACCAGACAATTAAACCTGTCACTGTTGGAAAATCCAACATGGTGCTATATATGACTATGTGATAGCGTTGAAACATATATTATTTTTATGCTGATGCTGATGCATATAGAAAACCTATCATCATCCAAGGAAGGTGAAATCAGTACAACAGGGAACAAAACAACCTCATTTTCTTGGAGATAATGTGTAACACTCGTATCATGAGGAAAACTGGAGTGTGCAACATTCTTTGAGTGATTAGATTTGTAGAAGCAACACTTTCATGGAAGAAACTCAGATGCCCAAAAACAAATTCCAAAACCATTAATTATGCAGTTTTTAGAAGCACAAGTGAATTGAATTACGACCATTGTTTCAAGTGGAGAAGATGAAAGTTCGGTTTTTGCTCACATGTGGATACCACCATTATGTATAAAAGGTATCCAATCTGTCCAGAAGGGTCACTCCATACTTCCACTTCAATTAGAGTTGAAGGGCTTCTTCCTCATTACAAACACTACTAAAAATTATTAGTTTTTGACATTTCCTATTTGACTGAACAACACACTTCCAACTTCTCAATAATTTCAAAATGCCAATTTTTTTTCATCAAACTATCAAATCCCGACATCAGGACAAAAACCCGACATCAGGAAAAAACCCAACTTCCAAAACTCTATGAAGCACTCGATCAAACAACTGGTGTGTACCATTGCTTTGAAAAACAACCAAAACCAACGTTTCATATTGCCAAAAAAAACTCTGATATATTTATGCATGTATTTTCTCTGATTTTTTCAATGCTGCTCAACAAGAAACAACAAAACCACCATACAGAAAATCCCAGAACTACTGAAATACGGTTGAAAAAACACAAATTACAGCAACACAGTACTGAAATCAAATAATCACAACCATCATCCAGAAAAAAAAAATTCAGTAAATATCAGCAATAAATCACAAAAGAAAAATGCAAAAAAAAATCCCTAGAATTGAGGGAAATACAATAAAATGAACGCCACCAGATCTAAAACCAAAATTCGCAACAAAAAAAAAAAAAAAGGAAAAATCACCTTGCAAGCAATCGCAGTTCTCGGCCTCTTTCCTCACCACATCAAGAACCGAATCGATTAGTTCGGCACCTTCGGTGTCCATCGTACCAGGTTCCAGATCCATGAGAACGGCGCGCGGGACGAAGCGGCCGCAGCTGGCCTCATTGTAGTAGACATTGACGCGCTCGAGCTGCAGATCCGAGTCGCCTTGGTAGCGTCCAGTCGGGTCAATGCCGTGCTCGGTCTAGGATTCTAACAGCTGCTGCGAGGAGGAGAAGACCGACCAGATCTGGGTTAGGGAACAGAGAGAGAGAGAGAGAGAGAGAGAGAGAGAGAGAGAGAGAGAGAGAGAGAGAGAGCAGATTAGGGATTTGGGTTTTTTTTGGGCGCGGCTCTGTTTTTTAGCGCGCGCCCAATTTAGGTCGGGGTCTGGTATGGCTCTGTGGGCCCCACCATGATGCATGTCAAACATCTACCCCATCAGTCAGATGCACCCTCCCATGGTGGGCTCAGGTATTAAAAATCAAATCAATCTATAACTTGTGTGAGCCACACCACATAAAAAAGTTGAGAGGGGTTACCCTCCATTAAAACATTCATAATTATTTTTTGGGCCCACCGAGATGTGGTCCACAAATCCAGCTCATCCATTATGTGTGTGCCACTTGGATGAGGGGTCATACCAAATTTCAGATGCATCCAAATTTCAGGTGGCGCCCACCAAGTGCTTTTATATGTTTTAGGCATGTCTTCACATGATTTTAGATGGAATGGCCCACCGGAGTTCCGTATACGGCTGATTTTTTGATATCCCATAATTTAAAGGGGACCCATCAAATGCATGGTGTTGATGTTGGCACATGTCATGGTGGGGCCCACACAGCTTGACCTTTGTGTTTAATCCATGTCGTCCCCATGAGGTCAAGCTGTGTGGGCCCCACCATGACATGTTTCAAACATCAACACCGTGCATTTGATGGGCCCCCTTTAAATTATGGGATATCCCAAAAATCAGCCGTATATGGAACTTGGGTGGGCCATACCATCTAAAATCATGTGAAGAAATGCCTAAAACATATAAAAGCACTTGGTGGGGCCCACCTGAAATTTTTATGCATATGAAACTTGGTCTGACTCTTCATCCAAGTGGGACACACATGATGGATGGGCTAGATTTGTGAACCCCATGTCGGTGGGCCTAACAAATGATTATGAATATTTTAATGGAGGGTAACCCCTCTCAACTTTTGTACGTGGTGTGGCCCAAAAAAGTCATGGATTGACTTTATTTTTTAAGCCGTAGGCCTACCATGGAATGGTGCATTTGACTGATGGGGTAGATGTGGGCCCACTTTGATTTATATATTGTATATCCATATGATCCATTTGTTTTGCCAACTCATTATAGGATAGGAGCCCAAAAATGAATCATATTCAAATATCAGGTGGACCACACCACATGAAAACAATAGTGATTGAGGGAAAGATCGACAAGAAGAGAGAGGTGGGAGAGATCTCTAGGGCTGGCGCTGGGAGAGGGGCAGACGGAAAGTGGATGAGAGGGAGAGTGAAAAGATGTCTCGTTTTAGGGGGGAACGGATTGGCTACTCCCACTGACACCAGCCATTGGCTGGTGGTCGGTGCTTTGTGGGCCCCAACATGACGTACGTGTTTCATCCACGCCATCCATCTATTTTTCCAGAAAATTTTATGATATAAGACCAAAAATGAGGTATATCCCAATCTCAAATGGACCACATTACAGGAAACAGTGTTGAATGAGCGTGGACCATTAAAAACCTTTTGGGGGCCATAAAAGTTTTGGATCAAGCTGATCTTTGGTTTTTCCCTTCATCTGGTCCTGTATGACCTAATCAACAGATTGGATGTCAAATAAACAGTACAGTGGGCCTTAAGATGGATTTTAATGGTGGATATCCAATCACCATTGTTTTCATGTGGTGTGGTACACCTGAGATTTATGTCCCACTAATTTTTGGTATAAAACTATAAAATAATCTGAAAAATGGATGAACGGAATAGATGAATCATGTACATCATAGTGGGGCCCACCCGTAGAAGAGGATTTTAATGGTGGATATCCAATCAATATTGTTTTCCAATGATGTGGTCCACCTTAGCTTTATATCCCTATCATTTTTTTAATCAAGCCCTAAAATGATCGGTAAAAATGGATGAACATAATGGATGAAATACATACATCATGGTGGGGGCCACATAGCACTGAATACTAGCCAACGAGCCGGTGGCAAGGGAGTAGCCAATCTGTTCCCATCCATGCTAGTATTTGTGGTGCAGTCCATTTAATCTTTGAATATGATTCATTTTTTAAATAATTCTCTGAAATGATCTCAAAAAATGGATGAACGGTGTGGGTTGATCCCAAATTTTCGGTAAATCCAAAACTCAAGTGGACCATGCCACACGAAACAATGTGGAATAATGATTTCCTCCATTAATACCTTCCTTGGGCCCACAATAACGTTTATTTGCCATCCAACCTATTCATAATATCAAATATATGTGAATGAAGAGAAAACACAAACATCAGCTTGATCCAAAACTTCCATGGCCTCCAAGAATTTTTCAATTGTAGAGGTTCAATCACACTATTTCCTGTGGTGTGGTCCACTTGAGCTTTGGATATGCTTCCTTTTTATTCTTTAGACCTCAAATTATCTGTTAACGTGGATAAACGAAATTGGATAAAATAAATAAATAACGGTGGACCCCACAAAGTTTACTTTGGTAAAGGTAATGACTAACTCACCTAAATGTAGAGGGGTTGCCTTAAAACATTCATAATCATATATTGGGCTTGCCTGAATGTGATTCACATATCCAATCCACTCATTATGTGTGTCCCACTTGGATGAGGGGTCAGACCAAGTTTTAGCCGCATCCAAAACTCATGTGGGCCCCACCAAACGCTTTTATATTTTTAAAGATGTCGTGACATGGTTTTAGATGGTATGGCCCATCTGAGTTTCGTTTACGGATGATTTTTGAGATATCTCATAACCTAAAAGGGACACATTAAATGCACGGTGTTGATGTTCGACACACATCATGATGGGGCCCACCAAACTTATTAACATCAATTCTTAGGTTCTCGCAAGGTCAATAAGTTGGGTCACAATTTCACAACAATATTTAGCCTATTTTATATGTCTAGCCCATTCACTCTATTTTAGATCAATACCCTCAATTTAACTAGTCACTCACTCCAATCAGGCTAACTACATATGAGAAAGATATTGGGCATACAAGATTGATCAACAATTTGAGTGAAATTTGATTTAAACATATGAAGTTATTTACTCTTCAATCTGGACTAATTTGATTGTCCAAAAATGGTTAAATGTTTAATTAGTGGATGTGCCTAATAATTTATTAATTTATTTTTTTTTTACAAATAAATTTCAATTTCCATTTAAAAATAACATTTTTTTTCAAAATGTATATTTTTTTACTCTTAATTTCTCTTTGAAAACTTTTAACAAAAATCATTTTATTATAAAATATTTCAAAAAATAAATTAAAATATAAATTCTGAATTTTTATTTTCAAAATATCTAAAATTTTCACAAATTTTAATTTTTTTCCCAAAAATTCCAAAATGCCGATTTTTTTTTTCAAAAGCATCATGTTGTTTTCAACTTTCCAATTTTTTAAAAAAATTATATATATATTTTTTCCAAATCTTAGTGTTTTTATAAATAACTTTTTCTTTTAATTTCGAATTTTGAACATTTTCAATTATTTTTCAAAATCACAAAATTATTCAACTTATTTATTTTTCGTTTCAAATTGTTTGTTTTTTTTTATAAAGTATCGATTTTTTAATATCGTTTTATTTTATTTTTCACTCAAATTTTATTTTGAGTGAAAATAAAATAAAATTTCACATTTTTTAAAATATGAAATTTTATTTTATTTTTCAAATTTCAAACTCTCATTTTCTTTTTTAAAATATTTTCATTTTTCAACATTGTGAAAATTTTCACATTTTTTAAAATATTTTTAATTTTCCTTTTCAGGATATTATTTTTTTCTCAAAATTAAATGCTTTTTTTTTTTTCAAATTTATCAACTTTATTCAAAATTCTTTTTTGTTCCTAGAAAATAGATTTTTATTAAATTACGATTTTTATTTTTTCAAAATCTAATTATTTTTCTCAAACATTGTTAAATTTTTTTAACTTGTTAATATTCTTTTTTATGTGATATTACAAATTATTTAAATCTTAATTTTAAATTAAAAAATAAAAATTCCACTCATTTGATACAAAAACAGAATAAATTTTCTTTTTGCATTCAATCAATTATTAAAAAATAATCTTAGATACAAATATGTATAATTAAACCACCGAAATTCTATTAAAAAACAACTATTAGACTAAAAAAAACTTAATTTTCCACCAAATTTTTTAAAAATGAAAAAAAATTAATGCCAAGGCAAAAGTCCTTTTACGACGGACCCCAATCCGTCGCAAAAGCAACTGAAAAGCGCGCCATTTGGTGCTTTGGGCGGGAACTCGGAGCTGTAACAAAATCAAAATTTGCGACGGATTTCGTCCGTCGCCTATTAACGACGGACCAAAATCCGTCGTAAATCAGATTTTAGCGACGGATTTCGGTCCGTCGCTAAATTTAGCGACGTTCGACTACGGATTTTCGACAAACAGGCGATTAGCGACGGACCTTTTCCATTAGCGACGGATTAAATCCGTCGTTAAACCAAGAGATTTTAGCGACGGACGAAGTCCGTCGCAAAAATACGTCGTAAATTGGCCATTTTGGCGTAGTGATATATACATGTTTACACCAAAAATGAATAAAATGAATATACATGGGTATTCCAAAAGTGTAAAATAACAAGTGTAATGGTATCTTATCAGCACCCCTGTAACACCGTTGATCAGAACATGGTCTACATAGACCCGCCTGATAGCTACATAAAGGAGAACCTTCCTCGACATCATAAAAGTCCGGCTCCGCTTCATAAGCATCGCCATCATCTAAAACTAAAACAGTGTCTGGTTGATGTTTAAAACACCGTCCTGTAACGTGGGAGTGAGTGATCAACTCAGTGGAATTATAAAGCAAAGGTTAACATGTTATCAATTCAGTCAAGCATTAATGACAAAACAATACAATCACACATCCATAAGTACTCTGATTAATGCAAAAATGGTATGTATAAATGATGCATGCCCTCACCTGCACTCCCTCTGCGATCTACATCTCACTGTCGCGCATGTCAGTTACTTCTTCAGTGCTCTACCCAATGCCAAACGACATATGCAATGCGGTGCATAAGGGTGCTTACCAAGTTCTTATTAGTTCTTTTCATACAGCAGGATTGAGAAACTAAGGTACCTCCCTTATATCATTTCCTACACAATGATCTATTCTAAGGTCGTCAGTCCTAGTAAATATCATACGATGTTGCGGTTGTAGGTCACTACAAAGGGCTCGTCACCTCGATGCAGTGTAGGCCTAGTTTATACTCTAGTTGCTACGGAAAGGCTCGTCGCCTCAACGCAGGGTCAGAGTATGCTCGAGGTCACTACAAAGGGTTCGTCACCTTATCAATGTAAGCCGACAGCTTGAATACAGTGTCCCATACCACCGTATTCGGCTCACGAGGGGTGTTGCTCACTGGTCACTTCTGGGAGGCTCGTCGCCCCAGCGTAGGCCGACAGCTCGACCACGGTGTACCATACCACCATGTCCGGCTCATGAGTCTTAGCGGATCGAGGTACCAAGGTTAACAGGATTCACTAGTGAGTTTGATACCTTAGGTTTAAGCAGTAGCACCCATACATGGTGAACATACATAAGGTCAATCGGGTTACTTGACGAGCTTGACTAGTACGAGCGCACCTCGAGTTGACTGACTTGAAGTGCGTAAGCACTCCGTGTGGCCTAACCACTATCAAAAACTAAAGTATGACTCAGATTCATCGAACACGTCCAATGTGGCGAAGCAACCTCAGCCACCAAACCAGAGCCTGTTACCGATTGCCTGGACTATACCATAGTCACAAACACATTCTGATATGAGAAATATGCACATACTATAATCATACATCATTTAATCAACCCATGCAACCATGGAAAGCATTTGAATGTATAATGGAGCGCATATAACATGCCATTCTACATATGCATATTCTGTACAAACCACGCTATTTAGATTACAACAACTTAAAGGAATTCATGCATATACCTGAGGTAGTTGGGATTCCTATCCCAACAACCCTATCAAGTACAGTTCATCTAACAACTGCTCATATAGACATTTTATCAAATACTTATACCACACATATCAACATACATAACATATGTTGATTATAACATGTATTTGGACAAATCCTCGCCACAAGGAGTTGTCACGTACACATCAATTCATGTATTAACATTCCATAGACATGACAGGCACAAATCATATTCCTATGTTCATTCAGACATTTCAACAAACACCTAGACTACACACTTCAACATACATGTATTATGCTAGCTATAACATATATCCTGGTAAGCCCTTTCACAAAAGGGTTGCCACATACACAACAAGCATATATTCATTGTTAATAATCATGGCAAACATAGATCCAAATTTCATTTTCATTCAATCATATCATCAAACACATGGAATACACGACACTCAACATAGTTCATATATATGTGAAAAGTGCAGGAATCGTCGTATCTAAGCATGTGATAGCAATCAAGTCAGTCATAAATCATTAACTGACATTGAAAGCCTTGAAAACCATAACCTAAACGTTTATAGTCCGCACCTTTCATCGGTAAACTCGAGCCGAACTCAGTTTGAACACAACGCCTTTGTTTACGGCACAACGGCTACCTTAATCACGAAATATATTAGTTATTTCGTCGATATCTCTATTTGGATTTCTAAAACGAGATTAGGGTTAGGATTTCTTACCCAAATCGGAATCGAAACAAGTTGAGTAGCGAAGTAGAGAAGCGAAACGGCGTGTGGAGTTGTGGGAAAAGATCCCAACAACAATCCCCAAGAATCTCTCCTCCTTCCTTCCTCTTTTCTCTCCTTTTCTTTCTCTCTCACCTAGGGTTTTTAAGAAATTCGTATGGCTTGGGAGTGAGGGGGTTTAAGGCACTTATATAGGCCCAGAAGTGATGGGAATGGCCCCAGGGCCATGGTATACTTAGGTTATAGACAAAGACGACTGTTCCGGTCCAACGGAGCACTTCTGGAGGCCCCTTTTCTGCATACGGTCGGACTGAAGCTCTCTGGCATTGGATCTAGGTCAAGTAAGTTTTTGGTTTGATCGGATTTATAGATCGACCGTGGCGGACCAGGTTTAGTTCAACGGTCATCGACACTCAATCAGGGCCACAAGTAGACTGACATGTGTTGAAAATTTTTCCTGATCTGAGGGTGTAATTGGGTCAGATTCTGATGGTCTAGAACCTTAAAATTGGCCCGCAAGTGAACGACTCAATTCACTTAAGTCTGAGTTCAATTTCTAAGGATATTCGCGTTTCTCACACATTTCACTCTGGGTTCAAGTTATGCGTTTCTGGATACTATTTGGATTTGATTCCTGAGATGGTTTTCAATCCCAGTAAGGTGGTCATAATCGTTTAGTTTCGCGATAATCGGACTTTCGACGCGCGGTTCTGGTTCGATACGGAGTTTCAAGGTGCTCCCGAGAGCAACTGGGTTTTGAGATCGATCCTAGGTTATAGGGTAATGTAGCATTTAGGATTCTGCAAGTTTTGGGTCTTGTAGTTTATATTTAAAGTGATTCAAGCTAATTCTACTGAGTATTCAGTTTAGTACTTAACTAAATTATGCCCTAATTACGATAGAATAAGGTCCTAGGGCAGTTCTACGCCCCCTTCTGGCATTTTTAATTAGTATATTATTTTAATTATTTTTTTAGTAGTTCCTCATCAAGTCTACTTCATCTTTACGAAATTTCATTAGATTTCGTGCTGTAGAAAAATTCTAAAAATTCTAGAAGCAACAGCTGTCCAAATTAATGATTTTCAGACCATTGTCACAATGACCCATATTTAACTACATTAATATTTTTATTATATTTTTCACTTATTTTTATATAAAATTAGACTTATCAAGCTTCACTCTGGCTTTTGAATCACCTAAATCGGAATTATAACGAGGGAGATATGACTTTTTGAAGTCGGGCTGAAAAATAACAAAAATGGCAGAAAATGGGCCGCCCGGACGAACCGGACTGGGGTGCGCCCCGGTCCACTGGACTGGGCGGGGTGCCGCCGTGCTCGCCTGATGGTGGTTCTGCCACTCGTTTCCTTGAAGCGGGCGTATCTTCCACTCTAGAATGACTTATTCGACGTGCAATATATGATTTTGGGGTAGGAGAATCTGATCTATCCAAATAACATATTTATTTTGTGAGATTACATAAGGTTAATGGTCAAAAACCTATTTTATTTATGTATTTATAATTTACAGTAAGTTTTAGTTTAAGTATTGTTCTTCATCACCTAAACTTTATGATTTGTGTCTAATATGAAAGTACTTAGATAAATTTGAAGAATAAGGTGGTGAAAGGTAAGATTTTGAAGGAAATGGGTTAAAAGGGGATTTCGGACTTTGGGATTGGGTTCTGACAAGTTCATAAGGTATTAGGATCGACCCATTGCCTAAGGACGTCTAACTCCAGGTTGGAAAAAATTCCGGGGTGTTACAATCTACCCCCCTTAAAAATAATTTCATCCTGGAAATTGGCTAAGGGTAAAAGTAAAGATTTCATTATTGACATTCTAAGGAAGGTTCAGATCCTATTTAGTAACCTAACCTTACGTGTATCTTGGATAAAGTTCCTTCGATCCTGGGCCAGTGGGGCAGGGGCCAACCACGCTTTTGCTGCGCCACTTTGATCCAATGGATGTATAAAATAACTTAACTATATTAGACTCATAATGTTCTACCCCCCTTAAAAATATTTTTTTTTTACTCTCAAGGTTCAAGAATCTATGTCATGATCCATATGTCGGAACAAGGTGTAATTTAGGACCTATTCTTGACATGAAATGGGATACGATTTTCCAATACATTGGTCTTCCTTCCAGCGATGATGTGTACTATGACATTGGTACCTATGGTTACAGAAAGGAGCTAAAAATGATGGGTATTGCAGTTGATTTCCGGGACGACATAAGGAAGTTGGACAAAACAGGTTAACGGGTAGACTATCCTTCTAAGGTCATATGCACAATATGCATGCCGGAATGGTCTGTGATTCGGGACCTAATCCCTAACTGTCTGTTGCCTAGTTGAGCAATTTCTTAGGCCTAAAAAGGAAAATCTCTAGTGGCTATATGTTCTTACCTCTTCTCAAAGGCGGAGTAATAAACTTTTGGTTGTAAATGGTAGGGCTAACACAGAAGGAAAGTTGTGTAGTGGGGCTGAGCTGGATACATAGACTTTCTGCCTCGCGAGGACAGAAAATTTGTCGTATCAATTCTTAATCCTAGTTGATCCCGATCTTCTGCTTGATCAGAGCATAAAGTTCATTGGTAACTACCAGGATTGAGAATTCAATTCAAACCGTGAATACCTTGCTTATATATAGTTCTCTACTCCGTGTTCCCATTTGTAATAAGTCTTTGGGAAGGCAATTCTAAGGGGTGTATTGATTTGACCTAACACTAAGGTGTTAGGATTTCGGACTTTGGGATTGGGTTCTGACAAGTTCATAAGGTGTTAGGATCGACCCATTGCCTAAGGACGTCTAACTCTAGGTTGGCAAAAAATCCGGGGTGTTACAGAAGGAGTGCAGGGCTGTAACAAGTTTATAGCCCCTAGACGATAATAAAAGCCAATAGCACTCGGCTCTCCGATCCAGATCAAGCAACCCCTGGTTCACGTTGCCATCTCACTCGAGGTCCCTTACAGCAAAAACTTTCAAAAGTTCAAAACACCAAATATTAAAAAAAAAAAAATTATTTGTAAATTTTCAAAACCCAAAAATAAATAAATTGAGAATGCTTTTAAAAAATCATAAGCAATAAAGTGCTAAGTCTGTCTGTCAAAGAACTTGAGTATGAAGTCAACTTATATGATTTCGATCTAGAGTTGGACTTTGAACTCAAGGGTTAGTATAAAGCCGATGATGTGGAAGATGATGAATCGACTCTTAGACTAGAGAGTCTCCTCAGAAAGTTCAAAACCAAAAGCAAATGTCCTCCATAAAATTTCAAAATTGTAAACCCAGGATCTCCTGAAACTCTTAAGGAAGTGTGCATTGTGAATCCTTGTCCCTAAAAAATGAACAAAGAATGATGGAATTCTTAAAGTCATGACTGCCCAATATTGCATCCTATGAACACTTGTCTGGATTCGATAGAAAACTTGTCAACAAAGTCTGAAATGAAGCCTATCAACCATAAGCTGCGAAGATCATGCTTGCATTCCACATCAGAAAGTTATTCAAGTGTCAGGAGCGCGCACATTGGATCCATGTGTATGCTTCAAAACTCTATAACTAGGCAAGGTCCTAGACATCCTCTATGCAGAATATCAACATCAGTAGAAAAGTCAAGATAACATTTAATAGTCATGAGTTCATACTCGTGATGATCAATTACTTTGTAAAAAAAATGAATGGAGGCAGCATCCCACATCTCACACAATGATGCACGTGAAGAACAACATCATCAGTCACTATAAGAACCCATATGTCATCATCATTGACAACAGGACACCCTTCGTGAATCCAAAGATGGATGAGCTCCTCGAGAAAACTCAAAAGACATGGGGTCGCTTTCATATGTACTTTGGGCCAATAAAAAATCCGTACACAACTACAAGTGAAATTCTTTATAAGCTAACTTATGAAACGAAAACAATCCTAAAAGTTTAAGTAAAAATGTCACGAAGAGTGAATTCGAGGGAAAAAAAAGTTAGATTGGGTTTACAACTAGTGCCGCCGCATCTATCAGACTCAAGGAGCAAGTTCAGAGCTCACATAAAAGATCAGAAGAGTTCTTCCAAAGGGCGCCCTCTAACTCACTAACCTCGGTCAAGGATCTTTTGGAGCCCATTGAAGACGATAATAGGTAAGCTTATCTAACCATGTCAAGATTTACAATAGAAAAGCTAAAGTTAACTGACCAAAGTTGGTCATCCTGAGAATCACTCCCTCCAGTCCCCAAAAAAGTGTTTCAATAGGAAGGGCCTAAGAATAAAAAAAGAGAGAAAAAGAAGAAACAATAACAAAATACAAGCGCATAGTTCAAGATAGCAAAAAAAAAAAAAGAAAAGAAAAAGAAATGAGGACAAAATAAGAGCGCGCAGTCTAAGAAAGTTAAAAAAAGAAAAGGAAAAAACGAAAAAAAAAAAATAATCTTACCCAAGAAGCTCATCCCCACTCTCATACCCTTAGGATGATCTCAGCTTGAGTCAACAGCTTTGCCATCATGACTCAAGACAAGGAAGGAAGAGCTACTAGTCGGCCGGTAAAGATGAAAGTTTGATCCCTCAATCGCTACAGAAATCAAAGAAAAAAGAAAAAGAAAAAGAAAGAAAAAAAGAAAGCATGCCTAATCAAAATGAGTGAAGTGAAAACCCGAAAGGGTGCTTCAAGTAAAAATAACGGGCACACAATGGACTTGGTGAAAATATGAAAGGGTGCCAAGGGTAAAAACAACAAAGTTGCTAAGGGGTAGACAAGATCAAATACCTGGGACATGGTGGAAACCTGAAAGGGCACCATGGGAAAAAATGAAGGGCAAGCCGGATGTAGCAAAAACTTGAAAGGGCGTTGTGGGCAATATTGGCAAGTTAAAGAGAAAGAAAGAAAAAAGTAGGTACATGAAAGATCCGAGCAACACAAAGATTCAATAGATGTAAAGACAACAAGAATGAGTCAAGAATTATTTTAAGCTCTTCCCAAATTCTAGGGGTAGGATACCATTGTGCACTACCTTAAAGTGATCAGAAACCTTAGTGAACAATTAGAAAATTAATTATAACATCTAGCTGAGTCAACGTTATGATTCCTACATCTACGAGTACAACAAGTACAAACCACACATATACAGATAACACAAGGTACAAAATTTTCAAAATCTTTCTTTTCATTTCATCATATGTTTTTTTACATGTCTATGTCTTTCCTTTTCCTATAAAAATAAAGTACAATGCTTTCCACCATTTTCGTACCATACAAAAAAGCACGTACAGACGACCCAATAAATCCAAAAACCAAGCATAAACTCTCAGTCTTTGTCAGAATCCCCAAAAGGTATCTCTCCCCACGATCTATTACTTTAATCCTCTTACTAAAAGTGCTCTCTCTTCATAGGTACTGAAGCTCATTAACCACAAAGGCATCTCACTTGCTGGCACAATCTAATGCGCGAAAATGGGTAGTTAGCATGGCATGGCCTATAAAATCATCGTGTCAATCAAGAGAACACCAATAAACAAACACGACGAGGTAAGTTTACATATTCCAATAAAAACCAGCATTAATTGTGATCATCGATTTACGATCTGATGGATTGGATCATTTTTAAAGAGTTTTAAAATATCTTAATAAAAACCAACATCAATCGTGACCATCAACTAGCGATCCGATGGGCTGGATCTTTCAATAAAAACCAGCATCGATTGCAACCGTCGATTTGCGATCTATTGGACTGGATCCTATTCAAAATTCTAATAAAAACCAAAATCGATCACAACGGTCGATTCGAGATCCAATGGATTGGATCCTTTTCAAAATCTAAAAATACCAGCATTGATCGCGATTGTCAACTTGCGATCTGATGGACTAGATCCTTCCAATAAAAACCAGCATCAATTGTGACTGTCTATTCATGATCTGATGGACTGGATCCTTTTTAAAATTCCAATAAAAACTAACATCGATCGCAATCGTCGATTCTCGATCCGATGGACTAGATCCTTTTTTAAAATATCTAAAGTATCAACATCAATTGTGATGTCAACTTGCGATCCAATGAACTGGATCCTCTCAATAAAAACCAACATCGATCTCGACCGTCGATTTACAATCCGATGGACCGGATCATTCCCAAAAAAAATTGGCATTGAATGAGATCGCCAACCCACGATCCGATGGTGTAACACCCCGGTTTTCGAAACCCGAGTATACTACTCATTTCCCGAAAACCCGAGCGTTAACCTTTAAAATTCACATATAAATTTAAACAATCTTGTCATCAATCAGAGTTACCAGCAATTACTAGCGGAGTAAACCATACATTAAGTAAAAGTTTTCCATTCATAACAAAAATCCAAATATAGTGCCCGTACAAGACTCATACAAAATACCAATAGTACACCAATCTGAAATGGAGATCTATCAACTAATGATGAAGCTCAATACGTGCCACTGGGACCTCGTCTAGTTGCCCGATTTGTTCCAGCAACCAAGTGAACAACATTGGTTCGTTGTACACCTGCATCAACCGATACATTTTGATAGTGGTAATGGCTATCGTAGTGAGGAATACCCTATAAGATTACACATTCATCATTCATAATCTGGTATAGTTTGTAAGACATAGAAAGCAATATATTAAACATTGAAATTCAAAATCATGATCATATACTCAGAAATATAGCCAACTAACATAATTTCACCATTAGAAAAATGTAGTGGCAATCACAATACGAATGAATATATCCATATAGTCAGATAATCAACATACAACTTTCTATTTCACCCGAAAATCATGTTGTATGCGAACTCCGCAAGATGACCAGAAAATCAACAAGTGCGCTTCATTCAAAAATCATATAGAACTTCGCAAAGTAACTAGAAAATCAATAAATGAACTTCGGCTTCACTGGGAAACCATATGAACTCCGTAAGGTGAATAGAAAATCAACAACTAAACTTCAACTTCACCCAAAAATCATAATACAAGTGAAATCCGAAAGGTGAATAGAAAATTAACACGTGAACTCCGGTGTCACTCGAAAATTATATGAACTCCACAAGGTAACTAAAAAAATCAATAAATGAACTTTAGCTTCACTTGAAAATCATATTTAACTCTGCATAGTGACCCAAGAATCAACAAGTTTATACAAATATTTCATCAACACCGCAAAGAGAAAATATTCAATCCAAGCTACATAGGGAAAATATTCAATCAAAACCACATAGGGAAAATATTCAATCAAAGTCACATATGACAAATAGTCCATCAAAGGATGCAATAAAAATGGGTTGTCTGCAAAAGCCGCATAGGTGCAAATGATCCATGAGAAGGTAAGTCCACAACAAATTCTATTCAATCCATTAACAATATGCACTAAGACTCCCAAAAATATCATAAAGTAATCAAAGTGGCAAGCATCTAATTGATTAACAAAATTTATAATTTGAGACAACATATGGCAATCAAATCATTCATGCTTACTAGAATTAAAGAGATATGTCAAGTATTCAATTCAAGAATCAATTGCGTAACAGATTAGCATATTCGTGTAGCGAGAGAAGTAGATTAATCAAGTGACTCAAAAGATTCTAAATATAATATATTAAAATTAACATCATTTATATCATGATTAATAAACTTAAGTAAAAAGCTTACAGGGGAAGTCCTCACCTCAATTAATTCAAGACGAAATCAACTTGAATCACTCCAATATGCATAAATCCAACTCAGTATCCACACCAACCCAACTTAGACTTGAATCAATTCAAGCAAAGAAGATCTACACAGGTGAGATTTAAATCCTTACGAATTAATAGAGATTTAAAAAATAATATCTTAATTATACACGATTTGACATGTAATAGTAATGAGGCTTGATGTAACGTCCCTGAAAAATCCGTACAAAGACCCGAGTACCACCTCAGGCAGAAATCACTCAGGACCAAATCCTTTAGAAATTAGATAAAATTAACTAAGTGCTAAACTAGATTAGCTATGAAATTACCTTGAACTACTTTAAATACGAACTGCAAGACCCGAAACTTGTAGAATCCTTAACGCTACATTACCCTATAACCTAGGATCAATCTCAAAACCCAGTTGCTCTCGAGAGCACCTTGAAACTCCGTATCGAACCTGGACTGCGCATAGAAAGTCCGATTACCGCGAAACTTAATGATTATGACCGCCTTACTGGGCTTAACAACCATCTCGGGAATCAGATCCAGATAATGTCCAGAAACGCACAACTTGAGCCCGGAGCAAAGTGTATGAAAAACGCGTATATCTTTAGAAATTGAACTCAAATTTAAGTGATTTGGGCCGTTCACTTGTGGGCTAAATTTAAGCTTTCAGACCGTCAGAATCTGACTCAATTACACCCTCGGATCAGGAAAAATTTCCAACACATGTCAGTATACTTGTGGCCCTGATCGAGTGTAGGTGACCATTGAACTGAAACTGGTCCGCCACGGTCGATCTGTAAATTCGATCGGACCGAAAACTTAAATCGACCTAGATCTAGTTCCAGGGAGCTTAAGTCCGACCGCATCCAGAAAAGGGACCTCCAAAAGTGCTCCGTTGGATCGGAACAATCCTATTTGGTTATAACTTAAGTATACCATGGCCCTGGGGCCATTTCCATCAGTTCTGAGCCTATATAAGGACCTTAAACCCTCACTCTCTCATGTCATACGAATTTGCAACCATAGGAGAGAGAAGAGAAAAAAGAGAGAAGGAAAGAGAGAGAAGGTGAGAGAGAGAGAGAGTTGGAGTTGGTTCTTGGGATTCAATCCCGACGCTCCACATGCTTAACCACTATTCTTGTATCGCTATACGGGTGATTCCGACGCCGTTCTTAGGTAAGAAATCCTAACCCTAATTTGTTTCATGGTTTCAAATAGTGTAAGAGATGGAATAGCTAACTCATTTCGTGTTATAAGTTGTCATTGTGCCGTAGACAAAGACTCGGTATACAAACTGAGTCCGTTACTCGTTTACCGGTGAAAGGTGCGGACTATAAACGTTTAGGTTATGGTTTTCAAGGCTTTCAATGTCAGTTAATGATTTATAACTGACTTGCTTGCCGTTTCACATGCTAGATACGTTGTTTCCCTCGCTTTACAGATATATATGAATTTTGTTGAATATAGTGTTTTCCATGTGTTTGTTGAAATGTTTGAATAGGTATGGAATTTGGATTCGTGCTTGCCATGATTATCCGTCGTGGATATATGATTGTTATATATGTGACAACTCCTTGGTGAAAGGATTTGCCCTAATACTTGTTAGGATCAATGTACGTCATGTATGTTGAAGTGTGTAGTCTAAGTGTTTGTAAAAATGTTTGAATGGATACGAAACTATGATTTATGCTTGCCATACTTATTGGTTGCTAATGCATGATCGTTGTATGCGTGGAAACTCCTTCGGGATAGGATTTGCTACTATATATGTTTTTAACTAAATCATTACATGTATGTAATATGTGCAGTCTAAGTATTTGATAAAATGCCTGAGTGAGAAAATGCTTAATGTAATGTAGTTAATGAGGGTGTTGAGATAGGATTCTTAATCCCCTTAGCTAGGGTTACAGTTTCCTTCATGCAATCTATTTTACCACTATGTGATTTGTGAATTAAATGCTCATGTACGTTAACATGTATTTTATGTGTTCGTCGAAATGCTGATATGGGATTTATATTTAATTGTGTTGTTACATGTTGTCTTGGTTGTTACATTTGAATGCTATTATTCTGGAGTGTGTTTGGGGCTACGTCGTAGTCTAGGCAATTGGTAATGGTTTACGGTCGGTGGCCGAATTATTCTTGGCCACGACGGACGCGTTCGACGAACCCGAGTCGTACGTCATTTGTAGACCGTGGCTAGGCCACGCGGAGTGCTTACGCACTTCATGTCGATCAATTCGATGTGCGCTCGTACCAGTCAAGCTCGTCAAGTAACCGATTGACCTGATATATGTTCACCATGTATGGACGCTACTGCTTGAATCTAAGATCCAAACTCACCAGTGGAACTCCGTTAACCTTGGTAAAACCGCAATCAACCAACGACTCGTTGGGGACGGAGTTGGAGAATGGGGGTAAGCCAGCTAAGTCTCAGCCAGTGGTTGAGACCAGATGGAGTGTGCGAGACCTGCCTTATACTGAGCCCATACATGGTGGTAGGAACACCTTGTCGAGCCTTGGCCTATGCGGCGACGAGCCTCCCCTAGTGACCAGTGAGCACACACCCGCCTTATGAGATCCGAATACGTGGTATAGACACTGTTTCGAGCTGTCATGCCTACACTAATCAGGTGATGATCCTTTGTAGTGACCTCGCGCGTACTTTGAGACTGCGTTGAGGCGACGGCCTTTCCGTAACAACTAGAGAAACTAGGCCTACACTGATCAGTGACGAGCTCTTTGTAGTGACCTAGAACCACAAACATCATATGATATTTACTAGGATTGATGACCCTAGAATGGATCATGTTTGAGAAATATATAATGGAGGTACTTTGGCTTCCCAACACTGCGTATAATCAATCTAATTAGTATTGGCTAACATGAGCATGCACCGCATTGCATGTGCTTTGGCGAGGAAGAGCACTTTCGGGAGTTTGTCATGCGCGCCGTGAGATGAAGACGCTGAGGGAGTGTAGACGAGGGCATGCATCATTACGTATACCATTCTTGCATTAACAAGAGTATTTATGACATGATTGCTATACTGCTTTATCATTACTGCTTGATTGAATTGATAATATGTTAACCTTTGTCTTATAGCTCCACTGAGTTGATCACTTACTCCCACGTTCTGGGACGGTATTTTTAAACACCAACCAGACTCTGTTGTACTTTCAGAGGATGGCACGACTTATGAGGCGGAGCCAGACTTCGCGGATGATGAGGAGGCGTTCTCCTACATGCAGCTGGCAGGCGAGTTTATGTAGGCCTGGATTTGCTCACACGGGGCTATAGGGGCATGGATAGATGACACGACTCTTCATTATTTTGTTTATTTTGGAAACACACTTGTAATTATTTTAACCTGGTGACGTTCATACTCTGAAGGCTTACGCTCATTTATACGATTTATATACATATCACAGTCTTCTGCTTGCGTAATTTAAATGCCTTTGGAGTATGACATGCTGTTTTAGCTTAATCTCACTCATGTTTAATGCACTAATATGGACAACATTAAATCATCATTTTCTATGTTGCATGAGTGATGCGTTGGAACTCGGGAGTTGGGCTCCTACTCGACTCTCAATTTTCAGGGTGTTACACTTGATCGCCTAGTTGAGCTTCACTCGATTTAACTTGAATCGGCTCCCAACAGTCCTAGCTATAATGAACTTTGTGGAACTAGGCGAGGTGACTCGGCAGCGACCCAACAAGCCTCTTCCTTCTCTTCTACTTACCTCTGTTTACTAAAACAACATGAATCTAAACTCAACTTGATTAAGTTCAAGTGAGTCAGTGACTTGGCTCAAGTCAACTAGTCGACTCGAGTTTGATTCAACAGGCGGATCTCCCACTCTCTCTCTCTCTCTCTCTCTCTCTCTCTCTTCTTCTTCTTCTTCTTCTTCTTCTTCTTCTTCTTCTCTTTCTTTTCTCCCTGTCTTATCGTTTCTCTCAGTTCGATCAACAACCTAACTCAGACCGAACTTTGTCCAGACTCGGTAACGAACTCGGCAGGTAGCTGAGTCGACTCGATCACACTCGATAGACCCCCACGCCCTCTGATCTTCTTCTTCATGTCTTCCTCTTTCCTTTCCTTTCCTTTCTCTTCTTTTTCTCCACAGCTAGACCTGTAAGGAAACTGGACTTAAACAGGTCCAATGCTAAGGTGAACTCAGCCCGATCCAAGGGCAATGAGTCAACGGCCCAGTGGATGACTTGAAATCTTGACCACAAAACCAATGGGACGACAGATCCAATCAATCATGGATCAGAATCTTGACCACAAATCCATGGGACGATGGATCTGATCGATCAAGGATCAGAATCTTGACCACGAAACTCATGGGATGACAGACTTGATTGGTCACAAATCGAAATACTAACTGTCATCCACGGATGGATCTGCATCATTCATCATGAAAGATGGAGTTGATCACAACCAACGATCTGAATTAGCCTAAAAAATTGAGTCTGATTACCCTGTGAGACGATGGAACCGATCAACCATCTCTAATCAGACTCTTGATCCTGACCACTAATCAAACTTGCATTAAATAAACCATCCCCAATAAATCTCAGTCCTGATTGTGATAACCAAAATCCAAGCAATAAAGAACAAAATCCTAAAAATCTACAATCTCCATTACGATCAGCATATGCACTAGCTCTCACATGTTTCAATAAAAACCAGCATACTTGAAGTCCCAGCCCATAAGCATCCCCAGTGGAGACAACCAGTAAGTTGGACACAATTCAAAATTATTTTGCAAGAAAACTCTCATGGAGTATCGCTCCCCAGAGTGGGGCAACTTTCAAAATCACAAAACATTTGCATAATAAAGCATCAAACTTCTAAGATACTGAGAGATCTTCTATATCTCTAGGTGGGAGTAAGCTTAAAATAAAATAAGATCCCATATCTCGCGATTTTCCCAGAGATTATCAGATCCGAATGCACATCAAAATACGATCAGATTGAACTATAGTGTTAGCTCCATTGTATCAAATGCTAATGCTCTGAAAAGACGATAGGCCAAGACTTGTAAGAAGAAATCATCTAAGGGTGAAAAAAATAAATTGTAACCATAATGTCAAAATCAGAAGATTGCATGAAAAAATGTCACCTGCACATACCTAGACGTGGATGCTTGCAGAATTTGATCGAGTCCAAGTCAGCAAAGTGAGTTCCCCATATGGCTGTCAGAAAGTGTAGGGCAACTAACCACTTTGACAATCAAACAAAACAAGTACTCCTGGGGAGATCTGGGAAGCAACGGACAATCTAGTACCGGGTTAGTATCCTCGTAAGGTTGTAGAAAGTGCATGGGCTCTACTGTACCTTTCTAATGTTAGTATCGATCAAGAATGAAAAGATTATGATTGACGGCCCTCTCAAGGACAATCACAACGTTTTCCTCAAACCCTCGCGATATGTACGAGTTATCTATTTCTAGGCAACCAGCTGATATAGAAAAAATGGCGTAGGCATCGAATCCAGATCGTAATTCATGAATGACTGGTAAAAGCGAGGTGTCAACTCACTTTGACATTCGTTTGCACACAATCTCTACCAAATGGGCATTTATAGACACCCAATCCCAGGCTGATAAGATGATTGAACTTGAATTGATGGATAGTTGACCAAACCCCAATCTTGAACCCTAACCCTAGAAGCTAAACCCTAGAAATCCCAGTCCTAAACCCTAAACTCCACCCATTCAACCTAGCCAATCTAGTCAACTCCACCCAGTCGCCTAACCCTGAACCCTAGGAACCTAAAACCCTAGACCCTTGAGTTAGCTCGGTGAGTCAGCTCACCCAGTCAACTCGCTGAGTCAACTCACTCGATCAACTTACCCAATCATACGAACTAGTCAACTCACCTAGTTAAGATCAAAAGCAAGCCCAAACCCAAGCCCAAAAGTAACCCTAATAAGAGAAATATGCAAAATTTCAAAGCAACAACCTTCACAGTAGAGCCTCCACACGCTTGGAGGATGCTGTCTGCCAAAGTAAGGAGTCCAGGTGGGGACTGGCAATAGCCAAGTTGCCATCGGCCATGTGGCACTCCCCCACCTTTGGGGTAGCATCCCTCAAGCATGTGGAACTCTCATTTTTCAAACCCCAATTGTGCGGTTGAAGTATATTTACTCCGATGCCCATCTCCTTACCCAAAATTTCACTTTTACCACCTCATCCAATTCATGAGATGATGCCATATGGAAATCTCTAATATCATCCCTTCAACTAATTTTTTTTTTTTTCCATAGGATTACTAGAATTACAAGAAAACTGGGTTGGAGGCTATAAATAGCCCCCATCCCTTCTCATTTCAAGCATCAGGAATTAAGAGGGAGTCCCCCACTACATCCAGTAGATCCTTGTCCATTCCTCCACCAAGGACAGTGAGAGTGAGAGAGAGCCCAGCCCTGGTCTAGTCTAGCCAGCCAGAGTTCAAGCCTCCTAAGTCACCAAAGTTCAAATCTGAATCACTCAATATAGCCTTACGATACTACTGTTCATCCAACCATTCAAGCTTCAATCAGTTTCATCAAATCAACGATTAGCATTGTGCAATATTTATTCACTTC
>JAJHSJ010000001.1:95711032-95847467 GCA_021015155.1 Magnolia officinalis
ACACAAGAGATTTTTACGTGGAAACCCTCAAAGAGGTAAAAACCATGGGACCTCGTCCAGATCAACAATCCACTATGAAGTAGAACGTTAACACCGATCACAAGCACACACTACTTGGATCAAACCTTCTTCACTTACGCAGGAGTGGATAAACAATAAGAGAATAAAAGAAAAATGGAGAGATCTCACCGATTACGAGGATGTAGAAGCACTGAGATATCAAGTGCACAATAGATCACCTCTATGAGTATAACCCCCCTTCCACAAGCTTCCTCTCTCTCTCTCTCTCACCTTTGATTGCTCTAAACCCTTTAACAAACCCTTGTAAAGCTTTAGGAAACCCTCTTGCATTCTCTAGAAAAGCCCTAGGAACCCATATTTATAGTTTAGGCAACTCCCTTCCACACCATGGCGAAAAACTGCCTCAAATTTACGCAGTCCGCACAAAATCCGGACATGAATCTATGTAACCTCGACCAATCAAGCAGACTCCTCAACTGGTCGAGCAGCACAAAAGAATTAATTTAATAGGTCGCTGGACTTTGAGTCGAGCCCCACTCGACTGGTCGAGCGCCACCCTCGACTGGTCGAGCAGGGCACTCGACCGGTCGAGCGACGAGGAGAAAATCCCCATCACATACTACAACCCACCAGCTCTATGCCAGAGAAACTCAAAACCTCATCCATGCAATGATACATACCCTTTCAATAGCACACTACAATCCGAATTCCAACATGAAGAATAATATGTTGAATTCAGAGTGAATTCATGATCCTTATTAGCATTGAATGGACGAAATTCAATAGTTTTGAATGCATACCTTGATCCGCCATTATTTTATGTCTATTGTGATCACTAGAATGGACGGCGGCTCATCGGCCTTCCGTCCCCTCTACACTTACATATGTAAGCCCTCTAATGGGAAGATGCATGTGCATATATCATGTGTATGGAGTTGGGGACCGAATACACCTTATATAGATATAGTAGCTATGGGAAGAGCCCACCCATCGTAGGATTCTCCCACTTGCCTACATCTCCTCATTCCTGCTATTCTAAAGGAGAGGTTAACTCCCAACACAACTCTATGCAAGAGTTGTTAATGGTACTTGATGCTCCATAAAATTATGTACACCAGCTATCAAGTTGGTCTCACCTTGATGGTCATGTAATTGATTCGAACTAACCATTTCAATGTTAAATGAAAATATGTTATATGTGTCCTATAATTCTTACATTCTCCAACTTGTGACATCTATGATATTCTTTAATATGTAATGTATTATCTAGTACTTTCTGTATGTGCTCGAGACCTTACCAGAAATTTTAATGAATCAAGAGCGGTAGTACAATGAATTATCCGGTCTATTGGAGCTACCGACTTCAGACCATGACAGTCATCGCCTCATTTATCGAGGTGGGGACAAGCATGATCACAGATGCCAAAATTCCCAACAACATGGGTAGAAAAAACATAAGTACGAAATATGAAATTTTCATGTCAGGTATAACGAGCATGCAGACTTCTAAGTGGTCCAATCATCTCTATCAAAATATGTCTTTGCCTCAATTAGAATGAAACCAAACTGTTCATTTCACCTTATGCATGCACAATGTGTATACTTTAATTAACAAAAATAAAAAACTTAAATCGTCAATTAAACTTTAATTTACTAGAATACGTATGCAACCTCAATGTTTGTACTTCCACTAACCCTAAGCATCCCATGAGATGAGATGCAATTATCAGCTGAGGTTGACAAACACTTAATGATTATAAATCCTCTTTTAACACAATAGACTTCTCCTTTAAAAGGTCATCAACCCCTGCAACATCAACCCAAACATATGATGCATCCATTCCAAAATCATGGACCACCTTACCAAAGACCAATTAATGGGGTTGATGTGGGTTTTCGGATTTGAGGGTTTTCAAATTGATATTGGGTACGGAGGTGGTCTACAACGACCTGATCATACTAGTTTACTACATTTAATAGTGTTAGGGTCTTACTAGAAAACGGAGCAAAGGCTGCTCATGGCTGAAGTCTCTACAATAAATAGGTAAGCTCTGATACCATGTGAAAATAAGAAGATGGAATTCCAAATTTCTTATCAATGTTTTTCTGAGTATGGAGAGATTACACACAGACACACACACACACATCGAGAGAATATACACAACTACTTACCTAGATGAGGCAAAAAGTTGTGTTACAATACAATTACTTAAAGGAGAATAAAGATAGTCCTAATCTTCTAATTGAGAAGATAGATAATAGATATATAGATAGATTGATAGATAGATAGATAGATAGATAGAGAGAGAGAGAGAGAGAGAGAGAGAGAGAGAGAGAGAGAGAGAGAGAGAGAGAGAGAGACCTAATCCAATTAGAATCAACCCGCAACAAGGGGCAAACTAGATCCTTTAACTCACCCCATCCTGATGCTATAAACCTACCTTAGAGAGACTTTGCTTTGAATTGTATCCCAACTAGAGCAAAGTAAGTGATGTAGGGAGGGACGTGATGAGGTCAATCACCGTCTAACTCAAGGGATATCTACTCCGAATCCACAGAGCTTTCTAGACTCCTCACAGAGCTTCCTTGAACCCACGAGGGATAAAAATAAAAATTATTTCTAATAAATTCAAAATAACTTAGATTAATGTTAATAATAATAAAAGAAAAAAGAAAAAGAAAAAGAAATTATAGCCCTTAAAATAATGAGCTCAAACTTAGGATGGAGTTTTCGACTTTGACTTCAACTCAAACACCCTAAAAACAGGACCTACTATAGATAGTAAATTACTACTTATACACGGCCTCTATTCCTACTAGACTTCATGGTTTTCGGCCAAAAATAGTTAGTGTCTAATTTGGCCCAACCACGTTATTCTCCTAACTTTTCAAACCCCTTTTCATGTTGGGCACGACTTCTATAACTCAAAGGATAAAAAGTTATACTTGAATTAAAACTTACTATTTATAGTAAAAATGAAATTAAATGGGACTTTTGATCATTGATCTGATGCAATCTCACAAATCCGGTTTGCAAAATACGACTGTTTTAAGGTTTTGACTGTCCGTATCGTTTTCACCTCAGATTAGGCCTTCTCTAGTCCATCTTTGCCATGAAAGTATCTATGAGCCGCTCTACATCAGCAAAGAGTACCAATTGCAATAGACTGCAAGGAGATTTCAGCTTTTAAGGGGTTGCCTCTGCTGCTAAAGAGAAGCCACTTAGGATGAACTGATTCTTTGGATATACAAATAATGGTCCTGGTTACATTGGGACCCGTTGATTGAAAAATTCTACTAATAAGAGCAATGGTCAAATTCTACCAATAAGAGCAATGGTCAGGAAAATGGATTATTTGAGTTCTCAATTTATATCATCAGTCATGAGGCCCCATGTTGATTAATGCTTATTCTTCTCAAACGCACGTTTTTTTTCTACTTGCAATATATGGGTGGTTTGTTTTACCAATCACCACAGTAACGTAAAGGAAATATGTAATGATTGCCCATGACTTTACTTGTCTGACAACAACCTTTGCATTTGACTCTTGATTCCCCAGGTTTGATATAACGGTAATGATAGAATTTTTACTTCAATGCCAATTCATATCCAAAATACACCAATGTCTATGTTTAGATTCAAGATTTTTATAATAGTATATACCATTAAAATGTATAATAATTACAAATTCTTTTACCTGTCACCTTAACCAATTAATTCCTCGTTTGGTTTGACAGGTAAATTTGTGTTGATAACACGTTTGTTTTACATTAGGGGATATTTGGCCACATAAGCAATCCCTAAGTAGATATTGTACTATTGAATAGGATGTTTGTACTCATAAACCATATGATGCACAGTGCACTATCTATAATTGTCCACCATACAGGGCCCATACATGTAAGCCAACATGGACTATTCAAATCATAGGCCACATAATATGGGTCGTGGTTGTCATGGTTCTCATGTTATATGGGTCGTGGTTGTCATGGGTCGTAGTTGTCATGGATCATTAGATCCAAAACTTCTGGGACCCCCAAAAGGGTTTCAATGATAGACGTTAGATCCCCCGCTACTTTTTGCAGTGTGGTCCACTTTATCTTTAGATCTGTCTTATTTTTAGTCTCAAGCCTTAGGATGAGCTCGCCAAATGGATGGACGGTTTGGATATAACACATCTGTCATGATGGGACCCAAAACGCGGAAGCGGATTGGCTGGTGTACCATGGATGCGGACGGAAGCGGATTGGCTAGTGTACCACAGACGCGGATTGCGTCCTACCCAAGGCTCTGTGGGGCCCACTGCAATGTATGATAGAAACTCATTCCGTCCATCGGTTTTGAGAGCTCATTTTAAGATGTGGGACCAAAAATTAGGTGGATACAAAACTCAAGTGGGTCACACTAGAGGGAAAATTGGGGAAAGAAATTCCCACCGTTGAAACCTTCCTAGACTCCATCTTAATGTTTATACGCTATCCAAACCGTTCATAATGTCATTCTGAATGAGATGAAGTGAAAACACTAAAAATATAGCTTAATATAGAACTTTTATGGCCAGAAGAATGATTCAACGGTTCTCACTGAATACCCAATGTTTCCTCTCGTGTGGCCCACATGAGTGCTATATACACCTATTGTTTGGTCTCACGTCCTGAAATGAGCTCTCAAAACATATGGACGGGGTGGACTTTACACAAACATCTCGGTGGGTCCCACCCAACATCCTTGCACAGGAACTTCCTGCCAAAGGCTTTCGCAAGAAATCCAAGTCTGGATTAGATACAGGTTGAGTAGCGAGTCGACTACTGAAGTGACGTCACTAAGTTCTGTGGGCCCCACTATGATGTATGCGTTGTATCTACGCCGTCCATCCATTTTGAGATATTATGATCCGATGATTTCAAGTGGTTCGGACGGCCCAGAAAGAGCTTGTGGCTCCCACAAATTTCGCGTTTCGAGTGTCTGATCGATAGGTTTTTGCAAAACTTCCTTCGCATGGGCGAGTTGTGCTGCATGAAAACCAGCGGGTCGGTCAGCGTCTTTTTTTTTTTTTGTTTTTTTTTGTTTTTTGTTTCCTTATCTCCTTTCCCTAATGGAAAAGAGTCAAACTCTCATCTTTTGAGGTTGGATATTCCCGCATGCACGAAGAACGGAAATCTCCCAGTTTCCGCAAGATCAGTCATGTAATCTTGATTTGGCCGGAAAAAGAAATGGCGTGTGAGCTTGAGTTTGGCCGAGAAAAGGGCTGATTTGCGGAGCTTGCCGGTTAGAATTTGGGATTGGTTCTGGTGAACAGTTCTGATCTGTCCACCTACCCTGACAGTGGGTCCCTTTCTGATCGGATGGTCCTCGGTTTTAAATCCTGCCATAGGCGGGAGTTCGGATGGGTGTTGGTATTTTCGGGCGGAATACGGATCCTCTGTTTGCGTCAATCAGCAAAATTGTGGTTGTTGCAATCTAATTGGACCGTGTGATTGTGTAATTACATCGATGATTGAGATGGACCAATCACTATTTAGCAAACGAGGAAAAAAGCAGGAGAGTCGTGCTTTTAGCAAACAGAGGATCCTCTCTCGGGCAGGCGTGGTCGGGTCAAACACGACCCATATAATATGACAACAATGACCCTTGCTACATGACAACCACGATCCATTTAAAGGGTCGTGGTTCACATGCACTAGATGGATCCATAAAGGGTCGTAGTTGATATTTGACTCTACCCCTAAAATGACACAACAAAAATGATGGGCGGCATAGATTATTCACATACATCAATGTGGGCCCATTTGGGTCGTGGTTTGCATGGGTCGTAGTTTCCATGTTATATGGGTCGTGGTTGTTATGTCGCATGGTTCATAGTTTGCAACGTGTTCACTTCATTTTCGACCAAACCGTTGGTACCATAGCTTAAGGCCCATAATGGGGTGATACGATCCATCCACCTTGTCAGCTACCCATATAACATGATAACCACGACCAATATAACATGATAATCGCAACCCATGACAACCATGACCCATATAACATGATAACTACGACCCATATAGTAGGATAACTACGACCCATGTTATATGAGAACCACGACCCATATAACATGAGAACCATGACCCTTACCACATTACAACCACCACCGTTACCACATTACAACGGTTTTCATGAGGAAAGGGTCGTGGTTTTTATAAGGTAAGGGTCGTGGTTTTCATAAGGTAAGAGTCGTGAATGATCCATGTCGCGCATCCTTTTTATCGTGTCATTTTAAGTCTAGTACCCAAATATTAGCCTAATTCAGAGCTCTTGAGGGCTTAAATATCAATAGTTAAGGCTTATAAAATGAAGACTGCAACCCGTATAGCATGACAATGACGACCCTTACCTCATGACAACTACGACCCTTTCCTCATGAAAACAATGGCCCGTATAGCATGGCAACCACGACCCATACCTGGGTCGCGGTTGTAATGCGGTAAGGGTTGTGGTTGTAATGTGGTAGGGGTCGTAGTTGTCATGGGTCGTGGTTCTCATGTTATATGGGTCGTAGTTGTCATGTTATATGGGTCGTGGTTGTCATGGGTCGTAGTTATCATATTATATGGGTCGTGGTTCTCATGTGATATGGGTCGCAGTTGTTACATGTTCACTTCCTTTACTACCAAATGAAAGGATAGCCATTTGTACAATAGCCTGAGGCCAACAATGGGCAGATCCGTTCCGTCCACCTTGTCGGCCAGCTCGGCGTGGGCCCAAAAAGTTCTGACTTGGTAGTGTCCACTTCTAACAAACATCACCGTGAGCCTAGAAAGTTTCAACAACGAGTTCCATTGTCACCATTATTTTCTATTATGTGACCCACACGAGCTCTGGATCAGGCTGATATTTGGGCCCTAGCCTTAAAATGACACCACAAAAAGGATGGACGGCATGGATTACACGCATACATCAGTGTGGGCCCCACGAGTTTGGTCCTTGCCCTCGCACAAAAAAGGGTTCCGTACACATCACTTTACTAGCATTAAATACTACGTAACTTCTTAGTCCTTAGAAAACCGTGCAACTATTGAACCAAGGTCAGGGGCATTTTCGTCCGAAACAAATTCCAAAAGCTGTCAGAAGGCCCTTCTAGGAATATATGGAGTGTCGTAGCGTTCTAGGTAATTTGCCCAAACTTGGAGGCAAGTACGGTCAATTTCCCATTTTCATTCATGCAGTAGGAAAATACCCTTGATTTATACAAGAAATTTCAAGAATGCCATTATATACAGGTGTGTTGCTCCACATAAACCTATTGGTTGACGTGCATTCTTTTCACTTTAAACGGTTGATTAGTTTTCGTTTAATCGTCCTACGAATGGCTACCATTCATACAGTTAATTATATCATTTTTCAAATGCAATTTTTGGTTTATGACCCATTTAAAATACCCTAGATTTATACGAGAAATTTCAAGAATGCCATTGTATACATGTGTGTTGTTCAACATAAACAGTCTAACTCATGGGACCCTTTTGTAGATAGACCACGATATTAAATTGATATTGGTTGGTCTATTCTAAATTCTGATTGGTTGACGTGTGTTCTTTTCAGTTTAAACGGTTGATTGGTTTTCGTTTAATCGTCCTATAGATGTCAACCAGTCATGCAATTAATTATATCATTTTTCAAGTGCAATTTTTGGTTTATGTCGCAATTAAAATTGGACCCACCCTTTGGAAGTTTAATAGATTACATTTACGCCACGTATACGATTTTAAATGCATATGAACGATCTCCAGGAGAGTCTTAAGAAAGTGTCAACTAGAAAGGTTAGAGCCGGGCCAAGCCCTGTCCAAGATTGATCAGCATTTTTCAATGCAAGCCCAAACTTGGTGTAGGCCATCACGGGCCGAAATAATCCAGCCCAAGCCCAAGCCCAACCCGAGAGAGAGAGAGAGAGAGAGAGAGAGAGAGAGAGAGAGAGAGAGAGAGAGAGAGAGAGAGAGAGAGAGAGAGAGAGAGAGAGAGAGAGAGAGAGAGAGAGAGAGAGATTATCAATTCAATTTCAATAGGGGATGGCAGGAGAATGATTTAGGGAAAATCTTTAAAAGATTAAGAGAGAGATGGACAAGGCCAGGCTGATGGGGCTTTGGGAAAATAGTCCAAGGCCAACCGGATGCATAAATAAGCTCGTGTTTTGAACCTGAGCCTGGTCATTGGGCTTGATTCTCTAACGGAAGTCAGCCTGAGGTGGGCCAGGCCAACCCAGCCCTTTGACACCCCTCATCTTTCTCCATGGTCATGGGTGTTCATTTTGGCACATTCTGTAAATGTGTACTCTTGTTGAGTTCATTTGGTGGGAGTCATGTTAGACCCTTATTCACCATCTGTCACCCAATGACTCCCAAAACGAAGAAAATGATCGATGGTTATTGATGAAATATTTTTTAAAGATATACTCAAATGATGATCCTGACCATTGATCTATAAATTTGAATACCAATCACTTAAAGATATAGTGATTTGTTTCTCTCTCTCTCTCTCTCTTTTTTTTTTCTTTTCTTTTTTTCTTTTTTTTTTTTTCAATTTTTAGCACACCACCGATAATTATGTTAATTTAAAGAAAAATTTAGGTCACATCCAATATACATATATATACCAAACAAAATATGGATAATGTATTAATGGATAAGCAACAACAAGTCAACAAAATCTGGAACCCAACACATCCGAACAATCCTGACTCACTATGCCATTTAAAGAGCGTTGACCCACCACCCTCTCCTAAAAAGAAAAATGAAAAAAAAATAACAAAACAAAACAAAAAATTGCCATAGCATGCCAATGGCCCAGACATGAAAGCTTGAACCAACAGCTCCAAAAGCCACCAACCAAACCCCTAAATGCTTATTGGGAAGGACAAAAACCGAGAGGAATCCGATCAATAGAAGAGCTAGCACTGGACTTGTGGAGGCTGAGAGGAATCTAATCAACACACTTTAGATACTCATGACATCTTCATTGAACCAAGGACACGCTTCAACCACCCATAAATTCATTGATGCTGAATGAACTTATGGTGGAACTAGAACAACATACTACCAGCTCTATGCCAAAGAAACCATACCCTTTCAATAGCACACTACAATCCGAATTCTAGCATGAAGAACAATATGTTGAATTCGGAGTGAATCCATGATCCTTATTAGCATTGAATGGATGACATTCAATAATTTTGAATGCATACCTTGATTTATTTTATGTCTGTCGATATCACTAGAATTAACGATGGCTCATCCGCCTTCCATAGAGCTGAGCATAATCCGACCTGATTTGATGGATCCGACCCGAAGGCTAGGATCGGGCCGGATCGAGTTGGCCCAATTAGATCCGACCATTCATCAGATCGAGTTCGGATCAATGTCAATCCGGACCGATCTGATCTGAAATCCGATCCGATCCGATCCGACTTGATCCGCACAATATTCATTCAACACTATTTCCTATAATGTTGTCCACTTGAGATTGGGATATACCTCATTTTTTGTTTAATGCCATAAAATGATCTAGAAAATTAGATGGACGACATGGTTGAAATAAATACATCATGGTGGGTCCACATAGCATCGACTATCAGCCATTGGCCGGTGGCAGGGGAGTAGTCAATCCCTCCTCTCAGCTTGTGGCTCAAGGTGCATCGAGCACCGAGCACTGACATGAACAAAAGGGAATGGTTCTATGCGGTTGAGCTGTGTGGGCCCCACTATGATGCATGTCGAACATCAACACCGTGCATTTGATGGGTCCCCTTTAAATTATGGGATATACCCAAATCAGCCGTAAACGGAACTCGGGTGGGCCATACCATCTAAAATCATGTGAAGACATTCCTAAAACATATAAAAGAACTTGGTGAGGCCCACCTAAAATTTGGATGCATCTGAAACTTGGTCTGACCCCTCATCCAAGTGGGACACACATAATGGATGGTCTGGATTTGTGAACCACACCTCGGTGGGCCTAAAAATGATCATGAATGTTTTAATGGGAGGGTTACCCGTAACCCTCTCAATGTTGTATGTGATTGAAGCGGCAGCCTGACAGGTGTACCAACGCACCAAGCCGGTTGATGTATTGACGTTAGCAAGTTACGTGGGTCCCATCATGAGGTATGTGTTATATCCAAACCGTCCATCAATTTGGCGGGCTAGTCTAAGGCTTGAGCCGTAAAATTAGAAAGATCTAAAGATCAAGTGGACCACACTGCAAAAAACAGTGGGGGTTTGAACGTCTACCATTGAAACAAACTATTCGATCTGAACCGTATCCAACCAGATCCGACTTGACTTCCCTAACTGAGTTGGACTCGGTTTGGGTCAGGCCAGCAGTATGACGGATCAGATCGAGTCAGAGGACGCGGACTCGGTCCCGGATCGAATCGAGTTCGGGTCAGGGCATTGAAAGTTTCAAACCGAGTCGAGTTGGACCCAATTGTTAAGGGTCAAATATTATATATTATTCCCCATTTATTACTTAGTTTTATGAACATGATAATGCTTAATGTTCTATTTTAATCATGTTTGTGCTGCAAGGTGAATTTAAGAGCGTGTATTGAAAAGGATGCTAAAAGCATGGATTTAACGCTCACGAATCACCAAAGCCAAGGATGGATCTTATGAGACCAAGAATGAAGAATTCAGATGCCAAAGATCCAAGAAAACCAAGTGAGGAATGAAAAGCATTGAAGACTTGAAGTGAAGAAAAAGAACCCTAAAAATCTGCCTCCTTCGACTAGTCCCTCGACTAGTTGAAGATTCCTCGACTCGAACTCTAGCGACGAAATCCTCTAAAATCCCATCATCCTCGACCAGTCAAAGGAATCCCTCAACCAGTCTAAGGTTACACAGACAACACATAGACTGCATAAATTTGAGGCGGTTTCCAGATTTTTCTAACTTGGTGCGAAAGTTGGAGTTGCAAAACTATAAATAGTAGTCCCTAGGATGTTCCTAGGCATCTTTCAGGGTTTGAGGAGTGGAGCAAAAGCGTGGAGAAGCCATTGCCAAGAGATTTCTTCCTCTTCCTTAGTTGTTTTTATGCATTTCTTAAGAGATTTTAGTTAATCATGTCTATGGTTGGCTAAACCTCTTAGCTAGGGCTAAGAGGTGAAGCTTGTAGCATGATGGGATGTTTTCTATTGCTTTGATTCATGTTTATGTTGAATCTTCTTTGATTCTAGTTTGATTTTAAAGGAATACTTTCAGTTTTTAATAGTTTATTGTCACTCAAATTACTGTAGATTTGCAATAGCTTTGAGTATCTTCTTTTCATGTATTGAGATTGTGAAATTAGGAAATCCTGTTGTTCACCATCGTCCTATGGGCATGGTTGGGTGACGAAATCCCTTCTAATCTTCATAGTTCTCCCATGTTAATTGTGAATTGGTATATCCTATTGTGAGCCATTGTTTCCTGGGCATGGTTTTGTGATGGAATCACTTCCAGTTCTCACAACTCTCATCCATTGAGAATTAGGTCAAAGGAAGTTCAGATTTGGTTTTACTAAGATATCTTTCAGCTGGATAAGATGAGACTCTGATTCTAGTTGTGTTTTTGAATCAAGCATAGATCTCCCTGATCTCTACAAGTGGATCCTTGGAAACCCTAGTTCCCACCTTTAATTTCTTAAGTTTCTAATTCCATACATCACAATTACTCCCTTTATTTTCAGATTTAGATTTGCATCTTCTTCTAGTTCTACTTCTAGTTACTTTCAGAATTATTCACGAGATTAGTCCCTGTGGATTCGACCTCGATCTCACCGAGATTATTAGATTTGCATCTTCTTCTAGTTCTACACTTGGGGTTGTGAACTAGTTTTGGCACCGTTGCTGGGGACTAACAGTTGCATTTTTATTAGATTAGCTAGTTTTAGAATTAGGTTAATATTAGGGTTTTTTCACTTTCTATTTTTAGGTTAGGATTTTTGTAAGGCCTGTATCCTAGACCGTACTGTTCCTTAGACTCCCGCGATCCTCCCCGATGAATTTCGGCAACCAGCGACCTGTAGTTGGTATTTGCACGTGACCCTAAGTCGCGTCCCGTAGATCTGAGTAGACTCGACCCGACCCGACCCGACCCGAAACTTGTACCCTAGCAACCGCACCATCGCCGCGGTTCCAATGCTACGTCTTGCGCACCTATGCGATACCCAGGCCAGGAGTTGTGGGTCAGCGTTTATTTTAAGAAAACGCTGCACGTTGCAAATCCCGAGAAGAGAATCTCTACAATCTATTAAATCAATCTCATCAATCAATCAAGTACAACACCCATCCCTCTCTTACCAAAAAGGCATGACAACCCATACCTCTCTCATCCAAAGTCAACTCTATATGTAATAGGTGTTGTATGTATTTCATATCCACACCATCCAGAGACTCGGTGGAGCCCACATTATGTATGTATTTCATATCCACACCATCCACCATCCAGTCCCTAGATGGTGGAACCCATATGTAATAGGTGTTGTATTCACACCGTCCATCCGTTTTCCTTGACGTGGGACCCCACCTAGATGTATGTTATATCTCCACCGTCTATCCAATTTCTCAGCTCATTTTAGGCATTACACTAAAAAATGAAGCCAAACCGAGTCTCTGGCGGGCCACATCGTAGAAAACGGTAGTTTTGGGGATATAAACTGTTACGGCCTACTGTGATATTTCTATACACCGAAATACATTGAATATTGGGCTCATTATATCTGTCACGAGCCCAGGAACCCAATAGACGGAGTAGATCGTCATGATGTGGGCCCCACCTATGAAAAACCATGGAAAAACAATATATATATGTGGTGTGTGTGCGCGCGCGCCAAATGTTGCCGCTGCCAGCGTCCAGAGAACGCTGCAATAAGCAGCATCCAGCTGCTTGGAATGGCTAGGTCCGTGGGACCCAGCAGTAGGCCCCACCATGATGTATGTCAAACATCTGCACCGTGCATTTGATAGGTCCCCTTTAAAAATTGGGATGCTACAGAAATTAGCTGTATACAGGACTCAGGTGGCCCACACCATCTAAAATCATATGAAGACATGCTAAATCATATATATACACTTGATGGGACCCACCTAAAATTAATTTGGATGCTTCTAAAACTTGGTCTGATCCCTTAACTAAGTGGGACACACTAAATGGATGGGCTGGATTTGTGAACCACAGCTTGGTGGGTCCAACTAATGATTGTGAATGTTTTAATGGAGGCTAAACCTCTCAACTGTGTGCCTGGTGTGGCCCACACAAGCCACAGATTGATTTGATTTTAAGTCTCAGGCCCCACCATGATGTGTGTATTATACCCACACTGTTTAACTATTTTTTTTAAGGCCGTGGGCCCCATTGCATTGTAGGACACTCCATATTTTACGTGTTTCATTTATGCCATCCACTTATGCGGCCCACCTTGATGTGTGTATAGCAGGCACACTGTCCATCTGATGGGGCCCATTTGAAATGTGCAGGGCCCACCTCGATGTGTTGTATTTGAGGCCCATATATGAGGCCCATTGTGATGTGTTGGAGGCCCATGAGTTGTGGCCCATTGTGATGTATTTGAGGCCCATATATGAGGCCCATCGTGATGTGTTGGAGGCCTATGAGTTGTGGCCCATTGTGATGTATTCGAGGCCCATGGGACGTGGCCCATTGTGATGTATTCGAGGCTCATGGGATGTGGCCCATTGTGATGTATTTGAGGCCCAGGTGGTATGGCCCGATGCGATATATATTGGCCCATATGTTAAGGCCCAATATGATGTATTTGCAGCCCATTTGTTGAGACCCATTTGATGTATTTGAGGCCCATGGATGAGGCCCAATGCGATGTATTTGAGGCCTATAGGATGTGACCAATTGCAATGTATTCGAAGCCCATAGGATGTGGCCCATTGTGATGTATATGTGGCCCTTGTGTGAGGCCCAATGTGATGTATTTGAGGCCTTTATATGAGGCCCAATTGTGATGAGTGATTCCACCATGATGTGTATTGTATTCAGGCCCATCTTGTAGGCCCACCTCGAGGTATATGATGTGCATGTGGCCCATCTATTTTGTTGGATTATGGGCCGCCCCATGAGGCCCAATGTGGTGTATTTATGGCCCATTAGTGAGGCCCAAAGCGATATATTTATGGTCCTTAAGTGAGGCCCATTATGATGTATATTAGGGCCATGAGATGCGGCCCATTGTGATGTGTATTAGGCACATGAGATGCGGCCCATTGTGATGTGTATTAGGCACATGTGATGCGGCCCATTGTAATGTATCTGAGGCTTAATGTGATCTATATGAGGCCCATGAGTGAGGCTCAATGCGATATATATAAAGCCCTTATGTGAGGCCCAAGGTGATGTATATGAGGCCCATTGCGATGTGTGATTTCACCAGGATGTATGTAATGATGTTTATGATGCCCATCCATGTTCATAGTTGATATTAAATGGGCCATGCCTTGGGTGCAATGATGGTTTAATGTCCACATTTTAAGAGCAATGATGGTTAAATGTTCACATTGTAACCCTCCCTAGGGTCCGTTGTTAGGCCCATCCTCATCTCCCCTTAATGAGCTAACCCAAACCGTTGGGTCCCCATTGATGATTATATTACCCATCTTTCCCTTGATTAGGCTATCCCAAACCGTTGGACCCCCATTTGATAATGATGCTTTCCATCATACCCTGTAGGACCACCTAAGCCTTGGAGCCCATCTTGTGTTCGTACTGAGCCTTCCATAGCGAATGTTGCCCACCTTATGCTTATTGGACCCTTAGGGAGCCCAGATTGCTATGTGATGGAACGAGCAAGGAAGCCCAGTCCTTGTTCTTAGGCCGATTCTTGATATGAGTAGGCCATCTAGGCCCATCCTTGATATGAGGAGAGTATGTCGTCACTGTAGGTGGAAAGATCGGTGTTATAAGGATTGGTATATCCACTGTTGAGGACCGATCCTCATGTTATGGATTAGATCTGTTGTCCTTCTATGAACCCCGCTATATATATAGGCCGATTATCGATTGCGACTATGATTGGTATACGCACTGAGTATGTGTTAGCATAACATTATGATTGTATGAGGCCCATTATGACTATGTGAGGCCCATTGTGATTGTATGGGGCCCATTGTATGATTGTATGAGGCCCATTGCGATTATATGAGGCTCATTGTGATTATATAAGGCCCATTGTGATTATGTGAAACCCCTTGTATGTATGAGGCCCAATTGTGATGTGTAAGACCCACCATGTGTATGTGATTGTGTGCACGCCACTCGTTCATTATTATGAGCCATAAGCTGCCTTATACAGGCCCACCATGACGTATGTGATGATAATCATGCTTAGTATACTTCATGATATATGCCCATATGCATCATTCGCATGCTTGTTATGAGGAGTGATTGAGCATAGCATGTGTCGTTGGGCTGATTATTTATATGACTCCCTAAGAGACGAAGTTGCCCCACATGAACGCTCGGTTTGGATAGAAGTCCCTTGTGATGAACCCCATAACCTGCGATACTACGTACTATCATCCCGACTTCATACTCCAACTTTGTCATTTCATTCGCACCGCATATTGTATTATATCTATGGTATATGGCATTTTGGGTTGCTATGTTTTTGCATTTATATGGCTTAGATAATCTTGACGATATTCGGGGACTCGTCAGAATTTGCATATTGCATTACATCCTCAGCATATGATATTTGGCTTATTATGTCTCCATATTACATAACTGATTTATATTGCTTCCTCAGTATATGATATTGGCTTATTATGTTATTGCATGGCTTAGCATAGATAAGGCTGATGGTATTTATGGACTTATTGGCACGTTTCCGCATTGCTCTGATATTGTATACTTGGCACTTACCTTGTGCATACACTTACACCACCCTCTAAGCTTTCTATAAGCTTATGCATGATAGATGCGTGCATATGACGTTAGGTCGCATCAGCCACTATAAGAAAAACGGGCAAAGGTTACGACTCAAAACTGTAGCAAAATCCCTTTTGCTACGGATTATAATCTATAGCACGTCCGCGCCTATAGGTGGGGTAGCTAAACGTCTAGCTACGGATTATATCCGTAGCAATAAATACCAACAGCTACGGATATAATCCGTAGCAAAAGATACCAATAGCTACGGCTATAATCCATAGCAAAAGACACCAGTAGCTATCGATATTATCCGTAGCAATAGATATCAATAGCTACGGATAATTGTCGTAGCAATAGATACCAGTAGCTACGGACAAAAGCCGTAGCTATAGCTACGGATATATTCGTAGCTATTTTTAAAATTTGTAATAATACGACCTGTTTCCATTGCAAGAACTTGCTGTGATTGATAACTCATCTAAGCTAAATGCTAATAGAAATAGTACATAAAATGCAATCAGAAAAAAAAAATGATGCATAAATAGCAATCAAATCATACAATGCATCCTACATTCACATTTCTAAATAAACAATACTTTACTTTACTCAACCTATCATAAGAATTACAATTAAGGCGTGCCCTCATGTCCATAGGAACAAATACACTTCAACACAGTAAACACCCTCCATATGCATTCAATAATGCTCATATTTTTACAGAATTTTCTTCCTTCAGACGGTCAATTTCAGCAAATGCAGAAGATTGAGCTTCTTCTTTCCTTAAAACTGCAGATGTAACTTCTGTGGACTTCGACACGATCACTTTCAAGTTCTGAAACCCTTCCCTTGAGAAAATGAATTTCATCATCCAGTGACTTCTTTAGCTTGTCAGCCTGTATAAAACAGCATTTGTAGACACAATCAAACAAGCATGCCTTTGTACACATCTCAAAAGGAAAAAAGACAAAAAAAAAAAAACACTTATATATGAAGAAATAAAAAATGTACGTACAAATTTTCTAAACTATGATAAAATCCAACATGAGTAATGTGTTCAAACCTAGGATGGACTTTTAAACTCAAAACTCCAATCAAACACACTAAAATATATGACTTACTATAAAAAGTAAACTTCTCCTACCTAAAAGTGTAGGTTTAAGTTTAGGGATTTGAGAATACATTTAGGTTTTAGGTTTAGGTTAAGCTTATAGGTTTAGGTTTAGCTTTAGGTTATAGGTTTAGGGTTTAGCTTTAAGGAATTGAGAATAGGTTAAGGTTTAGGTTTAGGAAATCGGGTTCGGGTTTGAGATCGGGTTTAGTTTGGGTTTTCAAGTTTAGGTTTAGGTTAAGGAGTTGAGATTAGGATTAGGTGTAGGTTTAGGTTTAAGGATTTGAGAATACATTTAGGTTTTAGGTTTAGGTTAAGGTTATAGGTTTTGGTTTAGGTTTAGGTTTTATGTTATAGGTTTTGGTTTTGGTTTTGGTTTAGGTTTTTGGTTTAGGTTTTGGTTTAGGTTAAGGTTATAGGTTTAGGTTTAGGTTATAGGTTTAGGTTAAGGTGTAGGTTTAGGTTATAGGTTATATAGGTTATAGCTTTAGGGAATTGAGAATAGGTTAAGGTTTAGGTTTAGGAAATCGGGTTCGGGTTCGGGTTTAGGTTTGGGTTTTCAAGTTTAGGTTTAGGTTAAGTAGTTAAGATTAGGATTAGGTGTAGGTTTAGGTTTAGGGATTTGAGAATACATTTAGGTTTTAGGTTTAGGTTATAAGTATAGGTTTAGTTTGAGTTATAGGTTAAGGTTTAGGTTTAGGTTATAGGTTTTGGGATTTGAGAATAGGTTTAGGTTATAAGTATAGGTTTATGTTGGGTTATAGGTTAAGGTTTAGGGATTAGGGTTCTGGTTCGGGTTTGGGTTCGGGTTTAGGTTATAGGTTTTGGTTTAGGTTATAGGTTATAAGTTTAGGTTAAGGTTTAGGTTTAGGTTATGGGTTTTGGGATTTAAGAATAGGTTTAGGTTATAAGTATAGGTTTAGGTTGGGTTATAGGTTAAGGTTTAGGTTTAGGTTATAGGTTTTGGGATTTGAGAATAGGTTTAGGTTGGGTTATAGGTTAGGTTTAGGTTTAGGTTATAGGTTTTGGGATTTGAGAATAGGTTTAGGTTATAAGTTTAGGTTATAGGTTTAGGTTAAGGTAGGTTATAGGTTTTAGGATTCGAGAATAGGTTTAGGTTATAAGTTTAGGTTTAGGTTTAGGTTAAGGTTTAGGTTTAGGTTATAGGGTTTAAGTTATAGGTTATAGGTTTAGGTTTAAGTTATAGGTTTAAGTTTAGGTTTAGGTTTAGGTTTTAGGTTTAGGTATAGGCTTAAGTTATAGGTTATAGGTTATATGTTTAGGTTAAGGTTTAAGGATTCGGGTTCGGGTTTGGGTTCGGGTTTAGGTTATAGGTTATACGATTTAAGAATGGGTTCAGGTTTAGGTTATAGGTTTTAATTTAGGTTTAGGTTATAGGTTTTGGTTTAGGTTATAGGTTATAGGTTATAGGTTTATGTTAAGGTTCGGGTTTAGGTTATAGGTTTTGGTTTTGGTTTTGGTTATAGGTTTTAGGTTTAGGTTTTGGTTTAGGTTTAGGTTTAGGTTATAGGTTATAGGATTTGAGAATGAGTTCGGGTTTAGGTTATAGGTTTTGATTTAGGTTTAGGTTATAGGTTATAGGTTTATGTTAAGGTTTAGGTTTAGGTTATAGGTTTTGGGATTTGAGAATGAGTTCGGGTTTAGGTTATAGATTTTGGTTTTGGTTTAGGTTATAGGTTTTAGGATCGGGTTTAGGTTTGGGTTTTCAAGTTTAGGTTTAGGTTAAGTAGTTGAGATTAAGATTAGGTGTAGATTTAGGTTAGGGATTTGAGAATACATTTAGGTTTTAGGTTTAGGTTTAGGTTTAGGTTTTAGGTTATAGATTTAGGGAATTGAGAATATGTTAAGGTTTAGGTTTAGGAAATCGGGTTCGGGTTCGAGATCGGGTTTAAGATTGAGTTATAGGTATAGGTTTTGGGATTTGAGAATAGGTTTAAGTTAAGGTTATAAGTATAGGTTATAGGTTAAGGTTTAGGTTTATGAAATCGGGTTCGGGTTCGAGATTAGGTTTAGGTTTGGGTTTTCAAGTTTAGGTTTAGGTTTAAGTTAAGAAGTTGAGATTAGGATTAGGTATAGGTTTAGGTTTAGGGATTTGAGAATAGGTTTAGGTTATAAGTTTAGGTTATAGGTTTAGGTTAAGGTTTAGGTTATAGGTTTTAGGATTCGAGAATAGGTTTAGGTTTTAAGTTTAGGTTTAGGTTTAGGTTATAGGTTTAGGTTAAGGTTCAGGGATTCGGGTTCGGATTTGGGTTCGGGTTTAGGTTATAGGTTATAGGTTATATGTTCAGGTATAAGCTTAGGTTATAGGTTATAGGTTATATGTTTAGGTTAAGGTTTAGGGATTCGGGTTCGGGTTTGGGTTCGGGTTTAGGTTATCGGTTATAGGATTTGAGAATGGGTTCGGGTTTAGGTTATAGGTTTTGATTTAGGTTTAGGTTATAGGTTTTGGTTTAGGTTATAGGTTATAGGTTTATGTTAAGGTTTGGGTTTAGGTTATAGGTTTTGGTTTTTGTTTAGGTTATAGGTTTTGGTTTAGGTTATAGGTTATAGGTTTAGGTTTTGGTTTAGGTTTAGGTTTAGGTTATAGGTTATAGGATTTGAGAATGGGTTCGGGTTTAGGTTATAGGTTTTGGTTTTGGTTTAGGTTATAGGTTTTGGTTTAGGTTATAGGTTTTGGGATCGGGTTTAGGTTTGGGTTTTCAAGTTTAGGTTTAGGTTAAGTAGTTGAGATTAAGATTAGGTGTGGGTTTAGGTTTAGGGATTTGAGAATACATTTAGGTTTTAGGTTTAGGTTTAGGTTTTAGGTTATAGGTTAAGGTTATAGGTTTTGGTTTAGGTTTAGGTTTAGGTTTTAGGTTTAGCTTAAGGTTAGGTTATAGGTATAAGTTTAGGTTTAGGTTTTAGGTTATAGCTTTAGGGAATTGAGAATATGTTAAGGTTTAGGTTTAAGAAATCGGGTTCGGGTTCGGGATCGGGTTTAGGTTTGGGTTATAGGTATAGGTTTTGGGATTTGAGAATAGGTTTAGGTTAAGGTTATAAGTATAGGTTTAGGTTATGAAATTGGGTTCGGGTTCGAGATTGGGTTTAGGTTTGGGTTTTCAAGTTTAGGTTTAGGTTTAGGTTAGGGAGTTGAGATTAGGATTAGGTGTAGGTTTAGGTTTAGGGATTTGAGAATACATTTAGGTTTTAGGTTTAGGTTATAGATTTAGGTTTAGGTTATAAGTGTAGGTTATAGGTTTAGGGAAAGGTTAAGTTTAGGTTATAGGTTTTGGGATTTGAGAATAGTTTTAGGTTACAAGTATAGGGTTAGGTTATAGGTTTAGGATGTGGTTTAGGTTAAGGGTGTGGTCCCTGCAAATACAGATATAAACACGGCCTGTCCAAATGGCCAGGCCCCTTTAATGCTGTCCATAAGAAATGGACAGCTTTATCATGGTCATAACAGCAGTTTCCACCTTTCAGGGACCCCCGCTCATCCGGATAGCTCCGACGCACATCCAGGTCTTCTCCATCAATTTCGAGATAATACGTAAACACAGGCCTGTCCAAATGGTCAGGCCACCCATATTGCTATCCATAGGAAATGGACAGCTTCATCATGGTCATAACAGCGGTTCCCACCTTCGAGGGACCCCCGCTCAACATCTGGATAGCTCCGACACACATCCAGATCTACTTTATCAATTTCGAGACAATATATAAACATGGGCCTGTCCAAATGGCCAGGCCACTTCATTAATGAATCATATAGTATGAAGGAAAGAAGACTCACCAATTTAGCTAGCAAGGAGAGAAAGTGTGAGTGCTTGGAATGTCGCCCTTTCTTTGAATAATGGATGCATATTCCACAATGCAATATGAGAATGAGTAAGTTTTTAAGTTTCTCCGACAATGCATATGGGCACAAATTTACAAATAAAGATTACAAATAGTAAGACTCACTACAAGGGTAATCTTTCAATGATGGCCCACTGCTTCTGATAATCACTACAGGGGTAAGAAAATTATAAATAGTAAGACTCATGAGATGACATATGTACAAATAGTGACAAGGCTAGCTGGTACATCAAATTATTTATGAAGAACAGGAAAAAACAAAGATAAAATAAATAGTTAAAAACTTTACCATTTCAATATTGAACCTTGTAGTGGCAACATTGATCTGTGGGGCTAAAAATACATTTCTGTGAATGATGACTACAGTAAATCTCTATTGAAATCAATCCTCACCATTTCACTTTTACTGATCAAATGCCTCTCCCCAAAGCAGTCAAAAAATGCAGGTAAAACACTCTGTACTATTTGTAAAACAGTCCACAGAGGACCTGTACGGTGAGCCTTAAGCAAAGCAGGTTCTGGTAAAACTGGTGAAACACAGCCAATTGTTGCGCAGTTGTGCAAGAAAAAGTCTTAAACATGAGTTTAAGTGACAATAAAGAATCATGCACCAGTTGTAAATTCAGACTACCACTATGAGAACTACAGATTTGCTTTTCAACACTAAACAGCTCCAAAACTTCTGCCTTTGCTGCTAGAGACTGTGGATAAAATATATGAACACAATCCCCATCAAAATCCGCACCTAGGGGAGCACAAATAAGAGGATTGATCTTAACAGTATGGGGGAAATGCAATAACAAAAAGGTTAGTAAGAGGAACTTGGGTATCAAGAAGAATCATCCTTTCAGCAGAAATCCCAAGTTCAATTCCCATTGTACAATGTGGGAGCTCGACTTTGAAGCATCATTGAAGCAAGAGTGGCACCTAGTTAGAAGGGAATTCATGTAACTACTTTTCTCTAATGATAAGTTAGCTTCTTTGTTAATGCTGGTACAAGATATTAACAAAACAGGATTCAGGAATGCATGAGAAGATAGATGTTGAACAGAGTGATAGCTATGCAATGGACATTGGTGCATTATAAAATTCTTGGGCCAAAAGTTTGTACACTACTGTTCAGGTTTTCAGTTTGTAAAAGTGGGGCCCATGGTTTAATAATCGAAGCCATTGACATGTCGGATCTCACACTGGAGTCTGGACAGCCCAGATGGAAAAATGGTGATCCTTCTGCATAAACAAGTCAATTCCAGAGGATATTAGAGAAAATTGAAACATATAACCATACCTCTAGGAAAACCTGTTTGTCCCTGTCCCCGAGCTACCTGATCACTTAGAACTTGTCCGCACCAATGTTACTAGGGACTCTAACATGCTTTTATTAGAGGGAAGACTTACAGTTATGTCACCTAAACCATCCAAATGTGTTAGAAAATCGTATTATTTTCCAAAGGATGCCATACACAACTTTCACTAAATTAACCTGTTGAAAATCAACCAAATGGGCCTTCATTGAACAAAAATCAAGCATGATGTGGTGAATTAGGTCCCATTACATTAAAATACAAAAAAGAATAATAAGAAGAAGAAGATTAAAACATTATTAGAAAAAGGTTTACCCTTTTCTCTAAATTTTCCCACACTGATCCATTCCGCATCAATTCTTCGAATCCACTCGAGTCTTCTTCTTTTTTTCTTTTTTAAAAGATTAGTACCACTGTATTAACAAAGCACCAGAAAGGCAGCAGAGAATCCAAAAAGAATGCACCCACCCCTGCATCCTAAAAGAAGATAGACAACAAAAGAACATTCTACTCCCCAACATTACTCAAGCCCCATTCCATAACAAACCCCAATGCCCTTCGTATTACCCACTCAACATTTTGGCTAACATTATAAAAACATCTCCCATTTCTTTCTTCCCAAATTCCCAAAAAAACCGCCAACAACCACATCCGCCACCTAGCCTTCATCTCCTTCCCTACCTTGACACCATGCCAAGCCATTAACAACAGAATGTAGCATGGCCCAAGAGACAAAATCCACTCAAATCTTTTGTTTTGATCGCCATAATAAGTCTAGATTAGTTTAAATTGACTTCCCAAAAGGTTTTGGACCCATTTAGAACGCCCACCAAATGCAAAGAGTAGAATGTATCAACCACTCCAAATAGGAATCAAATAATGACAATTCTCATTTTGAGGCAATTTTGAGGATAGGAGCTTTTAGCACATCTCTTTTTTCATCAGTGACAGACAATTACGACTAGCTTGACACAAAATGAGAATGGTCCAACTAGTCCATATTGGTCTGACTCAGTCAGTATCAGATCACCCCTTCCCGAGTCAGAATGAGTAGGACTGAGTCTGGACTGAGTCGCTCGATTTTAACATATAGGTGGTTGGGCTTGGACCAGTTCCTGCTGAAATCAATATGACTCGGACGAACTGACTCATATCAAACTACATTTAAAACCATAGGTTGAGGCATATCCCATATGTATGGTGAATGTGTGCACAAGGATGACTCACTATGCTCTGTTAGAGTGTCTGATAAAAGTCTGAGAGGGGAAGGAGATTTATACCACTGAAAGAGGAGGCCGCAAGATAAGATACAAAGCAGGCCCCAAAAATGGAATCAGCGCTAGAGGGAGAAGCCAAGAACCTTTATCAAACCTGCAAAGAATATAAATATGCTTCTATATTCATACGAAGACATCAGATTCTCTTCTTCTAACTTGAAGGAAAATCGTCATCATCACCGTATCCTTGTTCCAGCTATTTGGGGTAAGTTTAAAGATGGCAAAGAGCTGGGTTTGGGAATGGCCAGGGTAGGCCCAAACCTAGTTGGACTCTTAAAACCCAAGTCCCAAGCCCAGCATGGGCCTAGCACAACAAATCCAAGCCTAATCCCGAAAAAAGGGTTGTGCCCGGGCCCAGGCCAGCATGGGTAGTCTCATTGCCTCTCTCACTCTTGTCACTTTGTTCCAGTGGCCAGCACTTGCATACATGTTTGCCAGAAGAACATAATCCCCGCTTTCAAAGAAGTCTGTCGTCTTTGAAAGAAGTGAATCCAACCGTCTGTAGATGAAACTATGTATGAAGAAGTTGGACAAAGCAAAAACTTTCAAGGAAATAAATCAGAAAAGAAAACAAATAGAAGAGAACTACCTTGATGTCCCTAGGATATCCACTCCATCCATTAGTTTCTCAAGTTCAAAAATAGGACAGGAACCCAAATGTGAGGCAGATAAAATAATTTTTTTTAAAAAAACCTCAAGTGGATAGCATCACAGGAAACAGTGGGGATTGAAAGCTCACCATCGAAACCTTCATAGCCCCATAGAAGCTTTGGATTTGGCTTATACTTCTTCTTTTTCAGTTGATCCCAGTAGTATAAAATTATGCAATATAAACATCATGGTTCACTCCAGGAAGGTTTCAACTGTGGTTGTTTCAATACAAACCCAAACTGATGAATGCCACACAGAAAAAATACATATAGGATTCCTTTAGCATGATTCAATTAGCCCAACTTGTGATTGCCTCTAGTGAAGACCAGCAACAACCCCCTACAAAAACAGATCAATGCCACCAATTAACCGAGCCATTAGTTACAAAGAATAGCAGCAACCAGAATACATGGTGCACAGAGTAAATATGTTGAAGTGGTGCAATTTCTATGAGGTAATCTTTTAATTCACATGCACTATGAGGGCGTCATGGGAGATGCTAACCTTTGAATATCTAAAATCATCTTGTACTCTCCTAAAGAGAAAACTGCTTCATTGACAATAAAAAACAGGCTTTGTCTCCAACGCAATGTCTGACATTCAAAAACCAATTTAGAATATCAATATTTTCTTCTGGGGAAGCCACTCTTGTAAAAAACAGAACAAACAGTATATCAAATGAAATGAAAACTCTGACAGAACACTTAATAATTTATCTGAAACACATCCTAAGCAAAGTAAGGTGAGGGGTGTTGAAGTAAGAATGGATGCCATGTCAGGTGTACCTATCGCAAAAACATCACTGAATCTTTCTTAGAAAATAATAGGTAGAATTCTAGGTACTTAAACAATAAATCTTGTATTGAAAGAAGCCAGGCCAACAATTACAGTATATTTCAGGGAGCTTTTTAGCATATGCTGGGTATTTGTCACTCATATCAGCTGACTTCAGTTATCCTTAATATCAAACCATAATGTCATGCATTCAATAAGAAGTATGCTATAACTCCCCACAATACATACATTGTGAAATTGTACAATTGATCAATGAGGTGCACAACAGAGAAGTAAAGAGTTAAATTTTAAAAATGAGTAGAAATACTGAGGGGGGGTTTGTGTGCTAGAAATACAAGCTGAGTTTAATTCCTCATATCAGGTTCAACCCTGGCTCAGGCAATAGATGCATGGTGCTACAACAAAAAGGTGCATTTAATTCTTCATATGCACTACACTGCAGATCCAGCGTGATAGGTAGCTAGCCATGCAAGGGATTGCAAACAAAATAGGGAAGAACTTTGTAGGGAATCCCATTGCTTTGGTTAAGACAAACAAGTGGCAATACCCACAAAAGTAGGAGAGTAAAGAAAAAAATTCCTGAATATACCGATAGATTAAGACATAGTAGAAAATCAAGCGTAGATAAAAAGCTTCCTCTTCAAAAAATACTCATCTGAAAGTGCAGCTTTCTCCAATACAACAACTTGCCACAAGAAATACATGTTCATGAATAAAACCACGGCAAAAACAAATGGATGCCCACATTATTATTTACTAGGGATGCTTTTTGGATGTACACTCCAACAATGGAAATGTTTTCAAGCTAACACTGACTGAGAAAAACTTGTTGTTAGGTGCACAAAAAGAATAATCCAGACATTTTCTTCTTGTATAATTGTTTTGGTTGTTTGATATTGAGGGTCTGGACTCTAAATGGCAACTACATTAATTTCAAGATTGCCTAAAAGAAATGTAACTGCAGTTGGAGTTTTTTTTTTTTTTTTGAAGAATCCAATATGAAAGCTACTTCCTCACCACTAGCCCAAGTATAGAACTGCCAAAAACTTGTGCATTCGTAGAACTGCCAAGGACTTATCAAATAGAATAGACAAATGCAAAATCATATCCAGACTGATCAAGAACCCTTCAACTCCTTGTGGAGGTTGTTTTCGTTTTTCACAACACCATACTCAAATTGCATACTAGAGTTTATGAATTGAAAGTAGCAATATCCTAAGCATAGCCAAGTTATTGTTTGGAGGTGACCACTTATAGCTATAAAATCCCTACTAAAAAGATGTGGCCATTGCTGTAAATGTGAGGGTGTAGACTAGCAGGATGCAGAAATATAAACTTTCCAAGAAGGTTAGCCCCAAGCACCGACAATGCCCGATTTTGTTGTAGTGTACACCATCCTTTTTTTCTTTTTTTTTTTTTTTTTTTTTTGTACATGTGGCCTACCTGATAGTCAAACAAACTGATTTTTTTTGCTAATGGAAGATTTTTCAGGTGTGAAACATCCATGTTATGAAACTTGTATTTTGGTGATGAAGACCAAATCTCTGACATAAAAGTGAAGAATGCTGCGAATATTAGTTTTAATGAAGAAATGGAAAAAGAAGAAAAAAAAAGTGATGATTTTTTAGTTTCGTATCCATACATCTAAAAAAAAAAATAATCTAATGACCCTCTTACTAGCTTGGATTCATTTACATGACTAAAACATTTTATGGACCCCATGGGGCCCATCCACAAGGAGTGTCATGTTATTAGCTCAAATGCACTGTACAATTTCTTGTAATAAGCATTGAATACAATTTCTCTTGTAACTGATTATCATTAAAAATAAAGGATTTGAGAGGAGTATATTACATAACTCCACTCCTTATTCCTTCTTTTTGTTCTAAAATAATGAAATGAACAAAGAGCTCAAAAAATGACATTATTGCATTAAAATGATAGAACAAAGAACTCGAGGGATGGCTTCCTTGTACCATGAGTTTGCATAAACTAAAACATATAAAATTTGAAAATTTGTAATCATGATTTGTCAAGCAATTTCAACAGCATGATAGATTTGAAAGAAATTTAACTCACCTAGACTCTTCCATTTAAATAAAACATATCTTATTGATCTTTATTTCAAATCACCTTTTGACTCATCCGAATCAAAATCACTTGCATTGTAACCTAACCAAAAACAATGATTTGAGTCAAAAAACAAACCATTGTTAAAACAATGCCAAAAGGTAAAAGGGCTCACCTAAGTTCTTTTCACAGACCTTCCAAAATGATGATATACTCTTTGAAGCTTTGGTAATCCAAGCCTTTACCTAAATCAACCAAAATATTAATAAAATAAAATAAAACCTTACTAATAAAAACACCAATAAAGATACAAGAAACTCATTTTACCATAAAGGTAAAAAGAAGTTCCTTGCTCAAAACCCGATTCTTATAGCATCGTGTACTTTGAGCATATGCCTCAAGACCCCCAACCATCTATTTTTTTTCCCATACAAGTTAGGTAGGCCCACCTGATTAGCGCACCAGACTTCTTTATTGGCCAGGGAATGATCACGGTGCACCCAAACTGATGAATATAGCATATCTCTTACAGGTGTGCCATGTTGGATTCTTTGCCAGAGAGATCCATTCATCATAATGCAAACTGTTCAGTGACAAACAATAACAATTCATGCATAGCCTGGCAGATAACATGCTTTAACAAAATTACATAGAAGTCAGGTGCCATAACTTATGTGGGTTTCCTAGCCCCACATGCTACACTTGCCAACCTGGAATGCGTGTGGGACAGCTGAGCCGTTAATAAGGTGGCCCACACCATGATGACAAGCCACAAGTGTCCAAAATAAGTGGATAGTTCTAAAGAACTTGCCAGCATTGCACATTCAAAATAGACAAAGCACCTGCAAATATGCGCATTGGCCTGATTTTTATGCTAGATCTGGATGATGGGCCCCAACTTATTCATGTCTCAGATGTTCCAGACAAACCAGATTGGCACATGTGCCGCACGTACAAGCGAGTATAGAGAGGGCACATGTGGAGCTGGCTAACCTCATATTATCTGTTAGTTTTAAGCTGGCACAAATGAAAAACTAAAAATTGGTCTAGAGATTGAAATTCAGGGAACAACATGACAAACCATAATATTTATGAACAACTTGTGAATATCTAATTAAATGATTCTTCCAAGTAACAATAGTTTTCCAAAGAAACAACACGAATATTTGTGATTTTTCAAAAAAGTATTGTTATGTTCCATCAATTTCATTAAAAAGATAGGCACCTGTATTCTAAATATTTCAAAAGTAACAAAACACCTAAAACCAACCAACTTCAGGGAACATGTTTACCACTTTCGAAATGAAGGCTAAAACTTATAACTAGGTCAGAGGCTAGAGAAGCATAAAAAATGGTTTAGCACCACAAGATAGCATGCCATTTTAACAAGATAGCATGCCATTTCAGCCCTACAAAAAATCTCATCCAGCCATTGCAACAAACAGATAGCATGCCATTTCATCAAACAGTTAGCGTATATCATATCTGAAAGACAGGAAAAGAGATACAAATAAAAGAAGATATCAAACCTATGGAGAGGAGCTTCACGGCGTGTGTTTCTTCGGGTAGGAGATTCACGGCTGCTGCAATGGAGAGAGAGAGAGAGAGAGAGAGAGAGAGAGAGAGAGAGAGAGAGAGGAGGGCGTCCACGGCATGTGTTCTTCACGGCTGATGCAATGGAGAGAGAGGGAGGAGAATGAGAGAGATGGCGTAGAGATCGGGAGGGTGAGAGAGGATTAGGGAAAGAAGAGCTTTCCCAAAGCTCTGATTAAAGAACGGAGAGAGAGAGAGAGAGAGAGAGAGAGAGAGAGAGAGAGAGAGAGAGAGAGTGTTGTGTGTGTGTGTGTGTGTGTGAAATACGGGTATTTGGGCGCGGCTCTGTTTTGAGCGCGCGCCCAAATTCTGGGTTTACTGACGGACAGACGCGAGAAGGTGCGATCAGGGATCCGTGGGGCCCACCATGATGTATTTCATTAATACATTCCGCTCCATAATTTTAATAAATTATTTTACTTTATGACAATAAATTTCAGGTATATTGAAGGCCCAACTGGACCACACCAAAAGAAGCAACAGTAATTTAATATCAATGTTTCCTACCGTGTGATCCACTTGAACCTTGGATCTTGCTTATTTTTTTTTTTCATCCTCTAAAGTAATATTTAAAAATATATAGACGGCTTAGATAGAACATATAGTTTTTTAGGCCTCATAGAGACCCTTACAATACTATTAATTATTAATGGTGTATCAACTTTTTCGCTACGGATTAAAACCGTAGTAACTATAGCTAAGGCTTATATCCGTAGCAAAAAAGTAACGTGGTCTGAATCCTTTGCCCCTTTTTTGGTAGTGAGCGTTGAGCTTGGAGCGTGCAGCTGTCTTCTGGAGCTTTGATTATTGATATATGTATTTCCTTTCAGTACTGTCTTTAACTGTTTATATTAGTGGATATGTGATGATGATGTTGCCTTTGTGATTTGGGTAAACTTGTGATTATGCTTCTTACAAAATAAATGTACGTTGGAAAATCCTCCTTATAGGATCCCAGGATCGGAATCTGGCGTATGGGCGCTGGGAGCCGAGAATGGGATACTACGAAGGTTGTCAGCACCGAATTCGGCAATCGGGCATTCTGTGAGCCCGATTTTCTAGTTTGGGTGTGATAATTTTTTAAAATTATTTTAGAAACTAACTTAACTTTCTAATTCTAGGTTTATAAACTTTCCTGATTTGATTTTAGAAACTAACTTTTCCTCTTTTTAGAAACTAACTCATCTTTCTATTTTTGGTTTTAGAAACTTTTTAATTTCAGAATTTTTGTTTTAGAAACTGACTTGTTTTGTTTTGTTTTGCAGGATCTTAATTTAGGAACTTCTAATTTGGTAACTTCTTTCTAATTCTCTCTCTCTTTCTATTTCCCTTCTTCTTTTAGGTTCAGGTTGTAATCTGAAATTGAGGGTTGAGAGTGTTTCATATGCCTAAGTGGGTTCGTGATAACACTCAACGTCTTTTGAGTGAAGGAGGATTGGTTGAGGGGTTATCTACCCGTCACAGGATTAGACACCACTCGAGATCCTCAAAGTTAATTGAGGTTATAGCTGCCAATCAACCAGTCAATCAACCGAGAAGACAACCTTAACCTAGGTTGAGGAAGTCCAGGATGAGAATGAGGTGCATCAAGTACCCCTACCTCGTACTTTACAAGATTATCTATAACCGGCGGGGGTGAATACACCCTCATGCATGGTTTTTTCAAAAAATACCAGACACATGGATATCAAGTCAAGGGTGATCCAACTCCTTCCAAAATTTCATGGGCTTAAATATGAAAATTCGTACCTACACTTGAAAGAGTTTGACGAGATTATAGCCACTCTACACTTGAAACTCTTTCCTTTTTCTTTTAAAGAGAAAGCTAAGGCATGGTTGCATTCGCTACGTCCTCGATCTATTGGTAGATGAAATGACATGACAAGGGACTTCATAAAGAAAATTTTCCCATACCACAAGACGAACACCCTTAGAAAGTCAATTGATGAGGGTCAAATATTGCATATCAGACCTCGATCATTACCAGATTTTACGTATATGATAATGCTTAATGGAGTATTTTAATTGTATTTTTGTTACAGGATGAAATCAGGAGCATTGATTGAAAAATGATGTTAAAGCGTGGATTTTATGCTCCGAAGACACCAGAGCAAGGAACGGACTCCAGAGGACCAATATTGAAGAATTTACACGCTGGGGATCCGACGAAATCAAGCCGTTCACATTAAAGAGGCCCGAAACAGGTAAAAATTGCAAGATCACAGGTTTCCCACCGTCCGATTGGCTCAAAACTTCATACATGTGATGAAGGCTATAAATTAACCATACATATTAAATTTCATCTACGGAAGATCTCGGAAAGTGGCCCAACGGACAGATCAGCCCATTAATCTTCAATTTGGGGCCCACCTGATTTCTGGAACTGTCTCAAATTGGGTTTTGGCGATTGAAATAATACGAGGAAAAGGATGGACGGTGCAGATTTCGCACAAACATTACAGTGGGCCCCGCACGTGATGCATGTACACCATGCACATGCACGCCCGCCGTGCATGGGACCGCCAGCCGATCAAACCGACCGCTGACCCGCGCCTCTTCATCAAAACGACAGTTGCCGTTTCCAGCGTCAGCGAACCGACCTGCGGTTTTCGGTTGTGGGTCCACACCATCCATCAATCTAACAATCCAGACCGTCCATCAGGTCTAAATGAAGGCCATTATCACTGCCTAGGTGGCAGAGTTGCAAATGGTCATCATGAGTGAAATCTAGCCGTTCAAACATGGAATAGACGGTGTAATGAGATATTTTATGGCCCAGACCAAAACGGAGAAAAAGTATGTATTTCCGACCGAAATTCCGAGATGAATTCGGTGAACGGATTAATCCGTCAATACAAAATCAAAATGGACCCCACCATTGTCACAGTGGAAGAGATCTGCAGCTTGAATCCGTGCGCAGTCCCGGTAACGAACGGACGCTGTCCATTTTTGCGGACGTCAGTGGGCCCCATCCATGATCTTTCTGGACGATCCAAACCGTTCATCTTGTAGACGGCCGCGAATACTGCAAAAACATGTTGCTACTTTGCAACCATGCGTGCACATGTGTGTGATACAGAGGCCACAAAAGGGCTGCCCTGCAACGTGAAAATCTGATCTTTCTGTGTTTTCTTCTCTGGGCCGCGTCAATGGACATTCAAAACCACTCATTCTTGACTGAAATTTCGTTCTGAGTCCAATGGATGGGGTGGATTTTCCAGAAAATACTTCTGTGGGGCCCACCGATCATGGCTGCGAAAAATTGCACTCCATGTCCTGCTACGACTCTGCCACCAACTCCAGCCCTCCAGCAGCTATAAAAGAGGAGTTTTGGGACGTGGGAAAATCATTCAGAAGCAGGGGATTCCAGATCCGGAGCAAGGGAGAGAAGAAGAGAGAGAGAGAGAGATCGATTGGTTTGATGTTCATTTTTTATGAATTTTGTTTATCCATCTTTTAATGGATTTTATGGGTCACTAATCTCTCAGCTAGGGCTGAGATGAAGCCCCTAATTTGAATACTCTTGTTATAATTTGATTTACTTTGATTTGATTAGTGTGTTTCTTTCTCTAAGTGGGCTTGATTGGTTTAAATTCTATACTTCTCCATCTATGAACTCGACCAAAGTATATAGATGGATGTTGTTTGGATGCTTATTTAGGTGCTTGTGTCTGATCATGAACAAGTTTCCTATAGAGAAAGAAACAGGGTGCTTTAATGAACTATACATTTCATGTGCCCGACTAAGGACATGGGATATGTTATTCATGACATTGCTTAAAGGAATTAGACATTCTGTATGCCCGAGTAAAGACACAGATTGTGTTTTCTCTATACAAGTGGTATCAATCTAAATTAAGGTGAATTAACAGACAAAACAAGGGTTAGGATAATTAGGGGTGGATTCGAAAGTCCTAGTGCTCTTTCTCTGATTGAATTTTTTTTCCCTGTTCTTAATTTTTTTTTCTAGAATTGTGCTTAGTAATTCGCTCTATTATTTGTTGGATTAGTTAAGGAGAATCACAGATTTAAATTGTGACGACCAGTCCTCGTGGGAACGATCTCATAATACGTACCATATCTACATCTGATTCGTATACTTGCGAGTTTAAAAATCATTTAAATCATGTTGGTTTAAATAAAACATCATCAATCATGAACTTCGCCTAAAAGGAAGATGAAACATTCTTCCAATGTTGGGAGCGGTTTAAGGATCTTGTCAGTTCATGCCTACAACACGATTTTGAAACGTGACGCATCACGATTTTTTTTTTATGATGGACTGACATCTTCCATGCGTTAATTGGTCGAGACAATGTGTAATGGGGAATTCATGAATAAAAATATCGATGATGTGTGGGACTACTTTGATATGCTTATTGAAAACACACAATCATGGGATATCTCCCCAAAATCAAGTACCATGTCTAGGCCGACTCAATCCAATGAGAGGGGTGGAATGTATCTCCTGAGAGAGGATGATGATATCAATGCTAAAGTAGTTAATCTCACCAGAAAATTCGAGGCCATAGAATTAAAGAAGGATAAGGCTAAGGAAACTGTTTGCGGTATTTATGCTTACAACATTCACACAACTGAAAATTATCCAACAATACCTACTTTTCAAGAGGTATTGAATGAGCAATCCAATGCCATGAATAATTACCAAAGACCTTTTAGTGGGCCCAACTTTAATACGTACAATCCTAGCTGGAGAAATCATTCAAACTTTAGTTGGAGAAATGGACAAACTGCTACACCTCAAGGATTCCCTAACCAAATTCCACATCAAGGAAAAACTCGGGAGGATCCGATTTTAAAGCATCTCCAAAATGAAGAGCTTTTCAATCAGGGTATGCTACAAGTCTTTCAAGACCTCACAAAGGCTATACAAGGACTTGGGACTAAAAGTGCGATTGGGAATAAAGGGAGCCTTCCAGCTCAACCTCTTCCCAATCCAAAACCGCAATATGAAGTTAGCGACCCAAGCTCTTCAAATCAGATGGAGCAAGCTAAATCTATCACCACTCTTTAGAGTAGAAAGTCCATTGAAAAAACTATTCCGATTAGGGCTGAAAAGCCTAAGGACCCGGAAGAGGACAACAATGATAGATCTAGCCATGCCCCACAAGAGTTAGAACCGGAACCTCAAGGCAAGCCAATTGCTCCATTTTCCCAAAGGTTGGTTGCACCAAAACCTCTCTCTAACTCTCAGGACATTCTAGAGGTGCTGAAACAAGTGAAGGTCAACATCCCTATACTGGATGTGGTTAAACAAATACCTTCATATGCCAAATTTCTGAAAGACTTGTGTACGACCAAAAGACAGAAAAATATTCAAAAGAAAATTTTTTTAACTGAAAAAGTGAGTGCCATCCTAGAGCAAGATGTGCCACAGAAATACAAAGATCCCGGTAGCCCAACCGTCGCTTGTGTAATTGGAAATTACCGCATTGAGCACGCACTTCTTGATTTAGGAGCGAACATAAATCTAAGCCCATACTTGGTCTACGAACAACTGCGTCTAGGTGAATTAAAACCCACCCAGACCACATTACAACTTGCCGATCGCTTATTTCGAGTACCGAGAGGGACAATTGAGGATGTGTTGGTCGAGGTTGATAAACTCTACTACCCGGTTGGATGTGAATTGGTATATCCTATTGTGAGCCATTGTTTCCTAGGCATGGTTTTGTGATGGAATCACTTCCAGTTCTCACAACTCTCATCCATTGAGAATTAGGTCAAAGGAAGTTCCTGAAACATCAACCGAAACATATGATGCATCCATTCCAAAATCATGGACCAGCTTACTAGAGACCAATTAACGAGGTTGATGTGGGTTTTCATATTTATGGGTTTTCAAATTGATATTGGGTGCGGAAGTGGTCTGCATGGACTTGATCATGCTGGTTTACTGCATTTAATAGTGTTATGGTCTTACTGGAGAACAGAGCAAAGGCTGCTCATGACTGGAGTCTCTACAATAAATAGGTACGCTCTGATACCATGTGAAAATAAGAAGAAGGAATTTTAAATTTCTTATCATTGGTTTTCTAAGTATGGAGAGATTTATACACACACACACACACACACACACACACACACACACACACACACACACACACATCGAGAGAATATACACAACTACTTACCTAGATGAGACGAAAAGTTGTGTTACAACACAATTACTAAAAGGAGAATAAAGATAGTCCTAATCCAATTGAGAAGATAGATAGATTGATGATTGATATATATATATATATATATATATATATATATATATATATATATATATATATATATAGAGAGAGAGAGAGAGAGAGAGAGAGAGAGAGAGAGGAGAGAGAGAGAGAGGGAGGAGAGAGAGAGAGTCCTAATCTAATTAGAATCAACCCACAACAAGAGGCAAACTAGAACCTTTAACTTACCACATCCTGATGCTATAAACCTACCTTAGAGAGACTTTGCTTTGAATTGTATCCCAACTAGAGCAGAGCAAGTGATGCAGGGAGGGACGTGATGAGGTCGATCACCGTCTAACTCAGGGATATCTACTCTAAATCCACGGAGCTTTCTAGACTCCTCATCGAGCTTCCTTGAACCCACGAGGGATAAAAATAGAAATTATTTCTAATAAATTCAAAATAACTTGATTGACGATAATTAACAAAATAAAAAATAATAAAAAAATTACAACCCTTTAAATAATGAGCTCAAACTTAGGATGGAGTTTTAGACTTTGACTTCAACTCAAACACCTTAAAAATGTGACCTACAATAAATAGTAAATTACTACTTATACACAGCCTCTATTCCTACTAGACTTCATGGTTTTCAGCCAAAAATAGTTAGTGTCTAATTTGGCGCAACCACATTATTCTCCTAACTTTTCAAAGCCCTTTTCATGTTGGGCACGACTTCTACAACTCAAAGGATCAAAAGTTATACTTGAATTAAAATGAAATTAAATGAGACTTTTGATCGTCGATCTTATGGAATCTCGCAAATCTGGTTTGCAAGATATGACTATTTTAAGGTTCTTACTGTCTGGATCATTTTTGCCTCAGATCAGGCCTTCTCAAGTCCATCTTTACCATGAAAGTGTCTATGAGCCGCTCTACATCAGCAAGGGGTACCAACTGCAATAGACCGAAAGGAGATTTCAGCTTTTAAGGGGTTGCCTCTGCTGCTAAAGAGAAGCCACTTAGGATGAACTGATTCTTGGGATATCCAAATAATGGTCCTGGTTACATTGGGACCCATTGATTGAAAAATTCTACCAATAAGAGCAATGGTTAGGAAAATGGATGATTTGAGTTCTCAATTTATATCATCGGTCATAATGCCCCATGTTGATTAATGCTTATTCTTCTCAAACGCACCTTTTTTTTTTTTTTCCTACTTGTCTGACAACAACATTTGCATTTGACTCTTGATTCCCCATGTTTGATATAATGGTAATGATAGAATTTTTACTTCAATGTCAAATCATATCCAAAATATACCTATGTTTATGTTTAGATTCAAGATTTTTATAATAGTATATATCATGAAAATGTATAATAATTACAAATTCTTTTACCCGTCACCTTAACCAATTAATTCCATGTTTGGTTTGACAGGTAAATTTGTGTTGATAACACGTTTGTTTTACATTAAGGGATATTTGGCCACACAAACAATCCCTAAGTAGATATTGTACTACTGAATTGGATGTTTGTACTTGTATAAACCATATGATGCACAATGCACTATCTGTAATTGTCCACCATATAGGACCCATACATGTAAGCCAACATGGACTATTCAAATCATAGGCCATATAATAGGTGGGTCATTGCTAAACAAATAATTGAGAAAAAAAATGTCGGTATTCTAGTAGCTTTTGATGGATAGCAAACAAGCGTTTACCTAAAAATTGCATGCATGACATACAAGTCAAATTAAACTGGGCAAAGTATGGACCCTAGTTCAAATGTATCCCAACTCAGAAATTATAGTTATCTGAGTATCAAGTTGGTGGACATTTATTAATTTGGATAGTTAATTATCCAATAGAACTTGTGCCAAGAATCACAGGTTAGGATTGGTCAACCATTCTGATTTTGAGACTGGGACTTGGGTTCCAAAATTTACTCCTTTATAATTTAAGTTAATGTATGGCGCGTGTAGTTTCAGAGTGTTGGAATGTTAAGTCCCTTGATATACATTAATACACCATCCTCTGACATTTCAAGCTTTTAGAGCTAATGGCTATTTATCTTGGTATCAGAGTTATACTCAACCAGAGTAAATTCTATTTTAGGTGTGGAAAGTTATCTTCCTTTTAAGATTAGAAACTCACCCATACCATATATAATCGCTTCAATCGCAATCCTATTGAATGATTTCCTCATATGATACAAAAGTAATTATCATCTTTTAAATTCCACATTTTTCCAAATGAAGGGAGATGTATACATTGATTCCGCATCACACAGCAAAGCATTACATGAGCCATGTGTGCAGGTTAGCAGCCAGCAGCTGGGGGGGACCCTAGAGCGTGGGATGAGGGAGTAGCCATGTGGCAGCGCGGATGAAAGTCATGCTGATGAAGGGTTTGGCTTGGGCATCATTCAGGACCTTGCCATAGCTCGCACGTTGGCTGGTGCTCGACCCTGGCCCCATGCATTTGTACTCTCCATAGAAAACAGTCCTGCAAATTAAAAACCAAGTCATATTCATAAGCAAGTTCCTCATGACCCATTTCGACATCCTACTGAGTCAATCTGACTCGGGCGAGTTTAAGTCGAGTCACCATGATTTGGGACTATAGTGCCCAAAACCCTATTCTTTTAAGCAAGAAGATGTAAAGAATACTACAGATGGATGGGTGTAAACAGTAGCTGATTCACAATAAACGAATAAATGGAGTGAGGTGCACTTACTGGTGACGGTCTAAGTATCCCTTATCGTCCCATCCTATAGGGTTTACAAGGCTGTCCAAGTACGAGTATGCAAACACAACTCTTGAGCTCTGCTTCCATGCCCTGCTCAGATAGACATTGCCAGTGCCCGTAACTTTACAGTGTAGGAACGAGAACCCGCTCTTGTCGGCCACGCTGTTCCTTGCTTGTGCCGTGATTGCAATGGCGCCCTTCCCCACTGAGTGTAGCTCACAGTTCTGCAATGACCCACAACATAGGCAACCACTAAAAATGAGTTGACTCACTAAGTCGACTCGTTTCAAGCATCTACTGATTCGGGAGATAGAGATAGTACCTTATAGATGGACCTTCCATTGCCGAAGATGAAATCAACGGTGCCTTGAATGAAACAATCCTGAAAGAAATGGCGGCCTATGTCATCGCAGAGAGTATCTTGGTATCCATAAAACTTGCAGTTATAGAAAGCCGCCTTGTCGCCGGATATCCGCATTGCGACTGCCTGTCCTCCTTCTGCTCCAGGTGCTGGCTCTGGAGCTGTGTTCTGGAAATTAAAATTAATTAATTAATTCCAAAGGTGTTGAATCCCAAGTCATGAAATGTTTTATTACCCATAACTTGCTCTAGAATCTCAAATCTACTTTGGGCCCACGTCAACCGTTGAAAACATATGCAACAATAAGACTATGTAGGAGCTGAAAATCCTGACCCTTAAAAATAAGAGTGGCCTAGCCCATTGGCAAAACAAACACGTCCCATTCCTACTACTGACCAGAGCTATAGTCACCACCGGTGCATGTTAGCAACATTTGACCCAACCCCCCGGAAGCAGATTGCCTGTGACTAAGGCACAGAGATTTCCTGTGCCCAGGCTGTGTGGGACCCACAGAGATGTCCGTGACAAAGTCACTCCGTCCATCTGTTTTGGAAGACTACAATAGGGGAGGAGTCCAAAAATCAGGCAGATCCAAAACTCAAGTGGGCGACACCAAAGGAAACAGTGGGAACGGAAAGGTGCACCATTAAAACCTTCCTGGAGCTGACCATGATGTTTATATTCCATCCAAACCATTCATAGGGTTATTACTACTCAGATAAACTGCAGGTGCAAATATGATCCTGATACGAAATTTATGTCGGCCCCAAAAGTTCAATCCCCACCGTTTTATGTGGTATGGCCCAATTATTATTATTTTTATTATTATTTTGCATCTCAATTTTATTTTTCATTCGTGGTATGGCCCAGATGAGTTTTGAATCTGCCTGATTTTTATACTCTGCCCTACTGTGGTCCTACAATACGGATGGATAGAGTGGATTTGTCACTGACATCTCTATGGGCCCACACAGCACTAGGCACAAGAATCTAATCCCCCCAGGCGTTCAATATTCCCAACTATTTCGTGTGGTATGGCCCACGTGAATTTTGGGTATGACTGATTTTTACAATCGTGTATCATTGTGGTTTTGCAAAACAGATGGACGGAGTGGATTTGTCGCAAACATCTCTAGCCCCACACCGAGCACAAGAATATCTTTCTGACGGTGTCACAGGAAAGACGCTCCCCTTAAGTGGGTGTAAGATCATTTTAAGTAGGCGTGAACCTGAAAAAAAAATTAAAAATGAGATAGATCCAAAAGGCAATGGGGATTGAATGGGGCGACAGAGGTTTGGATCAAGCTGATATTTGTGTTTTCCTTCATCCAGGTCTGTGTGACCTGACGAACAGGTTGGATGGAAAATAAACATCATAGTGGGCCCTAGAAAGGTTTCAACGATGGACATCATTGTCCCATTCCTTTTTGTGGTGTGGTCCACTTGATCTTTGGATCTGCCTCTTTTTAGGGCTCATTCCCTAAAATGATTGTTCAAAATGGATGGACGGTGTGGATATAACACATACATTATGTGGGGCCGAAAGATCTTTGTCACATCAACACACCACGAGGTCCCTCCCGCAAAAAAAAAAAAATGTTCCCAAGAACAAAGAACAACAGAAATAACAAGAGAACGGACCTCGAAGATGATATTGACGGCCATGAAGAAGTGTGACTCCACTGCGACCGTCGCGCTGTATATAGTTCCATACTTCGCAGCTGTCCCATCGAATGTAATGGTCGGCATTGCATCCGGCTCCCCATAAAATGTGATGAACGGCCGAGATCGATCCACGAGCACCTTCTCCTTATAAACACCAGGCCCGATCTTTATAATTACGCGATGTGAATTCCCCGCTGGGATGCTTTTAACGGCATCGGTGACAGTTTTGAAATCACCCTTACCATCTTGACTCACCGTTATCACCCGTCTCTTGTTCTCTGCCGCCACCAACCGGGGTTCGAGCTTGGTGTCGATCCCGCTTGCAATCTCAGTCGTCCGAGCATTGAATGCCATGGTGTTGACTGCGATCCAACGGTCGAGATCGGCTGAGTTGGAAGGGATTGGAACATCAGTGGATAGCGCAAAGCTGAGAAGAAAAGCCAAGATGGTCGCAGCGAACGCGCCATGCATCACACTTCCGGCCATTTTTTCCGATCACCGGATGATTTTGTGGAGGGAAGAAGAGATGTGGGGCGTATGCATGGCCTACTCTTGGGATTTATAAGCTATGGGAAAACTAAAACAAAACCGTAGCGCTGGTTTTAACGTATTTTCGTTCATGCAGTAGGCAAATACCCTTGATTTATACAAGAAATTTCAAGAATGCCATTAAATACAGGTGTGTTGCTCAACATAAACCGATTGGTTGACATGCATTCTTTTCACTTTAAACGGTTGATTGGTTTTCGTTTAATCGTCTTACGGATGTCCACCATTCATGCAGTTAATTATATCATCTTTCAAGTGCAATTTTTGGTTTATGACCCATTTAAAATGCCCTTGATTTATACGAGAAATTTCAAGAATGCCATTGTATACAGGTGTGTTGTTTCGACATAAACCGTCTAACTCATGGGACCCTTTTGTAGATAGACCACGATATTAAATTGATATTGGTTCAACTATTCTAAATTCCAATTGGTTGACGTGTGTTCTTTTCAGTTTAAACGGTTGATTGGTTTTCGTTTAATCATCCTACAGATGTCCACCAATCATGCAGTTAATTATATATTTTAAGTGCATTTTTGGTTATGACTCATTTAAATTGGAACCCACCTTTTGGAAGTTTAGATTACATTTATGCCACGTATACGATTTTAAATGCATATGCACGATCCCAGGAGAGTCTTAAGAGAGTGTCAATGGGCAAGGTTAGACCCAGGCCAAGCCCTGTTTAAGACCGATCAGCATTTTTTCAATGCAAGCCCAAACTTGGTGTAGGCCGTCACAGGCCGAAATAATTCAGCCCAAGAACAACCCAAGAGACCAAGAGAGATTACCATTTAAATTTCAATAGGGGGTGGCAGCATGGGCATATCTAGGTTGGATGGTTGTTTCAGAAGAAGAAAACGATGTGTTTGCTGAAAAGAGAGAAATGATAGGGGGAAAGCAAATGGAGTTTTCTAGAGCTTTGAGAGAAAAATAAACCTTTTTTTTTTTTTTCAAAAGATGAGAGCACACTACTTGTAACTTGCCTTTAAAAAAAAATTGTAACTTTAACTCACCCCATCCTGATGCTATAAACCTACCATAGAGAGACTTGGCTTTGAATTGTATCCCAACTAGAGCAGAGCATGTGATGCAAGGAGGACGTGATGAGGTCAATCACCGTCTAACTCAGGGGATATCTACTCCAAATCTACGGAGCTCTCTGTACTCCACACAGAGCTTCCTTGAACCCACGAGGGATAAAAATAGAAATTATTTCTAATAAATTCAAAATAACTTGATTGATGATATTAAAAAAATGAAATTACAACCCTTTAAATAATTAGCTCAAACTTAGGATGGAGTTTTAGACTTAAACTTTAACTCAAACACTCTAAAAACGTGACTTACTATAAATAGTAAATTACTACTTATACACGACCTTTATTCCTGCTAGACTTCACGGTTTTCGGCCAAAAATAGTTAGTGTCTAATTTGGCCCAACCACGTGATTCTCCTAACTTTTCAAACCCCTTTAATATTGGGCACGACTTCTACAACTCAAAGGATCAAAAGTTATACTTGAATTAAAACTTACTATTTATGGTAAAAATGAAATTAAATGGGACTTTTGATCGTCGATCTGATGGAATCTCACAAATCTGATTTGCAAGATACAATTTTTTTAAGGTTTTGACCGTTCGGAACATTTTCACCTCGGATCAAGCCTTCTCTAGTCCATCTTTGCCATGAAAGTGTCTATAAGCTGCTCTACCACAGCAAGGGGTACCAACTGCAATAGACCGAAAGGAGATTTCAGCTTTTAAAGGGTTGCCTCTTAAGAGAAGCCACTTAAGATGAACTGATTCTTGGGATATCCCAATAATGGTCCTGGTTACATTGGGTCCCATTGATTCAAAAATTCTACCAATAAGAGCAATGGTCAGGAAAATGGATGATTTGAGTTCTCAATTTATATCATCGGTCATAAGGCCCCATGTTGATTAAGGCTTTTTCTTCACAAACGCACATTTTTTTTTTTCTACTTGCAATATGCGGGCGAGTGGTTTGTTTTACCAATCACCACAGTAACGTACAGGAAATATGTAATGATTGCCAATGACTTTACTTCTCTGACAACAACATTCGCATCTGACTCTTGATTCCCCAAGCTGATATAACGGTACTAATAGAATTTTTACTTCAATGTCAAATCATATCCAAAATATACGGATGTCTATGCTTAGATTCGAGATTTTTATAATAATATATACCATAAAAATGTATAATAATTACAAATTCTTTTACCCATCACCTTAGCCAATTAATTCCACGGTTGGCTTGACTGGTAAATTTGTGTTGATAACACGTTTGTTTTACATTAAGGGATATTTGGCCACACAAACAATCCCTAAGTAGATATTGTACTACTGAATTGGATGTTTGTACTTGTAAAACATATGATGCACAGTGCACTATCTATAATTGTCCACCATATAAGGCCCATACATGTAAGCCAACATGGACTATTCAAATCATAGGCCACATAATAGGTGGGTCATTGCAAAAATAATTGAGAGAAAAAAATGTCGATAATCTAGTAGCTTTTGATAGATAGCACAACAAGCGTTTACCTAGAAATTGCATGCATGACATACAAGTCAAATTAAATTGGGCAGATTGCTTTTGAATCCTTCGTACTCACGTTGCAGTTCTAGATATAGAAATTCACTTAGATTGATCTAGTTTGCATTATGACGTAGAATAAGATCATCTTTGTGGAAGGACGCAAATGGAGGAAGGGGAACGGGAGCACGGCTAGGAGAGAGTCTCGGCTCATCGGAGTCGCACTCGGAAACCGCCCTGTCCACCATTTTCGTGGCGAATCTCACTTTTGACACCTCCGAAGATGATCTGCTCCGGATCTTCGGACGATTTGGAAAACTCTTGGGGGTGTACATCCCCAGGGATTTTGTTAGCAAGAGATCGAAAGGATATGCATTTGTCTCCTTCTGCTATGAGTAGGAATCTTTTAATGCTGCAAACTGCCTTCACGGGAGGAGGATAGACGGACAGATAGTATACCTAGCCTGGGCCAGGGGCTCCCCCAAAAAATCAGGTCAGGGTCAGCAGGCTAGTGCTGCTCGGGTTCAGCGGGCGGAGCCTCTCGGCTCCGGCTCGGACTCAAACGGGTAATCCAACGCTTTCCTATGCATCGATTACAAAGGACTCTCTCCTTCCAGGTAAGTACCCTCTTCATTTCAATGCTGCTAAGGCCCCTATGCCTATTGGGAGTGCAGACATTTTCTTTATACAACATATCCCAATCAAGTTGACCAGACGGAGAGAGAGTTAGCCCTAGCTCTCGTCGCTTGTTGCTCTCAAGAGGTTTCCGTACTCTAATTGGTAGAAGGCTTTCATAGATCGTTACAGGCGTCGGCACAGGTGGATATTGCTCGCTTATGCCCCAAAAAGTTCTTGCTAAAATTCAAATCGAGTCTAGAGAGGGAGTGCTTTGAAGCAGATTGAGATTTGCAGAGGGTGATGGCCATTTCAGAGGTGAAGAGATGGTCTGATCAAGAAACCTCGATGCTTTGCGTAGTGTGGATACGCCTGTTGGGTATACCGTCCAATGCGTTGTTCCTAGACACCATTGAGAGGATTGCAAAATCGTTTGGAGAGATTGTGGAGATTGACAGAGTTGCGGCGATGGGATTTTTCCAGGCGTTCGCGAGAGTTCGGGTAAAACTATCCTCCTACTTGGATCTGCAACGAGTTAGAATCCTACAGGTTAAGGTACGCAATTTCCCAATTTTTGGTGTCTTGGAGAGTCATATCAGCGAGGGTGGTCGATCTACCCCCACTATAGCTCCAGATCCAGCTAAAGAATCGACGAAAACCTGGGTGGAGAAGTTGTTTTTCAAAGCTCTAGACAACACCAGGCAATGCCTATTACCTGTTTGTGAAATTGTCGCTAAGAAGGAAGAACAGGTTGCTCTGATCCCCCAATTAGCAGGGCAACCTACTCTGCTCCTTGAAGCTAATGAATCCCAGGGGAGAGGTGAATGTGTGCTTTCTAGGCCTACATCTGATGTCACGAAACCAGGCAGAGTTACTCCTGATAAGAGTCACCAGAATAGCTCGGGTCGGGAGAGTCTTTCCTTGCCAACTCAACGGAGGGAAGGGGCTCCACCAATGCCTTCTCTTCAGGAAAGCGCGGGACAGAATGCGCTCGCTCCACTGCTTGTCTGCTTTCCTTTAGCTTCGCAGGCTGCACCTGTGTTGATGCAGGTATACAAGCTGAGCAGGAGGCGAGATACAGGGGAGCAGCCCATCCGGTAGATCAGTCTACCAAACTTAATTGTGTTAATCAGCAGGGCAGCGGCTATGAGGTGGATCAATCCAATGTTGCACATATGCCAGTCAAGGAAGCTATATCCAAGATAGTGGTGGAATAGCAGGTTGCTACTCCATTCCAGACAGGGCTTGTTCTCACTGCGGGCTAGCAGGCTGCTCCTCACAGTATCCAGGCCGATGCAGGGGTGAAGGGTGGGGACTGTCTTCAGGAAAAGAGGTCCTCACATAACATAGTTGATGGAGCTTCCCCCTACCCTGTTACTGAATTTTCTAGGAAGGATTGGAGGTGGGGACACCTCAGAAGATTCTCTGTTGAACTTTCCTCCAGCAAGGCTAGATCGGAGGGAAGTTCACCTGCTCGCTCCAGACTGCCTGCAGGGGATTTTTCTAGCCTCCTAGACCAATCGCTTAGCTCTGAGAATCCTCAGGGAGTTGGAGGTGAGCGCTTACTGTTTGACCAGTCTCAAAGCCTAGCTGTGGAGCATCCCGATCAGCTTCATGTCGATATTTCGACGTATTTCAAGGCAGGGGAGCTGCAACCAGATCAGGAACATCTGCAGCCTCTGTTGCTTGCAGACAGGGCTGCTTCCTAGCACGGGAATTCTGATGCATCTAATCAGCAACGAGGGGTCCTTGAGGTGAAGCAAAAGCATAGGTGAAAGAAGTCAAGGGGCCTGAGTCAGTATGAAAGCACTCTAAGTAAAGGCAGAAGGAGATTTGTCTCAAGTAGAAAGATGGCAAGACTGATGGAAGAAGGTGTGCCGGCTGCGGAGATTAAAGAGAAGATCAGTCAACTCAGTATGTGTAATGGATGGATAGCGCAATTATTCGGAATGCCTGGGAGGTAGGAAACAAAGCGTCCGTCAGGTATTTGAGGAAGTTAGTTCGCAGGCACAGCCCTCTGCTGGTAGCTATTTTGGAGCCTATGGTTAGGGAAGACAAATGCATCGCCATTGGGCTCAAGTTGGGGTTTCATTCCTCTCTCTCTAATGGAGATGTGGGAGGCAAGATTTCGGTCTTCTTTAAAAATCAGCTCTCTGTATCCTTCCACTCTTCATCCAATCAGTTGCTTTCCTTGAATGTCTCGTTTCAAGAAGGCGGTTTTCAAGCCTTTTAACTGTCGTCTATGCTAAATGCTCCCACATTCTCCGTCGTGAGCTGTGGCAGGACCTTCTTAACATCAGCAGCACAGTGTCAGGGCCATGGGCTATGGAGGCGACTTCAATGCTATAGCAGAAGCTAGTGAAAGAAGAGGTGCAAGTGTGGCAGGTAGAGCTAGTATGGCTGAGTTCTCTGCAGCTATCCACAGTGTGGGTCTTTTAGATGCAGGGTTTGTTGGTAATCCTTTCACGTGGAGCAAGAACAGAGCAGGGTTAGCTAGGATCTGGGTGAGACTGGACAGAATTCTGGTCAATGACAGGTGGGTGGCTGCATTTCCCTCCTTCAAAGTTAACCATCTGGCTAGAGTCAGCTCGGATCATGTGTCTCTCCTGTTTTCTTTCCCAATTTTCTCTCAGCCGTCCATCAAACCATTCAGGTACTAACGTATGTGGAACTTGCATGACTCTTTTCAGATTATGGTCAAGAAAGCGTGGATGAGATTAAGCTCCTACAACCCCATGATAAATGTCCAACTAAAACTAAAGAAGACCAAACAAATTTTAAGAATGTGGAACAAGGAAGTTTTTGGTGATGTTTTTACCCAGCTGAAAGAGGTAGAGGATGTCCTAAACCAATTGGAAAGCAGAATGCAACAAGATGGCTCAGAAGAGCTTATGCTTCAAAGCCTGGCTGCTAGGAGAAAATTGGCTCAGTTAGAACTCATGGAAGAGGTCTTCTGCAAGCAGAAGGCCAGAAATTCCTGGCTACAAGTGGGTGATAGAAATACGCAACATTTTCATGTCTCGGCCCAAGAACGCATAAGGAGAGCAACTATATCAGAGATTAAGGATAGCAATGGGGTACCAATTACTGATGTGGCGCAAATGAAAGTCGAAGCGGTAAACTTCTTCTCATCGCTTTTCTAGGCGGATCTCTCCGCTCCTTCAGACGACTTCCTCACAGCAATCCCATCTCTGCTTTCCCACGGGACAATTCAGCTCTTCTGCTCCCCCCATCCCTAACCAAAACCTTTGAGGTGATTAAATCTCTGCCTTTGGATAGTGCGCCCGAGCCAAATGGCTTTCCTGTCTCTTTCTATATTGATTGTTGGCAAATCGTTGGGGAGGATGTTCATAAGGCAGTCTGTCATTTTGTAGATGGGGGTCAAATGCCTAGGGCATTTTCAGCTTCTCTGATCAGTCTCGTCCCTAAGAAGCAGACCGCAGCAAGTTTTGTTGACTATAGGTCAAAGCCTTTGTAATGTAATTTATAAGATATTCTCAAAGCTCCTAGCAACCCGTTTAAGTAAGATCCTCTCAAGACTTATATTCATGGAACAAGAGGCATTCGTGCAAGGCAGGTCTATTACTGAAAATGTAGCTATGACGCTAGAGGCGATGCGGAACATGTACAGGAAGACTAAAGGAGGCAACCTCATTGACAAGCTTGATCTTGAAAAAGCCTACGATAGGGTGGAGTGGGTCTTTCTCAAGATGGTGATGAGGCTTTTTGGCTTTAGTGAAAGATGGATCACATTAATGGAAGTGTGGTGGGGAAATTGCAGGTTTTCGGTTCTTTTCAACATGGAGTCTACAGGGTTCTTCAAATCGACTAGGGGGCTCCGCCAGGGGGACCCTCTATCCTCTGGTCTGTTCATCCTTGCGGTTGAGGTCTTCTCAAGGAATTTTAAGTAGCTTGTAGAGAGGGGCTGCTATAGACCTTTCAAGCTATCCCGAGGTTGTCCAATTCTCTCTAACCTTTTATTTGTTGATGACACTTTATTGATTGTGAATAGGAGCCTTGACTCCTTGTGAACGGTTAAGGCTTTCTTAGAGGCCTTCCAAGACGCGTCTGGCCAACGGATCAACTTCCGGAAAAGCAGCTTCCTTTGCCCTGCCAAGATGAGCACAGGTAGAATCAGACAAACGGGGAGAGTCTTGGGTTTCTCCAAAGCTAGTGCAGGGGTGCAATACTTAGGCATTTCTCTTTTCAAGGGCAGAGTTCCCATGGCCTCCTTCAATGCTTTGTTGGATAAGGTGGGCAACAGAATCTCCGGTTGGAACACCAGATTCTTCACTCAGGCTGGTCGGTTGACACTCATCAAGCATGTTCTGGGCAGTATCCCTCTCCATACTATAGCTGCCACTAAATTTTTAAAGAATCTTGTGGTAGAGTTAGAGCGCAAGTTTGCCCAATTCTTCTGGGGTTGGGTGGAAGGCAAGAAAAAAATGCAATGGGTTGCTTGGAACAAGATCTCGAGGCCGATTGAGGAAGGTAGTTTAGGCATTCGAAAGTTCAAAGAGGTGCTGACAGCTCTGAGGAGGAAAATTGCCATCGTTGGTCTCTGGCAATTCCGGCGAGCCCTCGCCACTTGGGCGATGGCATCCCCCCGGGTGCCAAAAACATGCAGGGTACACTTTGGATCCCCCCGGATTGCCCCGTTTGGCTCCTCGACTCCGTTTCGAGTCGTTTCGGGTTCCCACTTGCGTATATTCGCATATCTTGGGTTATTTGAGTGTGAGACCTGTTAAATTTTTATCTAAACCCGTCGATTAATGGTCTAGAGGGGTGTTGGGATTATTTCACGTGATCGGGAAAGCTTAAGGGTCCAATTTCTACAATTGATTTCAGTTAATTTCGCAAATTGGTGAAACTGGGAATCATATGCCTGTTTCTACATTTTCTCGTCCCTCCTACGTAAAAATACGTTAGCATACATCGTGTGACCATAACTCGGGTCCAGTTTAATCTAAATCATGCTTTGATACCAACTTATAACACCCTGAAATCGGGGGTCGAGTAGGAGCCCAACTCCCGAGTTCCAAAACATCACTTATGCAACATATATGATGATGATTGAATGTTGCCTGTATTAGTGCATTAAACATGAGTGAGATTATACCAAATCAGTATATCATACTCTAGAGGCAGTTAAATAACATAAGAGGAAGACTGAGGGATGTATATAAGCATATATGGAACATATAGACCATTGCCGGTCTCCAGAGTATGAATACATTGCCAGGTCAAATAATTACATGTATTAGTTCAAAATAAAAAGTATCAAAGATAGTCCAACTACAAATGATAAGCCCTGTAGCCCCCGTCGATCAGGACGGTCTAAGTAAACCCGTCTGATAACTGCATGTAGGAGAACTCCTCGTCGTCGTAGAAGTTAGGCTTCTGCCTCATACATCGCATCACCATTTGCACCTAAGACAGAGTCTGATTGGTGTTTAAAACACCGTCCCAGAATGTGGGAGTGAGTGATCAACTCAGTGGAGCTATACGGCAAAGGTTAACATGTTATCAATTCAATCATGAAGTAATGATAAAGCAGTACAACAATCAAGCTCTAAATACTCATGTTAATGCAAAGATGGTATGATATGATGCATGCCCTCGCCTGCACTCCCTCTGCTAACTTCATCTCACGGTCGCGGCTTGTACCACTCCAGACACATGCTACTTCCTCGCCAAAGCACCGTGCAATGCGATATTATGATCGTGTTAACCAAGTTCTTACTTAGGTTTATTCATACAGCAAGGTTGGGAAGCTAAGGTACCTCCTTATATCAATTCCCAAACAATGATCCATTCTAGGGTCGTCAGTCCTAGTAAATCTCATACGATGTTGCGGTTCTAGGTCACTACAAAGGGCTCATTACCTGATCAGTGTATGCCTAGTTTATACTCTGGTTGTTACGGAAAGGCTCGTCACCTCAACGCAGTCTTAGAGTATGCTCGAGGTAACTACAAAGAGCTCGTCACCTGATCAATGTAGGCTGACAGCTCGAATACAGTGTCACATACCATCGTATTCGGCTCATGAGGCGGTGTTGCTCACTGGTCACTACGGGGAGGCTTGTCGCCCTAGCGTAGGTCGACAGCTTGACTACGGTGTCCCATACCACTATGTCCAGCTCATGAGTCTTAGCAGATCGAAGTACCAAGGTTAACGGGCTTTCCACTGGTGAGTTTGGTACCTTAGATTCAAGCAGTAGCGTCCATACATGGTGAACATACATCGGGCCAATTGGGTTACTTGACAAGCTCGACTAGAAATAAGCGCACGTAGACTTAATCGACATGGAATGCATAAGCATCCCGCGTGGCCTAACCACTGTCATCAAACGACGTACAACGCGGGTTCGTCGAACGCGTCCGTCGTGGCCAAGAATAGTTCAGCCACTGACTATAAACCATTATCGATTGCTTGGACTACGACGTAGCCCCAAACACACTCCAGAACAATAACATTCACATCTAGTAATCCAAAATAGCATGTGACAACTGAAATCAGATATAAATCTTACTTGAGCAATTTAACAAACACATACTACACATATTATCATACATAAACATTTCATCTATACAACACATAGTAGGAAGATAGGTTACATAAAGGATACTATAACCCTAGTTAAGGGGATTGAGAATCTTATCTCAACACCCTCATTACATGTATTTAAACAAGCATTTTCACATTCAGGCATTTTATCAAACACTTAGATTACACATATTTCACACATGTAATAGATTTGTTAAAACACATATTATAGCAAATCCTTCCACATAGGAATTGCCACACATACAACAATCAGGTATTCTCAATCGATAATCATGTTAAGAACAAATCATAATTCCATATTCATTCAGTCATTTCAACAAACACTTAACTACACACTATAACATACATGACGTATGTTGGCCATAACATATATAGGACAAATCCTTTCGCCAAGGAGTTGTCGCAGATACAACAACCCTATATCCACGACGGATAATCATGTCAAACACGAATTCAAATTCTATACGCATTCAATCATTTCAACTAACACATGGAGTACGCTATACTCAACAAAGTTCATATATATCTGTAAAGCGAAGGAATCTTCGCATTTAGCATGTGAAATGACACTCAAATCAGTTATAAATCATTAATCGACATTGAAAGCCTTGAAAACCATAACCTAAACGTTTATAGTCAGCACCTTTCACCGGTAAACAAGTATCGAACTCAGTTTGTATACCGAGTCTTTGTCTACGGCACAACGGCAACCTATAGTATGAAATAGGTTAGCTATTTCATTACTTACACTATTTGAAATCCTAAAACAGATTATGATTAGATTTTTCTTACTTAAAAGCGGCGTCGAAATCACTGAAATAGCGATACAGAAGTGGCAGTTAGATACGTGGAGCGGCGGGATTGAATCCCACGAACAAACTCCAACTCTCTCCCTCACTTTCTCTCTCTTTCCTTCTCTTTCTTTTCTTTTTTCTCACCTAGGGTTAGAAATTCGTATGTGAAGGGTGAGAGAGGGTTTAAGGCCCTTATATAAGCCCAGAACTGATGGGAATGACCCCATGGTCATGTTATACTTAGGTTATAGCAAATAGGGGTTGTTTCGGTCCAACGGATCACATCTGGTGGCCCCTTTTCTGCGTGCGGTCGGACTTAAGATCCCTGGTATTGGATCTAGGTCGAGTTAAGTTTTCAGTCCAATCGAATTTACAAATCGACCATGGCAGACCAGTTTCAGTTTAACGGTAATCGCCACTCGATCAGGGCCACAAGTACACTGACCTACGCATGAAATTTTTCCTGATCCGAGGGTGTAATTGGGTCGGATTCTGACGATCTGAATCCTTATATTTGGCCTGTAAGTGAACGACTCAATTCACTTAAATCTGAGTACGTTTTCTAAAGATATTCGCGTTTCTCACACACTTTGCTCCGGGCTCAAGTTGTGCGTTTCTGGATACTATCAAGACTTGATTTCTGAGATGGTTGTCAAGCCCAGTAAGGCGGTCATAAGCGTATAGTTTTGCGATAATCGGACTTTCGACACATAGTCCAGGTCCGATACGGAGTTTCAAGGTGCTCCCGAGAGCAACCGAGTTTAGAGATTGTTCCTTGGTTTCAGGGTAATGTAGCGTTAATGATTCTACTTGTTTTGGGTCTTATGGATCATATTTAAAGTGATTAGTGCTAATTTCATAGGTAATCTAGTTTAGCACTTAGTTAATTTCGTCTAATTTCTAAAGGATTTGGTCCTGAGGGATTTCTGCCTGAGGTGGTACTTGGGTCTTTGTACGGATTTTTCCGAGATGTTACAGAAGTGAGGCTCAGGTCTCAGCAGTTTTTGAGAACATAAGGGACCTCCCTCCTCAGGTGCATGGGCTATTATTTCTGGACAGAGTTGGGCTTGGTGTTGTTAGATCCTATTTTGTCTAGTGTATGTCTTGCCCTTTCTTCTCCCCTGCTTTTGGGGAGGGTGAGGCAGGTGGGCAACTAGCCTGGGGTTTTTCCGGGGCTTCGCGTGGCTGCGGTCCTGGTATTGTAGTGTGCAGTTAGTGTGGTATTTTCCTTTTCGCTTACATGATAGGTGTGGCCCGCCCTTTTGTTGGGCTTCACCCGAATGGTTATAAATTGTTATGTGTTTAATGGATATGTGGCAAGAGCCCACTTTGAAAAAAATTAATTAATTAAATTGGGAAAACTATGGACGCTAGTTCGAATGTATCACAATCCAGAAATTATAGTTATCTGAGTATCAAGTTGGTGGACATTTATTTGGACAGTTAATTATCCAATAGAACTTGTGCCAAGAATCACAGGTTAGGATTACTCAACTATTCTGATTTTGAGACTGGGACTTGGGTTCCAAAAATTTACTCCTTATAATTTAAGTGAATGTATGGCGCACGTGCACTTTCAGAGTGTTGGAGTGTTAAGTCCCTTGATATATGTTAATACACCATCCTCTAACATTTCGAGCTTTTAGAGCTGATGGTTATTTATCTTGGTATCAGAGTTATACTCAACCAGAGTAAATTCTAGGTGGAAGGTTATCTTCCTTTTAAGATTAAAAACTCACACATACCATATATATTCACTTCAATCGCAATCTTATTGCATGATTTCCTTACATGATACAAAAGTAATTATCATCATTTCCACGTTTTCCCAAACGAAGGGAGATATATAAAAAGCATTACATGAGCCATGTGTGCAGGTTAGCAGCCAGTGGCCGAGTGGGACCTTGGAGCGTGGGATGAGGCACTAGCCACGTGGCAGCGCGGATGAAAGTCATGCTGATAAAGGGTTTGGCTTGGGCATTGTTCAAGACCTTGCCATAGCTCGCACGTTGGCCGGTGCTCGACCTTGGCCCCGTGCATTTGTACTCTCCGTAGAAAATAGTCCTGCAGAAAATAATTTAAAGAACGGAATATCTTAGACTGAGTCATATTCAGGACCTGAGTTAACTCGTGACTCCGACTCGATATCACTTCAAGCCCAGTTGACTTCCCTGATTTTCAGGTCAAGTCACCTTCACTTACTAGATGAGTCTCGCCGTGTCAAAACCAAGTCACATTCATGAGCGAGTTTCCTCGTGACCTATTTCGACAGCCTACTGAGTCAATCTGACTTGGGCGAGTTTAAGTCGAGTCACCATGATTTGGGCAAGAAGATGTAAAGAGTAGTGTAGATGGATGGGTGTAAACAGTAGGTGGCTGATAATAAATGAAAAAATCAAGTGAGGTGCACTTACTGATGACGGTCTAAGTATCCCTTATCGTCCCATCCTTTAGGGTTTACAAGGTTGTCCAAATACAAGTATGCAAACACAACTCTTGAGATCTGCTTCCATGCCAGGCTCAGATAGACATTTCCAGTGCCTGTAACTTTGCAGTAGAGGAACGAGAACCCGCTCTTGTCGGCCATGCTGTTCCTTGCTTGTGTTGTGATTGCAATAGCGCCCTACCCCACTGAGTGTAGCTCACAGTTCTGCAATGACCCACAACATAGGCAACCATTAAAAATGAGTTGACTCACTAAGTCGACTCGGTTTGAGCATCTAGTGATTTGAGAGAGAGAGAGAGAGAACCTTATAGATGGACCTTCCGTTGCCGAAGATGAGATCATAAGTGCCCTGAATGAAATAGTCCTGGAAGAAATGGCGGCCTATATCATCGTAGAGAGTATATCTTACTATCACAGCGAGTGCGCCCTGCATCAAACTTCTGGCCATTTTTCCAATCACAGGGGATGATTTTGTGGGGAAACGGATTGGCTACTCCCCCTGCCACCAGCCCCGTAGCTGATGGTCGATGCTCTGTGGGCCCCACCATGATGTATGTGTTTCATCCATTCCGTTCATCCATTTTTACTGATCATTTTAGTGCTTGATCCGAAAAATGAGAGGGATATAAATCTCAGGTGGAACACACCACACGAAAACAATAGTGATTGGATATCCACCATTAAAATCCTTCTAAGGCCCACTGTACTGTTTATTTGACATCCAATCTATTGATTAGGTCATAAAAGCCCAGATTAAGGAAAAAAACAAAAATCAGCTTAATCCAAAACTTCTATGGCCCACAAAATGTTTTGAATGGTCGACGCTCATTGAAAACTATTTCCTGTAATGTGGTCCATTTGAGATTAGGATATATCTCATTTTTGGTCTCATACCATAAAATGATCTATAAAAATAAATGGATGGCATAGATGAAATACATACATCTTGGTGGGGCCCACAGAGCACCGACCACCAGGGCGGGTGTCAGGGGGAGTAGCCAATCTGTTTCCCTTTTGTCAGTGGCGGGAAGAAGAGAGGCGAGGCCTACGCATGGCCACGCACGCATGGGATTTATAAGCTATGGGAAAACTAAAACAAAATCATAGTGCTGGCTTTAACGTATTTTCGTTCATGCAGTAGACAAATGCCCTCGATTTTCTAAGAAATTTTGAGAATACCATTAGTTTCAGAGTAGGTTGCATGTGCGTATTGGTAGTTATTCGATACTCTGTCAGCTTACGATGATTCAAACTCTCACACTAAGAAAATTTTCACATGTCACATGTGTTACTCAATATAAACCGTCTAACTCATGGTACCCTTGCGTAGATAGACCACTCTAATAAAATGATATTAATTGGACTATTCTAAATTTTGATTGATTGACGTACGTTCTTATTTACTTTAAACCGTTGATTGGTTTTGGTTTTATCGTCCAATAGATGTCCACCAATCAATCTGGTAAGTCATTATTCAAGTGTAATTTTGGGTTTATGACCCATTTAAACTGGGATCCACTATTTGGAAGTTTGATTTATTACATGTATATCATGAATATATTTTGTAATGAGTATGAACCATCACTGTGGAGGAGAGTCTTTTACCAAGCGTCATGCGTGTTCTTGCAGGCGTATTCTGTTCACGCGTATTCTGTTTGAGATTGTTTGGCTGGTGTCACTGTAAGGCCCACCCCCACAGCACATGATATTGTCCGCTTCGCCGAAGCTCACGGCTTTAAAATGCGTCATGTGTGTTAAGGAAGGAACCCAACATATAACCACCACAACTTTAGACAACTCTTCCGATGTGGGACAAGTTACGCTACAGTCAACTGCAACAGTAGCTCGTCCAGCACAGTAGCCTGCCAGCCACACCTGGGGGCCCGCCCACATATGTGCCCGCCCACGTGTGCCCACCCACATGAAGCAGTGACCGGGGCGTCACAGTTACGACCTACCTTCATTCACCATCTGCACCCAATGGGTCCCAAATGAAGAAATGGGTCGATGGTTCTTGATAGGCTGTGTATTTTTTTAAGATATACTTAAATAATCATCATGGGCATTGATTGGTAAATTCCATGGAGTGGTATTTTTGTATTTTAATTAAAATAAAAATACCAAAGGTGAAACCACATCACATGTAAGGGCCTATTATTAAGCCTACGACGAATGGGAAAGAGTGAAACAATAATGAGAAAGATCACCATTTGCATGATGAAATTGACAAAACTTTGAATCCATGAGAAATAATAAAAGGTAAAACTTAAATATTTTATCGCATAGTAATTTAATATTACTCTATTACATAATTATATATATATATATATATATATATATATATATATATATATATATATATATATATATATATATATATATATGAAAGACTAAAAATCCTAATACGAAATTATCCAAAATAGAAAAAAAAAATCTCCTAAACCACTAAATTTGCCCAAAGTATTAATGTCAAGTAAACTTTTTCTGAGAATTCCTAACATTATTACAAGCAAGTTATAAAGAAGACAAATCCTAAAATTGTAAGAATAAGGATATACGATGAAAATTTTTTTTTCTAAAAATAGTAAAAATTTTCTTTTTTTTTTTTTTTTTTTTATGAAACTGACATCCTCGAGTAGTAGATTAGTTGACTCCGGAACCAATGTTACATAATGATTGATATGTCATGCATTTTGTGAGAATGCCTAAATCAAAAGTTAAAACGGTTTCATGGTTAATACATCAAGCAACAATTTCTCCATATTCGAAATGAATCTCTTTGAACCAGACATGTTTGGGACCATGCATTTACATCGTGCCCTATGTAAGACTGTGTCTGGTTCTGACAAACTTCTTCCCCTTTTGTTCGGGCTTCTTTTGGTCTCATCATGTTAACAATGCATTTTTGGCATGTCCTATATCAGTCCCCTCCACTGAGAAAGAATTCATCCTCTAGTTATTCAACGAAATTGGCTCATAATACTCTAATAGGTCTAACATGTTGATGATTGGGTCGTGGAATCATATAGAGATAGATCTAGGATAGCAATCCAAGAGCACCAAGCAGACACAAGAGAACACAAAGATTTAAGGTGGAAAATCCTTTCAGAAAAAAAAAATCATGACATAAAGCGACAAAAATCCACTATGAAAGCATAAATTACAAAGAGAAAAGACTAACCCGATTCGAACAACCTCGAATCTCACCCTTTTTACACCCTTTGAAACCTTAGAACCCCTTCTAGAAACCCTTTGAAATACTTTAGAAAGCCTTAGCATGATTTAAAATGGCCCTAAGAACTCCTATTTATAGATTTGGAAACCCTACTTTCACATCAACTTGGAATAGTCTCAAAACCGCCTCAAATTTACGCAGTCTGCACGCATTCTGTGTAACCTTCGACTAGTCGAACCAGAGCTTAGGCTAGTCGAAGGGTGCTCTTCGACTGGTCGAATTTCTCAGAAGTTCTAAAATACATTATTGCTGGACTTTCAGCCGAACTTTCTTGGGTTAGTTGAATTTCCTTAGATTTAAGACATCTGTTAACAACAATCTCCACCATGTCTTCAATCTTCAAACGTGTAGTTTCTTAACCTTTTCTCTTATCTCTGCATCACATTATAGTTTCAATCAATGCTTCTCGTGTACACTCCGTCCTTCTTTTACGCCATCGCCAAGCCCAGAGAAGTTGCACAGAACTTGAACTTCTCTATAGGAATGACCTTGGCGAGCATGTTTGCTAGATTTACACTGGTGTGAATCTTCTCCAGTGTTACGCCTCCTTCCTCAAACACATGTCGAATAAAGTGGTGACGAACATTAATGTGTTTAGTACATGAGTGATAAACAGAATTTTTAGCTAAATTGATAGCGCTCTGGCTATCACAATTAACCAACTCGACCTCCTTCTGAAGTCCTAACTGATTTATCATGCCTCTTAACCAAACATCTTCCTTAAACGCTTTTGTCACTACCATATGTTCTTCTTCGGTCGTGAAAAGAGTCACCACGGACTGAAGCTTCGACATCCAACTAATTGCTCCACCCGCTAGTATAAACGAGTAACCTGAAGTCGACTTTCTGGAATCCATACTGCCTGTGTAGTCTGAATCCACATACCCTACCAACTTTTCTTCTATTTTCTCAAAAGTTAAGACGTAGTCTTTTGTATCTTAAATGTATCGAAGTAGCCATTTCACCGCTTCCCAATGTTGCTTGCGGGGGTTTGACGTGTATTTGCTCACAACATCGACTGTCTGCCTGTGAAATATCTGGTCTCGTACAAACCATGACATACATTAAACTGTTAATCACATTCGAATAAGGTAAAAGAGACATAACCTGCTTTTCCTCATTTGATTTGGAAAATTGTTCTAAGGAAAGTTTGAAGTGAGCCGCGTGGGGAATGCTCACTAGCTTTGCCTGGTTCATCTCATACTTGATCAGCACATTTTCAAGGTATTCTTCCTGTGATAACCAATGTCTGATCCTCTTCCTGTCTCTATGAATATCTATGCCAAGAACCCTCTTTGCAACCCCCGGATCTTTCATCTTGAATGTCTCTGATAACCGAGTCTTCAGTACATTGATTTCAGACATATCATGATAAGCGATCAACATATCATCAACATACAATACTAAGATGATGAATTTTTTTATCACTCAGTGTCTTGTAATAGACACAGTGATCGTATTCACTCCGAGTAAATTTCTGACTCAATATGAAAGAATCAAATTTTTTATACCACTGCCTAGGCGACTGTTTCAAACCATACAACGGCCTCATTAATATACAAACATTTTTTTCAGCCCCTTTAACTTCGTAGCCCTCTGGTTACTTCATTAAGATCTGCTCTTTCAACTCCCCGTGCAGGAATGTAGTCTTGACATCCATCTGTTCCAGCTCGAGATTGTATTGGGCTACCAGTGCCAACATGAATCTATAAAAACTTGTTTAACCACTAGCGCGAAAATCTCTGTGAAATCAATTTCTTCTCTCTGAGCATACCCCTTCACTACCAGCCTTGCTTTGTATCTATCATATTTTCTTTTGAATAACCACTTGCATCTAATCACTTTTCGACCCACTGGAAGCTCCACCAACTCACATATATAGTTTTTGTACAACGAGTCTATCGCATCATCCATGGTCACCTTCCGCTTTTCTGCAACAGACTCATTAAGAGTCTCCTCAATAGTTGACATGTCTTCCTCATCTGTAATGAGGGCATATGCGATATTAGAGTCGTTCATGTATCTTGCCGGTAACCTATGATCACGTGTTGGGTTCCTTCTCATAGGTAGCTACCCCACCTGCTCCTAAACCTTTGTCTACGCATCTGTTTCTGCTTGAGTATCATCTATGTCAATCTGGATGTCTACGATCAACATTTCTGGTTCCTCTTGCTCCTCTTGATCATTCTTGCGGAATAGGAAGCTTTCATCAAATCTGACATCACGGCTAGTGATGACCTTGCGTGTGATCTTGTCGAATAACCTGTAACCTTTCACACTAACACCATAACCAACAAAAATATACTTTTTGGCTCTATGCTCTAGCTTATCTCTATCAACTTATGGTACATGAGAGTAAGCCTCACACTCAAATATGCTCAAATCTGAGTAGTCCAGCTTATGACCACTCCATACTTTCTTTAGGATTTTACATTCAATTGTCGTAAACGGGGATCGGTTCACTAAGTAGCAAGCCGTGTTAACGGCCTCAGTCCATAAGTTATTGCCCAACGCAGCATTACTTAACATGCATCTGGTCCTCTCCAAGACAGTCTGATTCATCTGCTTAGCCACACCGTTTTGTTCAGTTGTGTGGCGCACTGTGTTGTACCTAATGATCTCTTAATCTTTGTAATATTATTAAACTCAGTAGAAGTAAATTCTCTACCAATGTCAGTCCTTAAAACCTTTATTTTTCGCCCTGACTATTTTTCTACCATTGTCTTTCACTGTTTGAATATGGTGAAAACTTCGGATTTATGTTTTATGAAGTAAATCCAAACTTTCCTGGAGTAGTCGTCAATGAATGAAACAAACCATGATGGCCCCCAATGGAAACATCTGGCGATGGCCCCCATACATCAGAGTGCACATAATCAAGCACTCCCTTACATACATGTTTTCCAGATTTAAAAGATAATATAGATTGTTATAATCAAAATTCTTAAAAGTTGGAATCAAACAACGATCAGATAGTACCTTCATGCCCCACTCGCTCATGTGGCCCAGACATGCATGCAACATACGTATAGACGTGAAATTTGCAACAACTTCTGCCGCTCCACCTGCTGAAGTGCTTCCGATCAACCTATAAAGGTTTTTGTACCTTTGCGCTCTCATAACCACGAGTGCCCCTTTTGAAACTTTAAGGACACCATTAAGCCAGTAAACTTGCACCCTATAGCCTCGAGTGCACCGAGAGAAATCAGACTTTTCTTCATATCAGGAACGTTCCTGACATCAGTCAAGGTACGCTCCATCCCATCAAACATCTTGATGCTCACCATCGCATTCTTTGTAACTAGCGAACCAATTTCGATGAGGAGTCATGTGATATGATGCTCTTGTGTCAAGGATCCACTCATCTATATAATTGTCATGCAAGTGTCCGATCATGGACACAAATAGAACATCACCTCCACTCGTCTTTGCATCAGATGTGATAATATTGGCCTCCCTGGAAGAAGCCTCTGATTTTTCTTTCTTTGCTTTAGGATTAGTACAATACCTTTTCATGTGTCCAGTCATCACATAGTTCTAACACTTTAGTTTTTCTTTACCCTTGCCATTGGATTTAGATCTAGGTCTTGAAGATCTTGTAACTTGATCAGTATTTCTGCCTCTCGTAATCAGTGCATCGGAAGATGTCCCCATGTTGCCGTTTAGCTTTCTCATGGCCTTCCCTTGAAGGGCTGAGATAACAGTGTCGACACTCAGGGTTTTATTTGCGATGCACATTGAGTCCCTGAACGACTCATACGATGTTAGAAGAGAATTCAACAACATACATATTTGTTCCTCATCTTTGATCACTTCCTCCATATCGAGCAGTTTGCAAACTAATTTATTAAAGTTGTTGATGTGGGCCTTCAGGTCTCCACCCTCTGTCATTTTGAAGGCATACCAATGTAGCTTCAAGTGTAGGCAATTTTCATAGGATTTTTCTACATAGATATCCTCTAACTTCGCCTATAAACTAGCCTCAGTTTTCTCCCTTAAAACATTATAGAGAACCTCATCCGTGAGACATAAATGGATGGAAGATAAAGCATTCATATTAAGAGTATTCCAGTCTTCGTCATTCATAGTCAACTTCCTCTCCTTAAGAGCCTTAGCTTTGCCTTGCTTAGTTAATAGAATAATCATTTTAATCTTCCATAACTCAAAATTATTTTTGCCTGAGTACTTCTCAATATCAAACTTGGCGTTTCCCATTGATGTTAATCCTGCAGATCCAGAACTGTGCCCCAACGATTGCTCTGATACCACTTGATGGCAACTGGGCTGCGGAATCACAAAGAGATGGATCTAGGATAGCAATCCAAGAGCACTAAGCAAACACAAGAGAATACAAAGATTTAACGTGGAAAATACTTTCGAGAAAAAACAATGTCACAAAGCGACAGAAATCCACTATGAAAGCATAAATTACAAAGAAAAAAGACTTACTCGATTCAAACAACCTCGAATCTCCCCCTTTCTACACCCTTTGAAACCCTAGAACCCCTTCTAGAAACCCTTTGAAATACATTAGAAAGCCTTAGCATGATTTAGAATGGTCCTAGGAACTCCTATTTACATATTTAAAAACCATACTTTTGCACCGACTTGGAATAGTGCAGAAACCACCTCAAATTTACGCTATCTGCGCACAATTGCATAACCTTCGACTAGTCGAGCCAAAGCTTAGGCTAGTCGAAGGGTGCCCATCGACTAGTCGAGCCAGAGCTTGGGCTAGTCGAAGGGTGCCCTTCGAATAGTCGAACCTGTCCTTCGACTGGTCAAATTTCTCGTAAGTTCCAAAATACATTGTTGCTAGACTTTTAACAGAACTTTCTTGGATTAGTCGAATTTCCTCAGATTTAAGACATCTGTTAACAACATAACATTTTGAAAGTTTGTGAGAACTTCATGCCCTTGGGAAGATCAACAATGTAAGCATTATCATTGAATTTTTTGAGTATCGGATCAGTGTTAATCTTCTCATTCCCCAACTTATTATTTATATCAATCAGAAACTTCTCCCTATGCAGGTGAACTCGTACGTTATCACCCACTTCAACCACTTTATGGTGCCGATGTTTATCACTCTCTTCCTTATGCTCGACATCAGACTCCTGAATTTTTTTAAGAATTTTTGTGGGTTCTACTTCTTTTCCATTTATAACCAATGCATAAATCTACCATGTCTCCTTATATTCATTAACGAAATCGTGTATGGTTAGGAGGGACCGCTCCTTTCTTTTTTTAATTACTTATATTTTTATTCATGAAAAGGGGCATAAAATAGCTCATTCAAGTGGAACCATACATAAAAAAATGGGTCTCACATATCGTATACTCTACTAGTTATACAAGACAACTCATCTACTTATGTACCCCCAGCCCCTGAAATCGAACTAGCCCGCTTAGCTCTTACCCTTTCTGATTGCGGCAATCCCAACACTATCTAACGTCAAGAGATCCAGAATTAGGGCCAAGAGCTCTACTCTAGAGTGAAAAGTTCTATGAGGATTTATATTGCTTCCCATTTTGGCAAGAGCATCAGCCATTGCATTTCCTTCCCTCAAAACATTAACAGTTTTGAGATTCAAAGACTAGTGCATTCGCTTTATTTCACCCATCTTATACTCGATATTCCATGGACCATCATCATTCTCACTAGATGCCACTTCCGCGACTATATGGGAACCAGATTCAATGATAGTATTAGAATACCCTTGCTTCAAACAAAGATGCATGCCATCTACCAGTGTTTGATCTTCTGATATTGTGTTAGAGACGTGGACGTAATATTTGCGGAAAGTAAATAAGACTCTACCTTGATGGTTTCACCTTCCCAACAATCTCCTTTGGCTTAACACTTATGCCTTTAAATCTGATAGCATTACTGCTCAACCAAATTTTCCAAAGAATGAAAGCGGACATAAAACCTCTCAAACTGAGAAATTTTGAAGAGCGGGAGGCTCTAGACACCCACAATTTATATCATTGAACAATTGAGGGACTTTAGGCCAAATGCATGTCAAAAATTCTACTCAAGAAATTCCATACCTCAGTGGCAAGGACGTTGCTGCAGAACAGATGGTCCAAGGTTTCTACGTCATGGCACCCCTGCGGATTTTGCGATCTGTTTGCATCCGTAGAAAGAACTAGCTATCGTTGGATTGCTCTCCTTGAAGGAGTCAATGTCATATGATCATTGCTACCTTGGTTGATTTGATTTAAGATCAATGGAGAATGTGTATTTACCAGAGATTCTCTCCCAATCTATATCTTGAACTGACTATCCTGCTGCACTACACTACCCACATATGATGCTAGAGATTCCAGTGGTTGATGATCAATTCTAGGTGAAGGATGTAGTGCTAGGGGCTACACGAAAGGTATTGTTGCATTTCTTGATCTTTGATCATCCTGGTTCTGATTACGATCAGGGACGATGAGGGAAATGAAGCTGGAATTAAAGTATGTTGGAGAAGAGGGAGGCAATTGAATGTTGTTCTGCACTAGGGAAGGACAATCAACTTTTTGGCAACTACTTTTCGATACTAGTTGAATCCCAACTCGTTGGACTTCTACATCCACTGGAACTGCCCTATGCATGACCTTCCAAACAAAAGTTGTGATCTTCAATGAAATGTATTTGTTCCAGACCCATCCAACCCACTGAACCTTGGGATGATGGGTTCTTAATGCATTCCAAGTAGACTTCACTACGAATCCCCCACTAGTTAAAGGCATCCATAGCAATTTATCCACCTTGTCAGAGATTCTGATGTTATCGGCTTTAATAGAATTCAGGGTCTCAACTGCTAGCAACCTTTTGATCTCTTGGAAATCTCAAATCCCATTTTTTTCAGAAGTCCTTTACATTTGCATCTTATAGGTGTTGAGGGTCAAATATTACATATTAGACCCTAGTTATTGCCTGACTTTACGTACATGATAATGCTTAAAGTCCTATTTTAATCGTGTTTTTGTTACAAAGTGAATTTAGGAACCTTGACTGAAAAAGGGTACTAAAAGCATGGATTTAATGCTCATAAATCACCAAGGCAAAGGACGGACCCCAGGGGACCGAGATCGAAGAATTTACACGCCAAAGATCCTAGAAAATCAAGTGATTGGGTTTAAACGAGTCTGAAAGTTATCCAGAATGCAAGATCATAGGGTTCCCACCATCCGTTCGGCTCGAAACTTTATATCTGACTTGAGGACCCTAAATTAAACATATACGTCGAATTTCAGCCATTGGATCTTTGTGGAAGTGGCCCAACGGATAGATCATCCCGCAAATCACTGATTTGGGGCCCACCTGATTTCTGGATATGCTTCGATTTTAGTCTTAACCCCTTAAATGAGGTGAAAAAATGGATGGACAGAGCGGATTTCTCACGAACATCACGATGGACCCCACATGTACATTGCATGTACATAGGGTACACGTGCACGAGAGGTGCACTAGACAGAGAGTCCGGTCAAACAGAGCGCTGACCGACTCATCTTCTCAAAACTCCAAAAACCATTAGCGGACGCACGTGGTTCCGTCGAATTTGCCTAATGGGCCCGACCCATCTCCCATATGGACGATCTAAACCGTCCATTGCGTCCAGAGGGGAGCACAACCCTCGTCATGGTGGCCTTTTGGCCCCATACACACGTAAACACGTGGATTGCCAGAAAATGCAGGATGAACAACGAGTTAACTTGATACAGTGGACCGCACCAAAACTCAACCACAACCACTCCTTCCCGACTGGTTTTTCACCAGGAATCCAATGAGCGGGGTGGATTTTCCCGAAAACATCACTGTGGGGACCACCGAACACATTAGCGTGTCTGCGTAAAGTTTACGCACGTACCGAGAAATCTAGAAATTACGGGGAGTTGTGGGCCACCATTTTTGGTCTTTACCCCAATCATGGAGCCAAAATAGGTTTCTTGGACGACCATCGGCCGAAAAATCTGTTCAAACGCAAGTGAGTTACGTTTTCGCCGCTGTTACGCACGTAGCTGTGTAAGAAACTATGTCCAACCTTCTCCACCGACTTCCAGCCCTCTATACCGCCCCTGGGGCCTATAAAAGAGAGAGAGAGAGAGAGAGAGAGAGAGAGAGAGAGAGAGAGAAGGATGTGGGAAGGCCATTCTTTAATCTTGGGCAGCCGTGGAACCCAGGACGTGAGCACGAAGGGGAGAGAGAGAGAGAGAGAAGCGTGTAGCTGGCATCATGTAACACCTTGAAAATCGGGGGTCGAGCAGAAGCTCGACTCCCGAGTTCCAACACATCACTTATGCAACATAAATAATGATGATTAAATATTGTTTGTATTAGCACATTAAACATGAATGAGATTAAGCTAAATCAGCATATCATACTCCAGAGACAGTTAAATTTCGCAAGCGGAAGACTGTGATAGATATATAAATATATAAACTATTGTAAGTCTCCAGAGTGTGAACATGTTACCAGGTCCAAAAATGAACAAAATGAATATACATGTGTGTTTTAAAAGTACAAAACAAATGACAAGTATATTGACGTCTAATCAGTATCATATAACCCCGTCGATCAGTACATGGTCTACATAGACCCACCTGATAACTGCATAGAGGAGAATTCCTCCTCATCATCATAAAAGACCGGCTCTGCTTCATAAGCATTGTCATCATCTGCAACTACAATAGGGTCTGGTTGGTGTTTAAAGCACCATCCCAGAACGTGGGAGTGAGTGATCAACTCAATGGAGCTATAAAGCAAAGGTTAACATGTTATTAATTCAATCAAGCAGTAATGATAAATCAATACAGTCAAGCATCCATAAGTACTCTGGTTAATGTAAACATGATATGTATTAATGATGCATGCCCTCACCTGCACTCCCTCTGCAATCTTCCTCTTACGGTCACAGCATGCACCACTTCCTCTATGCTCAACGCCAACGCCAAAGGCACATGCAATTCGGTGCATGAGCGTGATTACCGAGTTCTTATTAGACCTTTTCATATAGCAGGATTGGGAAGCTAAAGTACCTCCCTTGTATCATTTACCCTAAACAATGATCCCTCTAGGGTCGTCAATCCTAGTTAATCACATATAATAGGTAAGTTCAGGTCACTACCACCAACACCCTACCAACTGGCGGTCTACTTTCAAAGGCTCGTCACCAACCCGACTGGGGACCACAGCCAGGCTGTGCCAGTGTAGGCCAACAGCTCGAATACAGCGTCCCATACCACCGGTTTCGGTTCACAAGTTTGGATTGCTCACTGGTCACTACAGGGAGGCTCATCGCCCCAGCGTAAGCCGACTGCTCGACCACGGTGTCCCATACCACCATGCCCGGCTCATGAGTCTTAGCGGATCGTAGTACCATGGTTGAGACAGGTCTTTACATTGGTAAGAGGTACCTTAGGTTCAAGCAGTAGTGTTCATACATGGTAAACACACAGTAGGCCAATCGGGTTACTTGAAAAGTTCGATTGGTACGAGCGTACGCTGAACTAATCGACATGGTACCACTGTCGACAACCATCGTACGACTCGGATTCATCGAACGTGTCTTATGTGGCGAGACTATTTCCGTCACTCAAACAAGAATTGTTACCGATTGCCTGGACTACGTTATAGTCTCAATCACAGTCAAATGCAAGAAGTAAGCATACATGATAGTCATATGGCATTTAACAACCAATTCCAACGTAAATATCATTTGAGCATATTATTCAACACATATAACATGATATTCTACATATACATTTGCTACACAAAACATGCACTTGAAATTAAAGCTACTTGTACATATAGCTAAGGTAGTTGAGAATCCTATCTCAACAACCCTCGTAAATACAAAGCATCAACCAATTACTCATACAGGCATTTTGTCAAACACTTAGACTACATATTACACATACATACAATATATTGGTTTCAACAGACATTAGGGCAAATCCTTTCACAAAGGAGCTACCACTCATACAACGATCATATATTCTCAATTTACAAGCATGACAAGCACCAATCATATTTCCATAGTTGTTCAGACATTTCAACAAACACATAGAATGCATCATACTCAACATACTTTATATCTATATGTAATATATGAAAAACATCGTATCTAAGCACATGTGACAGCAATCAAGTCAGTCATAAACCATTACTGACATTGAAAACCTTGAAAACCATAACTTAAACGTTTATAGTCTGCACGTTACGTCGGTAGACTCGTATCGAACTCAGTTTGTACACTAAGTCTTCGTCTACAGCACGACGGCTACCTATTACATGAAATAGGTTAGCTATTTCATCACATACTCTATTTGGATCTCTAAAACAGATTAGGGTTAGGATTTCTTACCCAAGAACAGAGTCGGAATCGCTGAGATATTGATACGGACAGCCTGATTTGGCACGTGGAGTGATGAGATTGAATCCCAGGAACTCTTCCACTTTCTCTCTCACTTTCTCTCTCTTTGCTCTCTTCTCTCTCTAAGGTTTTGTAAATTCGTATGGAGTGAGAGAGAGAGAGGGTTTAAGGCCCTTATATAGGCCCAGAACTAATGGGAATGGCCCCGGGGCCATGGTATACTTAGGTTATAGCCAAAGACTGGTCGTTTCGATCCAACGGAGCTGATCTGGAGGCCCATTTTCTGCATACGGTTGGACTTAAGCTTCCTGATATTGGATCTAGGTCAGGTTAAGATCTCGGCCCGATCGGATTAGTGGATCGGTCGTGGGGGACCAGTTTCAGTTCAACGGTCACCGATGCTCGATCAGGGTCACAAGTGCACTGACTTGTGTTGGAAATTTTCCTTGATCCGAGGGTGTAATTGGGTCAGAATATGACGGTTTGAATCCTTAGATTTGGCCTGCAAGAGAACGACTCAATACACTTAAGTCTGAGTTCATTTTCTAAGGATATTCACGTTTCTCACACACTTCGCTACGAGCTCAAGTTGTGCGTTTTGGGATATTATCTGGACTTGATTTTTAAGGTGGTTGTCAAGTCCAGTGAGGTGGTCATAACGGTATAGTTTCATAGTTATCAGATTTTCGACCGCGGTCCAGGTCCGATACGGAGTTTCAATGCACTCCTGAGAGCAACTGGGTTTAGAGATTGATCCTAGGTTTTAGGGTAACGTGGCGTCAGCGATCCTACTAATTTTGGGTCTTGTAGTTCATATTAAAAGCTGTCCAAGCTAATTCGATAGGTGATTTAGTTAAGCACTTAATTAATCTTTGTCTAATTTCTAAAGGATTTGGTCCCTAGTGATTTTTGCCTGAGGTGGTACTCGGGTCTTTGAACGGATTTTTCCAGGACGTTACACATCAGCTCTTCTTCCTTCCTTCTTCCTATTTTTCTTTCTTTGTTTATGTCTTTCCTTAAGAGTTTTAACATGATCATGTCAAGTTAAACCTCTTAGCTAGGGCTAAGAGGTGAAGCTTGTAGCGTGATGGGTGAATTTCTATGGTTTTGATTCATACGTTGAACCAAGTTTGATTTTATTTTGATTATAAGGAATGCCTTTAGTTTTTAATGGTTTGTTGTGACTTAAATTATAATAGATCTGCAATGTCTTTGAGTATTTCCTTTTCATTATGTTGATTGTGAAGTGAGGAAGCCTTATTGTTCACCATTGCCCCATGGACATGGTTGGATGATGAAAGCCTTCTTAACATTCATACATCTTTTAAATTGGTTGTGGATTGGTTTAATTCTGTTGTTTACTTTGTCTCATGGGCATGGTTTTGTGATGGAATCAAGTCTAATTCTCATACCTCTCATCTCTTGAAGACTGGATCAAAGGAAGTTCAGGTATGGTTTTTAATTTGGTATATCTTCCAACTGGATGAAGATGGTACTTTAAATCCAGTTGAGTTCATGAATCAAGCATAGATCTCCCTGATCTCTACAAGTGGATCCTTGGCACCCTAGTTTCCCACCTTTGAATTTTACAAGTTTTAGTTAAAGTTATTCACCATTATTCTCTTAAATCCCTCTGATTTAGATTTCATCTTATTCTAGTTTTAGTTCTGGTTACTTTCAGAATACGTACAAGGTTCAATCCCTGTGGATTCGACCTTAGTCTTACCGAGATTATTACTACATTGCAACCCTATACTTGAGGTGTGAACAAGTTTTTTGGGCCATTGTTGAGGACTGACGGTTACGTTTTTCTGAGATTAACTAGTTTTAGAATTAGGTTAACATTATGGTTTTCTGACTTTAGGATTAGGTTTTATTTTTCTAATTTTAATTATAGGATTTTTATTTTTTATTTTTATAACTTAACATTACTTTCTAATTTTAGGGTTTAGAAACTTTCCTTTTTAGGAACTAGTTTACTTTTAGAAACTCTCTAAATTTAGGTTTTATTTTCTCTTTTTAGAAATTTTCTAATTCTAGGATTTTTCTATTTTTAGAACTAACTTACTTTCTATTTTTAGTTCTAGAAATTTTTCTAGTTTACTTTCTATTTCTATTTTAGGAGCTTTCTAACTTTAGAATTTCTATTTTTAGAAGCTATTTTCTTTTGTTTTCTTTTGCAGGATCTTAACATAGGAACTTCTAATTTGGTAACTTCCTTCTAACTTCTCCTCCTCTTACTTTCCATACTGTTGTAGGATCTTTTCTTTTATTTTTCTTAGGATTAGATTCAGAGTTAGGGTTTCACCATGGAAGAGTGGGTACATCAATATGCTGAGATGGATAAGAGATATTGGGGAGGGATGTATAATGATTATGATGGAATTCAACCTATATTTCAAGATCTTTTTGAAACCATCATCGAGAACCGACTGGAATATTATGTTCCATTGGCTAATAAGTCTTTATGCAATCATAATTATGGAAATAAGGACTATTATCAACCTCATATTCTCCCACATATGATCCATATGATTATAACTAGTGGAAACATCAAAATTGGGAAGATAAACCAACATGTTATAATGATTATTCACTTGGATACCCTACCTTTGAGATCCAACCAGAAACAATCCAAGAGGATTCATTTCAGCGTAACATGGACTGTCTTGCGGAAATTAGAAAAATGTTAGAAATGCTTAATTCGCACCTCGATAAGATAGAGGAGGCTCGTTCATCCCAACCACAACCCAATCTATAAATACAATGCGAGGAAAGTGATCCTAACTCACTATTGAAGAACTCTGGAAGTTAGAATAAAGAGTTGGATTATGTTAATGACCATATGGTTCAATTTCCCGAAAAGTCGATCTCGATGACGGTTCAAAAGAATGATCAAGAGACGTGGGTGTCTTTCAAATATAATGATGATAACGCGATTCACTCACATGACACACTTGGTTTCAATGATGAGGGAGAGGTTAGTTTATTCGAACTTCAACCTAATTTAGAAAGAGAATGTGAAGAAAGTGATCACATCCCAAGTGTGTACAGCACTGAATTGGAAGATGATGAGTATTGGGATGACAATCATGAATGTGCAGCCCAAATTCCTCTAGAATCAATTTCAAGTTTGGTCCAGGTCAATGATCAAGAGGTTCAGGAAGTTGTCAACCATAGTGATCTACTCCACCTATCTGACATAGCTAAGTTAAATGTGGAAGATGAGCCACTTTCACCTCAACCTTCAAACCTTTGTGATGCATGTTTAGACCACTCCCCTGAATTAACTTATAAGACGGTTAGGGAGATGGACGAATTGCCCGATGAGATTCTGAAATTTGAAACCACCCAGTTGAGATTACCATCTGAACTGTCAAATTTTAACGATTCAATGCCTCTTCTGAGTAGTATCGATGAATAGAGTTCTCACATCAATACTTCGTCTACTAACCCTCAATCTGTCTGTGCAGGGCTGGAGCAAGAGAGTATACCTCCATCTACTTTTAAAGACGATGGAGTCCTTGAGCATCTCTTTACAGATTTCAATGTGGAAAATGAGTCACACTCAGCTAAATTTCTTAACTCTTTGGATGCATGATTGGTTGACACTTTTTACAGATTCAAACGATCTTATGATAAAAGAAATAGTAGATGCCTTGCAGACAATACCTCGATGGTTGTCACGGATCGAGGGAACCCATACTCTGAAATCCTTCTGTAACATCCTGGATTTTCGCCAACCTGGAAATTAGACGTCCTTAGGCGATGGTTCAATCCTAACACAGGTTTAACTTCTCAAGCGCTCAATTAAAGCCTCAAATTCCTTTTTAAATCATTTTCTTCACAAATCCCACCCTTCACTACCTTGTGCTTTCAATTTTTCAAAGCACTTTCGCCCTAGACACTATCTTAAACTAGCTAAGTAGTAAAACTTGAATCACTTTATATACAAACTACAAAGGCCTAAGTACCATCTCAACCAGAAAACAATTAGGATTAAATCCTTTAGAAATTTAACAAAGTTAACTAAGTGCAAACTCGATTAGCCATGAAATCCGTTGGGATCGCTTTAAATACGATCTGCAAGACCCAAAACTTGTAAAACATGTGACTCTAGGTTACCCTAAAGTTTAGAACCGAACTCATTTCCCGTCTGCTCTCGGGAATGAAACGAAACTTCGTATGAGGTCTAGATCGCACATCGGGAGTCCGATTAACACGAATCTAAGGAACTAGGACCGCCCCACTGGGCTTGACAATCATCTCAAAAATCAGGCGATTCCGATGTCCCACGGCCATTTATTTCGATCCGGAGCGAGGGTGTGTGAAAAAACACTATTCCTTTGAAAAGAAAATATCTGGAATAGTGATCTGGCACCTTTCGCTTGCGCATCAGTATTAAGCAACCTGACCGTCAGAATCAGACCAAATTACACCCTCGGATCAGGAAAAATTTCATACACATTTACATGTACTCAGAAATTCTGATCGTGGCCCACGGACCGTTGAACTGAAAGTGGTCCGCCACGTGCGATCTGGGAATCCGATCGAGCCGAAAATGTAATCCCACGTAGATCCGCAGAGGGTGAGCTTAAGTCTGACGTTTGGCTCAAAGAGGGCTACCAGAACACCCCTTTTGAGCTTGGAAAGTGACGGAATACCTATATTAGCAGTAACCTTTGAACAGGAGTCTATTTCGGTGAGTTTTGAGGCTATATAAGGACCTTAAACCCTCTCCCATTCCAGCCATACGAATTTGGATTTGAGAGAGGGAAAAGAGAGAGAAAGTGAGGGAGAAGTGGGAGAAACTCCCTGCCGTCGTTCCCTGCCACCACACGGGCTGCACCATCTCGTTCTCATCGCTTTTCCGGCGATTCCAGCCCCGTTTCTAGGTAAGAAACCCTAACCCTAACCTGTTTTGGGGTTTAGACTGTTGTAGGTTGTGAAATAGCTAACCTATTTCGTTCTCTAGGTTGCCAAACTGCCGAATACGGAAGCTTAGCAAACCTATCATCTCCGTTACGATTCTACGACCAAAGGTGAGGACTTTAAGCGTATAAGTTACGTTTTTCAAAGCTTTCAATGTCAGAAAATGATAGATTCATGATCTGCATGCAAATGCACATGTACAAAGTGCTTTCCGTTTCCTGTTTCGATTAGCGATAAAGAATATGGATTTTCACATACTCTAGATATACGTAGAAATACCGTATACGTATTTTTCTTGGGAAAATGTTTGACATGTTTATTTAATGTTTGTTATATCATGTGTGGATAAAATGCTAGTTTGGCGAAAGGGATCGCAAAAATACATGTTCATGTGTAAATGTCATGTATGTTGAAATTGCGCATTCTAGAAATTCCGCATACGTGCGGATTTTGGAAATGTAATTGTCATGATTAATTGTTGTATGAATACGGTATACGCGGATAAAATAACCGCTTGGCGAAAGAGTTCGCCCTAACACATGTTTGCTAACATAAACTATGTATGTTGGAATAGTGTATTCCAAGTGTTTGTGGAAATGGCTGAATGAGTATAGAATTCTCATTCGTGCTCGCCATGACTAATTGTCATGGATATATGATTGTTGTAATGGCGATATCCCTTTGACGAAAGGATTTGCCCTAAATCACGCCACGGCCATTATACCCTATATATGCTAAAATGTGTGGCCCAAGTGTTTGTGGAAATGACTGAATGGATATGGAACTTGGATTCCTACTTGCCATGACTATCCGTCGTGGGTGTACGCGTGTTATGATTGGGGCAACTCCCTAGCGAAAGGATTTGGCCTAATGCCTATGTGATCGACATATGTCATGTATGTTGATGTATGTTTGTTTAAGTGTTTCTTGAAATGTCTGAATGTGTAGTAGTTGGCAAATTGTAATATATAAGGGTGTTGAGATATGATTCTCAACCTCTTTTCACTATGTGTATGATCTCCTTTAATAGTTGTGTGATTAGGATTTGAACATGTACAAACTCATGCTTGTGTTGTGCTCCATAACATGCTCAACTGTTTTATGATTTTAACTATGTAATGCATATGTTTGAATTTATATTTATGTTGTATGATCCGTCATGGGTGATGGGGGAGCGGAGCAACGAGTGCGTGCAACAGCCCTGGCAGCCCTAAACGGATAATACCCGACTGATTGTATGATTTGAATCCTGATCTATTACTGCTTTATATCTCTGTAATTGATTGTGTTTGGGGCTATGATTATAGTCCAGGCAATCGGTAACGAGATTGAACTCGTGGCTGAGATTCATTTGCCACGTGGGATGTGTTCGACGAACTCGAGTCGTGCGTTGCATGTCGGCAGTGGCTAGGCCACACGAAGTTGTTTATGCACTTCATGTCGTGCAGCTCAACGGGCGATCGTGCTAGTCGAGCTCATCAAGTAACCCGATCTGCCTTATGCATGTTCACCCTGTTTGGTCGCTACTGCTTGAACCTAGGGTACCAAACTTACCAGTGGCGATCCCCGTTTAACCATGGTACCTAGATCCGCTAAGTCGCATGAGCCGGGCATGGTGGTATGGGACACCGTGGTCGAGCTGTCGGCCTACGCTGGGGCCATGTGCCTCCCCGTAGTGACCATTGCGCAATCAACTCGTGAGCCGAATATGGTGGTATGGGACACTGTATTCGAGCTGTCGATACCTCGGCGAGAGCCGAGTACGGTGAGATCTGTGCTCGTGCTGACGGGCGACGAGTCCTCAGTAGTATCATCGAGTACACTCCAAGGGTCTGTGATTGGCCACGAGTCTTTCACAGTAACTAGAGTGTGAGTTGAGCCGAGTACGGTGAGACCTGTACTTGAGCTGACGGCTAGTGATTGAGCCGAGTACGGTGAGACCTGTACTCGAGCTGACGGCCAGCAATTGAGCCGCATACGGTGAGATCTGTATCCGCGCTGACGGGTGATGAGCCCTTTGCGATGCCTTCACTACGCTTCTCAAACCATAACATCGTATGAGAATAATTAGGATTGACGACCCTAGAATGGATCATGTTTGGGAATGATACAAGGGAGGTACCTTAGTTTCCCAATACTGCTGTTTGAAATGGACTAATAAAAACTTGGTAATCATGAGCATCATCGCACCGCATGTGCTTTGTAGATGTGGCGCACTGAGGGAGTAAGCATTCGCGAACGTAAGATGATGTCGCTTGAGGGTGGTTTGGCAAGGGCATACAGCATCATGTCATTTCATTCTTGCATTTAACAAGAGTAGTTAGAAATGCTTGATTTGTACTGCTTTATCATTACTGCTTGATTGATTTGATAACATGTTAACTTATGCTTTACTGTTCCACTGAGTTGATCACTCACTCCCACGTTACGGGACGGTGTTCCGAACACCCACCAGATTTGTTGAATTTCAGGTGATGGCGATGCTTGTGAAGCAGAGCCGGACTACTTCTATGATGATAGGAGTAATTCTCCTATCTGTATCTCTCTGGCAGGTCGATGAAGACCTGATATTGTATTGACGGGGCTATGTACATGGGATAGGAGGCATTACACTTCCTCACATTTGGTACATTTTAGAACTGCACCTGTATTTATTTAACCTGGTAATGTTATCACACTCTGGAGACTCATCATAAGTTATATATTTTATCTATCTATCACAGTCTTCCGCTTGCAAATTTAACTGTCTCTGGAGTATGATATGCTGTTTTGGCTTAATCTCACTCATGTTCAATGCACGAATACAGTCAACATTCAATCATCATTCATTTTGTTGCATAAGTGATGTTCTGGAACTCGGGAGTTGAGATTATGCTCGACCCCCGATTTTCAGGGCGTTACACCTTCCCTCCATAGATCTTGAATGCTTACCATTAAAGGAGGAGGAGCTGAAAATTGAATCGAAGTTTGAAACTTTGGAATGTGTTGAGGCTATATCATCCACTGAAAATTTTTCTGAATTCTATCAACTTGTAGTCTCTGATTCACCATGGAATACTAACATTGAAAATTTTTATGTCACAGGTGAATCATATATACTTTGGATACCTCGAGCGATGCAACGATAATTTTTTTATGAGGTCTATAGATTTCTCTGGAATTTCATGCTTCAGGGCATCCAAGCCTATTGCAAAAAGGACTTCTGGATGATCTTGTTGAGAAACCTACTGAGAAATTTATCAAGATATTGGCCGGTGGAGGAACCTTATGGCATGACTGAGTAGCTTTTCCCCTGCTTTCATAGGACTAGGGTAGTTTGCTCTATGTTGTTCTAGGATAATCGACTTTATGCCGTTAGGTTAGTTTGTTTTCTAAGTTGTTTTAGGATAGTTTAGTTTTGCCGAATTGAGTCTTGTGCCGAATCACCGTCACACTGAAATCTCTTTGGAAAAAGCCTTTTAAACTCCATCAAGTACTATCTTTCTATCATTTCTTTTTCAATTTTGTTGTCTCATGTGCATTGCATGCTTATATATTTTACATTGAGGACAATGTAGATTTTACGTTGGGGATGGGAGATTAGGTTACTTAATCAGTATTTTCTTGGTCTTGAGTAAAACTTATGAAAATTTTCTTTGAATTTTTTTTTTTTTTTTGTGAATTCGAGTGATTTTAAAGGATATCTTCAATTTAGAAGTATACAATACATAATGTTGGTAATTTATGACTCTTGGATTCAGTTATCTGTTAAATTTCACACTTAAGTTCAAATTATTAATCCATGATTAGAAGCTTTAAACGTTGATTGAGTCATGATTTCACATGTCACACCTAGCTTACACATTATAGCTTCAGTTCGATATTGAATTGTTAACCGGGTAATCACTAGGCATGGAAGGAGCCAACCTGGGGAATTTGTCCATCATGTTCATTGAAAAAAAAATGAATACCCAACTAAAAAAAATAGTTGTCTTTACAATGGGTTGGGTTTGCTCCCTAAAGGTGAGGGCTCGTTTCCCCTTCTTGGCTTTACCTTTAAAAGATTAACATAACATGAAAGCCATCGATGGAAAAATCAAAAGCTGGAAGAATAAAAGGCTGAACTGTAAGGCAAGTTTTGGTTTAGGTTATGGTTATCCTGAATGCTCTTGTGATTATCAATGTTATCATGAAAATAATGATTTGAGCCTTTGATTGTGATAAGTTTAGGTTTCACTTCACACCCATGAAACTCAATGTTTAGAATTATTCTAATTGATGGATTAATACTTTTGCACTTGACAATGAAGTTTATTGTGCGCTTGAGTTTAGGAGAAGGTAATGTCCAACATTGATGTATCTCAGAATTTTACTGTTTTTCAAAACTCCCTCGAGCTTATAGAAATTATCCTGTAGTTCTCAACTTATTTTTTGCATACTTTGCTCGGGACTAGCAAAATGTTGGTTGGGGAATGTGTTGAGGGTAAAATATTGCATATTGGACCCCAGTTATTGCTTGGCTTTACGTACATGATAATGCTTAACGTCCTATTTTAATCGTGTTTTTGTTACAAGGTGAATTTAGGAACCTTGACTGAAAAAGGGTACTAAAAGCATGGATTTAACGCTCATAAATCACCAAGGCAAGGGACGGACCCCAGGGGATCGAGATCGAAGAATTTACACACCAAAGATCTGATAAAATCAAGTGATTGGGTTTAAACGGGCTTGAAAGTCATTTAGAATGCAAGATTATAAGGTTCCCACCATCCGTTCAGCACAAAACTTTATATATGTCCTGAGGACCCTAAATTAACCGTACACGTCGAATTTCAGTCATTGGATCTTTGTGAAAATGGTCTAACGGACAAATCAGCTCACAAATCACTAATTTGGGGCCCACCTGATATCTAGATATGCTTCAAGTTTAGTCACAACCCCTTAAATGAGGTGGAAAAATGGATGGACGGAGCGAATTTCTCACGAACATCACGATGGACCCCACATGTACATTGTATGTACATAGGGTACACGTGCACGAGAGGTGCACTGGATAGAGAGTCCGGTCAAACAGAGCGCTAACCGACTCATCTTCTCAAAACTCCAAAAACCATCAGCGGACGCACGGTGTTCCGCTGGATTTGTCTAGTGGGCCCCACCCATATCCCATATGGACGATCTGAACCGCCCATTGCGTCCAGAGGGGGGGCACAACCCTCACCATGGTGGCCTTTTGGCCCCATACACACATAAACACGTGAATTGTCAGAAAACACATGATGAATGGAGAGTTGATTTGATACAGTGGACGGCACCAAAACTCGACCAAAACCACTCCTTTTCGACTGGTTTTTTTCAGGAATCCAATGAACAAGGTGGATTTTCCCGAAAATATCACTTTGGGGCCCACCGAACACGTCAGCATGTCTGCGTAAAGTTTACACACGTACTAGGAAATCCAAAAATTACGGGGAGTTGTGGGCCACCATTTGTGGTCGGTTGGATGATCTGAACCATCCAGAATCTTTAGAGGGGGGTCTTTACCTCAAACATGGAGGCAAAATAGGTTTCTTGGACGACCATCGGCCGAAAAATCTGTTCAAACACAAGTGAGTTGCATTTTCGCCGTTGTGCACGTAGCTGCATAAGAAACTATGGCCGACCTTCTCCATCGACTTTCAGCCCTCTATACCACCCCTGGGGCCTATAAAAGAGAGAGAGAGAAGGATGTGGGAAGGCCATTCTTTAATCTTGGGCAGCCGTGGAGGCCAAGACATGAGCACGAGGGAGAGAGAGAAGCGTGTAGCCGGCATCAGCTCTTCCTCCTTCCTTCTTCCTGTTTTTCTTCCTTTGTTTATGTCTTTCCTTAAGAGTTTTAGCATGATTATGTCAGGCTAAACCTCTTAGCTAGGGCTAAGAGGTGAAGCTTGTAGTGTGATGGGTGAATTTCTATGGTTTTGATTCATACGTTGAACCAACTTTGATTTTATTTTGATTATAAGGAATGCCTTTAGTTTTTAATGGTTTGTTGTGACTTAAATTACTATAGATCTGCGATGGTTTTGAGTATTTCCTTTTCATTATGTTGATTGTGAAGTGAGGAAGCCCTGTTGTTCACCATTACCCCTTGGACATATAGTTAGATGATGGAATCCTTCCTAACATTCATACATCTTTTAGATTGGTTGTGGATTGGTTTAATTCTGTTGTTTACTTTGTCTCATGGGCATGGTTTTGTGATGGAATCAAGTCTAATTCTCATACCTCTCATCTCTTGAAGACTGGATCAAAGGAAGTTCAGGTATGGTTTTTAATGGTATATCTTCCAACTGGATGAAGATAGGACTCTAAATCCAGTTGAGTTCATGAATCAAGCGTAGATCTCCCTCATCTCTATAAGTGGATCATTAGCACCCTAGTTTCCCACTTTTGAATTTTACAAGTTTTAGTTAAAGTTCTTCACCATTAATCTCTTAAATCCCTCTGATTTAGATTTCATCTTATTCTAGTTCTAGTTCTGGTTACTTTCAGAATACGTACAAGGTTCAGTCCCTGTGGATTTGACCTCGGTCTTTCCGAGATTATTACTGTAAGACCTACCTGAGTATCTATTTCATTCCTCTAGGTCCTGCGGTCCTACCGGCCGAATCCCGGCAACTCGCAACCTATAGAGTCCGTTTGCAGTCATCCTTAAGTTCCATCTTGCTTTCCTGAACCGGATCAACTCGAAACCTATGCCATTGTGACCGCATCGGCACCGCGGTTCCAACGCCGCGTCTCATGCATGATTTCAACATGTACATCTTGAGATATCAACCGCACTATTATTGGCCACACATCATGCATGTGGGACCCACCTAGGCCCTTGCACGTTTCCCAAGAGTGGGCCCCACTTAGCACTCTATCCTAAGCAACCTACCATACCTTTCCATCATGCCTACTTCCCTAGCTAGCAATGATGGGTTTCTTAAAAAGAAAACCTATCATTTCTTTCCTCTTATCTATGCTATTTCCCTCTTCCCAAGCAACCCTCTCCTAAGAAACAATCATTCCTTTGCTAGAAACTCTCCCTCCCTCTCTCTCCTCCCTCATTTCTCTCATTCTTCTCCTCTCATGGTGGAAAACGTCCACACCTTCCCTAATTTTCAGCATGTTTTTCCCCCATCTTCCTCCCAATCCCACTCTTAAATCTTCATCTCCACCACTAGATCATCTCCTTTGAACCATTGAAGCTAGCACCTTGAAGTTTGGAGCTTGATCTTGGAGGTGGGTGCTTCTTGAAGCCACTTCCTCCTTCCTCCTTCTTGCTTTCCCTTTTTTAGCATGTTTGGATGCATGTAGGACCCACCAATCAATGGTGGAGGTCTTACATGGCTCCAAGATTAGAGGCCAAGGGCCTACTACATGCATGTTCTCTTCCATGGTGGACCATTCTCCATGGACCCACCATGATGCATTTCTCTTTCATCTAGTCTCTCATTGGTCATTTAGACCTTGCATGCATGGTAGGGATGTCATCCCTACCTCAGCAACTCTTTTTTATTGTAAGATAGCATGCATGTAAGATCCAAGTATAGTGTATGGTGTGGATGTGAAGGTGGAGGGTTCATAGTGTCGGAACACTCCACTATGGTCGTCCCACCATTTTGTGGCCCACCTCGATGTAGTGTTTCATCCACTGTTCATCTATATGGTGTGGCCCACTTGGACGTGGCCCACCACTAAGTGGAACGTCCAATGTGTGGCCCACCTTGAGCTTTGGTGTGGGTTGGTCGTCCAGGCCCATTGGACCGCCCACCCCTTTGTGGGATGCCCACTATATTGGGCTGTTGTTGGACTTTTAGTCTAGCAGCAAGGCCCACTTGTTTTATGTGTTGTATGTGCACTCCCTATGTGGTGGGGGCCCTTGTGCATGTTGCTGGCCACACTGGGATTTAAATCCACTTCATATTTACCAGTTTCTGGGCTCCAGCAGGCCCAGATAGCTGGTGGGCTGAAAATCCAGCATGGTACCTTATAAATATGCATTGTTTATGGCTAGAGTTTTATGGATGTGGGGCCCACCATATTAAGAGACTTGTATGTATGTTTCATGTTTTTATTCTTAAACTTTTGGGCTTAATTAGTGCTCTCAGAGGCCCGCTTTAATTGGGTTATAAGGACCCTTAAACAACCAGATTTTTTTTGGACTCCTTGTAAGCCCAAATGGGCTGGGACGTCCTAGCTAGGCCTGGTGGATTTATGAGCTATGTCCATCATTATGTTGGGCTGGTTGGGCTAAAGTATGTATGTGTGGTTGGGCCCTTATTTGCCCACCAAACAACTAGATTTTTGGGCTAAGGTTGTAAGGCCCAATTGGCTTAGCTTGGATGTGATTCTTGCCCATGAGTTTGGGATAATGGGCTGCCCACTAGGCCCACCATAATGTATGGATTTGGTGACCTTATTCTTGGGCCATAACCTTCCCTATGGGCCCATGTTATTTTATGTGGATTGGGCCATGTATTTCTCCTTTGGACCCGTGTAATGTATGTAGGCCTTGGGCCACTTTATTGAGGCCTAACATGTGATGTAAGTTGTATATATATAGCTGCCCATTTCTTTTGTACGGTTGTACTCAGGCCACGGGCCTTGCTTCTTGATAGGTTGTTATCGGGCTGTCTCCTTGAGACAAATGGTGGTTGGATGTCCACATTTGTGTACCCTTCTAGGCTCTTGCTAGGCCCACTTGCATTTATGGGTGGTTAAATGTCCACCATAGACCCTTTGTTAGGCCCATTCTTATCATTTAGGCTCATGTCATTGTCTATCTTAGTCTTGTAGGCTACCCCAGGCTGTTGGGCCTCCACTAGAGGTTGTGTTCCTTATGGAATTTGTCTAAGTACCTAGATCCTACTTGGTTAGGAGGAGAGCACAACATCATCGCATGGCAAACTTGGCTATTTTCATAACCCATTCCCATGTGCATCATATGTATGCTTGTTTGAGATGTGATTGGTCATGGTTAATGCCATTGGGCAGGCTGTTATGGGACTCCCTGAGTGATGGAGTTGCCCCTCTTGAGCGCATTGGATGCTTGGGATTGATGCATGGCTGATTGTGTGATTCATGCATCTGACATTACATAGCACGTGGATATTTGTCCTTGCTTCATCAGGACCGTAGTCCCCACAGGTATATCGTGGATGGCTGGATTTGAACACCGAAAATTTTACTTGAGCATTTAGGGCACTTAGGATGTCCTTAGGTGAAAGCCCCTAAACCTTCTTGGTACCATGAGACACCTCAACGCCGAGACCGAGTAAAAAACATGAGCACCCAAGTGCCTTATACCATTAGGTCGCGACTCCCACTGTAGCGTGGTCAGCTGAGATGGGGTGTGGCCTTACCCGCCTGAGTGAGGGGGCAATGGTTAGGCTGAGTCTAACCAGCTCGTAAATGAGTCCACTACCGTCGCTCCTTGTTGATGATTGGTTGTCCACATGCGGGTAGTGAGGCCTCTTACGCTCGCTGGGTTGTACGGCTAGGAGAGCGGCAGTCATCAGGTAGTGTATTTGACCCCAGTGGTTTTTCCAGAGAGGAACTGTACTGATCATGGACTTGATATGAGGATGAGCGTGATCGCATTGCATATTGCATATAGCACTTGGCTGTATAGCCCCGCATTGCATAGCTTTTTTATTGGGAAATGGTATTCCTGCCTTGCATTGCTTAACCTTGTGATGGCTAGTGGTATTCATGGTCTTACCGCATTCTTCCACATACTCTGATATCGCATTCATGGCACCTGTCCTACACACACTTATACCTCCCTCTAAGCTTTCTATAAGCTTATGCACGATTGATGTGTGCAGGTGATTCAAGGCCAAAGAGCCGAGTAGGAGTTAGAGCGTGCCGTTGATCTTTTTGAAGCCTTCTATGGATAGTTCTTGTATTTCCCTTTGAGCCTTGTATCTTGTAAACGTTTAAATTCTTAGTGGATTTTGTAAGTGTTCCTGTAGTTATTACCTATGGTTATGATGTTATGATCTTGGGTATGCTCTTTATGAATCAAACCTATGTTATAGAAATCCTCCTTGTAGGATCCTAGGATCGGAACCTGGTGTATCGGTGCCAGGAGCCGAGAATGGGGTACTATGGGGGCTGTTGGCACCGGAATCGGCAATCGGGATTCCTGTGAGCCCGGTCACCGAGTGTGGGGCGCAACAATTACTATATTGCAACCCTATACTTAGGGTGTGAACATAGGTGAGGAGGAATAGCGGTAATAGTTGCCACGCAAAGTAGGCCCCCACTGATCTAGTTACATTTCTTGAAACTAATATCCCCCCTCCCAATAAACCATCTTGATTTGTGGATAGAATGAAGAAGTTTTTTCCCCAAATCTTTCTACTGATTGGAGAATCCTAATATAACTACACTGGTCGATTGTATAAATCTGTTAAGATATCTAGCTATAAAGAAACGGGTCCACATTGACTTACCCTGCAATAAGCTCCAACCTATTTTCAACCTTAAAGCTTGCATGACATCCACCAATCTCCTAATTCCCAGGCCTCCTTCCTCCATAGGGCAACAAATCTTTGAACTTACATATAAACATTCCAACAGTAGCGGCTCCTCACCCATGGACAATTACACAAAGGTAAGGGCTCGTCAGCCAACACTAAAATAATGCGAAAGGGGCTTGTCACTCAATTCTTAAAATAACATGGTAGGCTCATCACCTCCATTGGTGCTCATTGGTCACTGCAGGGAGGCTTATCACCATAGCATAGGCTGACAACTCAGACACAGTGTCTTATGCCAACATGTCCGGCTATAAGTCTTTGTATGATCGTAACACACTAATGGTTATAAATATACTTAAATTCATTGGAAACAATAGTATTCCAGATTCTATCGAATGTTGTGCAATCATCAAGCATATAAATGATTATCTTTGCATTAAACTAATCTAATATTCAACTATGGAGAATTCTGACAAAACCAACATTGGGTGCACAGCATCCCGCATAGTACCAACTACTGCTAGTCTTCTGTGTTCCACGTTGATTGACCATACAAGCATGGGATAGCCAACCTAAGGTGGGCCATCCACTTAAACAATTCGTAGACCTTGATCCACCACAACAATAATCCAGATTATCAAATGCATAATCATACTCACAAAGCATTTAATGTATACCACACTAGAATATTTCAATTGAAAATATGTACAAATCAGTACTAGCCGATTTATATTGATACAATCCAACGTATATCAACAATACTTAACATATGGCATGAAGGGGTTCTAACAATTGAAATTTCATATTGTTTAAGAATTTCATCAAGCATATTGGCTACCAACAACAAATGACATTAGGGTTGCAATAATAACACAATTCAAGCATGTATAAAATGTGAAATCTTAATAATCATTATATAAGTTTATCAATGGTTGATAAAAGGAATGGTCCTTACCTTAGTAGGGTTTCACTCGACCCAATCGCACTTAGGTCAAAGTTTTTAGGAGAAATCACCAAATCCTAAATCAAAATCTAGGAAATACCATTAATATCAAGAAAACTTGGTATAGGTTACAAAATCGAAGGGTTGAATGCAAGTATAATATTACCTCTAATTGTAAGTGATAGTGGGTTCGACTGAGGAAGTGATAGCTACGGTTTGCTTGAGGGGAAATCTAGGCAAGAACACACCTAGAGCTCCTCTCTCTCTCTCTCTCTCTCTCTCTCTCTCTCTCTCTCTCTCTCTCTCTCTCTCTCTCTCTTTCTCCCTTTCTCTTTCTCACAAATCTAGGGCAATTCGTATGAAGTGGAGGAGCTAACAAATCTGGGTATTTATAGTGGCATAATATGTTCCTTTAGCCCTAAGTTCTAGGTAATTGGGATCACTGAGGGGTGTATGGGTTAATCTACACCATAGGATAGTTGTCCCAAGTGGTGATCCATGCAAAGCTTCAATCGTTCCGCCATTCGGACACAACGATTAACAGATATGATCAAGAGTCAATTTGAAACTTAATGATCAATGATCGAGGTCACAATTATATGAATGTTCATAGAATGGTATTTAGGGTTTGCGTCCTTAATTTGATTGCAATGTAACGGTCCAAAATCCACAACTTCGGCAAAGTGCGAATGTAGACAATTAACTTAAGTTTTTGGTTGCTTTCATGAAGACACATATCTCATGCACTCACCTTGCGAGTCTAAGTTGAACGATTTAGTGCACAATCTTGACTTAATGTTTTGCGTTGGACATTAACCTCGTTAATTACTAATATCTTTCTATAGTTTTGAGTCTTACCGTCTACTAACGATTGGTCTAAAGCTTGTTTGGTTAATCCAAGTATTTTTGGAATAAATTAGGTAGTGAGCTTTCTTATGTGCGATGATTATGATTTAGATTAGCTGAATTCATTGTATGACCAATATGTAATTAGTGGAAATGGTGATTTGCTCATAATCACCCTAAATCCTAATGTTTAGGCTAAACAATGTAGCTAACTAAGCTTATACGGTTTTCTTGACTGTATCACTCATTATTTGTTAAGGTCGAGTATGAAAATTTTATAAGACATTACAGTTTTACCGATATGTTTTCCAGTTTTAAACGCAACCTCGATTGATTCCCATATATGTATTCTTTATATATATATATATATATATATATATATATATATATATATATATATATATATATATATATATATATATATATAAAACTTACGATCAAGAAGTACCTTTATACTCCGCTAATTCATGTGCTTAGGCACGCATGTTACAAATGTGCCAATGTAAAATCTGCTATAGATACTACATCTCCACTAGATATAGTATTTCCGATCAACTGGTAAATATTGCTGCTCCGTTGTGCCTTCATTACTATAAGAGCACCCTTTCAAACCTTCAAGACACCATCATAACTGACGAATTTATAACCAATTGCATGTAGAAATCCTACAGAGATCAAATTCTTCTTCAAGCCTAGAACATACCTAACATCTGTCATAGTACGCTCCACTTCATCAAACATCCTGATGTAAATCGAACCAATTCTAATCATCTTACAGGCATAATTATTGCCCATAAGAACCAGCCCACCATTATACTTGCTATATGTGGTAAACCAACTCTAACGAGGAGACTTATGGTATGATGCCCCCATATCCAAAATATATTCCTGATAGAAATTCTCAGCCTTGATCACCAACAATACATCACAACCATATGAGCCTTCATCAGACTCAATTGAATTAGCTTCCTTTAGTGAACCATCTAACTTCTCATCCTCCCGAGCAAACAATGCATCCATAGAGGTACCTTCACCGCCACTCTGCTTCGCAACTGCATCGACTGGAAGGTTGCGTTAACAGTTTCGATTTTGAAAATATCCCTACTATGGAAAAGAGTATCAACCAGATACTCGAATGACTTGGGGAGAGATATCAACAAAATTAGGGCGTTGTCTTTCTCCTCGATCTTCACTTGAACACTAGTCAACTTGCAAACCAGTTTATTGAGCGTGTTAATATGTTCAAATAGATCCAACCCTTTCGTCATTTTCAAAGAATAAAATTGTTTCTCTAGAAATAGACAATTGGTGAGAGATTTCATCATGTAAATACTCTCCAATTTCACCAACAAACCTGCAATAGTCATCTCATTTATGACATTGTAAATGACTTCATCGACCAAGCACAATTAAATTATACTAATTGTTATTTGATACAATTCATCCCAATCCTCTTCCTTCACAGATTCCAGACGATATGCTTTCCCAAGAAGTGCATACTACAACCCTTACTGAACTAGAGGGCTTTCATCTTTAATCTCCATATATATGAGGAAAATATAAAAAAAATACCCCTCCAAGGGTCCATTAACACTTAGGCATTGTTAGCATATAAAATATGCGTCACATGAGCTCATAAAAGTGAATAGACCCATAATGATTTTGGTATCACAATTTTAACATATACATGAGATAGGGACATCTCCTACAAGAAGACGTCACTGCATACATATGAGGTAGGAACCTCTCCTAATAGGATATGTTACCCAACGATGTAAAATTCTACAACTATGGTATTCTTAAGATTCCGTAGGATACCAAGATCTTTGAGGAATGGATGCTTAGTTAAGCCAATTGGAAGATGATTAGGGTTAGAAGGTGATGCTTTGTCTATGATGTGGTTAGTTTGGACCACCCTGAAAATTTTTCTCTTCGGTTGAAGATGTAGACAATCCATGCCCCTAGGCTTTAAACTCTCTGTCTCTCTCACTACACACACTAGAGACTTGGATTTCAAAATATAATCTGTGTAACTGCAGTTAATATATGCCATGTGTGTAATTTTTGAGTGTCTGTGAATCAAGAGTCATACTCATCAAGAGTATCAAATAACTCTCACACCATAATCTACACTGATGAGAAGATGTTGGAAGATAATATCCATTTTGGGGTAGAAATTCACAAAAATCATATCTATTTATTTCAATCGCGTTGCTCGGTTTTCCTTACACGATACAAATGTAATTATCATCCTTTCCACATTTCCCAAAATGAATAGAAAATATACATCAATTTTGCATTATATGTCAAAGAATTTCATGAGCCATGTGTGTAATTTAGCTTCCAGTGACTAGGTGGGACCTTAGAGCCTGGGTAAAGGGAGTAGCCACGTGGAAGCATGGATGAAGGGTTGTGCTGATGAAGGGTTTGGCTTGGGCGTGAGTCAGGACATTTCCATAGCTCGCACGATGACTGGTACTCGACCCTGGCCCCATGCCTTTGTACTCCCCATATGAAACAGTCCTGCAAAAATATGTAAAAATGATTTTAAGTGTAAGATATCTTAAGATGGAGTCACAGTCAGGAGCTGACTTTCAAAACCGAGTCATGGTCATGAGAAAGTTTCATCATGACCCATTTCAATAACCTACCGAGTGAATCTGACTCGGGCGAGTTTCCGTTGAGTCACCATGATTTGGGACTATGGTGCCCAAAACACTATTTTTCAGGCAAGAAGATATGAAGAGCGTAGATGGATGAGTGTGTACAGTAGCTGGCTCATAATAAATGAAGAAATCGAGTGAGGTGCATGTATTGGTCATGGTCTATATGTATCCCTTATTGTCCCATGCTTTAGGGTTTACAAGGTTGTCCAAGTATGAGTATGCAAACACAACCCTTGAACTTTGCATTCATGCCCGGCTTAGATAGACATTGCCAGTGCCTGTAACTCTGCAGTAGACCCGCTATTGTCGGTCACGCCATTCCTTGCTTGTGCCCTGATAGCTATAGTTCCCATCCCTACTGAGTGTAGCTCGCAATTCTGCAATGAACCATAACATAGGCAACCATTAAAAATGAGTTGACTCACTGAGTCGAATCGGTTTGAGAGATAGAGAGAGAGAGAGCTACCAGGTAGATGGACCTTCTGCCGAAGATGAATTTTTTTATTTTTATTTTAAAAGAAGGTGGGGCATGCCGAAGATGAAATTAACAGTACCCAGAATGAAGCAGTCCTGAAAGAAATGGCGGCCCATATGATCGTAGAGAGTATCTTGGTATCCATAGAACTTGCAGTTATAGAAAGTCGCCTTTGTTGCACAGTGCGCCAATAACGCAATGAACCGAAATCCAATCTCAAGTCTCACCCACAAACGATAAACAAGAAGAAATATAGACTAGAAAAGAATCAAAGCAAAGCAAACAAACCACAAGACAAGATATACATGGAAAAACCCCAAACTAGGGTAAAAAAACCAAGGATGCAAACTTCCACTATGAAGAAAATCGAAGATTACAAGGCAATATACTAACCTCTCCCTTAGAAGTACAGAGAAAATCTCTTGCCCACACCTTAGAAATATTTTTCAATATTCACCTTAACCCTAGAATAGCCCTAAGGACACCTATTTATAGTTTAGACAACTTACCTTTCTCACCCTTGCGAAAGGCGACTCAAAAATTCGCAGTCCGCATCAAATTCAGAAACAAATCTGCGTAACCAGGACCGGTCGAGCAGGCTGCACGATCGGTCAAGCGGACCCCACGACCGGTTGAGCATGGGTCACGACCGATCGAGCACATCGAAACCAAAAAAACTGATGCTCACTGGACTTTGAGTCGAGCCAGTCCACGACTGGTCGAGCAGGGGCCACGACCGGTCGAGTAGGGCCCACGACCGTTCGTGTGGCCCCCAGATGTGGCTCCACATCTCAACAGCTCTCACTTGGAGACACATCGCCATAAACCTTCATCTTTTACATCCGGAGTGCATCACCTCCCCCTCTTCAAGCCTGAAGACCAATCAAAGCTGAATAGAGCTTCAGCTTCTCCCGTGTAACTGCCTTGGTCGGCATATCCGCAGGATTCTCACTTGTATGAATCTTCTCCAGAGCAATCGATCCATCTTCTAGTAATGAACGTATGAAGTGATATTTGATGGTAATATGTTTGGTCCTTAAATGAAAGGCTGAATTCTTAGCCAAGTGTATTGCACTCTGACTGTCACAATACAGCTTGCAATCTGCTTGCTTCTTACCCAACTCTTCCACGAAACCTTACATCAACATCATCTCCTTGTATGCTTCTATAGCTGCAACATATTCTGCTTCTGTCATACTGATAAATACTATCTTCTGTAACTGAGAGACCCAACTGACTGCAGCACAACCTAGAGTAAAGACATATCCTGTAGTGTTTCTTCTGCTGTCGATGTCTCCTGCCAAATCTGAGTCCACGAAGCCTTGTAGCTTGATTTTTTATCTACCATAGCATAGCCCTACATCCTTAGTACCTACCAGGTATCTAAGGATCCACTTCACAGCTTCCCAATGTTCCTTCCCGGGGTTGTTCATGAACCTACTAACAACTCTCACTGCTTGAGCAATGTCTGGCCTCGTACTCACCATAGCATACATGAGACTTCCAATAGCTAACACGTATGGGACTTTAGCCATGTAGTCTTGTTCCTCCTGCGTCTTTGCACCTTGCTCCTTGGATAGCTTGAAGTGGTTAGCTAATGGAGTGCTGACCGGCTTAGCACCTCCCATATTGAATCAATCGAGTACCTTGGTTATGTACTCTGCATGTGACAAAACCAATTTCTTGTTTTCCCTATCACGCTTTATCCTCATGCCTAGGATTTGTTTTACAGCTCTTAAATCCTTCATGGCAAATTCTCTAGACAGTTGTCTTTTGAGATCTGAGATGTCGTTCATGCTTGAACCGGCCACAAGCATATCATCAACGTACAGAAGAAGGATAATGTATGACGTATCAAACTTCTTCAAGTAACAATAGTGGTCTGCATGACATCTCCTAAAACAGTTTCCCGACATGAAGCTATTGAACTTCTTGTACCACTACTTCAGAGCCTGCTTCAGGCCATATAAGCTCTTCTTCAGTCTGCGCACTTTATTCTCCTTTCCTGGTGCTACGTATCCTGTCGGCCGATGCATATATATCTCTTCTTCAAGGTCCCCATGAAGAAAGGCTGTCTTAACATCTAGTTGCTCTAGATGTAAGTCCTCTGTAGTCACTATACTCAAGACCATGCGAATCGTAGACATTTTCACTACCGATGAAAATATTTCAGTGAAATCGATACCTGCCTTTTCTTGAAAACCTTTCACAACTAATCTGGCCTTGTACCGTTTCGAACCATCGTGCTCCTCCTTCAGTCTGTAAACTCACTTGTTATGAAGAGCTTTCTTACCCTTTGGTAGAGTGACTAGCTCCCATGTGCGATTAGACTCAAGAGAATCCATCTCATCATCCATGACCTGCTCCCACTTAACCTGTGTATCTGACTGTAATGTCTCTTCAAAATACTCTGGTTCACCATTACCTGTCAGCAGTAGATAATGTAAGGAGGGTGAGTATCGGACCGTAGGTCTCCTCTCCCGAGTAGACATCCTCACAACCGGTGTCTGTAGCTCTGCCTCATAATGCTCCTGTGCATGATCATCCTGTGGCGCTGTAACACCCGTGTTTGGTAACTCTTCCCAAAATGCTCCTGTGCATGATCATCCTGTGGCGCTATAACACCCGTGTCCGGTAACTCTTCCAACTCTACGAATCCTTTTTCATTGGTCTTAATTTCATACACACTGTCCTTATGCATCACTTTTTCATTGAATATTACGTCCTTGCTTTTAATGATTTTTCTATTTTTTGCATCCCAAAACCTATAGTTAAAATCATGCTGCCCGTAGCCTATAAACGTGCACTTCTTGGATTTCGCATCCAGCTTGTTTCTATGCTCTACATCAATGTGAACATATGAAGTGCAACCAAACACTCTGAGATGTGCAAGGTTCACTTCTTTCCCAGTTCACATTTCTTCTAGTAGCCCACCATCCAATGGTGTTGAGGGACTTCTATTGATGAGATATGCGGCAGTATTCACAGCATCTGCCCAAAAAGTCTTGGGCAACCCTACATGTAACATCATGCTCCTGGTGCGCTTAAGGATGGTCCCGTTAATGCAATCAAACACACCATTCTGTTGCGGTGTCCCTGGAATCGTTTTCTGATGTTTGATTCCATTTACTGCACAATACTCCTCAAATCTCTTATCACAGTACTCTCCCCCATTATCAGATATGAGAATTTTACTGTTTTACCTGTCTCGTTTTCTACCATAACTTTCAACTTCTTAAATACATCAAATACATTAGATTTATGTTTTAAGAAATAGACTTACAGTTTTCTACTAGCATCATCAATAAAGGAAATAAAATGACGTGAGCCACCGAGAGATAATACCTGTGTCGGTCCCCACACATCAGTGTGTACAAGCTCCAACAGATGCATCCTTGAAGCGTGTCCTGTCTTCTTGAAACTTACCCTCTTCCACTTTCCATACACGCAGTCATCCCAGAATTCTAAGTCAATAGACTTTAGCCCTGGTAGCTTCCCTTTTGACAGTAACACTTTCATCCCTTTCTCACTCATATGTCCCAACCTCTGATGCCATAACTGTCAATTCACTCCAGTTGATGCGACTGCGAGTGAACTATACGATCCTGAAGTCACGTACAAAGTACCTTCCTTCTTGCCTCGAGATATCACCAAGACACCTTTTGTGATCTTCTAGGAATCACTGATGAATGTTGTCACATAACTGGTATCGGCCAACTGCCCCACTGAGATCAAGTTACATTTCAAACTCGGTACATGTCTGACATCCTTCAATTTCAAAGTCATTCCGTCTTTCTAATTTACATGAACGTCCACATTTCCAACGATATTGCACGGCTCATCATCACCCAGGTAGACTCTCCCAAAGTCACCTGATACATAATTACGCAGAACCTCCTTACATGAAGTGACATGAAATGAAGCACCCGAGTCTATAACCCAAGATTCGTTCCTCGCATCAAGAGACAAGATCAACGCCTGTGTCACTCTCCTCAGATAAATTCAGTAAATCCTTCCCGCCTTGAGAGCTTCCTTCTTGTTTCTTGAGCGCCCTGGAATCACATTTCATGTGCCCCTTCTTGCCGCAATGCCAACACCCGTCTTTGTCTTTTGGTCTCTTAGACTTCTTCCTCAACTTAGAATGCCCGTATTTATTGCCTCCTTTGTTCAGTGATCTTCCTCTTCCTTCAACGTTTAGAGCATTCCCTGAATCCCCTGAAATTCCTGATGCCTTTCTTCTAGATTCTTCCCTGAGAATTAGACCGGCCACATCATCAAATTTTAGCTTTGTCGACCCAGAAGAATTGCTCACAGCAATCACCAAACCATCCCAACTGTCTGGTAAACTGGACAAGATCAATAACGCCTTGACCTCATCCTCAAAAATAATGCCAATGGATTCCAACTGGCTCATGACTGTATTAAACTCATTTAGATGTTCAGCCACGCTCCCACCATCTGACATCTTCATGTTGAATAGTTGTTTCATAAGATGAACCTTATTGGACGCTGAGGGTTTTTAATACATGGTGGCTAGGGCTTCCATTAATTCTTTTATGGTTTTCATCTTGGATATATTGAAGGCGACGCTCTTAGACAAAGAGAGTCGAATCGTTCCTAAAGCCTTCCGATCCAATAAAAATTATTCATCATCTGTCATCCTCTCTGGTTTCTTCTCTTTTCCTCCTAGAGGAATATAGAGGTCCTTCTGATACAGATAATCCTCCATCTGCATCTTCCAGAAGGCAAAGTTTGAACCATCAAACTTCTCAATTCTAGTCTTCCCTTCTTCTGTCATCGCTCCCAATAGAACTAAACCAATAGTTTTGATATCAGTTGTTGCGCAGTACGCCAACAACGCAGTGAACCAAGATCCAATCTCAAGTCTCACCCACAAACGATAAACAAGAAGAAATATATACTAGAAAAGAATCAAAGCAAAGCAAACAAACCACAAGACAAGATATACGTGGAAAAACCCCAAACTATAGTAAAAAAACCACGAATGCAAACTTCCACTATGAAGAAAAATGAAGATTACAAGGCAATATACTAACCTCTCCCTTGGAAGTACAGAGAAAATCATTTACCCACACCTTAGAAATATTTCTCAATATTCACCTTAACCCTAGAATAGCCCTAGGGACACCTATTTATAGTTTAGGCAACTTACCTTTCGCACCCTTGCGAAAGGCGACTCAAAAATCCGTAGTCCGCATCAAATTCGGAAACGAATCTGCGTAACCACGACTGGTCGAGCAGGTTGCACGACCGGTCGAGCGGACCCCACGACCGGTCGAGCATGGGTCACAACCGGTCGAGCACCTCGGAACCAAAAAACTAATGCTCGCTGGACTTTGAGTTGAGCCAGCCTACGACTGGTCGAGCAGGGCCCACGACCGGTCGTGCAGCCCCCAGATGTGGCTCCACATCTCAACAGCCTTGTCGTCGGATATCCGCATTGCGACTACCTGTCCTCCTCGTGCTCTAAGTTTTGGCTCTGGAGCTGTGTTCTGAAAATATAAATAATAATAATTTAATTAATTTCTAACCCTTGAAATTATTATTATAATTAGTAATCTCCTTGACTTAATGAGTTGAATCCCGAGTCTTGAGTTTAATACTACTTTCAGTTCATTTGATGTTCTAATATCTGACCCACAATTTTCCTAGGAATCTCAATCAATTGTTGGCCCACTTTATCAACAGTTAAAAACTTAAATAGCAATAAGATTGTAGGAGCTAGGAATGTGAGCCTGAAAAATCCTGACCCTTAAACATAAAAGTGGGTGGGCCCATTTTATTCATAAGGAAAATTTAAGGCCCAGTTAAACCTAGACAATGTCAAGGTTAGCCGTATAGGCTTTGAGCTGGTCCATCGACAAAATAAATACATTTCAGTCCCACCGACCAGAGCTTTAATCAACTACCCACGCATGTCAGTAAGACTTGAGAAATAACAAGCAAATGAACCTTGAAAATGATATTTACGGCCATAAAGAATTGTGACTCCACTCGACCATCGCGCTGTATATGGTTCCATACTTCGCAGCTGTTCCATTGAATGTAATTGACGGCATTGCATTCGACTCCCCATAAAATGTGATGAATAGCCGAGATCAATCCACCTGCACCTTCTCCTTATAAATCCCAGGCCCAATCTTTATAATCGTGCGGTGTGAATTCCCCGCTGGGACGCTGTTAACGACATCGGTCACAGTTTTGAAATCACCCTTACCATCTTGACTCACCGGCACCATTATCACCCGTCTCTTTTTCTCTGCGTCTACCAACTGGGGTTCAAGCTGGGTGTCGATGCCGCTTTCAATCTTAGCCGTCCGAGCATTGAATGCCATGGTGTTGGCTACGATCCAACGGTCGAGATTGGATAAACTGGCAAAAGAGACTGGAACATGATTAGTGAATAGCGCAAGGTTGAGAAGAGTAGCCAGGATCTTCGCAGCGTTGGCTTCATGCATCACACTTCCGGCCATTTTCCCGATCACCGGATGATTTTTTATTTTATTTTATTTTATTTTATTTTTGGAGGGAAGGAGAGAGGTGGGGCCGATGCATGGCCGACGCTTGGTATTTATAAGCTATTGGAAAACTAATACAATACCGTAGCATTGGTTTTAGCATATTTTTGTTCATGCAGAATACAAATTCCCTTGATTTTTATAAGAAATTTTGAGAACGCCATTGTTTTTCCAGCATGTGTATGCATATTGGTAGTTTTTTGATACTCTGTAAGCTTGCCATGATCCAAGCTCGTGCACAAAGAAATTGTTCACATATCATGTATGTTACTGAATATCGACCATCTAATTCACGGAACCTTACCTAGATAGACCACGTACTAAAATGATATTGATTGATCAATTCCAAATTCTGATTTATTGGTGTATGTTCTTTTCAGTTGAAACCATTGATTGGTTTTTGTTTAACCATCCAATCGATGTCCACCAATCACGCCATTAGATCATCATTTTGTTGCTCGTTGTTTTCAGCAATTTGGTCAAGTAATTAGTGCAGACACGTCAGAATTGAATTTGCAGCTAAATTCAAACCAAACAACTATGACCCTAAGTATCGAGATAGGCAAATGCACAATATATGATCGAGATCGAATGAGAACGGTCACCTTATTTAGCCAGTCACTCAGTGCGTAAATAGGATCAGACGATGTTCAAAGGGTAGGGTTCATCCTCTGATGATGGGTACACCTTTTCCCTCGATACGAAAGGACTTTCTAGTATAGATAAAAGAGAAACAAGAAAGAAATTCTTACCGTGGGTCGTAGAAAACGCTGCAAGGCGCCTTCTTGAATAAGAATAATTGAAAGATAATGTTTTGGTTTGATTGGATTGGTATGAGACAAAATTTTCTTGTTGAATACCCCCGCTATTTATAACCTTACCCTGGCCATTTAGATCATTCTCATGTTCTTACAATTACTATTACCGTTCAATACCACTTGGCCTTCTTTGCTTCTGGACTTGCCATCTGTCTTGTAACCGCTTCTACATGATTGCTCTTCCATCGGCTGTCTAAGCAATATCATGGCGTCACTTGATGTTGTCCAACTGTATAATCTTCTTCGTATATCTTCGCAGATCTCCAAATACACCACACAAATCCATCCAGATCGCACGTAAACACATTTAAATGTAAGTTTTGGTTTAAGACCAACTTAATTGGGAACCACTATTTATACAGTTTACTTCTTACATGTATGTCATGTGTATAATTTCTGATGCGTATGAACCATCGCAATCTCCAAGAGTGTCGTAGGGTCTATCTCCATCCGTCCTGCGTGTTCATTTTTGCGTTCTTCTGTTGGTGCGTATTCTTGTTGAGATCGTTAGTCACGACAGACCCTTATTCACTATCTGTCACCTAATGTGTCTCAAACGAACAAATGAATGGATGGTTGTTGATGAAACATTTTCTGAAGATATACTCAAATAATGATCTTGACCGTTGGTTTATAAATTTAAAAGTCAATCACTAAAGTTTTAATTTCAATATTAAAAAATTATGAATAAATTTTGATGGTTAAATTCATCCTTTTAGTATGATTTATTACTGATGATCTGTTCACTATATTTCCCATCATATATATGGATATGATCATTTTACCATCTTTTCATGTGGACCCAAGGAGCGATGTACCTTGTACGAGCATGAGTTGGTCAGTCTTCCTATGTTAGGGAACGGAAACAATAAAGAAAATGGATTTTGACCGTACTGGCATCCTTGTATTGTCAAATTCTTGAAAGAGATTCGACCGTCCAAATATTCAAAGGGTAGCCTTCTGACAAGTCTTGAGAAGTTTTTTAGACCAAAATGCCCTTGTCCTTGGTTCAGTAGTTGTACATTTTTTAAGTGAATAAGAAATTACATCGTATTAAATGCTGAGAAAGGGACATGGATGAAAGCCTTTTTGGGCATGGTCAAGGCCCAACTCGTGGGGCCCACATTGCACCACCCATCATTTTTATTGTGTCATTTTAAGGCTAAGGCCCAAATATCAGCCTAATCTAGAGCTCGTGTGTGCCACATAGTAGAAAATAATGGTGGCAGTGGCACCCACTATTGAAACTTCCATGCTCACTGTGATGTTTGTTAGAAGTGGACACTACCCAAGTAAGGATTTTTTTTTTTTTGCCCACGACGAGCTGGCCGACAAAGTGAATGGAACGGATCACCCCATTGTACTCAACCCCTATTATTTAAAAATAATCAAGTTATTAATTACATCAACCTGACAACCACGACCCTTATTACATTACAACCACTGGCCCGAATAGTACTTAGCCCACCATAAAAAAGACTGGAACCTACTTATTAGGCCTTTTAGAAAAGGGATTTTGACTGTACTGGCATCCTTGTATGGTCGAATTCTCAAAAGAGATTCAACCTTCCAAATATTTCGAGGGCAGCCTTCTAATAGGTCTTGAGAAGTTTTTTAGACCAAAATACTGCCCTTGTCCTTGGTTCAGTAGTTGTATTTTTTTAAGTGAATAAGAAGTTATGTCGTATTTAATGTTGAGAAAGTGACATGGACGGGAAGCCTTTTTGGGCGTGGGTAAGGCCCAACTCGTGGGGCCCATTGATGTATGTGTATAATACACGCCGTCCATCCTTTTTGCCATGTCATTTTAGGGCCAGGGCCAAAATATCAACCTGATCCAGAGCTCGTATGGGCCACATAATATAAAATAATGGTGACAGTGGCACCCATTGTTGAAACTTTCTAGGCTCATTGTGATGTTTGTTAGAAGCGGACATTGCCGAAGTTAGGACTTTTTGGGCCCACGGCGAGCTGGCCGACAATGTGGACGGAACAGATCACCCCATTGTGGGTTTCGACTACTATTATTTAAAAATAATCAAGTTATTAATTACATCAATCTAACAACCACGACCCTTACCACATTACAACCATGACCCTTACTACATTACAACCACGACCCTTACCAACCCTTACCATGTTATAGCCATGACCCTTACTACATTACAACCACGACCCTTACCACATTATAACCACTACCCCGACCTTTATAACATGACAATCTCGACCCCGAATGTTGTTTTTATCTATTATTATTTAAAAATAATCAAGTTTTTAATGATGGGAACCTGACAAACCTGACCCTTAAGGGTCAAGGTTGTCATCTGTTGAAGGTTGAGGTCGGGTCGAGATTGTAAGGTTCTTGTCATTAATAACTTGATTATTTTCAAATAATAGTAGATAGAAACAACATTAAGGGTCGAGGTTGTCATGTTATAAAGGTCAGGTTCGTGGTTGTAATGTGGTAAGGGTCATGGTTGTAACGTGGTAACGGTCATGGTTGTAACGTGGTAAGGGTTGGTAAGGGTCGTGGTTATAATGTAGTAAGGGTCGTGGTTGTAACGTGGTAAGGGTTGGTAAGGGTTGTGGTTGTAACTAAGGGTCGTGGTTGAAACGTGGTAAGGGTCGTGGTTGTAACTTGGTAAGGGTTGGTAAGGGTCGTGGTTGTAACATGGTAAGGGTCGTGGTTGTAACATAGTAAGGGTCGTGGTTGTAATGTGGTAAGGGTCGTAGTTGTAATGTAGTAAGGGTCATGGTTGTCAAGTTGATCTAATTAATATCTTGATTATTTTTTAAATAATAAGAGTCAAGGCCCACGATGGTGTGATCTGTTCTATCTAACTTGTCGGCCAGCTCACCATGGGCTAAAAAAGTCCTGACTTGGGTAGTATCCACTTCTAACAAACATCATAGTGAGCCTCGAAAATTTCAACAGTGGGTGTCACTATCACCATTATTTTCTATTATGTGGCTCACACGAGCTTTGGATCAGGCTGATATTTGGGCCCTAGCCCTAAAATGACACGGCAAAAAGGATGGGCAGTGTGGATTATACACATACATCAATGTGGGCCCCACGAGTTGGACCTTGCCCACGCCCCGTCAACGTCACTTTCTAAACATTAAATAGAATGTAACTTCTTATATCACAAAAACAAGGTACAACTACTAAACCAAGGACAAGGGCAATTTGATGTAAAAAAAAAAAAAAAACTTCTCAATATTTTGAAGGTCAAATCTCTTTTGAGAATTTGACCATACAATGATGCCAGTACAGTCAAAATCCCTTAAGGGCCTGTTTGGTCGGGCGAATCCCACGGTATTAGGAGGGATGGGATCAAATTTAAGGTAATCATGATGACATCAGTGGATTCCTGGGAATTCCATGGGATGGATTAATCCCGGGACACGATCCGAGCTACTGTTTGGGATGTCACCTATATCCCATGGGACGTGGGCCATATCCCGAGATCACAGACATCTGGCCCATTTGGTTAGGCATGGAATTGCAGCAATCCCTTAGTTTCCAGTACATCCACCCATTTGGAGGGACAAATGACATCCCAGGAGTTGCACTGGTTTTGTCATTTCCCCACTGCTTCCAGCCACTGGCGTTGGTCGGTGCGCTATGGGCCCCATCATGAAATATGTCTTTCCCTTCAACTGGGTCGTAGGAAGATTTTGATCAAGCTTATCTTTGTTTTTTTCATTCACCTGGGTCACCTACACATACTCAATAGTATTGTGGGTCGTAGGAGGATTTCAACGGTGGATATCCAATCACTATTACTTTCATGTGGTATGGTCCACATAAGATTTATAGTCCAAACCGTTAAAATGTCCTGAAAAATCGTCGATGGTCTGATTCAACTGAAGATCCACACACCACGTCAAGATTGCCTAATCTGAACCATCCAATCTAAGTGCCCAGTCCAAATCGGTTTGATTGTTAGGCAAAAAACATGTGGTGTCCAAATATTCAGGGGACCACACCAAATGATTCCTTCCATATAAACAAAAAACCCCATCATGCAGTGTATCAGGTACACATATCTAGTGGGCCACACCAATTGACATGTGGATTGAGACAAAATTATCAATAATGTCAGCCAGTCGATAATATTCTGGTGTGAAAGGCAATTGTCAGTCTCTGATATAGGTCAAATTAGCAAAACCATACAATCAAAGATTAAAATTTAAAAAAAAATCATTCAGTTACACAACTTCTACAGCTAGAATTTAAAAACAATAAGTAGCACAAAGAAAAGAACGACAATGGCAATCAGAAGTGCACAGAATCTCTCCCCAAAAGATGGGGCAGGATCATCAGTCGCTATGACCCTAGAAACCATGGCCCGGGTCGTCTGTTGGATAGACGAAGTTGGCGAATGATGGATGTCAACCTCGTCTGAATATGCGGCGACATGAACTGCATGAGATTCTGTGGCGGGCCTCGACTGTGCACTAGTCCCACCGAAGTAACTCTCCCAACAGGAAACTGTTTCCCTCCAATTCTTGAATGCCCGGTGTCTCCCTCCGCTGAATCCCTCGACCTCCAGCCTAGCATCGTCTCAAGTCAGATAAATGCCCGGTCGACGGCCCACGAGAACAACGTAGTACTTCTCTTTTGCCATCTGCATTGACATGTCCATTATTGGCATGAGATTCGCGTATAGGAATAAGATCGGGTTTACTAATTACGCAAAATTGTCCCATGACAAATAAAAATACAATCAAAGGATCTGAATTTTAAAATTACAGATAGTACGTGCCCTTCGTCCAAACGATGTGTATGGCTCTATCTGTCTTAATGTGCACAGAAACAAGCATGTGGAACCACATATATTAAATATATTAAACCACAAAAGTAAAGTATTCCCACACCATTCAAATTGATATACATTGTATACCAATTGTATCAATCCAAAACAGCAAAAAAAAAAAAAAAAAAAAAAAAAAAAAAAAAAAAAAACCATCATTAGTGAATAAAAAAGTAATTACATTCCCAAAGAAAAATGGATCAAAAGAATGACAGATAACAACATGTCAGACCAACCCAACCCCTGCATCACCAAAGTTATCGCAAAGTGTTCTCTTTCACCACTCGACGCGCCTCTCGGGTCGGAGACTGACAAAGAACAATGCCAGCTTCTCGTCCCTACTCAACAGCTGACCAACTTCAATAAAATCTGAGTTTATCAACCCTTTCACCTCTTCAAGAACACCAAGTACCTTACTAGTACGATTGACCTCTTTGCCTAGGCCAAAATCACGCATAGCCTCTGCAATGGTCTTAAGAGGGATGTCGAGTACATCGCAGGAACGAGAAGGCTGTATACGTTTCTTTGTTGCGGTCCCACCTCAGCTACCATAAGAATCAGAAGTTCGAGTATGAGTGTCACGGGATCCGCGTCTTTTCATCGATGGAGTCTCCGAGGAAAAATGTCTGTCTGACGAGTCCACTATGTGGTCCTCTGAGCGGTCAATGGTATCGTCAAGATCATCTTCCAGGTCTCTCCAGGCCTCATTGAGATCTCGCTGAATCTGAGAGGATGATGTGGCCATACTCGTACTTCCTTGCACATATCATCCTGTGGCCTGATCGAATCCGACGATAACCGCAGGGTCATCCATTCTATCAATTCTTTTCTCGCGGAGTCTTTCATCATGCAGGTGAGACTGCAACCGTAAAATAAAGTTATAAGTTAGAAAAAAGTATATGTGATTTAAGGATTTGTGAAGGTGTTTTGTAAGATGCACTTATATAAATCATACCCTAAGGTATTCCTCTCAGACCTCATTAGGGGTCGTAACCACCATGTGCTCATTATCCCATCCAAACCCACTAGCTGCCAGCATATCCTTCACGGCATTATATTCACGTTTGTAATACCTCAGCCAGTTCTACACATTCTGTCAGTTGACAGCGATGTTTATATGCTTTGCGGCCTCTTTAGCCGTTGCTTGGTAGGCTTTCCCTCTTGAAACCATTATCCGTCTTACATCCCAAAGCAACCTGTTCCAGCAACGTGTCAAAAAGAACTTGATCCATTTCTATAGTCCATTTGATTTTAGCCGCTCGAGACAGAGGCTCAATGAGGGATTTGCGGTCTTCCCATGTGGAGAACATCGAGTTGGCATCACAAGTGTCCTAACCGGTGATTGCGTCGATGTCAAACTATTATTAAACCAGAAGTCTGTCATGTCAACTACGCATGCAGCACATGTCAAGTACATATTAATTTCATCTAATGTCAACCTTTTTCATGAGAAATTGAACATTCCTGATCAGAAATATATTTCATACTTTTGCAAATTACACAAAATTCCATAGTCAAGTAATTTATATTACGAGCACCTAAGTACTATCCCGTTCGCATAGAAAATTGAAAATCATAAATAAAATTAATTTGACTATCTACTCCTACTGTTCTGGTGTGCATCTGCCCACATTCAAGAAGCAAAATCATCCCGCATTCAAATCCAAGCATCCTTTTCTTACTGAGTATCACACAGTAACCATTGCCTCTCGTCATTCATTGACACCTCATGCGATGTTGGGTTACTCTCCCCTTCAGCAAAATCCATTTCTGCGTCATATGACTCTTAACCAGACTCATGTCTGGTTCGTATGCCCGTTTTTAACAAACGGGGCCCCTAGAAAGGTCCATTTCTTGCCTAAGTCATGGAACAGGTTCCCTGACAATGGATTTATGTCAGGACTGTGTTTATGGTGCGATCTGACAAACTGATCGGCCATGAAGGACCTGTATCAGTTCAACGGTCCACGTTACTCGATCAGGGCCACAAGTGTACCAATAGGTGCAGGGAAATTTCCCTGACCCATGGGTGTAGTTGAGTTAGAATCTGACAGTCTGAAGTCTTCAATTTCACCTGCAAGCGGACGGTCTAATTCACTTAAGTTTGAGTTCATTTTCTAAAGATATTCGCGTTTCTCACACACTTTACTCAGGGCCCTAGTTGTGCGTTTTTGGATGCTATTCGGGCTCAATTCCCGCGTTAGTTGCCAAGCCCAGTAAAGTGGTCATAACCTTATAGTTTCATGGTTATCGGACTTTCGACGCGCGGTCCAGGTCCGATACGGAGTTTCAATGTCCTCCCACGAGTAACTGGATTTTGGGATTGCACCTAGGTTTTTAGGTAATGTCGAGTTAGGGATTCTAATAGTGTTGGATCTTTCCATCCGTATAGATAGTGGTTCGAGCTAATCCACCGATTAAATCAGTTTAGTACTTAATTAAACTTTGCCTAAATTCTAAAGAATTCGGTCGTTAGTGATTTTTGCCTGAGGTGGTACTCTGGTCTTTGTACAGATTTTTTCGAGACGTTACATCTTTGTATGGATTAATTCTATAGAATTCTGTCCTTAGTGATTTCTGCCTAAGGTGGTACTCAGGTCTTTGTACGAATTTTTCCGAGACGTTACATCTGTGTACAGATTTTTTTGAGACGCTACAATCTACCCCCCTTAAAGAAAAATTTCGTCCTCGAAATTAGTACCTTTCGTACTCCTCGAGGATCTGAGGGTAGTTCTTTCGGACTTCGGCTTCTGTTTCCCAAATAGCCTCTTACTCAGTGTGTTGAGTGTACAATACTTTCACAAGTGGAATAACTTTACTGCGCAGCACTTGTTCCTTCCTATATAGAATACAGGTTGGTCACAGTACATAAGTAGCATCTTCACTTAGCTGTACTTGCTCCCATTTGATAATGTGAGTAAGATCAGGAACGTATTTCTTCAGTATCGATACATAAAATACGTTGTGCACGCTTACAAGTAGTGTGGGTAAAGCAAGGCGGTATGCTACCACACCCAATCGGTCTAAAATCTGAAACAGGTTAATGAATGTCGGCGTGAGTTTTCCATTCTTTCCAAACTAGAGGACTCCCTTTATTGGAAAAACTTTAAGAAACACATGGTCCCCCAACCTCAAATTCTAGCTGTCGTCGTCTCGTATTGGTGTAACTCTTCTATCTGCTCTATGTTGTAAGAAGTCGACGCCTAATAATGTCAATATTCTCTAAGGTTGCTTGCACTAAATCTGGGCCAATCAAACTCTTCTCACCAACACTGCCCAACAATGCGGTGCTCGACATGGACGCCCATATAATACTTCGTAGGGAGTCATGCCAATGCTCACTTGGAAGCTGTTGTTATAAGTGAACTCAGCATAGGGAAGACAGTCATCTCAACTATCCTTGAAATCAAGCACACATCCCCGCAACATATAACACACAACACGTTACAACAATTTTCACTTGTGTGCGTAACTCATACTGAATGGCCATGTTCAATATGGGAAATGTGTCTTTCATTACACCAAAACAATGCTCGATTTGCACAATTGTGCACTCGGTAATTAAGCAGCTCCATGTTCGCAGGCGCTCTCCCGATTCAATACTCCTGTAAGTGGTATCGCACGCCCCGGTATGGAGACATAAAACTGGGTGAATGCGCGTATCCAGCATCGACAATATAATATTTCCCTACACAGTTGAATCAATGTTCCATTAAATGGACACTCATTGATTTTACAAGTATTAAATAGATGAGTAATCTTTGAAAATCTAACCAGTGCCATGCAGGACATGTAATGGATCATCTGTTCGGGTCAGAGCGTTGTGTAGTACCCGCGCATCCGAAACTGAACCCTCCCAACCGGCCAATACGTATAGAAAATTCATGTCAAATGAACATGCCATGAGTACATTTTGTGAGAGGAATCCTTTCCGATTGCGGAACCTCGCATGATCCGTTGCTTGGACCTGAGCATGTATGTGTGTCCCGTCAATTGTACTGACACAATCGTAGATGCATTTCATCAAATTTCTTTTAGGGATGAACTTGTTAGTAGGGGTATGGGAATAACAATGTAGAATTACATTGGCTATCAATGAAAATGATACCTGAAAGTATGGAGCCCAGCTGATATTTCTTTAGATCTCGGAGGGTGTTTCTGATCCTGGCTGTTTAACGAACGTCAGTTATAATGATACAATCGCATCTAATACACGGTTAAAGTGGTGGCTGACGGTTTCACCGGATCGAATAAATTTGTGCCCTATGACCCGATTGCGAATATTGTGGCCCACGGTGTGGAGGAACATAACCACCTGTTCTTCTAGACTCACATTACGAGTATCGCACAGATGTGTCTTCTCGTGAAGTTTAGTACACAACTAAAAGAAAGCATCTCGATTCATCCTGAGTCGAGTTACACAATCCACGTCTATCGCTCAAATGATAGAGTTGATGAACCTTGCCCGCTCATCATCTCCGTGTCGCGCCGGTTGTTTAAACATGTATACGCGACAGTATTCCCCTACTGCTGCTACGCAAGCTGCCATCGTTTGCATGACAACAGCCCATTCCATCTCTTCTTCCTCATCATTATCCATTCCAAATCCAACTGTGCACCTACACCTGAGGGATTTTGATTGGATAAAACACTTACATCACGCTGGGCCAACACAGTCACGCCCGAACGGAGTTCTATGTCAATGAAATGACAACAAGTGATTGGATCTTTATTTTAATCTCAAAGGGTTCCAAATTCTCCTATAATGTCTTGTATGGCTAAGAGAGATTCGTAGAAGTAATTCTATTTGAAAGAGATTTTGTGTAACACCCTGAAAATCGAGGGTCAAGTAAAGGCCCAACTCCTGAGATTCGTCGCATCACTTATGCAACATAAATAATGATGATTTTATGTTGTCCGTATTAGTGCATTAAACATGAATGGGATTATACCAAATCAGCATATCATACTCTGGAGACAATTTAATCACACAAGCGGAAGACTGTGATAAATATATAGAGCATATAAGTGATTGTAAGTCCCCAGAGTATGAACGTCACCAGGTTAAATAATTACATGCATAATATTAAAATAATATACAAAATGATAGAGTGTAATGTCATCTATCCATATCCCTGTAGCCCCGATACGCAACTCCAGGTCTACATAGACCCGCCAGAGAGTTGCATGTAGGAGAACTCGTCATCATAGAAGACAGGCTTCATCTCGTAAGCATCGTCATCACCTGAAACTAAAACAGGGTCTGGTTGGTGTTTTAAAGCACCGTCCCAGAGTGGGAGTGAGTGATCAACTCAGTGGAGCTATAAGATAAAGGTTAACATGTTATCAATTCAATCAAGCAGTAATGATAAAGCAATACAACAATCATGCCCTAAGTACTCTTGTTAATGCAAGGATGGGATGCGATAATGATGTATGCCCTCGCCTGACTCCCTCTGTGACATCATCTCACGGTCGCGCATGCAACACTCCCGCTGTGTTCAACTCCAATGCCAAAAGCACATGCAATGCGGTGCATGTGCATGATTAGCCAAGTTCTTAATTAGACTTATTCATACAGCAGGTTTGGGAAGCTAAGGTACCTCCCTTTATATCATTGACTCAAACAATGATCCATGTAAGGTCAGCAATCCTAGTTAATCACATACGACAGGCAAGTTCTCGAGTTCACACTATAGATCACTACGAGAGGCTCGTCACCTAATCATAGGCCTATTTTATACTCGAGGTCACTACAGGAAAGGCTCGTCACCTTAGCGTAGGCCGACAGCTCGAATACAGTGTCCCATACCACCGTATTCGGCTCACGAGTTTGGTTTACTCACCTGATACTACAGGAAGGCTCGTCACCCTAACATAGGCCGACAGGTCAACCACGGTGTCCCATACCACTATGCCCGGCTCATGAGTCTTAGCGGATCGTGGTACCAAGGTTAAAACGGGCTTTACATTAATAAGTGGTACCTTAGATTTAAGCAGTAGCGTCCATACATGGCGAACATATATTAGGTCAATCGGGTTACTTGACAAGCTCAACTGGTACGAGCGCACATTGAATTAATCGACATGGAGCGCATACGCACTCCTTGTGGCCTAAACACTATCGATAATCACCGTACGACTTGGATTCATCGAACGTATCCGTTGTGGCAAAACTAGTTCGGCCACTGTTTATAAACCGTTACCGATTGCCTAGACTACGTATTAGTCTCAATCATACTTAAATACAATAGGCATTCATATATGATAGTCAAAACAGCATGTGACAACCAATTCAAATATGAACCTCACTTGAGCATTTTAACAAACACATAGTGCACATGTTATCATGCATAGGCATTTCATACATAAATCACGTAGCCGAATGTAACCTACATGAAGGAATCTATTCATATAGCTAGGATAATTGAGGATCTCATCTCAACACCTTTAATAAATGTATTTCATCAACCAATTACTCATTCAGACATTTTATCAAACACTTAGACTATACATTCAACATACATGTAAAAATTAGTTAAAACATATATTATGGCAGATCCTTTCACAAAGGAGTTGTCACACATACAACAATCATGTATTCTCAGTTACTAATCATGGCAAGCACAAATCATAATTTCATATTCATTCAAACATTTCAACAAACACATGGAATGCATTATATTCAACATAGTTCATATATATGTGTAATACGCGGAAAACATCGCATCTAAGTACATGTGACAGTAATCAAGTTAGTCATAAATCATTAACTGACATTGAAAACCTTGATAACCATAACCTAAACGTTTATAGTCCGCACCTTTCATTGGTAAACTCGTATCAACTCAGTTTGAACACTACGCTTTTGTTTACGGCACAACGGCTACATGAATCACGAAATAGGTTAGTTATTTTGTTGATTCATCTATCTAGATACCTAAAATAGATTAGGGTTAGGATTTCTTACCCAAAAATGGAATCGAAATCGCTGGTATAGCGATTCAGGTAGGATGATTTGGCATGTGAAGCGATGGGATCGAATCCCAACAACTATCCCTCACTCTCTCTCTCTCTCTTCTCCTCACTCTTTCCTTCTCTTTTCTCTCTTCTCTCTCTTAGGGTTTTGGAAATTCGTATGGAATGAGAGAGGGGTGGGTTAAGGCCCTTATATAGGCTCAGAACTGATGTTAATGGCCCCAAGGCCATGGTATGCTTAGGTTATAGCCAAAAGTCGTCTGTTTCGGTCTAACAGGGCTCATCTAGAGGTCCATTTCCTACATACGGTCCAGAGAAAGTTTCCTGGCAATGGATCTATGCCAGGTTAATATTTCAGTCCGATCGGATTAGTGGATCGACCGTGGAGGACCAATTTCAGTTCAACGGTCATCATCACTTGATCAGGCCCACAAATGCACTGACATGTGTAGGAAAATTTCTCTGATCCAAGGGTGTAGTTGGGTTAGAATCTGACAGTTAGAAACCTTGAATTTGGCCTACAAGTAAACGGCCCAATTCACTTAAATCTGAGTTCATTTTCTAAAGATATTTGTATTTTTCACACACTTTACGCAGGGCTCTAGTTGTGCATTTCTAGACACTGTTCGAGTTCGATTCCAGCGAAGGTTGTCAAGCCCAGCAAACTGATCATAACCGTATAGTTTCGTGGTAATCGGACTTTCGACGCACGGTTCAGGTCCGATACGGAGTTTCAAGATGCTCCCGAGAACAACTGGGTTTTGAGATTGATCCTAAGTTTTTAGGTAATGTAGAGTTAGCAATTCTACTAGTTTTGAGTCTTGCAGTTCGTATAGAAAGCAGTTCAAGCTAATTCAACGGATTATTTAGTTTAGCACTTAGTTAATTTTTGTTTAATCCCTAAAGGATTCGGTCCTTAGCTATTTCTGCCTGAGGTGGTACTCGGGTCTTTGTACTGATTTTTCCGAGACATTACATTTTGTCTATCTATCAATTAACTATTTTAATATTACGAGAGTAATTCTCATGATTCCAGACATTGTGTATAGGGGGTGGAAAGTGATTCTCATGATTCTCGTGATTCTCATGCAATATCTCTCTCTTAATTTCATTGACGTTCGGATAAAATAGACAATCATGCAATGGCCCGTCATATGTTAAATCTACTAGTGAAAAGCAGATCTTATCGTGCAGAACATACCTAAATTTTAGATGAAAATAGGTTGTGTGTGATGAATTTTTAAATATCAGAGTAGTAAATCCCGTAACCTGAACTTGTGGATATAAAACAGACAATTAGGAAGAAACCGTTTACAATGACATGTATATATAACAGAATTATTTATTCTAATAACAAACATGTGTGGGTCATGATATATAAAACACCCTATGTCACAAAAGAATCACCAGACGCTAGTAATTATGTTTACTGCTCAATATCCAATGAGGGTAGAGAATAGAAGACAAACAGTTAATCATGTTAATGATAGGATAACCATGTTTTAGAAAATAAAATCCATACATATTTGTGTTCTTACCCAAATGCCCAATTGGCAGTTGAAAATACTAAACAACTAGTAGATCTAGAGATTAAAACTTCCCTCAGATCCTCAAGGAAACTTCCCACACCTTTTTAAGCATGGGATGTGATTTTCCAACAAGCTCCTTGTGTTTCAAAGAAGCTCCTCGTAACTCACAATGAACTGTGGGCTGTTAATTGAGATAGGACCATTGATGGACTTTCACATTAAAGCAAAGAAAAACCCATGCTGATAGGTTTGGATCAGATCATGGATATAATGAGCAGCTCAAAATCGAGTCCAAATTGCAATGATGAATTTTCAATTAGAAGGGTGTGTTTGGATAGACTATCACATTGAATTTCAAAAATCACTCCAATGAAGTGGGAATAACCATATTCAAATTTCCTTCCTTAGCAGTCATGTGGCTTGTTGAGCTCCAAATTACAGTTTCATTACCATTAAATAGACTTTAAAAAGGCTGATAGGTGAGGATTAGATCATGGATGTAAATATATGATGAGTAAGATAAGTAGTTATACAGAGCAAGATAAATAAGTAATATGAAGTTCGGTAGCACACACACAACTCAGGAAAAAAAAAACGCATCATGTTCCATTTACCCATGAAAGAAAAGCTACAATGCTTATCTGTGAGTCCTAGCTGAGTTTAGAGCAACCATCAATGGCATACACAGAAAAGTGTCAACAACAGCAGTGCCTACTCTCCCATAGTGAACATTCCTATTCGAATTATCTCTGATATTTTTGAAATATCTCCGATATTATCTGTATTCACATATCAGTGATACCGATAACAGTGGATATAAATATATGATGAGCATATTATACAACAACAATACCTTATCCCGTGGATGAAAAGTGCACAGCTGCAACAGCACTCTCTCGGCAACTGAAGATTATATAGCACACAACCATTCCTTGGACATGAGCAAGATGTACAACAGCAATTCCATTCACAGCATGGACACAAGATTAAAGCAGTTCAATGGGCCATTCTAATCAGGCCCTTGATGATACACAGTGTAACAGTGTAGCAAATTACATGATAACACCATGGATAACTCCATTCATAACAGCATGGATTACCACAAGGATAACAGCATGGATAACAACATGGATAAAAGCTTGCATCCTGGCAAAAATCAATATGAAAAATGAACTTCATAACAAATTCTACAGGGAAAGAGATTCAGACTTATTGTAGAATTCCTCTAACAACAGAATATAGGAACTCTTGATTACTAAAACTTCCAAATACACCAAAAGCAGAGTATGAGGATTGTAGCAGGAAACAGAGAAAACAAAGAGAGGAATGTGAAGCATAATTGATAAATGTGGAGTTTAAGGGAGTGTTGCCACTAGGGTTGAAAAAAATCACTAAAGAACGAGCCCACATTTGAGAACTCAAAAATAAAGCATTTTCTCCTCAAACAGATAAGCATCCCATTGTTTCATACATATGGCCTAGAAATAGCATTCTAAGACTGTATAAAGAGAGTTAACTTGAGTGCTTAACAAAGAAACTCAAGATTTCTAACTACATAGCTTGCTTTCCAATGCAAAAAAAAAAAAAAAAAAAAAAAAAAAAAAAAAAAAAAAAAAAATACAATATGGACATAAAACAATCACAATCCAAATAAAAGACCGATCAAAATAACAAATAATAATACCTAAAACCTGATTCTCAAGGCTAGTCCAAAAAACAAAATTTAAAAATCAATAGTCCATATATAAAAGAGGAAAGGAATGGACAAACAGTTCATTTACTTGTATATACCTACAGAATTATAGATAATCCATCTGCATAGAGCACCACATCCATATGTAGATGGATGAATGATAGCAAGCAGAACAGTATGTTTTAATCGAAAAGAATGCATCAACCAATAGCAGTAGGACCACATTTACATGCTGACTATAAAATAGAGAGAGAGAGAGAGAGAGAGAGAGAGATTGTTGGAAAAACCATAATCCGTAACTAAGGTGGGAAGCACAAAAGGGAGCAATGTACAGCCATCAAATAACTTAATAGTAACGTGATTAGGGCCACCTGATTTTTCAACAACTTGGGTTATTCTCTAATCCCTTCATCCAGGTGGGGCTTTGTTTACACCGACCTACACATTCAAGTCAGTTGGCAGCATCACATGGTGGAGACCTTTACATCAATACAATCAACCAAGGAAACATTATAGAGGGCCAACTAAAGACAAAGCCAAGCTAGCTTACCTTAAGCGAGGTATGTTGTAGGGAAAAACAAGAGATAATAATTGTCATATATACGTCTACAAGTAAATTGATTGATAAATAGTAACTTATTTCTATACCTAATGAAATGTAACAAGCCATAAATGCTTAATGGCCTAACGGATTGTTGCATCGACATTAGAAGCTTAAAAATCATTTCGAAAATATATCAAAAGGCCCAAGAATCATAACAAGTAGGGCCCCATTTCAGAAATAAAATTGCCTAGCTTGTGGCATCAATCCGTAGTCGAACCCCCAAAAATACCTCAAGAAAAAAACTCCAACAGACATTATAATGAACGGAACATGATAATGACAACATGCAGATAGTAAAACCCCCGAATTATAGCATAAATCCCTAGTTGAACCAACATGCAGGAAGCAAAACCACCATTAAGATAGCATCAATAGTGAAATCCCTCAAATAAAAACTCTGAATTCCCTTGTAAGTTCCAAAACAAGGGATCACAACATGTAGGAAGCAAAACCCTCAATTTCTAGCTTCAATCCGTAGTCGAATGAACATGCGGGGAGCAAAACCCCCATTAGGAAAGCATCAATAGTGAAATCCCTCAAAATAAAAGTCCAGAAGACATTTTAATTTCCATAATAGGGGATCACAACATGCAGGAGGCAAAACCCCCAATTTCTAGCACAAATTGGTAGTCGGACCAACATGCAGGAAGAAATCAACTCATCAAGAAAGCATCAACAATGAAAGTAATAGATGAAGTACAACTGAGATTAGCAAAGAAGTATACAAGAAAGCTTCAATTCAGAAAGAGGGGGAGGCGTACCTCAGGCCGAAATGGGTTAGTTCAAACTCACAAGGAGGAAGACAAGCACCATGGCCCGGGTATTTGTAGACTTACCTCATTCGCGCCAGAAATTTTCGCTCCCACCATCTCCAGAGCCTTCATGACCACCTGAACTCTTCCATCTCGTCGTTCCATACGACTTGATGGGATAAAACCCATGGGATGGGCTCAAGGACACAGCGAGGGATGGCAGCGAATCCAAGAGGGATTTCGCAATCCCTCAGTGACAAGACGAAATGACCCGTAAAATCACAGCTCCCGTGGGATATATGCCTACCCAAACAAATGCACGGGATGGACGAATAGGATATGACGATCCCATCCCTCCTAATACCGTGGGATTCGGCCGGCCAAACAGGCCCTAAGGAAACATCCTGGACAACAGAGTTCTCTAATTTCAATTGGATACGTCTGAAAGGCTAAGGTGATTCACACGCGAAAATATTGGAGAGGGATTCATCACATGCATGGTAACGTGGCACACATGTGCAATATCTAGATCATTAAAGTCCCATTGTGCGAGAGAAATTAAGCTTTTGGGACCAACTTGGTTTTTGGGTCACCACAAATATTTCTTTGTGGAATCCACCAAATGAATGGTCTCGATCTTGCACATGTTTTCCATGTTAACATGTGTCCTGTTAATGGCCTAAATCTATTGGTGGCAACTGGCCTAAGTTGGCCCACCCCGCCCAGCTCTACTCAGCATGCTTTGGGCTAAGACCCATATACCAAGGGTAGACTAAGCTTGAGTTTTATGTCTAGCTACTCGAGATTTTCATTTTCGTAAAATTTCAATAAATAGGTCCCGGGCTTGTTTTTACATTGGTGGACGACTATTTGGACCGTTGGGACTGATACAGGTCGAGCTAGAAATGGTGATTGTAGGGGCAACAAGTGGTAACAAACCAGACTAGACACAGATCGAGCTTAGTATGGATCACCTTGCACCAGTAATGGCTTAGATTTCACCCGTAAAAACCCACCAATCCCTTATATTTTATTCTCATAGAGATTGGCACCCAACTTTGTCCTTCCCCAAGCTTTACCACCAATTCTCTCCCTCAAATTCTTCTCTCTCTCTCTCTCTCTCTCTCTCTCTCTCTCTCTCTCTCTCTCTCTCTCTCTCTCTCCCCCTCTCTCTCCCCCTCTCTCTCTCTCTCTTCATGTGCAGTTCATGCGCTATACCCCTAGTACAATTAAACGATCAGCCCGGCCATGAAGAGGTGACAAATTAATAAAAATTTAGGATTGAAAGATCCTATCCATGGCTCCAAAAAAAAAGCATCAAGAAAAGGTGGTCTATATTCTAAGAAAAAGTGTTAAATAATAAAAGAATTGCATATTCCAAAATGCGAGAGATCTTTTTTTTCTATTTTTTATAATCCATCCACGGTAAGGCCCATCATATAAACACAAGTTTGATCATTGAAACAAGATAATAGGTGAATCATGGTAAACCAAAAAGTAATACAAGTATAGTGATGTAACGCAGCGGAACCCTCATAGACCAAAGCCCCAACCCATGGGATGCACATTGCGTACTGAGTAACTCTTCTTTTCTTTTTCTTTTTCATAAAGGTGGGATCACTAGGGGAGTACATCGAGTCAAACTAAGTCGAGCTGACCTCAGCTCGACTCGGCTCGGCTACTGGCTAACCTCAGCTCGAACTCAGCTCGGCTCGGTCCGGTCCTCGAGCCTGACTGGCCAGCTCGGCTCGGTTCAGTCAGCAACTCGGGCTGAGTTCGAGCCAAGATTGAGCCAAGTTCGCCATTGAGGCATTTCCACAAACACCTGGACTGCACCTTCAAAATCCCCCAGTATGTGAAACAGAAGCAATGGTTTTTCGATGTGGTGTCTTTTTTGCAACTGTCTTCCAGCCAAACCACCTTTGCAAAGCTTTTTGACATCTGCTTCATTAAATCTCTAGAGAAAGGTACTAGATTCCTGTGCTCAATGTCAGCGGCAGCTGGGGCAGCCACCAGGTTTGCTTGATGTCTGGCCTTCCTCTCTTGCATCGCTTTCTGTCGATCCTCGTAGAAGTCGAAGTCATCAAGGACTGACACGTCAGATTCGTAGTTCTTAAAGATGTTAAGCATCTCGAGACCTTGTTCCAATCCAACCTTCAACATAAACAAAAGAGCAAAAGAAATCAAATCAGAACTGGTTGAGTCATTTTATCAAACACTTGGTGAGAAACATCAATGAAAAAGTAACCAAGTCACCGAACTGGTTCGATCCGAGTTCGATTCGAGCTAGATTCGATCCGAGTCGAGTTGAGCTGGGGCCTGCTCGAACTCATTTTCGAGCTCAAAAAATCAGATCAACTCGGCTCAAACTCAACATTGAACCGAGTTGAATCAAGCTTTTTCGAGTCGAGTCGAGCGAGCTAACCGAGCTAGCTTGGTTCGTGTACACCCCTAGAGATCTGTAACGTCTTGAAAAAATCCGTACAAAGACCCGAGTACCACCTCAGGCAGAAATCACTAAGACCAAATTCTTTAAAAATTAGACGAGAATTAATTAAGTGCTAAACTGAATTAATCGGTGGATTAGCTTGAACCGCTTTCTATACTATCTGTAAGACCCAAAATTAGTAGAATCGCTAACGCTACATTACCTGGAAACATAGGATCAATCTCAAAACCCAATTGCTCTCGGGAGTAGCTTAAAACTCCGTTTAGGACCTGGACCGTGCGTCGAAGTCCGAATACCGCGAAGCTATAAGGTTCTGACCGCATTACTGGACTTGACAACCATCTTGGAAATCAAGTCCAAATGGTATCCCAAAACGCACAACTTGAGCCCAAAGCGAAGTGTGTGAAAAATGCGAATATCTTTTGAAAATGAACTCATATTTAAGTGAATTGGACCGTTCGTTTGTAGGCCAAATTTAAGGCTTCAGACCATCAGATTCTGACCCAATTACACGCTTGGATTAGGGAGATTTTTCTGCACAGGTCAGTATACTCGTGGCCCTGATCGAGTGACGATGACCGTTGAATTGAAAATGGTCCTCTGCGATCGATCTACAAACCCAATCGGACTGAAAATTTAACCGGACTTAGATCCATTATCAGGGAACTTTCACCAGACCGTATGCAGAAAATGGACCTCCGGATGAGCTCCGTTGGCCCAAAACAGACGACCTTTGGCTATATCTTAAGTATACCATGGCCCTGAGGCCAATGACATCAGTTCTAGGCCTATATAAGGGCCTTAACCCACTCCTCTCTCATTCCATACGAATTTCAAAATCCAAAGAGAGAAAAGAGAGAAAAGAGAATGAGAAAGTGAGGAGAAGAGAGTGAGAGTGAGAGATATTGCCGAGATTCAATCTCATCTCTCCACATGTTGAATCATCCTACCTACATCGCTATACCGGCGATTTTGACTCTATGCCTGGGTAAGCAATCCTAACCCTAATCTGTTTTAAGATCCAAATAGAGTAAGTGGTGAAATAGCTAACCTATTTCATGCTATAGGTTGTCGTTCTGTCGTAGACAAAGGCATAGCGTTCGAACTGAGTTCGATACGAGTTTACCAACGAAAGGTGAGGACTATAAATGTTTAGGTTATGGTTTTCAAGTCTTTCAATGTCAGTTAATGATTTATGACTGACTTGATTGCTATCACATGTGCTTAGATACGATGTTTTCCGTATATTACATATATATATATATAAACTATGTCGATTTTAATGCATTCCATGTGTTTGTTGAAATGTTTGAATGAGTATGGAATTATGATTTATGCTTGCCATGTTTAATGACTGAGAATACATGATTGTTGTACGTATAGTGAATCCTTTATGAAGGGATTTGCTATAATACCTGTTATAACTACTATATTATATGTAAGTTGATATGTGTAGTCTAAGTGTTTGATAAAATGCCTGAATGAGAAAATGCTTGTTGAGGTGTATTTAATGAGGGTGTTGAGATATGATTCTCAATTACCTTATCTATAGCTACAGTTTCTTTCATGTAACTTATCTTACTACTATGTGATTTATGAATGAAATGCCTATGTTTGATAACATGTGTACTATGTGTTTGATGAAATGCTCAAATAAGATTTATACTTAGATTGGTTGTCACATGTTATCTTTGACTATCACATGTGAATGCTATTGTTTGGAGTGTGATTGGGGCTACGATGTAGTCTAGGCAATCGATAATGATTACTGAATTAGTGATCGAAGTCGTTACACCACATAAGACACATTCGATGAATCTAAGTCATACGTTGCTTGTCGACAGTGGTTAGGCCACGCGGAATGCGATTAATTCAACGTTCGCTCGTACCAGTCAAGCTTGTCAAGCAACCCGATTGGCCTAATGTATGTTCACCATGTATGGATGCTACTGCTTGAATCTAAGGTACCAACTTACCAGTGAAAATCCCGTTTAACCTTGGTACCACGATCCACCAAGACTCATGAGCCGGGAATGGTGGTATGGGATACCGTGGTCAAGCTGTTGGCCTACGCTGGGGTGACGAGCCTCCCCGTAGTGACTAGTGAGCAACCCAACTTGTGAGCCGAATACGATGGTATGGGACACTGTATTCGAGCTATCGGCCTATAATCAGGTGACGAGCCTCTCGTAGTGACCTCGAGTATACACTAAGACTACGCTAAGGTGACGAGCCTTTCCATAGTGACTTTAAGTATAAACTAGGCATGCGCTGAGGTGACGAGCCTCTCCGTAGCGACCTAGAACTACTATCGTATGAGATTAACTAGGATTGATGACCCTAGATGGATCGTTGTTTGGGTAAATGATATAAAGGGAGGTGCCTTAGCTTCCCAATCTGCTGTATGAATAAACCTAAATAAGAACTTGGGTAACACGATCATGCACCGCATTATATGTGCTTTGGCGAGGAAGTGCACGTTTACCGGGAGTGTTGCATGCACGATCGTGAGATGATGTCCCTCAGGAAGTGCAGGCGAGGGCATACATCATTGTTGCATACCATTCTTGCATTAACAAGAGTACTTAGGACATGATTGTTGTACTGCTTTATTATTACTGTTTGACTGAATTGATAACGTGTTAACTTTTGCCTTATATCTCCACTAAGTTGATCACTTGCTCCCACTCTGGGACGGTGTTTTAAAACACCAACCAGAATCTGTTATAGTTTCAGGTGATGTCGAGGCCTACGAGGACGGGCCTAACTTCTATGACGACGAGGAGTTCTCCTATTTGCAACTCTCTGGCGGGTCTATGTAGACCTGAAGTTGCGTCACTGGGGCTACAGGAATATGGATTAGACGACATTACACTTTATCATTTTGTATATTTTGGAACCAAATATGTAATTATTTAACCTGGTATCATGTTCATACTCTGGGGACTTACAACCACTTATACGTTCTATAGACTTATCACAGTCTTCCGCTTGTGTAATTTAACTGTCTCTAGAGTATGATATGCTAATTTAGTATAATCTCATTCATGTTTAATGTGATAATACAGACAACATTTAATTATCATTATCTATGTTGCATAAGTGATGCGCTAGAACTCGGGAGTTGGGATCCTGCTCGACCCCAGATTTTCAAGGCGTTACAAGTTTGTATCAGAGCATGATTTGGATTAAACTGGACCTAGGTTATGGTAACACAATGTACACTAACGTACTTTGATTTAGGAGGGAGCGATAAAACGTAGAAACAGTCATAGGATTCCCAGTTTCGCCGACAGGGAAACTAACCGTTGAAATCGGACCCGTGGGCATCTGCAATCATGCGAGATGGTCCTGATCCTTTTCCAGACCATCAATTGACGGGTTTAGACCATAATTCAGCCTATTCCACACTCAAACAACCCGAAAAACGTGAATGTGCCCGAGATCGGACTCAAAATTCCTCAAACGAACTCAGGGGCCTAAACGGTGCAAATCGGGGGGGATCCAAAGTGGACCCCGCGCATTTTCGGCACCCCGAGGGAGATAGAATCACCCCTGGACTGAGCCCTCCCCCCACTGTCTAGCGACTAGCGATGTCATCACCGGATCAGCGAGGCCTCGCCGATCGGGTCGTCCGGGCCTGTCGGGCCGACACATGTACACGGCTGTGGGCCCCATGAAAACATGTGGGACCCCTTATATCCTTCCCATTTGCTTCATTTCCCTCTCTTACACACCTCCAAGCTTTCCATTCTCTCAAAAACACCATTTTTCTCTCTCAAATCTCCCCTTCATTCTCATATTTTCTCTTTTTTCTTCATTGCATACACCCCTCCACCATCTTCATCAAAACCCATCTCTTATCTCCCTCTTTTCCTTCCATTTTAGCACACAAACCCTACTTTGTGTCTCAAAAATCTTAAGGCCCAACAACTCATCCTATCTCTCCATTTTATTTCACTCAAATGGCTCTTTTCGAGCTCGTGGCAGCAATTTTCTCGCTTTTCACCCTTCTTTCTCTCATGGGGAAGAAGAGGGCTTCCACAGATGAAGTTAGGCCTAGCTGCCTTACCCGTTCAAGGAGGCAGAAAGGCGTCGCAGCAAGTACAAGCGCTGATCGAGAGATAAGGATGAAGCGGGATCTCGATCCCCAGGCTCCCCTCAAAAGAGCTCTACTGGTGGATATGTCACATGGAAGGTTTCAAGGTCGTAGGGTTCTTTTTAAAGCACATGTGGACAAGAAGCTCTTTGGGCTTTATCCGGTAATGGATCGCCTGTTGGACGCTGGATGGGGTCCCATATTTGAGGGCAAGTCACGTGCGAATGAGAGCAGTGTCCGAGCCTTTTACGCCCATATACGAGAGCCATCGCTGGAGCCTTTATAGTTCAAAACTCCCATTAGAAGTCAGGAAGCCAAGTTGATGTTGGTTTAATACCCCGAATCATGGAGATGCCACGTGGAGAGGTTCATGCTAGTAAGAAGAGCCTCAAGAGTGCGCATAAAAAAGATCACCATACGCGATTTCTTTGTGGCCGACTGGTCCACTGGAATCCAGGCAATTGCATCCTGGAGTCCAGAATGACTCCTAACTTCCGCCTACTCCACCACATCTTCACCCATAATGTGTATCCCAGATGGAGCAATCGTAGCGAGTGCACGCGTCTGATGGTAGACTTTTTGTACCAAGCAGGGCAGGGAGACAACCTGTGGCTGCCTACATATGTACTACTACAGATAGTTCAAACTGCACGCTCTCTTAGGACAACCATTTCACTCCCATTCGGCCGACTTATATGCAAGCTTGCGCGTGCATTCGGCTACAAACTTGGCACAGAAATTCCTACACTGATCCATTTTATCAACGACACTACTCTCAACAACATGAATATGGGGCCACGACAACGTCAGGCCCGACTCGATGAGAGTGAGGATGAGACAGGAAGTGAAGAAGAAGAGAGTGATGAAGAAGGTGGAGATGAGATAGAGGAAGAAGGTGAAGGAAGGGTAGGAAGAGGAAGAAGAGGAGGCCCAAGACACAGATGAGGGCTCTCCTCCTACTACACATAAGCACGACAGTGATCGGGCTACTTTGGAGGCCCATTTGGCTCAGATCAAGGAGGTCAGGTCGCCCTGCAACGGGAGGTCCGTAAGACCCGGGCCAAGCTTGAAGAGGATCAAGCCTCCATGAAACAAAAATTTAAGAAGGTGTCTTACACCTTGAAGGCTATCCTGTGTTGTCTGCAGGACAAGGGTGCTCCTCCTCCATCACCAGATTCTGACGGCTAGTCCTATGTTGTAGTCATCTTTGTGTTTTTCTTAGCTTTCTTGTTTCCTGTGTTGTCGCCTTGATAGGCTTAGTAGTAGGGTAGGTTTGATGGTGTGTTTGGTGTTTAAGGCTTTGATTAGGTTAGCCCACATATGTTTCCTATCATGATTCATGTAAAGTTATATCTCATGTATTGTGACAAATTTTGTTAAATGAAATGCATGCAGCTCCTTTTACTATGAAATGTGTGGAATGCTTGAGAAATTGAGTGTTTTTGTGCAAAATCTTATACGGGTTGCACCCTATGTTGTATATAGGGAATGTCACCTAAGGCCACGCAGGGTACGGCAGATCTTACACTTGGCGACTCGATTGACGGGGCACCTCCTCTCAGCAATAGCCATACAGACCCCAGTTTGGGCCCGGATTGTGAGACTATGCCGGATTCTCTGCCACCCACTGGCCCCATCAATTGGCCGACACCTGTTACACCACTGGCTCCTTAGCAGAACTGTGCGTCTACTTTGACGCCTCAAATACCTCAGGCGGCTTCTCCTCCTGATAGGTTAGAGCAGATAATGCTCCTTATGCAGCTGCAGCAGCAGATATGGACCACCATCGCAGGGGCCCTTGCCCAGAACATGAGCACGGTTCCACCTGCACCACCTGTGCACCCTGCTAGAAACGTGGGTGCTAGCGAGTTATTCAAGCGATTCCAGCGCTTTCGACCTCCTACATTTGCGGGTACTCACAGACCCAAGGAAGCCAAGTATTGGCTTGACCGCATCTCTAAGATACTGAAGCTACTGCACTGCACTGAGGCAAAGCAGGTGGAGTTGGTCACCTACATGTTTGAAAAGGAGGCCAGTCGCTGGTGGGATAGCATCCTACAGACAGTTCCCTTAGGGCATGTATGGACATGGGCAGCCTTTGAAACACGCTTCCATGGGAAGTACTTCCCTCTCACTTACCGTAATGGGAAGGAGGGAGAGTTCCTTCGCCTCCATCAGGGAGGAATGATCATGGCAGAGTACGAGAACAGGTTCACGGAGCTGGCTAGATATGCTCCCCTGATATTAGCAGACTAGCCGATGTGAATGCGGCAATTTTCTGAGGGTATGCGACATGAGATACGCTTGAAGATGTGTTGCGCTAGCGTACTCAACTATACTGAGCTAGTGGACATGTCTCTGCGAGCGGAGTAGGACGGGGACAGGCTATCTCGTACATGCGTACTTATGGTTCCTAGGCCTTGACCAGACTTGCTGGGCCGACCGTTCCTCGGCAAGAGGCCATGAGCAGATTCTCCTCCTTGGCTTACGGCTCCACTAATATAGTCGAGATGACCTGATACACGGTGCACCTACTACAAGAGGTCAGGCCATGCTGATTCCTACTGTTTCATCAGGATGAGGGACAATGACATTATGCCTCCTCAGAAGATCAACTGGCAGATGCCACTAGCCATCTCGGCTCCGCCTCTACGTTCAGTACTACCTGCACAGCCTTCTTATAGGCCACCTGCACCTTGATTTAGGCCACCTTAGCGACCTATGGCACCGCAACTAAACTGTTCTCAACAGGCTCGTGTGCACTCACTTCAAGCTGAGGCATCCGAGACAACAGTTGCAGCACCGATGGCTTTCGAAGTCACGGCACATATTCAAGGTACACCAATCTTCTTATTGGTGGACACCGGTCCACTATCTCTATAATATCATGCACAACAGTCAATCGACTGGGGCTGGAAACTACTCCTATGGTTGGGTTGAGACTCTTTACCACTACAGGGACCTTCTCAGATACTACCAAGATGTGTAAGGGTTGTTTGATAGACTTAGGGAGCAGAACAGTACTCGTCGACCTAATTATTGCCCCGCTATGTCATTACGATGTGATCCTTGGTATGGATTGGCTCACCGAGATGAGGGCAGAGATCGATTGTGATGCTAAAGTGGTGACAGCCCATGGACCTGAGAGCGTGACCTTTACATTCCTAGTGCAGGTCAATTGGTACTACCGTATTAGTTGTTATGCTACCCTACTAGAGAATGTTGATGGTCCGACACTTGGGAACACGCCAGTAGTTCAGGATTTTACGGACGTATTCAGGAAGATACCTGGGTTACCTCTTCAGGGCGAGATTGATTTTACTATTGACCTGGTGCCCGGTGTGACACCTATATCTCTTCCGACGTATCGCATGCCTCCATGTGAGATGGAGGAACTGAGAAAACAGATCGATGATATGTTGGGCACAGGCTTCATACGACTGAGTGTGTCGCCTTGGGGAGCACCTGTGTTATTCATGGAGAAGAAGGATGGTTTACTGCGATTGTGTATTGATTATCGCAAGTCGAACCAAGTGACAGTGAAGAACAAGTATCCTTTGCCCAAGATAGATGATTTATTCGATCAGTTGAAAGGGGTGCAGTATTTTTTGAAGATCGACTTACAGTCAGGGTATCACCAGTTGCGCGTCAGGGATGAGGACGTGCAGAAGACAGCGTTCAGAACCAGCTTTGGGCACTACGAGTTCTTTGTGATGTCATTTGGACTCACAAACGCACCGCCCGTGTTCATGGACCTGATGAACCGGGTGTTTCGGCCGTATCTGTACCGATTCTTCATCGTATTTATGGATGACATCCTGATATACTCTAAGAGTCGGGAGGATCACGAGGAACACCTGCGAGCAGTCTTAGATACACTCAAGAAGAGCCAGTTGTTCGCTCAGTACAAGAAGTGTGACTTCTAGAAAAAATAAGTGAAGTTCCTGGGATATGTGGTGTCCAAGGAAGGAATAGCGATGGACCTTGCTAAGGTGACCACAGTTCAGGACTGGGATCAGCCTTGTTCAGTTACAGAAGTGTGAAGTTTTCTGGGACTCGCTGGCTACTACCGTCAATTCATTAGAGACTTTTCCAAGATAGCCAGACCGTTGTCTCAGCTGACTCGGAAGGATCTTAAGTTTGCCTGGAATAAGAAGGCAAAAGCAGCTTTTCAGGAACTGAAGGACAAGTTGACGTCCGCCCCTGTGCTAGTATTGTCAGAGTAAGGGATCAAGTATATGATATACACCGATGCATCTCGTGTTAGTTTGGGTTGTGTCCTTATGTAGAAGGACAAGGTGATCGCCTATGCATAGCGACAGTTGAGGAAACACGAGGAAAACTACCCTATGCACGACCTAGAGTTAGCGGTCGCCATCTTTGCATTGAAACTCTGGAGACATTACCTCTATGGAGAGGAGTTCGAGCTCTTTTGTGACGACAAAAGCCTCATGTACATATTCACACAGAGGGACTTGAATATGAGGCAACGATGATAGATGGAAATCTTAAAAGACTTCAAGTTCAAAGTCTCCTACCATCCTGGTAAGGGTAACCTTGTGGCAGAAGCGTTGAGCCGAAAGAAGACAATAGCATTTGCGGCTCTGCTGATGATAGACGAGTGGAACATGGTAGAATTTATGCAAGACTTCGAGCAGAAGCTTACGGTAGAGGAGCCGTTTGAGAGCGTCGCACACGTTCGTGTGCAGCCACTCATTGATCACAGGATCATTGCGGCTTAGAAAGATGATGAGCTATTGGCAAAGATGAGAGAGCAGGTGAGCGACAGTGGAGACTCGGAATGGAGAGTTGGTACGGATGGGGGTTTACGTTATAATGCCGCCTATGTGTCCCAAACCTTCATGACTTGAGAAGGGAAGTTCTCGAAGCTGCTCACAATTCGAAGATGGTAATGCATCCTGGTAGTACGAAGATGTATCGAGACATGAAGAGATCATACTGGTGGGACAACATGAAGGCCAACATAGCAGATTATGTGTCCCGTTATCTCACGTGCCAGCAGGTCAAGGCAGAACATCGCCGACCTCCTAGACTGCTTCAGCCCATGCCCATAGCTGAATGGAAATGGGATTTCATCTCTATGGATTTCATTTCAGGATTACCGAAGACAAGAAAGGGACATGACTCCATTTGGGTGATTGTGGACCGATTGACGAAATCGGCTCATTTCCTCCCGATTAGAGTCTCAAACTCCGCAGACGAGTTGGTCAGGCTGTACATCAAGGAGATAGTATGTCTGCATGGAGTTCCTATAGAGATCCTGTTAGATCGAGACATGTGATTCACATCTATCTTCTGGACTCGCATCCAGGAAGCAATCGGTGTGAAACTGAAGTTCAGTACTGCGTTTCACCCACAGAGGGATGGGCAGATAGAACAGGTGAATCAAGTGTTGGAAGACATGTTGCGAGCTTGTGTGCTTGATTTCAAGGATAGTTGGAATGACTGTCTTCCATATGCTGAGTTCGCCTTTCAGGCGAGTATTGGCATGGCCCCCTACGAAGCGCTATACGAGCGCCCCTTTAGAGCACCGCATTGCTAGGCAGAGGTTGGTGAGAAGAGTTTGATTGGCCCCGAGTTAGTGCGGGCGACCTTGGAGAAGATCGACATTATCAGGCGTCAACTTCTAGCAACACAGAGTAGACAGAAGAGCTACGCCGATACGAGGTGGCGACCGCTAGATTTTGAGGTTGGGGACCATGTATTTCTGAAAGTTTCCCCAATGAAGGGAGTCCTTCAGTTTGGAAAGAAGGGGAAACTCATGCCGAGATTCATTGACCCATTCCAGATACTAAACCAAGTGGGTATGGTAGCTTACCGCCTTGCTTTGCCCCACCACTCGCAGGCGTCCACAACGTATTTCACGTATCTATGTTGAAGATATATGTTCCTAACCCTTCTCACATTATCAGATGGGAGCAAGTATAGTTGAGTGAAGATGCTACTTATGTACTGCGACCGACGCGTATCATAGATAGGAAGGAACAGGTGCTGCACAGTAAAGTGATTTCGCTTGTAAAGGTTCTGTGGACGCATCACACTGAGGAAGAGGCTACTTGGGAAACAGAAGCCGAGGTCCCCAAGAACTACCCTCAGATTCTAGAGTACGAAAAGGTACTAATTTTGAGGATGAAATTTTTCTTTAATGGGGGTAGATTGTAACGTCTTGGAAAAATTCGTACAAAGACCCGAGTACCACTTCAAGTAGAAATCACTAAGGACCAAATTCTTTAGAAATTAGACGAGAATTAATTAAGTGCTAACTGAATTAATCGGTAGATTAGCTTGAACCGCTTTCCATACGATCTGTAAGACTCAAAACTAGTAGAATCGCGAACGCTACATTACTTGGAAACATAGGATCAATCTCAAAACCCAGTTGCTCTCGGGAGCAACTTGAAACTCCGTTTTAGACCTGGACCGCGCGTCGAAAGTCCGTATACCGCGAAGTAATGCGGTTATGACCGCATTACTGGGCTTGACAACCATCTCGAAAATCAAGTTCAAATGGTATCCCGAAACACACAACTTGAGCCCGAAGCAAAGTCTGTGAGAAACGAGAATATCTTTCGAAAATGAACTCATATTTAAGTGAATTGGGCCGTTCACTTGCAGGCCAAATTTAAGGTTTCAGATCATCATATTCTGACCCAATTACACCCTTGGATCAGGGAGATTTCCCTGCACAGGTCAGTATACTTGTGGCCCTGATCGAGTGACGATGACCATTGAATTGAAACTGGTCCTTCGTGGTTGATCTACAAACCTGATCGGACCGAAAACTTAACCTAACTTAGATCCATTGTCAGGGAACTTTCACTGGACCGTATGCAGAAAATGGATCTCCAGATGAGCTCCGTTGGCCCGAAACAGGCGACCTTTGGCTATATCTTAAGTATACCATGGCCCTGGGGCCAATGACATCAGTTTTGGGCCTATATAAGGGCCTTAACCCACTCCTCTCTCATTCCATACGAGTTTCAAAACCCAAAGAGAGAGAAGAGAGAAAAGAGAATGAGAAAGTGAGGAGAAGAGAGAGAGAGTGAGAGATAGTTGTCGGGATTCCATCTCATCGCTCCACGTGCTGAATCATCCTACCTACATCGTTATACCGGCGATTTCAACTCGGTGATTGGGGAAGAAATCCTAACCCTAATCTATTTTAGGATCCAAATAGAGTAAGTAGTGAAATAGCTAACTTATTTCATGTTATAGGTTGTCGTTCTGTCGTAAACAAAGGCATAGCGTTCGAACTGAGTTCGATGCGAGTTTACCGACGGAAGGTCCGGACTATAAACGTTTAGGTTATGGTTTTAAGGCTTTCAATGTCAATTAATGATTTATGACTGACTTGATTGCTATCACATGTGCTTAGATACGATGTTTTCCGTATATTACATATATATATATATATATATATAAATATATATATATATATATATATATATATATATATATATAAACTATGTCGATTTTAATGCATTCCATGTGTTTGTTGAAATGTTTGAATGAGTATAGAATTATGATTTATGCTTGCCATGTTTAATAACTGAGAATGCAAGATTGTTGTACGTATGGTGAATCCTTTATGAAGGGATTTACTATAATACCTGTTATAACTACTATATTACATGTAAGTTGATATGTGTAGTCTAAGTATTTGATAAAATGTCTGAATGAGAAAATGCTTATTGAGGTGTATTTAATAAGGATGTTGAGATATGATTCTCAATTACCTTATCTATAGCTACAATTTCCTTCATGTAACCTATCTTACTACTATGTGATTTATGAATAAAATGCTTATGTATGATAACATGTGCATTATGTGTTTGTTGAAATGCTCAAATGAGATTTATACTTAGATTGGTTGTCACATGTTGTCTTTGACTATCACATGTGAATGCTATTATTTGGAGTGTGATTGGAACTACGATGTAGTCTAGGCAATCTGTAATGATTCCTGAATTAGTGGCCGAGGTCGTTATGCCACATACGACATGTGACGCCCCGTCACTGTGGTCACACGTGGGCAGGCACACGTGGGCGGGCACACATGTGGGCGGGCCCCAAAGTGGCTGGCAAGCTACTGGGTGGCTGGCTGGGTACTGTGCTGGCAAGCTACTGTATACACAGTGAAGGTGAAACTTTGTCCCACATTGAAAGTGTCGTCTAAAGTTGTCGTGATTATATGTGGAGTTGTCACCCTATACTGTATGAGGCCTTTTGGGGGCGACCCCGAGAACAAAACCGTGCGGGCTGTGCCTAGAGCGGACAATATCATACAGTGTGGGCATGGGCTCTTACAAATGGTATCAGAGCCGAGGACGGTTCTACCCTCGGTGCGAGATATAAACGCATCTATCGTACATAAGCTTATAGAAAGCTTAGAGGGTGGTGAAAGTGTGTGTACGGTAAGTGCCAAGTATACAATAAAACTCATAAATCATACATCATCGAGATATGCAGAAATACTGACAAGATCATGAATCATACGCTATTACAAGACACGTTCGATGAATCCGGGTTGTACGTTGCTTGTCGACAGTGGTTAGGCCATGAGGAATGCTTGCGCACTCCATGTCAATCAATTCAACGTACGCTCATACCAGTCGAGCTTGTCAAGCAACCCGATTGGCCTAATGTATGTTCACCATGTATGAACGTTACTGCTTGAATTTAAGGTACCAACTTACCAGTGAAAAGCCCATTTAACCTTGGTACCATGATCCGCCAAGAATCATGAGCCGGGCATGGTGGTATGGGACACAGTGGTCGAGCTATCGGCCTACGCTGGGGTGACGAGCCTCCCCGTAGTGATCAGTGAGTAACTCAACTCGTGAGCCGAATACAGTGGTATGGGACACTGTATTCGAGTTGTCGGCCTACGATCAGGTGACAAGCCTCTCGTAGTGACCTCGAGTATACACTAAGACTACGTTAAGGTGACTAGCCTTTTCGTAGTGACTTCGAGTATAAACTAGGCATGCGCTGAGGTGACGAGCCTCTCCGTAGCGACTCAAAACTGCTATCATATGAGATTAACTAAGATTAACAACCCTAGATGGATCATTGTTTGGGTAAATGATATAAAGGGAGGTGCCTTAGCTTTCCAATCTGTTGTATGAATAATCCTAAATAAGAACTTGGCTAACACGATAATGCACCGCATTGCATGTGCTTTGGCAAGGAAGCGCACGTTTACCGGGAGTGTTGCATGCCCAATTATGAGATGATGTCGCTAAACGAGTGCAGGCAAGGGCATACATCATTGTTGCATACCATTCTTGCATTAACAAGAGTACTTAGGACATGATTGTTGTACTGCTTTATCATTACTGCTTGATTGAATTGATAATATGTTAACTTTGCCTTATAGCTCCACTGAGTTGATCACTCACTCCCACTGTGGGACGGTGTTTTAAAACACCAACTAAACTCTGTTGTAGTTTCAGGTGATGTCGAGGCCTACGAGGCGGAGCCTGACTTCTACGACGACGAGGTGGAGTTCTCCTATTTGCAACTCTCTGGCGGGTTTATGTAGACCTGGAGTTGCGTCACCGGGGTTACAGGAATATGGATTAGACGACATTACACTTTATCATTTTGTATATTTTGGAACCAAACATGTAATTATTTAACCTGGTATCATGTTCATACTCTGGGGACTTACAACCATTTATACGTTCTATATACTTATCACAGTCTTCCGCTTGCGTAATTTAACTATCTCTGGAGTATGATATGTTGATTTAGTGTAATCTCATTCATGTTTAATGTACTAATACAGACAATATTTAATCATCATTATCTATGTTGTATAAGTGATGCATTGGAACTCGGGAGTTGGGCTCCTGCTCGACCCTTGATTTTCAGGGCGTTACAGGATCACACCACTTAAAATTTCATTAATTACTCAAAATTTATGTACAATCATTCCAGCAAGTGCACAAGAAGAGACGAGCCTCACCTATTAACTATCACTGTTGTGAGCCTTAGGGATAATTATTTTTTTTCCAAAAAACCATAAGGTTTCCACCAAGAAGATGAAAAAAAAAAAATTTATTATCTCAATTGAAGCAATAAAGCCCCAATATGGGAAGTTCATTATTTCAAACTATACTACCAGATTACTGGTCACAATTTACATCTACTATAAAAATTATGCTTATTTGGTTATCAAATCATGGGATTGATGGACATTTATCAGATGGTCAAACATTTAAAAATATCCAATGGTCCTATTTCAATGAACATGTATCCACAAACCATAGGTTGAGACTAATCAACCAATTTGATTGTGGGAATTTACCAATTGTGGGCTAAACAATTTAATCGGTATTCTTTCAATGAAATATCTTTCAAGCATGACTTACACATACCAAGGTTATAAGAATCCCTACAATCCCAAGCTCTGTGGCATCCACCATGATGTTTGTGTTACGTTCACTATGTTTTTATGTTTTGCTAGCTCATTTTAGAATGAACCAAAAAATAGGGTGATCCAAAAGTTAAATGGACCACACCATAGGAAATAATAGGTATTAAACACTTGCTATTGAGACCTTCTTTATGCCACAATTTTATTATATATCAAGCTGATATTTGTATGTTCCCATCATCCCGGTCAGAATTACCTTTTGAATGGACGGATGGTGTAAAGATCATGATGGGTTCCATAAAGGTTTCAACATAAGGCATATACATCACCATTGTTTCCTATAGTGTAGCCCACTTGAATTTCGGATCTTCCTCATGCTTGGGCTCATGTCTTAAAATAAGTTCATGAAAACGCATAGACAAAGTGGATATATTGCAAATATCACATGGGACCTATTTTCCTCTAACTTGAGGTCCATGATGTTGGTTCTAATAAAGAGATATAATAGAAAATAGAAACATCATGCATAAGAAATAATAAAAGAATTATCCATAACATTCCGAAAATTTTCGCACACAAGTAGGTACACGAGTGCACTTTCATACATAATTTTGCTAACAGATTTTTTAAAAGTTATATAGATGAACGCGTATGTACACATCCTTAGACTCACATACACACTTTAATGAACTTCAAACTCTCGGATACCAACGTACACTTGATCATTCGGCAAACCAATTGTCAAAATGACTTAATATAAATAGATTAAGATATTTGATCGTCCACTTCACTTTTAGATCACCTTATCAAAGTAAACCAACTACAAGATCTTCATATCCGCTCGTACATATATCAATTTGAGAATCTGATCCGTTCACCTCACTCATCACTTTCTTATATGCTGAACCTACCATCAAAATCTCCATCTAAAGACCCTACCCTCATGTACGTACACATGTATACACTTCTACACATCCCAAGCCTATATATCCTTATATCCTCAATAAGATCATGATATAACCGTTGATCCGGAAGCTCTGACCACACATCTTCATTAAAGCACCCTAAGAGACCCCATAGTCCCTTAATTAGTATTTTTAGGAGATCCGGCGGCTAAATCGTGAATCTAACTATGAGATCATTGGAGTTGAATAGTAGTGATCCAAACCATCATTCAAGTGGGGCAAACCAAAACATCATCCATCGCGGCAGGACCTACCATAAATCTAGTCCATTATCATGTCGAGCCTTACAGATGGACAATTTCAATGATAGGCATTCCCCACCTCAGTTTCTTGTGTCACGACCCACCTAATTTGTAAATCTACCTCATTCTTAAAACCCAGTCCCAACAAGATTTGGCAAACCCAATGGACGAAGTGGAACGCACTCAAACATCACGTGTGGGCCATACACAGAACACATCCATGATTCGAAACCGGAACCCAGTTCCAGACCGAGAGCATGAGTGACATTTGTAAAATGGAAAGTTTCATTTCTCTCTGACAGCTGGAGAAGGATTCTCCCCTACAAATCCAAGAGGAGCAGAACCGACTGATCACAGTCATCCGATCAAGGAACCCAACGTCAACAACAACTACAGGAGTTGTCGCTGCTAAGAAACAAAAAAAAAAAAAAAAAAAAAAAAAAAAAAAAAAAAAAAAAAAAAAATCGGAATGAATCAACCGCAATAGTTGCTTCTTCACTAACAGTTGGTTGTTACGAAAGAAAACTAATACAGATTGTCCATTTACGTTTCTTCGTGCATAAAGAATTGTTAGAGATCGAGATAGCCGCGTTAAGCAACTTATTTCTCACCAGTTTTTCCAGCCACGAGTGGCGGATGCTTAAGAAGTTCAAGCTTTGAACCCACCGATGAAACTTCAATGGACCTTTGATCTTGCACGTCCTCAAGCTCCTTAGACCTCATCTAAGCCATCCATGAGAATCAATTCAAGGAAATAACCCCAGAACAACGATCTGCCATTAAACCCCCACATGTCTTCTCCGATTAAATTGTAAATAAATATTCTGGTTAGGATCACATCACGGGATCTAAATTGTCAATGTAGTGGGTTACACAGCAACATTCAACATCTAATAAACCTCTAAGACTCTTTGTATAAAAGAAAATTAGAAATCGAATACAGGAAACCACGTGAAAACCACACGCAATCCTTTTCGCATTGACTTAACGCTGTTGAGTTATAAGAAGAACTTCCAGAAGCACCAAGAAGGACCTAAGTGTTGGACGTGGGCCAGTGGGGCCCACTGGTGAGCAATCACTAGTGGGTGGGTCCCACGAGCTTTGGCTTCTTACGGCCTTTTTCCTCTCTTGTTATATTTCAAATTCAATTTTGAATTTGATTTATGATAGGAGATAGGGATAAGACCAGATGATGTGGCCTTATCCCAATCCCACTTAAACTCTCCTTCCTCTGTTATATAAGGAGTGCGCTTCTCTCATGAATTGCAATTGATTCATACGAAACATGGAGAGAATGTAGAGAGGAAGAGAGTATCCTATAGTCTGTCCATATTGGCTTGTCCTTAGGACGATCTGGTCAATCCATAGCAATCCGGGGCCACTATATACCGTAGGATCAGAGGTGTGAATAGTTTGATCTGCTCCAGTAGTAGATAGGCGGGCCATTGGAGCACTGTTCTTCAGCTTTGTAAGGGTTCCAAATTTCATGTAGACCGTCAGATCTTGAGGGCTCATCTTCTGCATTTCCCAACAGTGGTATCAGAGCAGTCAACGGCGGATCTCCGATTATTTTCATCTAAAAAGGTAAGAGGCCCATCCTTTCTTTTTAGATTGGAATCCATAGCTTTCGAATAGTATGGATCAACATATGTACGGTGTATTACATTTTATATCAGTACGTTATTGGCTTGAGAAATCTGTACACGTATTGGCTTCAGTAACGTTCGGCTACATGTACACGTGTGGATGCATGTACACGTGTAGCATATCGTACAGGAGATGTTTCTTGCTGTACACGTGTGTACAGGTGTTGTAAAGGAGACGTTTCAAGTTGTATACAAGCTACACATGTTTCATGTAGTATACAAGTTGTACACGTTTCATGATGTGAAATCTGCTGTACATTGTGAAATCTGTTGTACACGTGTAGCACGTGATCTGTACATTGAGACGTGTACTGTACACGTAATATGCAACAGCCCATGTGAAACTTACTAGTTGTTGTATTCTATTACAATTAATATACCTCTTGTATACATGTTGGATGCAAACACGCTGGCTGAAGTATTATATTACAACACGTGTTCTACATTAGCCTATACACGTGTTCAACAGATTGCACATCAGTTGTACACGTGTTCAACAACAACATATGTACATGTGGTATAGATGTATCGCATGATGTGCACTTGATATATAGCTAATGTACAAGTGGGACCATATTTTTTACATGGCTATACACATGTGATGTACACGTATAATCTAAAATCTGTACATCTCATGTGATTTCTGTACACATGAAATCTATACATGTTTAATGTACATGAAATCTGTATGTGAAATCTGTACACATGTGATACACATGTGATGTACATGTGTAATCTAAAATCTGTACATCTCATGTGATTTCTGTACATGTGAAATCTATACATGTTTAATGTACATGAAATCTGTACACGTGTGATATACATATGATGTACACGTGTGATGTACATGTGATATACATGTGATGTACACGTGTTATGTACAATCTGTTCACGTGCTGCACATGTGGCTAATGTACACGTTTTGTACACATGCTGTACACATGTGGCTATTGTACACGTTTTGTACACATGTTGTACACATGTGGCTATTGTACACGTTTTGTACACGTGCTGTACATATACTGCATACGTATGGCTGTTGTACACGTGCTGTACACGTGCTGCATGTTATATAAAGTGTTGTGATGTGCTATACATGTGTTGTACAGGGAGATATATCTCTCCTGTACACGTGTTGTACTAGGAGACGTCTCTCCATAAAGACGTAAAAGCCCTCCTGATGAGTGTATTGTTCTGGAATACATTTTAGCTAATGAACACATGTTGGATAATTTGCAACTGTACACATGTTAATAGCTAATTTACAACTGTCCAGTATACGTGTTGGCTGTGATGTACATGTTTACTCATGTAGCAATGTGGTTTATTCCAACACATTTACACATGTTGGCATGCTACAACACGTTTACTGTACATCTATTGTAATGGTCCAACACGTCACATCTATATTTTAAAATGTACATCTGTTGAAAAACGAATTCACATGTAATCATACTTAATCTTCAAATCAATGGTGTGACCTACATTCAGATATGTTACAACCTGAATCTGTTATCTTGATTTTTTGATTTGATCATATACATGAGATGATATTTTTATTTTTTAAGATATTGTCTTCACTATTAATCTAGAGCTCATTAGTGATCGAAACGATCATTAACCATGATGATCAATGTTGATGAAAGGATCCATCATCAATAATGAACATTAACGGTAATGATCGGATCCATCTCTAATAGACATAATCACTAGTAAAGATTGATCTCTTTTCATATCTTAGCACTTTATTTTTCCTTTATGATGATGATGTTTATATGAGTGAAATAATTAGGCTTGATATGTTTAGATCTAAGCCCTCCTTATTTTTCATTTGAACACAAAGAAAAACTTAGTGCTAGAATCCTCCCTAAAGCTAAAGGTTGTGCATAACCTGAGTGGGAGTTAAATGTCTTCCACCAAATGATGTATGCAACCAAATAATGGAAGGTTGCAAGTTATGCAATTATAGTTTTATAAAAGTACCAATTTCATCTTAATTTGAGAACTTGATTGTTCTACACCGCCCATTCGGGTATGTGGACTTTCAGATCTCGTTAAGATGTGTTGACTACTTTTATATTATTAATATTTGTGTAACACGTAGAAATGCTGATGATTAGTATCAATACCTTAGATCTTAGCTAAGTAGTGATACTCATGCAATGTAGAGATGGCCACCAAAGCGTTGATCGCTGAACAACTGAAAGGACAACATTTCGACGGCAATAACTACGAAGACTGGTCCCGCGCGGTGCGATGCCTTCTGGACGAGGACGACATATCGCACACACTGGATGGAGCTCAAGAGGAACCCATCTTGGCTGAAAACGGAAATTTACAAGAACATAGGGTTACGATGACTCGCTACAATAAGTGGCGAAAATAAAATCGTTCAGCCCGAAATGTCCTTCTTAGCACCATGCACAAAGAACTCATACCTACGTATGAAGTGTATGAAACCGCTAAGGGAATCTGGGAAGCACTGACAGATTCCTATGCGCAAAATTCAGATGTAAAAGTTAGGGCAATGGAATTGGAATTTCAGGAGTATAAGATGCCCGTCGGCTGCCCCATCAAAGATCATATCCGTAAGATGGAGCAAATGATAGGTGCCCTTAGGAATGTTGGGTGTAAATTGACTGAAAATCAGAAGATTATAGTCATGCACCGTTCCTTGCCCGAATCTTGGGCCCAAATTAAAAGAATTCTGAACCATACTGATTCAATCACAACGTTCAGAGACTTTTATGGCCACTTGGTACGTGAGGTTGAAATGAATGCTATTCAGCCAGGTTCGGCTAAGGCCTTTGTAGCAGAGACCCATAAGCGGAAAACTAATAATAAAAGGTGTAAAGCTCGCAAGAAGGCGAAGAAGAATAACCAAGAACAGAAGACCACAACACCTGTTCCAAATCTCAAGAAGGGGAATGGAAAAAAAGCAGAGAAAAAGACAAATGTAGTCTGCTTTGTCTGTGAAAATTCCGGCCATTATGCTCGACAGCGCGCCCATAAAAAGACGGTAATTCTCAGTCACTAAATACTTTGTTTGTAGGCGTTTGTTCTGAAATCCTTTCCGTTGATACTATATCTAACGAGTAGATTTTGGATTCAGGCGCAACAAAGCACGTGACAAGTAGTCGTCGAGGACTCGAGGAATTCCGGCATGTAGCCAAGGGGAGTTACAAGTTGTACATGGGCAATAACGCTGTTGAAGACGTACAAGGGATTGGCATTTTCCATCTTCGTACGCGCATAGGGCGAACAATAATACTCCGTGATATTCTATATGCACCGGGGATGCGTCGGAATTTAATTTCTGTTTCTAGGTTATTAGCTGATGGTTTTGATATTCAATTTTCCGGGACAAGAGTTTCTTTGAGACATAATAACCTCATCTTTGCATGGGGTAATTTAATTTCATATTTATTTATTCTAGACGTAGAATGTGATAATGCACCTCTTTCTTTGTCTGCTATGTCGAATGAAACTGTAGTATCTGAATCTAGTTTATGAGGACCATGGACGATGGATTGAGATAGAATCCCGAGACGTGACCTTCGTTGAAGATAGCTACCCAAGCCGAATTAAGCAAAAGGTTCCAATCCAACTTTTTGAAATACCCGATGTATCTCAGGAGAGTGGAAATTCTGCTTCACAAGACGATGATACTCCTATAGTTCATCAGGACAGTGGGAGGACATCTCAGTAGGCTCCTGAGTTACGTCGAAGCGAAAGAGGATTGATTCCCCGAAGATACTTCGATATTGAGGGGCAAACATTCTCTTGTGTTGCAGTTGATGATGATGAAGCTGATTCGTATCAGGATGCAATATTATCTTCTAACTCGGCCGATTGGGTGAATGCTATGGACGAAGAGATCGCTTCCATGAAGAAAAAAATAAAGTCTGGGAACTTGTTGATCTGCCTTCCAATCGCAAAGCAATTGGTAACAAATGGGTACTAAAGATCAAAAGAAAGGCAGATGGTACAGTGGACAAGTATAAAGCACGATTAGTTGCTAAAGGTTTTACACAAAAAGAAGGCGTTGATTACGAGGATACCTTTTCACCTGTTGCAAAGTTCTCCTCAATCCGCATGATCTTGTCCATTGTCACAAGTTTAGACTTAGAGTTATATCAGATAGATGTTAAGACCGCATTCTTAAATGGTGACTTGGATGAAGAGATATACATGCAACAGCCCATGGGTTATGTGGACAAAAAGTATCCAAAGAAAGTCTGCAAATTGTTGAAATCTATCTATGGGTTGAAGCAATCTTCAAGACAGTGGTACATGAGGTTCCACTTGGCCATCACCACTTTGGATTCACAATGAGTGAAGAAGATCATTGTGTATACATGAAACGGTCTGGAAGATCTTTTCTGATACTATCTCTATATGTAGACGATATCCTGTTAGCTGGAAATGATATGCAATTGTTGACATTGACTAAAGATTGGCTATTCTCGAACTTTGAGATGAAAGACCTCGGTGAAGCCAACTTTATCCTTGGGGTAAAAATCATCAGGGATCGCCCAAAGAAATTTTTAGGTTTGTCTCAAGCAACCTATATACAAAAGATCTTAGAGCGGTTCAGGATGGAAAATTCAAAAGCTGTTGAAACCCCTATGGATAAAGCTACCAAGTTAGACAGGAAATCGTGTCCCCAGACTGAAGCCGAGAAATTGGCTATGTCCTCAGTACCTTATGCAAGCGCAGTAGGGAGCTTAATGTATGCTATGCTTTGCACCAGACCGGATATTAGCTATGCAGTTGGCATAGTCAGCCGTTATCAGAGTAACCGGGACAGTCTCATTGGCAAGCCGTCAAACGATATTCCGCTATCTCAGAGGAACAAAAGACCTAATGTTGTGTTATGAAAGCACAAGCCTCCAGCTCAAAGGATATTCTGATGCTGCTTGGGGTAATGACGCCGACGAGGGAAAGTCTACTTCAGGGTATGTATTCTTACTCGGAGGAGGAGCTATTCTTGGTCGAGTAAGAAACAGACATCCACAGCTCTTTCATCTATGGAGGCCGAGTACATTGCATGTTGTGCTGCAGTTCAGGAGTGTGTATGGGTTCGCAGATTTCTATTGAGTCTGGGTATTGTACCGAGTGTTCGTCAGCCAATATCGCTGAAGATTGACAATACTTCTGCTATTGACTTGGCAAAGGACCCTAAACACCACAGAAATCAAAGCACATTGAGATTAGTCATCATACGTCCGTGATTAAGTAAGAGACAAGAAGGTCGCCCTCAGCTACATCCTACTAAGGAGATGATGGCTGATCCATGACGAAACCTATAGCTAGAGATCTATTTCAGGTTCACGTCAGGCAGATGGGATTGAGGAGAGCTTGACTGATATACTTGTTTAGTAATTACCTTTGATCTTTCATGTAATACCTTTGATCTTTCATGAATAATACATACCATTTATTCAGTATTGAACACTAATATAACTAGGTATGAAGATCATCAGCATTTACCTTGAGATCATGTAGGATTTCTATTTTTGTCGGTAGGCCGATCACCCACTCGCACGGGTTGACCAACCTTGAATGTACAAGAGAGGTACATTGGGGTCATGTTTATACATTGAGGTATATGAACTTCCCTTTATTGTGAATAATAAAGGATGAGGATATGAGGAGTCGTATCCGCCTACAATCCTATAAAGATTGTAGATGAGACTGATAAAGTCGAATATAACATAATCGCATCATCATTTACATGCGATCAATGTTATGGCCTGAAATATAAAGCCAGGTTATGGGGTTATGAGATGAGTCGTACCTCATGTAGAATAACCTGCGTATTGTAGACCCGACATACACCTAG
>JAJHSJ010000001.1:95847567-95993148 GCA_021015155.1 Magnolia officinalis
CAAAAATTCCAAATTACGTAAAAGGCTGGGCCCCACCTGCCAAAAATTCCAATGAAAACGCCGCGGATTATGTACCGAGAAATTTACAACGTACGACCCATTTACCCGCTTAACCATTTTTGCCGGACCGCAATAAGCCCTGATGTACGGACGATTTGCTAAAAGTCAAAAATGCCCTTGCTTTTTCCTTCGAGCGGATCGGCTGGTGCTCGAAGACGATTGTTGACGCACCTTGAACTCCGAGTTGTATAAACTATTCAAAAGAGATCAAGGCTATATAGTTATTTTATTATTATATCCACGGCGTTCATCTATATTACGATATCATTTCGGGACATTATAAAAAAAAAAAATTAAAAAAAAAAATTTATATCCAAAGATCAAGTAAACCACACCACAAATAGCAGCAAAAAATTCATTTTCAATGTTGAAACTTTTGTAAGGCCCATCATAACATTTATTTTCCGTCCAATCTATTCATAAGGTCACAAAGATTTGGATTAAGAGGGAAAACAAATTTCATAATGATCCAAAACTTTTGTGACCTCTAAAAAGGTTTCAACAATGGACGTTCAAAGCAGAATGATAATGGCATATGCTACGGTCGGACATATAGCTATGGATTATAACCGTAGCCATTGATAACATAATTTATAGCCATAGATGACTATCCGGGGTGGACTCGCCGAAGTAGAGGCCCCGCCCATTTTTGGCCTGTCTAGCGGGGCAACACCCATCTGGCGGCCCATATGGCTACGGATTATAACCGTAGCTATAGACGAACTGCTGCGGCAACATTTTGTGCATTTTTTTATTTTATTTTTTACATGGAGAACTTTATTCTACCTACAATTTTCTCTAACACATATTTATATAAATATGTATATATAAGCACAGAAAAAAAAATTCTCCTTTTTTTTCATTTCTTTCTTTATTCATCTAACAAGAATATCTTCTAAACCAAAATTTGTTACTTGATGTACCGTCGATGGTCAAAAATCTATTTCATTCACTTCACGGTCAATTTCAATCAGTTCGCCGTTAATTTCATTCATTTTATTTACTTCGCGATCAATTTCATGCATTTCAAGGTCAATCACAGCGATTCCCCTTCACTTCACAGTCAATTCCATGCGTTTCACAGTCAATTCCCTTCACTACACGGTCAATTACATGCATTTTACGGTCAATTCCCTTCATTTCACGATCAATTCCATGCATTTCACTGTCAATTTCAGCGATTCCCCTTCACTTCACGGTCAATTCCATGCATTTCACGGTCAATTCCCTTTACTTCACGGTCAATTCAATGCATTTCACGGTCAATTCCATACATTTTGGGTCAATTTTGGTGATTTTCCTTCACTTCACGGTCAATTCCATGCATTTCACGGTCAATTCCCTTCACTTCACGGTCAATTCAATGCATTTCATGGTCAATTCCTTTCACTTCACGGTCAATTCTGGCGATTCTCCTTCACTTCACGGTCAATTTCATGCATTTCACGGTCAATTCCCTTTACTTCAAGGTCAATTCAATGCATTTCACGGTCAATTCCCTTCATTTCACGGTTAATTCCATGCATTTCACGGTCAATTTCGGCGATTCCCCTTCACTTCACGGTCAATTCCATGCATTTCACAGTCAATTCCCTTCACTTCACAGTCAATTCAATGCATTTCACTGTCAATTCCCTTCACTTCACGGTCATTTCCATGCATTTCGCGGTCAATTCGCTTCACTTCATGGTCATTTCCATGTATTTCACGGTCAATTCCGGTGATTTCGTTTCATTTCACGGTCATTTCCATGCATTTCACGGTCAATTCCCTTCACTTCATGGTCATTTTCATGCGTTGCATGGTCAATTCGCTTCACTTCACGGTCATTTCCATGCATTTCACGGTCTTTTCTGGTGATTCCGTTTCATGTCACGATCATTTCCATGCATTTCACGGTCAATTCCCTTCACTTCACGATCATATCCATGCATTTCACGGTCAATTCGCTTCCCTTCACGGTCATTTCCATGCATTTCACGGTCAATTTCGGCAATTCCGTTTCAATTCACGGTCATTTCCATGCATTTCACGGTCAATTCCCTTCACTTCACGGTCATTTCCATGCATTTCATGCCCAATTCGCTTCCCTTCACAGTCATTTCCATGCATTTCACGGTCATTTACGGCAATTTCGTTTCATTTCACGGTCATTTTCATGCATTTCATAGTCAATTCCCTTCACTTCACGGTCATTTTCATGCATTTCACGGTCAATTCGCTTCACTTCACGGTCATTTTCATGCATTTCACGGTCAATTCCCTTCAGTTCACGGTCATTTCCATGCATTTCACGGTTAATTCCGGCGATTTCGTTTCATTTCACAGTCATTTCCATGCATTTCACGGTCAATTCCTTTCAGTTCACGGTCATTTTCGTGCATTTTATGGTCATTTCTCATCACTTCACGGTCATTTCTATGCATTTCATGGTCAATTCCGGCTATTCCGTTTCATTTCACGGTCATTTCCATGCATTTCACGGTCAATTCCCTTCACTTCATAGTCATTTCCATGCATTTCACAGTCATTTTCGGCGATTCCGTTTCAATTCACGGTCATTTCCATGCATTTTACGGTCAATTTCCTTCACTTCACTGTCATTTCCATGCATTTCATGGTCAATTCCCTTCCTAGTACACAAACAGTACTATACTAGTGCTCATGTACTTATAAGTTACAGCAACATTATCCCAACTGCCATGCAACCTTAGCATATTGAATAGCCAAACCTTGATCAATTTGTTCATACATTAGTCAGATAGAGTTAGCAAGACTTTATTTGAGCTCTCGTTACCTTTTTTTTTCAATGGATTATTAACCAACTCCTATGCAATCTCATCATATTTGCATGAATCATAACAAATGAGTAAGTGCATTCCATGAAATCCCTTATTACAAAGCTCAGCATGAGTTCTTCATCACACAATGGACAGCTTAACAATTTCTACAGTGTGCTTGTGCTTTCAGTTTCTACACATTGGTCAACCTTTTCAGTGATCCAATAAATTAATCTTCCAACACGGTGAGAGGCCAGAACACTGGAAAGTAAATTCATTCATCCAAATACTATGTTTCTTTGATTGACATTATGATATTGTAATATGATTGGCACGGAAGTGAAAGGAATTGACTGTATAGCCAGTCTGTGCAAATTGTACTTGGCAACTGTCTTTTCAGGCTGTGTATCGCCCAATGAAGGGCAAAAAAATCCGACTGAATGGGAGGTCATGGGGCTCACTGGGCTTGTGGTACATTGCGGATGACACTTGTAAAGTGCAAATCGCCCTAGCCTTGAAATAGAATCTTGTGCTTTTTAAACAAAAAAGGTTTACTGAGGATGCCCTATACATCGAGTTGGGCTATGGGCCTACACCCAGGCCCAATATACAATCAAGGTGATCAAAAGAGTATGCCCAAAAGAATGGGGTATCCAGGCCCAACATGGATGACAAAAGAAGACAAAGAACACACAGGCTAAGCCGACCTGTCAGAGAGCTAGAAGTACGAGAATTCCACCTCCTAGTCCAAATACGCGTTGTCGAGGGTGGTACCTGTATCTAAAGGGTTATCTGGTTGGTGTTTTAAAACACTGTCTCAGAGTGGGAGTGAGTGATCAACAATCAATTAAAACACTGAAGTTCGCTCCAAATACGAACTTAGAGAGTATTAAACAATCAAACTCAACTCTACTCTAGAGCTGTAGTTCAACCGCACTATAAACTATTTGAAGTATAAAAATATACTAAAAATAATATAATTTAATTATACATGATGATCCCTGGCATGATTAGAACCAATTTTTTTTTAAAAAAAATGTAAAGATCTAAAACTCAAATATAAAAAATATATGTCCGAACTATCGGCAACTCGAAGTTGCAGAAATTTTTTGTTTCAACCCATCTATTGTTTATAACATTTTTGTCACATTTAGTTACTAAATTATTTTTATACTTTTTTTGATAATCTATAATTAGGTTAACATTTATCTCACAAAATTCAATTACATTTTAAGCTCCAGAAAAATTATAAAAATTTCTGGAAGCAACGGTTGTCCAAAACTAATGAATTTTTGTATGATTTCAAAATATCTCTATTTCTTGTAATGTTTCTTATATATTTACGTATTGAATTATTTTTTAAAATTTTATAATGTTTCATCATTAAGTTTAAAGTCATCCCAAAAAAATTTATATCATTTGGAGTTGTAAAAATATTATTAAAATTCTAGAAATAAAAGTTGTCCGACATTAAAAATTTTTTAAATAGTTGTCAAAACATCCTAAAATAAACTATATTATAAATTTTATTTTTATTTTTATATAAAACTATAGTTATAAATATTCAATCTGGATTTTGAATTACCTAAATCGGAGTTATAACGAAGGAGATATGAATTTTTTAAGTTGACCCAAAAACGCAGAAAAATCCAGCGATGGATCGTCGATTCCAAGGTGGATCGCCACCGCCCGCTACCCTCCAGCAGCGATGGATCGTAGATCCCGCAATTCCACCGCGGGCATCTGGTCCCTGGCACGATTGATCATGGCCTGGGTGGTGGATCGCTGCCCGACGTCCAAGGGGTGGCAGCGGATCGTCGTCTGGGCGATTTTGGGTGGACTTCCTACCCTCTTTGTTGGAAAATTGTGTATCTTGCAAACCAGAATGAGTTATTTGACATGCCATATATGAATTTAGGGTAGGAGAAGACACTTTATCCAAAAAACTAGGTTATTTTGTGATATTTCATAATATTAATGGTAAAAAATCTATTTTATTTACATTTTTACTATTTATAGTAAATTTTAGTTTAATTATAGTTCTTTATCCTTTAAGCTTTAGAATTTGTATCTAATATGAAAGTACTTAGAAAGATTTGAATAATAAGGCGGTGGAAGGTGAAATTTCTCTGAAGGAGATAGGTTGGAAGGAGGATTTGAGACTTAGGGATTGAGTTTTAAGAGCTTGTGAAGAGAATCGGGGTGATGACTTGAGAGTGAAAATGGTACAAAGGACTAGAAATGGGGCATAAATGAAGTAGAAATGGCCCTAGGTGAAGTCCCTAAGGCTTCTATGTGATTTATGAGAGCAATGGGGTAGACTAAAATAAGTCAGACTAGCATAGATAATATACACTCTACTATGCATATAAACTTGAAATCAATAAAACTTAGGCAAATGAAATAATAAAATCTTCACTTATTACCCTTAGGCAATTTTGGGAACGAAATTGTTTTAAGGGGGTTAGATTGTAATACCCCGAATTTTTGCTATTTTGAAATTTCAAAAAATCCTTAAATTTTTTTTATATACTAGCCCACGTCATCACCTACTGACCCTTAATGCTCAAAGTGAACCTATACGCTGCTGGTACCGATAAAGAACCGTACAAATAAGATTGATCAACCATAAAAAATCAACAAATCTGAACGATCACTTAAACATTGAGTTTAGCCCCATGATTTGTTCACATAGGGCCCAAATCTAGCTAACCTATCACTGACTAATCGAGATAAGTATAATCAAATAAAGACATACCCAAAACCGAGACGACTATGAGTCGGATCCTGATTAACAAACCAAATCAATCCAGTTACTCTTTTAGCAAAAAAATCAACGGTTTAGGGTTATTAAGACTGAATCGCCGTTTCTGCTAATTATAAAGGTCGAATCAGTCCCAGCTATACGGACGACTTGCTAAAGGTTGAAAATGCCCCAACTTTTTCCTTCAAGCAGATCGGCTAGTGCTTGAAGACGAGCGTTGATGCTCCTCGAACTCCGAGTTGTACGAACGGTTCAAAAGAGATCAAAGTTACATGGCCCCATAGTTATGTATTTATTATATCCACAACGTTCATCTATATTTTGAAATGACCATGAAGTGAAGCGAATTGACCGTGAAATGCATGGAAATGACTGTGAAGTGAAGTGAATTGACCATGAAATGCATGGAAATGACCGTGAAGTGAAGGGAATTGACTGTGAAATGCATGGAAATGACCGTGAAATGAAACAGAATTGCCGGAAATTGACTGTGAAATGCATGGAAATGACCGTGAAATGAAACGGAATCGCCGAAATTGACCGTGAAATGCATGAAAATGACTGTGAAGTGATGGGAATTGACCGTGAAATGCATGAAAATGACCGTGAAATGAAACGGAATCGCCGGAAATGACCGTGAAATGCATGGAAATGACCCTGAAGTGAAGGGAATTGACCGTGAAATGCATGGAAATGACCGTGAAGTGAAGAGAACTGACCGTGAAATGCATGGAATTGACTGTGAAGTGAAGGGGAATCGCTGGAATTAACCGTGAAATGCATGGAAATGACTGTGAAGTGAAGGGTATTGACCGTGAAATGCATTGAATTGACCGTGAAGTGAAGGGAATTAACCGTCAAATGCATGGAATTGACCATGAAGTGAAGGGGAATCATCGGAATTGACTGTGAAATGCATGTAATTAACAGTGAAATGAAGGGAATTGACCATGAAATAGATTGAATTGACTGTAAAGTAAAGGGAATTGACCGTGAAGTGAAGGTGAATCACTGGAATTGACCGTGAAATGAAGGGAATTGACCGTGAAATGCACGGAATTGACCGTGAAGTGAAGGGAATTGACCGTGAAATGCATGGAATTGACCGTGAAGTGAAGGGGAATCGCCGGGATTGACTGTGAAATGCATGGAATTGACCGCGAAGTAAATGAAATGAATGAAATTGACCGCAGAGTGAATAAAATGGATTTTCAACCGTCGACCTGATGGAATCTTGAAAAATAACCAGGTTGGTTAGCTAAAGTAGCTTCTCCTACCCCAAAATCATATAGGGTACATTAAGTAATTTTGGTTTAGAAGATATTCTTGTTAGATGAATAAAGAAAGAAATGAAAAAAAGAGAGAATTTTTTTTTTCTATGCTTATATATACATATTTATATAAATATGTGTTAGAGAAAATTGTAAGTAGAATAAAGGTCTCCATGTAAAATAAAATAAAATAAAATAAAATAAAATTTGCACAGACTATGGTTACGGTAGTCCATCTATGGCTACGGTTTTAATTCATAGCCATAGGGGCCATGGCCCCGCCGAACAGGCCAACAACTTGGGGGGGCGCTAGTTCGGCGAGCCCACCCCAGTCTACTATGGCTACGGATTACATTATTTCTGGATATGGTTATAAGCCGTAGCTATAAGTCTGACCGTAATATATGCCATTACCATTGTGCTTTAAACATGTACCGTTGAAACTCTTTTAGGGGCCATAGAAGTTTTGGATCATTATGAAATTTATTTTTCCTCTTCATACAACTCTTTGTGACCTTATGAATGGAGTGGATGGAAAATAAATGTTATGAGGGCCTTACAAATATTTCAATAGTGAAAGTCAAATTTTCACTGCTCTTTGTGGTGTGGTCTAGCTGATATTTGGATATGATTTTTTTTTTCTTGATAATGCTCGGAATGAATGCGAAATATGGATGAACGTGGTGGATATAATAAATACATAAATGTGGGGACATGTAACTTTGCATCTCTTTTGAACCGTTTCGTATATCTCGGAGTCCGAGGAGCATCAGCGCTCGTCTTCGAGCACCAGCCGATCTGCTTGAAGAAAAAAGGAGGGGCCATTTTCGACCTTGGCAACTCGTCCGTACAGCTGGGGCTTATTCTGGTAAAGTAAAAATGGGTGGTTTTAAGCGGGTACATGGCCGTACAGTGGTAAATTTCTCCTATGTCCCTCTAGCGGGTTTGTGGAGACATTTTCTTGGATATCCATCATTTCATAGCCGTACATGTGGCAAGCATACACAAGATCCAGGCGGTTATTCTGACGGGCCCAGCCATGGATATGCCATACCCCAAAGATCATACCAGGTGGACGATCCTAATCACTTATACTGAAAGAGTATTTAGGATATTCAACCGAGATCCTACAAGGTAATGGTAACGCCCATTAGGTGGAGCCCACAAAACGAACAGTGTGGATCTGGTGCAATGCTACTGAAAGCATGGATAGATCTGAGTATTTAAAGAATAGAATAAAATACAACGTACAACTGGATCCTTCCTAGATTTGTAGGTGTAGATTGAGATGCATGACCGAGAACCGATAAGGTACAATCCAAAAGCCCAAGTTGTCGATCAAGCAGATCTTTCCCACCAACATGCTATCTGTACAGGACATCCGTACCATGCAAACGGTGGGCCTCACCTTTAAGATCATATAGCACAAATTCAGACCATTCCGATCATCAGGTGGGTCATAAATGTATGCAGAATCACACCGACGGTTTTCCGTTGATTCTAGGGGTGTGACCCACCTGATGATCCAATCGGCATGGATTTTAAACTTAGATGTTCCTCTTGGTAGATCCTACAGTTTGAATGGTAGAGATTTTCCACATAGCTGGCATGTGGGCCGGAAAGACCTGACTGGACGATAAGTTACGGTACTTCGTGCTGTACCTGATTATATGAAGAAGGCAAATCGTACACAAGAGCTTTAAGGCAGATGCGCAAACATCACGTGAGAGAGATCTAGCCGTTCATCGCTTAGGACACACTCTTCGCATCCCCTGACCCAAAAATCAGGACAGTCTATTCATTAGGTAGAACACGTGCAGTCATTAGCCTTTTATGACCGTTCATTTCTCTCACACAAGTCTATCCCATCTGATAAACAAACCCGTCTGGATTTTATACGAAGGCATCCTTACATCGTATCCTATCCAATGAATGGACCAGATCTAACATGGACTTGCCACATTGGCATGTGGGCCAGTGAAACCTGGCTGCAGTGCATGGAATGAACGGACAGTGTAGAGTCTAGGACGATGACAGTCTGTGCCGGTGTTGTCGGTTTGAAGCATTGAAGACATTGCTAATGTCCTCATGAAGGTATGTTTTTGGTAGATGTTGTCTTAAGCATTATTCAATGGTATTTTCCCTTCAAATCTTAGCTAAATACAGCTGTCCATCAACGACTATATTAATCTTTAATAAATATTTTATAATATATCTCTTACAGTTTAGGTATGTATCAGGTATATACTTTTTTTTTTTAGTTGTCTTGTCTCTTTACTCAATTATTAGGCCCACCTTTATTTTTAAGTTCAAAGAAACGACACAGCCGCACCGTTGGTTATTCCTCTTAACTAGGTGGTTCATAGGCCTAAGCTTATGTTTAAGACAACAAATATCTAAACTATATACAGGGTGAGTAAGTTTAAACATTTTTATTTTTGCAGTTAATTTTAAAACCTTGGTTATATATTAAAATATAAAATTATTATCAAAAGTATAATTGATTAACAAGGGACAGTTTAGAATTTACCAAGGTGTCACAAACGGTTTAATTAGTGATGGGGATTTTCTCCTCATTGCTGGGTTCGATGAAATCGAACCAGTTTCGATATCATCGATAATTGTCAAATTTTTAACCGCTGGTCGCTGGACAGTTTTTTGTCCTGTTTCGATATCATCGAAGGACTTTCGATGATATTGAAGGCCGTCATCGAGAGACTTTTGATGACATCGATAATTGTTCGAATTTTTCACCCTTGGTTGCTGACAGTTTTGGTCCTGTTTTGATATCATCGAAGGACCGTAGATGATATCGAAGGCTGTCATCGAAAGACCTTCAATATCATCGAAGAGTTACGCAGATGCGATTACGGAAACGCAGATTCTGGGAAATTGTTTTCTATTTTGATTCTACCTCTTTATATTCTTATATAAAAGGGTGTATGCGGAATTTGGGTGTATTCTAGGGTATTCTAAGGTTTCCTAAAGGTTTTCTATGAGGGCTTAGGGCTATCAAAGGTGTGAGAGAGAAAAAAAAAAAAAGAGAGAGAGAGGAAGCTTGTGGAAGGGAGATTCTTCTCGTAGAGGTGATCTACTTCGCAGTCCACGTCTCAGCGCTTCTACGTCCTCGTGATCGGTGAGATCTATCCGTTTTTCTTTTGTTCTCGTATTGTTTATCCACTCCTGCGTGAGTGAAGAAAGTTGTAACGTTCTATTTCATAGTGGATTGTTGATCTGGACGAGGTCCCGTGGTCTTTACCTCTTTGAGAGTTTTTCACGTAAAATTCCCTAGTGTCGTGTGGTTTATGCTTTGATTTATTTCATTGCTTTATTATTCCATAATTTCGGTTTGTTTCGAGAGGCTAGATCCTAAGGTTTTGTGCAAGGCCCCCAACAAAGTGGTATCAGAGCCAGGTTCATTGAACGGGTAGGATCGGTTTGGAATTATGGAAGGTGGCTCATCAAGGATGATCAACCTCAATGGTTCTAACTAGACCATATGGAAGGCTAAGATAGAGGACTTGCTTTATTGCAATTACTTATATTCTCCAATTTTAGGCATATCAGCAAAATCAAAGGATATGTCTGATGATGATTGGAAGAAGATGGACCGAAAGGCGGTGGGGTTTATTAGACAATGGTTGGACGATTCCGTATTCCACCATGTGTTTACGGAGACCTCAGCCGCTAGCCTATGGCTGAAATTGGAAGGACTGTATGAGAGGAAGACAGTCGGTAATAAAATCTTCCTGATAAGACGACTTGTAAATCTCAAGTTCAAGGATGGTGGTTCTGTGGCCGAGCACATGAATGAGGTTAGCGATATAGTAAACTAGCTCTCCGCTATGAAGATGGTCCTAGACGATGAATTGCAGGCTTTACTATTGCTTAGTTCATTGCCTGACAGTTGAGAGACATTGGTGATGTCTCTAAGTAACTCTGCGCCAGACGAAAAGATATCCATGGAACAGGTAACCAGTTGTCTCTTCAATGAGGAGACAAGGAGGAAATCTCAGGGGTCTACTCAGCAAGAGGCCCTTGTGACACAGGAACGGGGGAAAGGAAAGAACAGGAAGGGCGGGAAAGCCCGAGATAAATCAAGAGGCAAGTCGAGTACAAGGAAGGATGTTGAATATTGGAATTGTGGTAAGAAGGGCCACTATAAGCATGAATGTCGTAAAAATAAGAACGACAAGAAATGAAAAGGAAAGGAGGAAGATGAATCTGATTCCACTGCGGTCGCTTCAGATGGCGATGTTGTAGTTATTCTTTTAGCAGATCACGATGTATGTCTCACGGCTACGAGTCAGGACACTGACTGGGTGATTAACTCGGGAGCTTCTTTTCATGCGACTTCACGTAGGGACTTCTTCACAAGCTACAAGTCAGGTGACTATGAGACCGTGAAGATGAGAAATTCTAGCGTATCGAAGATCGTAGGGGTCGGTGATATTTGTGTGAAGACCGATGTGGACTGCACATTGGTTCTCAGAGATGTGAGGCATATCCTAGACCTTCACCGCAACTTGATGTCGACGGGAAGGTTGGATGATGATGGCTATGAAAGCCGGTTTATTGGTGGGCGATGAAAGCTCATCAAGGGTTTGTTGATCGCAGCCAGAGGAAAAAAGTGTTGCACCCTTTACAAGGCAAGTGTCAGTGTGTGCAAGGGTGGGTTGAACGCAGCGGAAGATTCAACTATTGACATGTGGCACAGGCATCTAGGCCACATGAGTGAAAAAAGGCTTCAGGTACTAGCAAAGAAGCGGCTCCTTATAGACGTGACAAGTACACCTCTCAAAACCTATCTTGATTGTTTATCAGGGAAACACCATAGAGTTTCATTTGTTAAATCTGCTTCTCATGTTAATAAAGTGTATGCATTAGATTTGGTTTATTCTGATGTTTGTGGTCTTATGAGGATAAAAAGTGGGGCGTTGTATTTTGTCACTTTTATAGATGATGCATCTATGAGGGTTTGAGTTTATGCTTTGAAATCCAAGGACGAGGTCTTTGGTGTGTTTAAATTATTTCATGCTATGGTCGAGAGAGAGACAAGTAGATCATTGAAGTGCATCCGCACTGACAATGACGGTGAATACATTGGTGACTTTCATGAGTATTGTAAGTCCCTGGGTATATGGCATGAATAGACGATTCCCAAGACCCCCCAGTATAATGATGTAGTTGAGCGAATGAATTGCACCATTGTAGAGAGAATCAGATGCATGTTATCCCATGTGAAGTTGACCAAGACGTTCTGCGAGAAGCAATGCATACGACGGTGTATTTGATAAACAGGTCTCCATCAGCCCCGTTGAATGGAGAAGTACCTGAGAAGGTGTGGACTGGACATGATCCATCGTACAGTCATCTTAGGGTGTTTGGATGCAGGGCATCCCTTCACGTACCAAAGGACGAGAGGTCCAAGCTCGATATGAAGATCAGACAGTGTGTGTTCTTGGGATACGATGATGAAAAGTTCGGTTACAGATTGTGGGATCCGATCGAAAAGAAACTCATCAGGAGTAAAGATGTGGTTTTCTTTGAAGATCAGTGTATAGAAGACATTGGTAAGCTAGAGAAGAACCAACCTAGTTCAGGAGAGCTAGAGGACATGGATCCGATTATTCCTCTCGTGGTGCCTAATGATGGGAGAGTACAACAAGGTGCAGAGGACGAGGGAGTTCCTTCATAAGATGGACCAGGGGAGCAGCCCCCACTTGATCCACCTGTTGAGCCACAGGTGAGGAGGCCATCTAGGGACAGACAACCGTTCAAGAGGTACTCGCCGCATGAGTACATTATGCTGACTGATGGGGGAGAGCCAGAAGATAATTATGAGGCCCTAGCCGATAAACATAAGGGGGGGTGGTTGAAAGCTATGCAAGAGGAGATGAAATCCTTGCATAAGAACCACACCTATGATATGGTGAAATTGCCTAAGAGCGAGACAACATTGAGCAACAAGTGGGTGTTCAGAAAGAAGGTTGAGCAGAAGAATTCACAGATGAGGTACAAGGCCAGACTTGTGGCGAAAGGGTTTGGTCAGAGGAAAGGCATAGACTTCGAGGAGATATTCTCACCAGTGGTGAAGATGACATCCATACGGATGTTGTTTGGGTTGACGGTTAGCGATCTGGAGATAGAACAATTAGATGTTAAAATTGCCTTCCTCCATGGTGACCTGAAAGAAGAGATCTACATGCACCAACCATAGGGGTTCGAGGTCAAGGGCAAGGAGCATATGGTGTGTAGGCTGAGAAAGAACTTGTATGGGCTGAAACAAGCTCCACGACAATTGTATAAGAAGTTCAACTCGTTTATGTTGAAGCATGGGTATGACAGAACGGAGTCGGACCACTGTGTGTTCACGCGCAAGTTCTCAGATGGTGATTTCTTAGTTCTGTTGTTATACGTTGATGACATGCTCATCATGGGAAAAGACATCAAGAAGATCGACAGGCTGAAACAGGAATTGGGCAAGACTTAGGCCGGGCTAAACAGATCCTAGGAATGGAGAAAACCAGTGACAGAAGCAGCAGGAAGCTTTGGTTATCACAAGAGCGATATATTGAGAAAGTCCTAAAGCAGTTCAATATGAATGCAGCAAAGCCGATCAGTACTCCACTGGATGGTCACTTCAGATTGAGCGACAGACAATGTCCCAAAATGAAGGCAGAGGTGGATGAGATGCAAAAGATACCCTACACGTCAGCAGTAGGAAGTTTGATGTATGTATGGTGTGTACACGCCCAAACATAGCATATGCAGTTGGTGTTGTCAGCCGGTATCTTGTCAATCCTTGCAAAGAGCATTGGGCAGCGGTGAAGTGGATATTGCGATATCTAAGAGGCTCATCCAGGTTGAGCCTATGCTATGGTGACGGAAAACCTGTGTTAGAAGGCTACACAGATGCAGATATGACAGGTAACATAGACTTCAGGAAGTCTACATCAGGGTTGTGTTCACGTTTGCAGGGAGAGCGGTTTCTTGGCAGAGCAAGCTACAAAAGGTCGTAGCATTGTCAACGACAGAGGCCGAGTACATTGCAGCCATAAAGGCATGTAAAGAGATGCTTTGGATGAAGAGGTTCTTATAGGAACTTAGCCTGAAGCAGGCGCAGCACGTGATCTTTTGCGATAGCCAAAGTGCTATACACTTGAGCAAGAATCCAAGTCAGCACTCCAAGTCGAAGCATATAAAAATTCGGTATCACTGGATCGGAGATACTTTGGAACAGAAGGTGTTATAGCTTGAGAAGGTCCATTTGGACGATAATGGTCAGACATGATGACCAAGGCTTTGCTCAAGGGCAAGTTTGAGGTTTGTAGAACTGGGCTAGCTTGAAGAAAGTGGATTCCTCCTGAGTCGAAAAGGAGGAGATTTGATGGAGATTTTCTCCTCATTGCTGGGTTCAATGAAATCGAACCAGTTTCGATATCATCGATAATTGTCGGATTTTTCACCGCTGGTCACTGGATAGTTTTTTGTCCTGTTTCGATATCATCAAAGGACTTTCGATGATATCAAAGGTTGTCATCGAGAGACCTTCGATGACATCGATAATTGTTGAAAATTTTCACCTCTGGTTGCTAGACAGTTTTGGTCTTGTTTCGATATCATCGAAGGACCTTAGATAATATTAAAGGCTGTCATCTAGAGACCTTCGATATCATCGAAGAGTTACGCCACCATGGGTCCTTACTCTTACCCGGGTGGTAGACTCCCTCGAGTTTCAACACCGGGTCAAGGATTTAAGTACCCATGGTGGTGAAATCCCACGGTGTGCATGTGTGGGGTGTGTGTGCATGTGGCGTGAGTGTGTGGGGGTGTGTGTGTGTGTAAAAAAAAAAGTTATGCAGATGCGATTGCGGAAACGCAAATTCTGCGGAAATTGTTTCCTATTTTGCTTCTACCTCTTTATATTCTTATATAAAGGGGTGTATGCGGAATTGGGGTGTATTGTAGGGTATTCTAAGGTTTCCTAAAGGTTTTCTAGGAGGGCTTAGGGCTATCAAAGGTGAGAGAGAGAGAGAGAGAAAGAGAGAGAGAGAGAGGAAGCTTGTGGAAGGGAGATTCTGCTTGTAGAGGTGATTTACTTCGCAGTCCACGTCTCAGCGCTTTTACGTTCTCGTGATCGGTGAGATCTCTCCTTTTTTCTTTTGTTCTCTTATTATTTATCCACTCCTGCGTGAGTGAAGAAGGTTGTAACGTTCTACTTCATAGTGGATTGTTGATCTGGACGAGGTCTCGTGGTCTTTACCTCTTTGAGGGTTTTCCACGTAAAATTCCCTGGTGTTGTGTGGTTTATGCTTTGATTTATTTCATTGCTTTATTATTCCATAATTCTGGTTTGTTTCGGGAGGCTAGATCCTAAGGTTTTGTGTAAGGCCCCCAACAATTAGAACCCTATTTTCACTACTTTTAATGCATGTAGTGTCATGTCTCGAAATTTGGATAATTGAATAGTGTTATCCAGAACTCGAATTCCAAGGCTTTGAGATTGATTTTTAAAATTTTTATATAATCCACATAATTTCATTCATCCCACAAAACATTTATAACCAAAATTAAAAAAGAAGAAGAAAAGTACTATTAAATTAGATTCTCATAATATAATGTCTACTATTTAATTTTCAATTCTTAACTACTAACTCTATTACGTCAAATTCTCAAATCAAATTAAACCTAGGGAACAAAATAGAATTGAATTATGACTAAACCTAATTACAAAAAGAGAAACTACTAGTAGAGTCATGCCTCCTCGTGATACTCTAACTCGATACCTGAAATTTGTTAAAATAAGGTGACCATGATAGCCCAAAAGGGATTATATCCTTCTAGCTTTTGAAAAATGCTATTCAAAAGCTAAGTTTATATAAATAACAATATAAAATTTGGAAATAAAACAAAGAGATAACATCATAAATCAAAATGCAGGAAATGTAATGCGTGTAACGCTTTCATGAATCAAACTCAATTAATCATCATCATTGCTTTCCATATTCACATACCAACATAGTCACTATCATTCACATATCTCATACATACTATCAGGAAACGTTTAAGGATTTGCACCGATTAAGACAGTTTTAGGACGATCCCAAGACATTCAAGGCTGCATCAACCAAGATAGTTTTAGGAGTCCATATCACATTCACATTTATACTCAGGAGATCCCATGGCAGTGCACCAACTAAGATATAGATGTAGGGACTTTGCACAACATTCCCATTAATGGGAACCCAAGGCAATGCACATGACCATGACAGTTTTAGGACTCCTGTGATAGTGCACCTTTTAGGGAATCCATGACAGTGAACCAACCAAGACAATGTTAGGAAACTCAATGTCGCATACCCAATCACAATTTTCAGCTTAAATTCAATGCTTAGATGCACATGTAATGAATGCAATATCTCAAAATATAACTAAATATGCTATGCAAACATCAAATTAATTTAAATAAAGCCATGATGTACGCATATAAATCATAGTACGATGTTTAAATTAAAGTGAAACAAATCTAAGTTATCAAAGATGATTGAAAACTATAAAATCATTAAAACTCAGAATATTTAAGAGATGGGAGGATCACCTACATGGAAAGGTATATAAGGGTCTAATCTATCGATGGAAATCTCGCACATTCAATTGAGGTTCGATTCCACTTACATGTAGTTCTACATAGTAATACTCGACACAACTCATTAAAGTTTTTGACTTAACTCGTTGAAATTCTCTACATGAAAACATGCATGTTAATTACGCATTACCTAATCTAGTGTTTTTGAGTCTCTAGTTTTAAATTCCAATTAATTAGCAAAATTGACCCAATGAATCGGCTTAGTGAGTTAACTCAATGAGTCACAATGTAAAACTAATAACTAATGTCTATTTTCGAATTGAATAACTAGAAGAGAAACTTATCTATTGGATGACACACATAAGGCTTAACTTTAGTTATGGAAATAAGCTTGGACAGTGGATTAACAGGTCAGCTCGGTGAGTCAACTCGATTACACTCTCTTCTTTCCTTTCTCTTCTTATTATCTTTCTCCTCTTTTCTCTTTTTTATTTTCTTCCTTTTTATTTTGTGTTTCTTCGTACTAAAAAAAAACGTCTAACAATGGAATGGGCTGCGCAAACTCGGTGCTACTTAGCGAGTCACTTGACTCGCCGTGATGTTTGCAATCTCTGTTTCTATCTCTTTCACGTTCTTTTCTTGATTTCTTTCTTTCTTTCTTTTTTCTTTCCATTGTGATCTCTCCCTCTCTCACTAGATCTGATGGAGGTTTTTAAAAACTTTCTATTTTGGAATTTGAATTGCACAAGGAGACATTGCGCTGGTATGTGCAGTTGGGTGGTTACTTACGATTAGGTTTCAAATTCTACATGCTAGGTCGATCTTGGTTTGAATAACAATGATCAAATAATGATCAGATGGGCCTCATGACAGATGAATCGGATCTTAGATTGGACCTTACATGAGCCTGTAGTTAAAAGTTCTCGCGGGGAAGATAATTGGGCTGATAATGGCAGATTACTGTTTAGTCTCAAGTTATTTTCACTCCAACTCTGATGGATGCTTTAGATTGAATGTAAGAAGCTTGTGGAAGTCTCAAATTAAAGCTCAAAAGAAGTTTAGTCGATGGGTTCGCAGGCTGAAATGATTTGGATTGTAGCACGTTGTTTGCAATGAAGACGCGACAATGATGAAGACACGACGAAAGTTGTTATTCTCATGTTTTCTTAATCAGTTATGATGTTGGAAATAATGATGGGTCTCACAATATCAAGGGTTTGGATAGACTTAGATGATGGGTTCCAATTTTGGAGAGTGTGATTCGGTGCCGCACGAAATTGAGAAGAACGGGAAAGACGCGATGTCGAGATTTCCTTGGATTCTATTTGGCATTCGAGGATCCTCCATATTATGTTTAAACAGTTTGTATCGATTTTAATTGCTTGATGTGGCTGGAGTTTCGAAGGAGCGTGGCGCGAATACAACGTATTCGGATTTTCTCTATAACTCTCGGTTGCTTTCAACATTGAAACTTCAAGCTACCTGCTCATGCATGCATATGTGATGGCGATAGACCATCTGGATCACATTATTGGGTCCCACATATGATGGATGTTGGAGATTAATCCTGGTAGCAACAAGTTGTTGTAGTCGGTTAAAGGATAAGAAGCCATCTGGATGGTGCTTTTTCATGCCAGGGAAAGAATTCGATCTATTGGTCCCAGTTTCACACATACATGTGCATGCTCATGTGTGGACATTGTTGGTCATTCATTGGACTATTGAATTCTACGATCTAGATGGTTTAGATCTATTGAAGATGGGCCATATTCGATCGCTGCAGCAAGGCTTTTTCGAAATGAAAGGAAACTAGAAGAACACCTTTGTGCATCGGTCGTTATTTCTATTATGCATATAAACACATGTGCCATGCAGTTTAGGTCCTAATCCTCATGTGTAAAGAGTTAGGGTTGAGACTTTTAGGTAGAATCTTGGGTCATATCTGTAGTGGTCCACCAATGAACAATTTAGATCATCATTATTCTTGATCTAATAGTAATTAATAAGATGTTGGACTAAAAAGTAATGGCCGGATCGACTTCAATCATTGGCGGAAGGGTTTACAAGGTTCGTTAGGGTGTTATGATGCAAATGAATGACCAGAACTTTCAGATTAATTATCGAATCATGATGTTATGATGCAAATGAATGACCAGAACTTTCAAATTAATTATCGAATGGTGATTCTATTAAGTGAATGTAGTATAAGAGGTTTTAAATCATGTATGGTTGTGTGTAAATAGCTTAAATTGGATCTTTATCAATTTCATGATGTTGTGATGGTCAAGATTGAAATTGAATGGTTGGATAGTTTACTAGGTTCTTGGATAGTTTATTTGATGTGTCGGATTGATGATAGATCAAATGGGCTATCATGTGTAAGCTTGGGATGACTAGAAGGGTGTGTATGAGCATGCACTCATGATCGGGTTATTAGGTAGCAATGCAATGATCAATCACATCTCATAATAAACATACAGATGATACGTATGGGCATGTATCATAATGTTATACTATCACATACTCATAATCGGCATCAATAATCGGCCTAGACAATCGAAATTGGCTTCGACAAACGGAATCGGCCTCAACAATTGGTCTCGACAATCGGAATCGGCCTCTACAATCGGCCTAGATAGTCGGAATCGGCCTTGACAATCAGAATCGGCCTTGACAATCAGAATCGGCCTCGACAATAGGAATCGGCCTCAACAATTGGCCTCGATGAACAAAATCGGCTTCGACAATCGAAATCGGCCTCGATGAACGGAATCGGCCTCGATGAACGGAATCGGCCTCGACAATCGGAATCGGCCTCAACAATCGGCCTCAACAATCGGAATCGGCCTCGACAATCGAAATTGATAATCAAAATCGGCCTCGATGATTAGCCTCAATAATTGGAATGGCCTCGACAATCGGAATTGACCTCAATAATTGGAATCGGCCTTGACAAACGGAATCGGCCTCGACAATCAAAATCGGCCTCAACAATCGGCCTCGACAATCAAAATCGGCCTCAGCAATCGGCCTCGATAATCGGAATCGGCCTCGACAATCGGAATCGGCCTCGACAATTGGAATCGACCTCGACAATCGGCCTCGATAATCGGAATCGACCTTGACAATTGGAATCGACCTCGTCAATCGGAATCGGCCTCGATAATTGGCCTCGACAATCGAAAATCGGCCTCGATGATCGGCCGAACAAGGCCTAAGGGAAGGTCACAATGTGGACATTAAACCATCATTGCCCATCAATGTGGCTATTTAACCAACATTGCTCCCAAAGAGTGGCCCACATAGAGCTAAACGTATAGTGGGCCCATGGCCTCACATAATGGCCTAATGTACATCATGATGGGCCTCTGTCATGGGCCACATATACAACACGTTGGGCCTCGCCATATGGGCTGGAATTATATCAAGATGGGCCGCAACAATGGACCAATACACATCATGATGGGCCACGACATATGGGCCGAAATACATCTCATTGGGCCTTACCAAATGGGTCAGAAATACATCACATTGGGCCTTATCATATGGGATTCACATACAACGCAACGGGCCACAACAATGGGCCTTAAATACAACGCATTGGGCCTCACTCATGGGCCGCATATATATCACAACGGGCCTCGGCACATGGGCCATGAATACATCACATCGTGCCTCACTCATGGGCCGCATATATATCACAATGGGCCTCGGCACATGGACCATAGATACATCACATCGGGCCATATATACATCATAATGGGCCAAATCACACGGGCTACATATACATCGTATCAGGCCTCATCACATCACAATAGGCCTAATTGCATGGGTTGGAAATATATCACAATGGGCCACGGCATATGGGCCGGAAATACATCTCATTGGGCCTTACCAAATGGGCCGAAAATACATCATAATGGGCCGCATCATGGTGAGCCATATACAATCTCGATGGGCCATATCCCGTGGGCTTCAAATACACAATAGGTGGGACTTAGACATGGGCCTAATATATATCACGGGTGGGCCCTGCACATGGGCCTCATACACATCAAGTGGACTGCATCAATGGGCCGCACAAAGGGCTTATATACATCAAGGTGGGCCTCACAGATGGGAGCTTGAATTACATCTAAAATCATTTCAATAGTTATAGGTGTAACATGTGCATCATTGTACAGTATCATTCCATGGGGCACATGGCTCACTAATGATGATCGGCCCTGTCCAAACATTGTCCGGTAAATCAGCACCATCCAAACACTTCCCATGTAAATCAGCATCATCTAAACATTGTCTATGTAAATCAGTACTGTCCAAACACTGTCCAGCACCGTCCAGTACAATTTGGATGGTGTGGATGAAATAAATACATCATGGTGTGGTCCATACTGGCAAAACAGGTGGATGACTTGCATATACAATACATCATGGAGGGGCCCATACGAGTGGACGATGTGGATGAAACGGATGGACAGTGTGTATAAGACCGTACATTAGGGTGCGTCCCACCATCGGATGGTTGGGATATAACCCATACATCATAGTGCACCCCACACCTGCATGGTCCAGATGGATGGTGTGGGGCAAAATAAATACATCAAGGTGGGTCCCAGCCCCACACGTGCCACACGTGTGGGGTGGCCCCTCATCCAAACAAATGGATGGCAGGAGATACACGTCCATCACGATGGCTTGCAAGCACCGTCCAGATGGACGGTGTGTGTAAGACACACGCATCTTAGTGGCTCTCACATGTTGTTGATGTAATTCAGTGGTGGGACCCACCATCCTGGCCAATGTATGGCTGGATGAAACCATACCTCATGGTGCATTCCACCATTAGACGGTTGGTATGGATGAGACGCATACCTGATGGGACCACGGAACTTGTTGACATTATCCCAGCAACCACATGCTGCTGGGGCCCACATAGATGAACGGGCGGTGTGGATTCATCCCACCTCACATTAGCTGCATAGCTGTTGTGCGGTAGCTAGCCAATCCGTTTTCCCAAGGTGGGTCCCATGTACATCAGGGCCTTTGAAAGCAGCGTCCAGGCCTGGGACGACCTAGATGAACTCATACATCAGGGCACGGCCCCACACGTGGGGTGGGTCTCACCGTCCCAAACAATGGACGGTGGAGATAAAATATATAAATCAAGGTGGTCCCATAAAGCTCTAGATCAAGCTGCTATTTGTGATATCCCTTCATCTAGATCTGTCTGGTCGGACAGGCAGTGGCCTGTCCATGGACATCAGCGAGGTGGGCCCTGCGGATGGGATGACTTGGATCATACATCACAGTGGGGTCCACAACGCATGAGAAAGAGAGAGAGAGAGAGGGAGGGAGGAGAGGAGAGAGAGAGAGAGAGAGAGAGAGAGAGAGAGAGAGAGAGAGATCCGGTAGAGGAGGGCCCCGCCATTATCGGCCCCTCAATACAAAGCAACATCAAGATGGGTCCCACCACAAGTAGGCCCACAAATCATCAAATCCAAACAAAATCACCCACCTATGCTTCTTATTGGACTTCTTCTTTCATTAACACACCCTAGAGCTCTAAGGGGACAATTTCAACGGTTGAGATGGGTCATGGAGGGTGAGATTGGGAGGTAGGGAGTGGGTCACACCTAGCTTCTCTCATGGAAGCTTGGGCGTCCACCTCTCATGGAGTTGCTTGAAAATGGAGAGAGAGAATGAGAGAGAGAGAGAGATGATGGGAGAGAAGTGATGGGAGGGAGGGATGGGTGTACTTGGGTAAGGGAAGAGTTGACTTTGGGGGGGGGGGGGTGTTGTACTTGGGGAAGGGTGTGAGTGATGGGAGTGATGTTTACTTAATTGATGTGATTGATGAGACGTTCTCTTGGGTTTGCAACGCGCGTTGTCTTCCTTGAACTGAACGCGGGTCCACATCTCCTGGCCCGGGTATCGCCTCGGCGCGCGAGACACGTCGTCTGAACCGCGGCGATGGCGCGGTCGCAATGATATAAGTCTTGGGTCGAGCCGACTCAGATGTAACTTAGGGTCGCGCACAACTGCCGATAACAGATCGTAGTTTACCGAAATTTGACTGGGAGGACTGCGGAGGCCTAAGGAACGATACAAGCTAGGATACAGGTCTTACAGTTATGGTGGGCCCCTACCTTGATGATGTGTTGTACATCACACCGTCCATCGCTGGATGGTGCTATGTGGGCGCACCATGATGTATGTATTTTATGTCCACGCCGTCCATCTGTCGGGCCCACCTAATGTATGTATTTCATCCTTGCTGTCCACGTGGGACCCAGGTGATGTAAGTGTTTTATTAGTGCCATCCGGACCATTGGACGTGCGGCCCACTTAATGTAGGTGTTGTACACCCATGTTGTTCATCTGGTGGGCCCATTTGGAATGTGCAGGGGCCACCCCAACATGATGTAATTGTGTCCCATCGATGAGGTCTGATGTGATGTATTTTGGCCCGTATGATGAGGCTCGATGTGATGTATGAGAGGCCTATGGATGTGGCCCATTGTGATGTATTCAAGGCCCATGGGACGTGGCCCATTGTGATGTATTTGAGGCCCATGGGATGTGGCCCAATGCGATGTATATGATGCCCTTTTATGAGGCCTAATGTGATGCATGTAAGGCCCACAAGTGAGGCCCGATGCGATGTATGTGAGGCCCTTGTGTGAGGCCCAAAGCGATGTATATGAGGACTAATGTGATGTGTGATTCCACCATGATGTATGTAATGATGTTTATGATGGGCCATGCCTTGGGAGAAATAATGGTTTGATGTCCACATTGTAAGAGCAATGATGGTTAAATGTCCACATTGTAACTTCCCTAGGGCCCATTGTTAGGCCCATTCTCACCTCCCCTTAGTGGGCTAACCCAAACCGTTGGGCCCCCATGATCGTTAGGCCCATTCTTGATATGAGTAGGCCGTTAGGCCCATTCTTGATATGAGGAGAGTACCTCATCGTCATATAACATGCTCAGTATAGGTTCATGATCCATGCCTATGTCCATCATATGTATGCTTGATATAAGGAGTGATTGATCATAACACATGCCATTGAGCGGATTATTATGGGATTTCCTGATAGGAGTTGCCCACATAAGCACGCAGTACACACATGATTGTTGCATGACTGGATAGTATGATTCATGTGTCTCGCATTTGTGTGATATGGGTCATAGCCTCCGTAAGCATATATGGATGGCAGGATTGGACACCGAAAATATTGTTACTAGCATCGGGCGCTATAGATGTCCTTAGGTGAAAATTCCTAAACTCGATGGTACTAGAGGATGACTCCAATGTCAAGACCGAGTGGATACATGAGCGCACGAGGGCCGTATACCAGTAAGCCACGTCTCCCACAGTGTCATGGTCAGTTGAAAGGGGGTGTGGTCTTATTCGCCCGAGGGTAGGGGGCATAAATAGGTTGAGTTTGACCAGCTCATAAATGGATTCGCTATTGACGTGCCGGGCGAATATTGGTAGGTAGATAGTGAGGTCTCTTCCACTTGTATGATTGCGCGTCCAGTGGGCGGCGATCTGGTGTATAGTGTACTAGACCCCGGTGATATATATTACAGAGATAAACTGTATTGATATGAGGACTCAGATGAGATTTGGTATGCTTGAGTTGCACCTCGCATACGACATTGACCCTTTAAGCCTTGCATCATATAGCCTTGGTATGGTCGATAACATTCATGCCTCGCATTGCATGGCCTTGGTATGGTCGATAACATTCATGTCTTGCATCTGATAGCCTTGGTATGGATGATGACATTCATGGACTTACCAGCATTTCTGCATTACTTTGATATTGCATACTTGCATTTCTACCGTGCGCACACACTTTCACCACCCTCTAAGCTTTCTATAAGCTTATGCACGACCGTTGCATGTAGGTGACAGTAGGCCGTAGCTAAGCAGGAGCAGGAGCGTGCTGTAGAGCTTCTGGAGTTTTATCATTATTATCATTGTATTTCCCTTTATGCGTATTGTACTCAAGTTTTAATTATAGTGGATTTTTGTGATGGTATTCTCGTTATTGTTCGTAGGTTATACTTATAGTTATGCTTATTACCAATCAAATTCATGTTCAAAATCCTCCTTGTAGGATCCCAAGATCGGAACCTGGTATATGGGTGCCAGGAGCCGAGAATGGGGTACTATGGAGGTTGTCAGCGCTAGATTCGATGATCGAAAATTTTGTGCGCCCGGTTTCTGAGTTTGGGGCATGACAAAAAAGGTCCCCCAGGGCCATTTAGACATAAAGTCTGGACTTTTTAAGGCCTAAAATCTCACTCTCTCATTCCCATTTGAATTTCTAATTGTAAGGGGGTGAGGGAGAGGGGAGAAGAGAAAGTGAGAGCTCTTTAGGGAGTTGGTTTGGGGGTTTTCCTTGCTGCCGCTGCCCACGTCGAAGTCTGCAACTATGCCCCACCATAAAGAGCTGCCCAATGACGATAGAAAGGAAATCTTATAGCCCTCTTCAAATTTCAGCATTTTATATCGTTTGCATGCACCCTTACAAGCTAATCCCATTGGTGCAGGGCTTCAATACACCCATTCACGAATCCGAATCCTGGAGTCAGCGCTAGAAATTCAACGGACTACTTCTAGGTGTGAACTATTTACCTTTAAGTTGTCGATTATTGAACCTATGTAGCAATTGATGATTGTGTAGTGAAATTTGGAGTTTGCATGCTAAACAAATGAGAAATTCGTAGTTGGAACATCCTCCATCACTTGTAGCTTGCCTAGAATAAATGATCATTAAATGCATGTTAGAATAGATTGTTTCTACTGAAATTTCCATGCTCATATGCTTTACATTTTCCCCTGACACATGTACCTAATTACTTTAATGTTGTGAATTCTGCGATGATCGAATAATGCTCCTTCATTTCCAATTGATTTTCCATATTAACTGAGATATCCTGAATTATTGACATGTATGTTTGCCTATTCCTGAAATAGAAATGTTTGTGGCATATTATTAAATTTTAGCCTATTGGTCAATTAGGTTGGCCAGCAAGCGGAAAAACTCACAAGTATCGGTTGATTCGGGTTAGACTACACGGGATGCTTGCACTCGGTACCGGTTGCACCATAGTTCGCCTGAGTCAGCCAAATTAATCCACTAACCAGCCAACTGTGTGTGTTCACCATGTATGGTCATACCCGTCTGAACCTTGGACACCCCTCTCCCCTAGAACGCCCACTTACAACCATAATGATATGATTCACAAGTCTCGAGCGCCATGCATGGTAGTATGGGATACTATGCTCGTGTTGTTTGCCTACACTGGGGTGATGAGCCTCCATGTAGTTATCGCGAGCAATTTAGGGTATAAACCCACCTCATGAGTCGGGCATGGTGGTATGGGATACTATGCTCGAGTTGTTGACCTGCGCTGGGGCGACGAGCCTCCCCCTAGTGACCACGAGCGATCCAGTTACAGTCCACCTTTCATATGTGTGCAGCTGGGAGTGACGAACCCAGATGAATCAAGAATCATAGGCCCAAGACTACTATGACCATCCTGGGCCTCGCGATCGGATTAGGGCCTTGATTTCGAGGGAGTGCTTCAATTTCCCCAATTTTGTTGGACAAATGGACATAACTAAACAGTTGGCGAACATGATCATTGACGCATTGCATTAGTTAGGTTTACGACTCGACAATCGAGGTCACCTTATGAGGGAGTATTGGTCATATGAGAACGTGTAGATGAAGTCGCTTGAGGGATTGTTGTATGAGGAGGGCATACATCATAACACTAGAACATGCATGTGCATTAACAAAAGTATATAGGGGCTATATGCTTACTTTGCTTTTCATTAATTGTGCATGTGGATTTGATAGCTTGTGTAACTTAATGTTAATGGTACCACTGAGTTGATCACTCACTCCCACCTTGGGACGGTGTTTTAAAATACCAACCAGACCCTATCTTAGATGCAGGTACCATATAATCCGACGTGCTGGACGAGGCATCCATGAACTCAAAGGAGGAGATCTCGTATATCCAATTGCTCAGTGGACAGATGTATGACGCCTGTGGATCGTCGATGAGATCTTAGAGTTGACACATTTGTAAATTTTAGATCGTATATTTTACTCAGCGATAGTCCCGTACTCTAAATGGACATGTTTTACTGATAGTCGATTTACCTGCATTAAAATTTACGTTTATGTAATGCCCTGGATTTTGAGGGTCGAGCAAAGCTCAACTCCCGAGACCCAACGCATCACTTATGCAACATAGATAATGATGTTTAAATGTTGTCCATATTAGTGCATTAAACATGAGAGAGATTATACCAAATCAGCATATCATACTCCAAAGTTAGTGTAATTAAGCAAGTGGAAGACTGAGATAGATATATAAAATATATATGTATTTCACAACCTCCAGAGTATGAGTGTATTACCAGGCTGAATATATACATGTTTTGTTTCAAAATATACAAAATGTCAAAATATAAATATTCAACTAATCCGTGTAATCCCTGTGATCCCATCGATCAGTACATGGTCTACATAGACCTGCCTGATAACTGTACGTAGGAGAACTCCTCCTCATCTATGAAGTCCAAATCAGTTGCATAGGTATCGTCGCTACTTGCATCTACAATAGGGTCTGGTTAGTGTTTTAAAACACCATCCCGAGTGGGAGTGAGTGATCAACTCAGTGGTACTATAAGGAAAATGTTAACATGTTATCAATTCAGTCAAGGAGTAATGATAAAGCAGTACAACAATCATATCCTAAGTACTCTTGTTAATGCAGGAATGGTATGCTGTAATGATGCATGCCCTCGCACGAAGCTCCCTCACAAGCAACTTCATAACCGTCCGTGCATAACAAAATCCCTAAAGTGCCCTTCCACGCCAAAACACATGCAATGCGATGCATGGTCGTGTTAGCAAAGTACTTAATAAGGCTTATTTATACAGCAGATTCGGGAAGCTAAGGTACCTCCCTTTATATCATTAACCCAAACCGAAGGATCCATCTAGGGTCGTCAATCCTAGTTAATCACATACGATAGGCAAGTTGTAGGGCATCACCCCTTATGGAAACAGTGGATAGGTAAATTCAAGTGTTTATACTCGAGGTCACTACAGGGAGGCTCGTCACTTCAGCGTAGGCTGACAGCTCGAATACAGTATTCCATACCACCGTATTTGGCTCACGAGTTTGGAATGCTCACTGGTCACTACAAGGAGGCTGGTCACCCCAGCGTAGGCCGACAGCTCGACCACTGTTTCCCATACCACCATGCCCGGCTCATGAGTCTTAGCGAATCGAGGTACCATGGTTGAAATGGGTCTTTACATTGGTAAGTGGTACCTTTTGATTCAAGTAGGGATATCCATACATGGTAAATACACAATAGGCCAATCGGTTTTGTTAGATAAGTCCGGTTGGTACGAGCGCACACTGAATTAATCGATATGGAGTGTGTAAGCACTCCACGTGACCTAACCACTGTCGACAATCATCGTACGACCTAGATTCACCGAACGTACCAAACGTGGCGAGGCTATTTCCGCCACTCAAATGAGGATTTTTTCTATCGATTGCCTGGGCCAGGTTATGGCCTCAAACTTACTCAAGTGCAATAGGAAAATACATGTGAAAATCACAACAACATTTAACAAACAATTCAATTACAATTCTCATTTGAGCATTTTGTCAAACACATTGAACATGTTACCAAGTATTTGCATTTCGCCCATAAATTGCGTGATCAAAATCATGATTACATGAATGAAGCTATACATATAGATAAGGAAATTGAGAATCCTATCTCAATACCCTTATTGAATACAAATCATCAACGATTTCTCATTCAGACATTTTATCAAACACTTAGACTACACATTACTAAATACATAGACTAGTTTAATTATGACATGAACTATAGTAATTTCTTACACAACATAGGTTATAAAGCACATAACATACATGGATCTTAGATTAGAAATCATGACAAGCACAAATAAGGATTTCACACTCATTCAAACATTTCAACAAACACATGGAATGCATCTTATGTTCAACATAGTTCACACATGTGTAATTTATTTAAACGTCGTAACTAAGATCATATGGCAACAATTAAGTTAGACATAAGTCATTACTGACATTGAAAGCCTTGAAAACCATAACCTAAACGTTTATAGTCTGCACCTTTCATCGGAATACTCATTTCGAATAAGGTTCGAATCCTACGTTCCCGAAAATGGACTAATGGGTACCTAAATCATGAAATCCGTTAGCTAGGTGGACAAACGACCATTCCAGGTCTTAACCACAACATTTAGGTTAGGATTTCTTACCCAAACCGTAGTTGGAATGATTCATGTAGCGGTGGTGGGGAGGCGAATCAGCACGTGGAGTGGTGGGAGTGAATCCCAGAACGATCTCCCGAACTCTCTCTCTTCTTCTCACTCTTTTCTCCTCTTTTCTCTCTTCTCTCTCCTAGGGTTAGATAAATTCGTATGAGAGGGGGGTGGGATGGTTTAAGGGCTTTAAATAGGCACAAAACTGATGTCAATGGCCCCAGGGCCATGGTATACTTGGGTTATAACCAAAGGGCATCTGTTTCGGGCAAACAGAGCTCATATGGAGGTCCATTACTCACCTACGGCATGAAGTAAGTTCTCTGACCATGGATCTAAGGCAGGTTATGATTTTGGTATGATCGGATTAGAGGATCGATCGTGGAGGACTTGTATCAGATCAACGATCGTTGTCACTCGATCAGGGCCACAAGTATATCGATATGTGTAGGAAAATTTTCCTGATCCATGGGTGAAGTTTAGTCTGAAACTGATGGTCCAAAATCTTCAATTTTGCCTGTGAGTGAACGACCCAATTTACTTAAGTCTCATTACATTTTCTAAAGATATTCGCGTTTCTCACACATTTTACTCAGGATTCAAGTTGTGCGTTTCTAGATACTATTTGGGCTCGATTCCCGCAATGGTTGTCAAGCCCAATAAGACGGACATATTCCTATAGTTTCGCGGTCATCGGACTTTCGACGTGTGGTCCAGGTCCGATACGGAGTTTCAATGTGCTCTCGAGAGTAACCGGTTTTTGAGATTTCTCCTAGGTTTTTAAGTAGTGTTGAGTTAGCGATTTTGGTGGTTTTGGGTCTTGCCATTTGTATGAATAGTGGATCTGCTAAATCCACTGATTAATTTAGTTTAGTACTTAGTTAATTTTCGCCTAAATTTATACGGAGTACAGTCCTTAGGGATTTTTGCCTGAGGTGGTACTTGGGCCTTTGTACGGATTTTTTCGAGACGTTACAGTTTATTCCAGAGTATATCGCACAGTCTATTTTAATTATATGAACTGCTCAAATGCTAAGTGAAATGAACTATAAAGTCCTGCTTCCGCAACACATAAGTGGCACCCGAGATATTGGGAGTCGAGTTCTTACACGGCCCCCGAAATCCGGGGCGTTACAACATGATATAACAAAAATCCAAAGATCAGGCGTGCGCTCCATCCTTAATACTATTGATATACTTCGACTTAACTTGCAGAATAAATAAAGTGCATAAGCTTCCTACGAAGCTCGGTAGAGTGCATGTGTGCATGTGCATTGTATATGATAGATATACCACATTAATATCAATATCAATGTCAAAGTAAGTCGAAAGATGGAGGGTCAATCATGCCAATGTCCATGTAAACAACCAACCATACCAAGGCTATGCATATACGCTTTGAGATAAGTAAACATAGGTATATCTAGTCAACTAACTAAGCATGTTATTACGGAGGCATGTTGTGATATAAGGGTAAAAGAGCACATGACGAATAATCAAGTCGTAGTGCATAATATCATCCAATGGTAGGGGAGTATCAAGGGAAGTACACGATGGATAGATTGCAAGTGCCATACACATTATAGTAAGCCCCACATATCATAAGTGTGGTCCTAAAAAACAACTCATCCATTATCAAATGGACCACATGAGGGAAGGATGGGACGTCCACCATTAAAAACTTTTAGATTGCATTTGGGGTCCACTGTGACAGGTGGAAGACATCCAATCCATTTAGTGTGTGCATGCTTTAATGCTTTCTTAAGGCACTAAAAAAATCAAGTATTTCTTATGTAATTTGTAAATTTTGGAAGGCTCACCGCCTAAACTCTGTGGCATGAATACATACTTTATTCATTGTAAACACTTTATAGGCTAGCCAAATAGATGATTTGTTCACTTGTAAATAGATTACCACTTAAAATCCCAATGGAATAGCATGTAAACTAATTACACCTGAAACTTTTTTAGGGTGTAATGTGTTTACAACTAAAAAAACTACAGGCATCAAACAACCTAGTTGAAGCATTAAGATTGGGTCGTTCAAATCAAATCTTGATCCCCATTATTACAGGTAGCTGATTATCCCCATTGAAAATTTTATATATATTACCCTATATGAGTCTAGACGTTGGATGAGCCATGGCTTGCATTGCTTTAAATCGGGTCCGAATTCGCAGTATTCCGCAGGAGATTGCAGATTGGGTAGTAGAGAACGTGTACTGGTTGGGATTTTTCCGTCATGAAAATCTATTGCGAGAACCTTTCTCTCTTGATTTTTGGTTGGGAGAGTACTCTCTCTCTCTCTCTCTCTCTCTATTTTTGGTTGGGGGAATGAAAAAGGAAGGTTTTTGTTCATTGCACTTGAGATCTGTTTATTTAACTACTCATGGTCCTACACGTCCGTATGGTCAGATGATCCCTACCGTTCATTTAGTGGAAACGATAATTGATGGGACACTACATGAAATCTCACCTGTGAGATGGCCATCGCCATCTGATTTTCCCCACTGAAGATGGACTGCTAGACAGCCCCAACTTCTTTGTTTTTGACCATTTGTTTAAAGGGATGTCATCAGCTAGATAAGCTTGTTCTACTGGTGTAATTCTTAAATCTTGCTAGTCGACTGCGTGGCCGATTAGATGGACGGTTTAGATCATCCTGAATGTGGGTGCACTATGGAAAGAATAAGCAACAAATACTCCAACTGGATGGATCATATCAGGATAAGCAATAATATACCACTTTTGTTCTGTAGGTAGGATAGGCTCAGAACTGGTCCCATTAGGAAGGACCTAAAACCGTTCTTAAACCAAAGATTAGGCTATTCTTAATAGGTAATTTTAGTGTAGTGCCAAAGACATATGTGGACATGAGCATCAAGGAATAAAGAATAGGTATATGAAGTGCCTTGGTGACCTTAACCCTTGACCAAAAATATTCCATAACCTTTAGATATCATGGCTTAATAAATAAACCTTATTTGATCATCCCTTAAACTTAGGAGCCTAATTGGAACATAATAAGTAAGGTCAGAAGAGGTGCTAAGCTGTTGTGAAATCATATGCCCAAAATAACAGTTTTCAAGTGATCCTCGATCTCATCAATAGTTTGACAATGGGACTTGATGAAATCGAATCACTCGATCCGATTAAAGAATGAGTAAAAAAACTATCAGATATAATTCTAAATTTTTTCGATGGGATCGACGGACTGTTCGATCCTAGTCCCTTTTGATCTTATCGATAGATCCGTTAACTAGCTATTTTATAGCTGTTGCAAATTGATTTCTTATAAAAGGGCATTCGGTTCTTAGGTAAAACGATAAGTTTTTATTGCAATAGAAGCTTAGGAGATTCTCCACTCATATCCTACATTCTAAGCCTTTAAAACTATGAGATATAAGTAATTTTCCTTGTGATTTATCACTTAAAAGAGGATTCTAACCGCAATGAAGAAGATGAACTTAATCTCCACCTTATTCTAGAGATTAGACTTGAACCAATTGTCAAATCCTTTTCTAAACCCTCTAGAACACCTAAATAGGTGAATCCCCTAAGAAATTACAACCTTCCCATATGTTTTAGGAGATTCACCAACCTTTAATCACCTTGGTCACTTTAATAGAGCATCATCGCATGCAAGGTGTCTAATCTTGGAGCTGAAGCATTGGCAAAGCATCGACGTCAACGATCGAGGGAGCAAAAAGAGAGCTGATTAAAGTATGGGAGAGGATCAATCAAGCAACCTGATATGTCACATCAAATGGGTTCAATTTGACAATTAATAATTAGTGAGTACATATTCTCTTTCTTTACGTAGGATTGAGGGTAAGAGTTTGTAACCCAAACTCGGTTATTATGTAGGACCTAGGCTCTCGTGTAAGGATAAATTCACCGGACGTGGGTGTGTACGTATTAATCTTCGTGGGAGCCTCCAATGGGCGTAAATGTAGGTCCTTAGATTATGACCGAGGTTGTTGGTTAGCTGATTGAAAACTAACTAAAGTCTCTTGCGGGAGCCTTTAGAGGGAGTGCACGCTAGATAAGTTTTTGTGGAAGATTGTGATCCTTATGTAGGGTTGTAAAGGTTAGATGTGAACTTGATTTAAAACCTTCGATAGTGAATACCAGTATACTTTAGGAGAGAGTGCATCCACCCAGAGTGGAGTAGGGAAACCAAACCACTATAATGCCTGTGTTTGAGATTATCTTTTGAGCACTTGTTAAATTATGCTTATGTGATTGATTAGTGAATTATATATATATATGATTAGATGAATGGTAGGAGTTAATACTTAGCACATGTCACACACACATGTACAATAACATATAAAAGCTAATTGCTTAAATGACATATCTATTGTAGTCTATGTGATTGGACCTTCTATTGGCTTGGAAGCCTTAGAGTTAATTGTCTTACTTAGTTTAAATTGACATATTAGTTTAAGTAAGAAATTATATTTTAATTAGTAAAAAATTATTTAGTCCTAATCACCCCCTCCTTTAGGACATATCTGACATTGTATAGCTTCACCAAGCTTTCGCACAAAGCTGTGGTATCTTACCACGTGCAATTTCATGTGCTAGCACCCGTGTCGATCCACCATCCATCACATAGTTTCACATGAAATATGTTAATATGTGTAACTACAACCATAATTTGAGGCTCTTTGGTTAGGTTTACTTGAGGTGTGGGAGCATTTTTCTTGTGATGATGACATTTTCTCACAAGGTGTACGTGCTTTCCACTAACATAACAACTTATTGATTTATCTTGGCTACCAGATTTCTGGTTCTCGGGTTTTCATTTAGAATTCTTTTCTAAGTAGGTTTTTGGTTCAATCTTAGATCATTGGGCTTCCCAGATGATTGATTTTGATTCTTATGGTTTAACCTATGCACTTTAAAAGTTACTTCTTTCTCATCTTCATTCTTATCTTACAGTCTAGCTCCTCTTTGATTCGTACATATATAATGAGTTGTTCCATTGGTAATTCCTTAGTTTTATGTCAAAGAAAAAAAATTTTAAGTCTTTCTAAAAATGTAATATTTTTTTAATAATTGTTACCACTTGAAAAAAATCATCCATCTTGATTCTCTCGGACACAAATTCATGGGTAATAAGATTAAACTCATTTACCTATTGCACGATTGACTTTTCATCTACCATCTAGAATTTGAAATATTTATTGACTGCATACTTTTTTACACCTACTTCTTTGATTTTGTATTTTTTCTCTAGAGCATTCCAGATGTCAGTAGAAGTGGTAAAGTCATAGAAAATGTTATATAATTATTTTGACATTGCACTAAGAATATAGTTTTTACAGAGGTAGTCAACCTCATCCAACTTTCCATGGACAACCGATAATGTCAGTTCTTGAAGTGCATCTTTTATTTCTACCTCTTAAAATGTTGTCCATTGAAATTCTTAGGATGAGCAAATTTATTCTCGTTTAATGGATTTCCCGAAGCCATGGAACACTATCTCAAAATTACTAGAAATAATGGAATAGGAAATACTCAAATAAGATAAATCAATGAAAAAGAAAACCTCACACCTGTTGAGATAATTACAAAATCAGTACGCCTGGTAGATGTAGAAGTTGTCTTCTTGTTGGACGAGGGGCGGACTAGGACTTTGTTTGAAATAATTTGTCCTTCGGTATAATATCTCTAGTATAAAAGGTTTGCAGCGTATTATCCCCAGGATATAATCTCCCAACGTATGATATCGACAGTGTGCACATGTCATGTGAGACCCAACACCAAGAAAACTACCATACTTTCATCGTACGCTTAGGGAGAAGAAGAAAGAGGAATTTTTGAAAAGAGAGAATAAATGATATTAAAAATGCAAGAGAAGAAAACTCCTTTTATAGACACAAAAGAGAGAAAGAGACCCAATCCCACTATGACATTGCTACACCACATGTACACCTCATGCGTACGGAGAGGTGGTTCGCACCAGAGTGCGATTCACCATTAATGGCCAAATTGTCTTCATTTAAATAACAACCGTTCGATATTGGCATAATTCCAATCTAAAATCCAAAGATATCCATCAAGTAGGCCATATAAAGTACATTCAATCACTACTGTCTATCATGAAATCAAGAAGAAATAATTTATGATCAAAACAACAACAAACGATTTCCATGTTTGCAAACCATGTCAACTCGACGTTGTTTTCAAACTGTGTTAGAGAGAGAGAGAGAGAGAGAGAGAGAGAGAGAGAGAGAGACGATATGCCTATGAGTTGATTCAGTTTTAGCAGCACCACCTTATGCTATTCAGAAACCCCTTCTGGACAAACCAAGAAGAAGAAGAAAAAAGGAGAAGAAGAAGAAGGAAAGAGAAAGAAGAAGAGTTATCGGAGAAATGCTATCTTGAGTTACCCCAACGAGTCGACTCACTGAGTCAACCCATCGAGCCAACCAAATTCGAAATCAGGCCTAGTCAAGGCAAGGACAACATCTACAGTGACTGATTCCTCTCTTTGAATTCTATTTCCTTTCTTAAGAACATTCCTTCTAGTTTGTCTCAGTTTTCCTTATTTTCACCATTCTTAAGTTCATCTTTCCAAACCTAGCTAGAGACTTCAACATGTATAAAACTTTATCTAAATCGCACAAAAGATGTCTTGTACTTCAACTCCATGCTCCTAGTATTCCCTCCTTGGGAAAGACCTTATTCCTCACTTGTTTCTCAATTGTTTGTAACCAACCTCTTAGGGTTAGGAAGACCCTTAGATTACATAATGTCCTTAGGAGATAATTTAGCTACTATTGTTTAATGTTAAGACATACCTCTTAGATTCGATCCGTCTTACCATAGTTTATTTGATGAATTTTCTATTCATGAACATTACCTGCATTTCATGCATTGTGTGATGAAACCGTGTTATTGACTCGCGTTATGATTGCTTTAGTGATGAATGAAACACATGACTTGCTATAATGAAACTTAAAATTGGTCTTATTTTCTTTTTGGGCAACGGATCGGTGAGCATGTCGGGATTTCTCATCTGTGTGCGTGTCAGGATTTCTACTTCGGCAGACCGATTAGGTGAGCATGTCAGGATTGTAAAAAATTCTTAATGTTAGTATCATGCAATATATGGGTACCCTGATCTGTGAGCACGTTGGTATTTTTCATTTACATACATGTCGAGATTGTCGCATCACCAAACCAGTTGGGCAAGCATGTCAGTATTACAACCCTAAAGTCAGTGACTGTGAGATTTGAATATAAGTACATGCATTGTTGGACCAGTTAGGTGAGCATATCGGAATTGCAATCTTAATGTTAGTGCCATGCCAGTCGTGGAAAGCCGCTCTGCTTAATTAATTAAAGCGAAATAATCATGCATTCATGGTAATGAAATCATGTATATATTCATTGTATCCTACTTAAATTATTAATATGTCTTTATCCATTATTACGTTGTTAAGCTTCTGCCTTTATTGAACTTTCTATACCTCCCGTAGAATTTAATTAAGATGAATATGTTCTCATTGGGCTTCCAACTTATTCAATACAACAACATGCAGGTTTTCAGAAAGAGAAGTTCACAGGGGAAGTTGAATAGTTAGATGGATATTTTTACTAAAGAGTCATTCGTAGTTTAGGTTTTATTTTTATTTCATTGTAAGTTGATGTATTAAGACAATAGTGAAATTTTCTTTTAGTCGGTAGTTTGTAAAAGTAGATTAATTAGTTTGAAATTTCAATTTTAAATTAATTTATATCTTTAATAAGGTATTTAGATTTAGTTTAGATATCTAATGTGTGGAATGAAATTGTAAGAAGAAAATGATTGAATTTTAATTCATACCTTGGAACTTGGGAATAGGGTCACTGTACTCGTGTTCTTAATTTCGGGATGTGACAATCGTGCAATGTTTGGGACATGTAGTACATCACTTATTCTTTCCGGTCACCATTTTCTTGTGAGAGAAGCACTTCGACTGACTTGTCGGTTACCAAAATATACAGTCTGAATAGTTGATCCTTTCTTGGGGGAATTAGTATGACGGCTTCATGATGTGTTCCTTTAGCTAATCAAAGGCGGATTAATGCACTGGTTTCTAGGCAAACTCCTGGCCGGCTTTAAGCTTTATCAACAATGAGAAGGCGTTAATCTTTCTTGCTGAATTCGAGATAAATTGGCACAAGAAGTTTATTTAGTCGATGAATTTATGTAATTCCATCTTGTTCTTGGGAGGAGCGGCTTCTAAGATTGTGCGAACTTTGTTTTAGTCGAACTCAATATCTCGCTAATGAATCAAACAATCTAGAAAATTGCTAGTGGAGACACCAAACGCACACTTCAAGGGATTCATCTTCAGTCTATGCCTTCTCATGTGTTCGAATGACCTTCTTAGGTCGACAGAGTGATCTCCAAGGTCAACTAACATTACGACCATGTCTTTGATGTAGACTTCCATGAATTTACCAATCATGTCATGAAAAATGACATTCATGGCCCTTTGATATGTTACTGCAGTGTTCTTGAGCCCCAAAGGCATCACAACCCAACAATAGGTTCCAATCGCCCCTGGACATTGAGATGTCATCTTCGTAACGTCTTCCTTAGTAATGAAGATCTAATTATAACCGAACTAGATATCCATGAACAACATTATTTTATTTTTAGCAGCCCTATTGACAAACTGATTTATAATCGACATCGAATACTCATCCTTCAAGGTTGCTAGATTTAGATTTCCGAAGTTTATACATATCATTGGCTTCATGTTCTTCTTGATGATGGGGACTATGCTCAAGATTCGGTCCACATCTGATCGGTTTAACGAATCCAACCTTCAGTAGCCACTTAACCTCTTCATTGATCTTGAGAGTAACCTTAGGAGTCATCCTTCTCATGGGCTACTTGCAGGGCTTGAATCCTTTTTTATCAAAAGGCGATGCTCGATCAGGTCTTGATCTAGTCCGGACATCTCCTAATAGTCCCAACAAAGTAATCAAAGTCATCTCCATCTAGGCCTGGGGTCTAAATCTGCACTAATATACGTCGGTCAAGGTTCTTTCTCGGTATTAAGATTTACCTAACTGAGGGTGCCTTAAATGTCGGTATTGGCATCGTCATCTTGGTAGGCGATGGCTCCAATTCATAAAATGCCACCCCATTTTCCACCACCATATATTCCTTAAGCAAGCACTTTGTTGTATTGATGTAGCATCCATCATGATCGATGGTGCTACTGAGATATTGCTCGAGGTCGCGGATGATGGTCGTGATTTCAATCTCTCTGTCTTTCTTGGCTTTAATTATAACGCCTCGAGTTTTCGCAGCCTGAGTACATACTCATGCCCGAGAAGCTTGGGTGTTAATAAAGTAATAATTTGATGCTTTAAAATCGCACATTTTTTTATTATTTATTTTTTTTACATTTAGATCGCATCCAGTTACCTTTACGAAGGTACACATTTGTAAGAACAAAATCATCTGTGCTTATTATTTCATCAAGACAAAATTCAGCTAACTGTCTAATGCCCTCTCAAATGGGAGCTTATTACATTATTCAAAGTGTTCAGCGGAAAATATATAAAACTAAACATAAAGCTATCTCCTCGTTTATTTATAATAATCTTCCATAGGGAGATCGTCATCCATATCTTCAATCTGTACATCATCTGTATGGTTGGAGGGGGTCAATGACCTATTCATAGTGATGGTTATCCTTTAAGATTAATAATAATTCAAAAGATTCATAAGAATAAAGTGATGGTTCAGGGTGTTACAATTTATCCCCCCTTAAAAAAAAAAATTCTTCCCCAAAATTTAATTACTTCTACCATTATATTGATTAATTATGTTTAAGTTTTCATTGTATTCCTTATGAGGTAGATATATATGTCTAGGTGTGAGTATACTTGGCTACATGTCCCGCTACATTAATATCCATCAGTGAATCTCTTTGATGAAGTATTGGGGAGGTTGTCGATATGGGGTAATTGTATTCGGCCGGTCAAAGGACTCTAAGGGTTCTTCTATTAAAGTAATTGTTGGCTCGATGGACCAACCTTCTATTAATATAATAATTGGTTGACGAGGCGAATTCTAAATTGGAGTGGGAACTGGTTTGACCGGTAGGTCCTTTAATAATGTAGTGACGTTGCTAATGAATGCATTCAACTCGGTTGCTGTCTTGGCCAAGTCTACTTTTTGGATAAGTGAATCTCAATCCAAAGACAAATTTATTGCTATAATTATATCGAGATCCTGGGTGGGATTTATCGCAACTGTAATCCCTGTTAGTCGATCGTGCTTATTTCGACCTATATGCTGCAAGGGTACAATTTTTCCATTATAAAAGCTGGCTTCGTCCACGTTTAAATCTACTACGAACGACAATTTGTTTTCCCAAACAATTTTGGCATTTAGTCCCTTCCATAGGATCATAAGCTGGTGTGGGGATGATGGGATACACCAATTAGAGTGAATCCAATCTCTTCCTAAGTGTCGATTATAGTTGGTTGTTAGCTTGATCATAAAAAAGGCGGCCATGACTTTATTACTCCCGACCTTCAATTCCACAGCGAGCACTCCTTTGGTGTTTATGATGCCTCCTACAAAACTTGATACAATGACATCGGTCGGCATTAGGTCCTAGGATATCTTTTTGAGTTTTCAAACCATAAACATTGGCATAATATTTATGGCCATGCCGTTATCGACCATGACCCGTGGGATAGGGTAGACTTTGTTGAAACTCAAATATTTCATATTTTCCCCCATTTATATCTTGGTTTTATGAACATGATATTGCTTGATGTTATGTTTTATGCATGTTTGTGTTGCAAGATGAATTTGAGAGCTTGGATTGAAAAGAATGCTAAAAGCATGGATTTAGTGCTTAAGAATCACCGAGGCGAAGGAGGGATCTTAGGATACCAAGAACGGAGAATTCTCATGCCAAAAATCCAAGGAAATCAAGTACAAAGGATGAAAAAAGATTGGCAAAAACACAAGTTAAACAACAGAAGAACATGACATTTCGGTACCACCTAAAGTGCACAAAACAATCTAGCAAGAAAACAGCTTAATTCGGTGCCACCGAAGTCAGCTTTGATGCCACCTAAGCCAATTTCGGTGCCACATAAGTACTCTGCACATACAATTTCAGATGCGATAAAATGCAATTTCGGTGCCATCGAAACAATTTCGGTGCTACTGAAATCGTGCAGAGTGTAACATGGTTTTTACGCGGATTGTGTAAATAGAGTTTGTTTTGTAAAAGTAACCGAACTAGGCTATAAATAGAGGTTTCCTACGGACTTTTAAAGCATGTCTAGGGTTTTTAAAGAGCATACCTAGGGTTTTTTAAGTATATATAGGGTTTTTAGAGAGCATTCAAGAGCAAGATCTATGATTTTTTTAGTGTTTTTAGATCTTTACAAGTTCTTTTTAGATCTTTATTAATTTATTTTCTTGCTTTCTTATTGCTTTTCTATTTTGCAATTCAGTTATGTTTTTCTAGTTCTCTCTAGCCCAAGTTAGAAGGGAAGCACATTGGTTTAATAATTTTATAAACTATGATGATTGATTGTTTTTTAATGATGAGATGAATGGTGTATGCATGTTATCAATTATCTAGGGTAAGGTCTTTTATCGTCATGTGAGATCCATATGTTTTCATCATGTGAGATCCATATTGATGGATAGGCTTAACCTGGATCATTAGATTTCTTAGATGGGAGACGTTCTCAACTTGCTACATTTCTTTGATTCATTATCTTATGGATATGGATGCTTAAAATCACCGGCGCTTGAGAATATATGTTAATGGTGCAAATCCATGATTCTCTAATCTTTTATATCATTTACTAGAAATATTTAAACTGTTTTATGTTCCAATTATTTCGACCATAGTACTCGGATCCTAATTGTGTTGTCAAAGTCATTATAATTTATTGATCATTAACTTATGAGTGGAACTTTGAAGCTTGGGTGTTGTTTTAATTTAATTGAATTTCATACCTTCAAAACATTCAAAATCATTTCATCTCTTTAATTTTCATTACTTAGTTTTGCATTTGATATATTTTCTCATTGTCATAAATCATCTCCCTGTGGGATCGACCATGTATTCACAGGATATTATGTAACGTTCCGGATTTTTGCCAACTTGGAATTAGACGTCCTTGGGTAATGGGTCTATCATAACATCTTATCGACTTTTCAAAACTCAATCCTAAAGCCTCAAATCCCCTTTTCAATCCATTTCCTTCAAAAATCTCACATTTCACCACCTTATTCTTCAAATATTTCTAAGTACTTTAATATTAGACACTAATCCTAAACTTTAAATGATGAAGAATAATAATTAAACTAAAATTTACTATAAATAGTAAATAGATAAATAAAATGGGTTTGTGACCATTAACCTTATGGAATCTCACAAAATAAATAGGTTATTTGGATAGAGCAGCTTCTCCTACCCCAAAATTATATATTGCACATCGAATTACTCATTCTGGTTTGCTAGATATACTCATTTCAAAAGCCGTGTGGCAAAACCACCACCAGATAGCACAACAGGTCGGCGGCGCGACGCCGGTGCACCGAAATTCGGTGGACCCTTGCTCAATTTTCTTCACTTTTTGACTGACTTCAAAAAGTCATATCTCCCTCAATATAACTCCGATTTAGGTGATTTAGAAGCCAGATTGAAGTTTGATAAGTGCAGTTTCATATAAAAATAAGTAAAAAAATATAATAAAAAATTTAATATAGTTAAATCTAGGTTGATGTGACAACTGTCTAAAAATTATTAGTTCGGACAGCTGCTACTTCCAGAATTTTTAGAATTTTTCTAGAACACGAAATTTAATGAAATTTGGTGGAGATAAAGTAGGCTTGATGACGAACTACTAAAAAATAATTAAAATAATATACTAACTAAAAGTGCCAGAAAAGGACATGGAACTACCCTAGGACCTAATTCTGTTGTAATTAGGGCGAAATTTAGTTAAGTACCAAACTAAATTAATAGGTAGATTAGCTTGAACCACTATCTATACGAACGGTAAGACCCAAAACTATTAAAATTGCTAACTCAATATTACTTAAAAACCTCGGAGAAATCTAAAAACCCAGTTGCCCTCGGGAACATATTGAAACTCCGTATCGGACTTGGACCGCGCGTCGAAAGTCTGATGACCGCGAAACTATAAGGTTATGACCGCCCTATTGGGCTTGACAACCATCGCAGGAATCGATCCCAAATGGTATCCAAAAACACACAACTTGAGCCTCGAGCGAAGTGTGTGAGAAACGTGAATATCTTTTGAAAACGCACTGAAACTTAAGTGAATTGGGCCATTCGCTTATGAGCGAAATTGAAGATTTTAGACCATCAGATTCTGACCAAACTTTACCCATGGATCAGGAAAATTTCACTGCACGAGTCCGTATACTTGTGGCCCTGATCGAGTATGTATGACTGTTGAACTGATACAGGTCCTCCACGGTCGATCCGCTAATCCGATCTGTCTGAAATCGCATCCTGGCCTAGATCCATCGTCAGGGAACTTGCTCCATGCTGTACGTGAGTAATGGACCTCCAGATGAGCCCCGTCTGCCCGAAACAGACGCCCTTTGGCTATAACCTAAGTATACCATGGCCCTGGGGCCATTGACATCAGTTCTGGGCCTATATAATGCCCTTAAACCACCTCATTCCCATTCCATACAAAATTCTCTAACCCTAGGAGAGAGAAGAGAGAAAAGAAGAGAAAAGTGTGAGGAGAGAAGAGAAAGAGTGGGAGATCGTTGCTGGGATTCTCTCTCACAATTCCACGCCTCGATTCACAATCGTCTTCGGTTACGATTTGGGTAAGAAATCCTAACCCTAATATTGATTTAGGAATCTAAATAGGGTATTCGACGAAATAACTAACCTATTTCAATGTTTAGGTAACCGTGGTTCTGTATACGGGGACGTAGGATTTGAACCGAGTTCGAATCGAGTATTCCTATGAAAGGTGCAGACTATAAACGTTTAGGTTATGGTTTTCAAGGCTTTCAATGTCAGTAATAACTTATGTCTGATTTGATTGCTGCCATATTATCTTAGATACACCGTTGTCGATATAATATACATGTGTGAACCATGTAGTACAAAATATGCATCTCATGTGTTTGTTGAAATATTTGTATGAACATGTAAATATGATTTGTGTTTGCTATGACTACTAAACTATGATTCATCGTTGTCTTATGCATGCTGACCTCTCTGTGTAAGGATTTGCTAAGATAAGTGTTGTAACTAACCTAGTCTATATATTGGGTAAAGGGTAGCCTAAGTGTTTGATAAAATGTTTGAATGAATGTGAGATTGTGATTTGTGCTTGTTATGATTTCTAATCTAAGATCCATGTTTGTTATATGGTTTATAACCTATGTTGTGCAGGAAATTCCTATAGTTCATGTCGTAACTAATCTAGTTTATGTATTTAGTAATGTGTAGCCTAAGTGTTAGATAAAATGTTCGAATGAGAAATTATTGATGGATTGTGTTTATCAAGGGTATCGAGATAGGATTCTCGATCATCTCATCCATATGTATAGTTCCTTCATGAAATCTGAATTTCATCTACACGATTTATGGATGAAATGCAATGTTTGGTAACATGTTCAATATGTTTGATAAAGTGCTCAAATGAGCTTTGTAGTTGGATTGGTTGTTAAAATGCTTATATGATTATCACATGTATCCACATGCTGCATTTGAGTATGATCGAGACTACTATGTAGTCCAGGCAATCGGTAACAGTTTCCGTTTGAGTGACGGAATTAGTCTTGCCACATTTGATATGTTCGGTGAATCCGAGTCGTACAATGATTGTCGACAATGGTTAGGCCACGTGGAGTGCTTATGCACTCCATGTCGATTAATTCAGCGTGCTCTCGTACCAATCGAACTTGTCAAATAACCCGATTAGCCTATTGTGTATTTACCATGGATGGACACTACTGCTTGAATCTAAGGTACTCCTTCCAATGTGAAAGACCAGTTTCAACCATGGTACCACGATCTGCTAAGACTCATGAGCCGGGCATAGTGGTATGGGATACCGTGGTCGAGCTGTCGGCCTACGCTGGGATGACGAGCCTCCCCATAGTGACCAGTGAGCAACCCAAACTCGTGAGCCGAATACGGTGGTATGGGACACTGTATTCGAGCTGTTGGCCTACGTTGAGGTGACGAGCCTTCCCGTAGTGACCACGAGTATAAACTGTTATTTTTTTTGAACTTGTCTATTGTATGTGATTAACTAGGATTGACGACCCTAAATGGATCCCTGTTTGGGTTAATGATATAAAGGGAGGTACCTTAGCTTCCCGAATTTGCTGTATGAATAAGCCTAATCAATTACTTGGCTAACACGACCATGCACCGCATCGCATGTGCTTTGGTGAGGAAGCGCACGGGTAGGGAGTTTGCCATGCGCGATTGTTAGATGAAATCGCTGAGGGAGTGCAGGCGAGGGCACGCATCATTACCACATATCATCCCTGCATTAACAAGAGTAGTTAGGAAGTGCTTGTTGTATTGCTTTATCATTACTGCTTGATTGAATTGATAACATGTTAACCTTTGCTTTGTAGTTCCACTGAATGTACGTAGAACTGGGCATCAGACCAAGTCGGATTGGATTGGGTCCAACTCAACTCGGTCCGAAATGTGCAGGGCTTGAACCGAACTCGATCCAATCCGGGACTAAGTCCAGGTCATCTGACTTGAACCGACTCGAACCCCTGTTCGCCTGAACTGATCCGAGTCCGACTTGGTCAGGAAAATAGAGTCAGATCGGATTGGGCAAGGTTCGGATCGGTCCATTTCTTTCAACGGCGTGGAAATCATTATTCCCACTGTTTCCTATGGTGTGATCTACTTGATCATTGGATATACTTAAAACTTAGTATCAACCCCTCAAATGATCTGGAAAAACTGATGGACGGTGTGGATAAACCAAAAAAATTCAAGGCAGGCCCCACATAGTTTACTAAAAGGAAGCGGATTGGCTAGTGTACCTCACTCACACCATCTATATAGCTGTTGTAGGTACGTGTCGTGTGAAGATGAGAACTGACGCTCCTCGAGCTCCGAGTTGTACGAACGATTCAAAGGAGATCAAAGTTACATGGGCCCCACAGTGATGTATTTATTATATCTACACCGTTCATCTATTTTTAGAGATCATTTTAGAGTATTATCTAAAAAATGAATCATATCCAAAGATCATCTGGACCACACAACAAATAGCAGCGGAGATAATGATTTTCACCATTAAAAAATTCGTAGGGCCCACCATAACGTTTATTTTCCATCCAATCTGTTCATAAGTTCACAAAGACCTGAATTAAGAGGAAAAACAAATTTTATATTGATCCAAAACTTTTGTGACCCCAAAAAGGGTTTCAATGGTAGACGTTCAATCCCCCACTGCCTTTTACAGTGTGGTCCACTTGATTGTTAGATCTATCTTATTTTTCATCTTAAGCCTTAAGACGAGCTTATCAAATGGATGGACAGTTTGGATATAACACATACCTCAAGATCAGACCCACAGAACTTGCTGTCGTGTATACAAAAAGAAGTTTTATAATTTTTTATTAAATTTATATATTTTCTTGCTGTCGTGAATACAGAACTTGCTATCATGATTACTCCCATCAAGTATTTGCCTTGGGGAACAGATTGGCTACTCCCCCTGCCACCAGCTCCGTGGCTGGTGGTCGATGCTCTGTGGGCCCACCTTGATGTATGTGTTTCATCCATTCCGTTCATCCATTTTTAAAGATAATGTTATGTGTTGATCCAAAAAATGAGAGGAATATAAATCTCAGGTGGACCACACCACATGAAAACAATAGCGATTGGATATCCACCATTAAAATCCTCCTAAGGCCCACTATACTATTTATTTGACATCCAATCTGTTGGTTAGGTCATACAGTCCCAGATGAAGAGAAAAAACAAAGATCAGCTTGATCCAAAACTTTTATGGTCCCAAAATATTTTTAATGGTTGACCCTCATTCAACACTGTTTCATGTAATGTGGTCCACTTGAGATTTGAATATACCTCATTTTTGGACTCATACCGTAAAATGATCTGTAAAAATAGATGGACAGCATGGATGAAACACATACATCATGGTGGGGCCCACATAGCACCGACCACCAGCCATTGGCTGGTGTCAGCGGGAGTAGCCAATTTGTTTCCCTTGCCTTGCATATCAAGCAACCTTCACCTCTCTCTCTCTCTCTCTCTCTCTCTCTCTCTCTCTCTCTCTGCAACTCTGTAAAACCCATGTGAGTTCTTAAAACTCATCTGAGTTCTTATCAACTCCCCCTTTTTTCATTTTCATATATATTTCTTATTTCTAAAAAATTACAAAAATCACATTCCCTTTCTAATACCCAATACTAATCTCTCTCTGTTTTTCTATCTCAAATGATATATTCTTTCATTTATATATAAAATAAAATAAAATACACACCATGTAGGGCCCAGATTAGATTGGTCTGGATCGGATCGGATCCAAACGGATCGGATTTCGGATCAGTCCGGTCCTGATTGACATTGATCCGAGCCCGATTCGATAAACGGTCGGATCTACCTGATCCAACCCAAACCGCATCGATCCAGGCCATCAGTTCGGTTCGAATCAGGTCGGATCTAGTCGGATCCACCGGATCGGGTCAGACATGCCCAGCTCTACATAGTTGTAATTATGCTGAATTTTTTATTATAAAAGCAAAGGGGGGTGGAGTTCCAACTTTAGTGGTGTTATTGAGAAAAAAGAAAAAAGAAAAAAGAGAGAAGCTCTCTTATGTGAATGAATTTTTCTCATTGTGTTTTAGGGTTTGTGAGAAACACTCCATTCCAATTAAATTGTGGATGGGTAAACGCTTGTTTGGTGGTAGATTCCAAGGTACATCATTCATCTTCCTCTTCTTCGAAAGGTATTTTTCTTCTTACATCCTTTCCCTCTCTTCTTCGAAAGTTATTCTTCTCCTTCTCTTGTCTTCATCTTTTCTTTTCTATTATGACGTTCTAAACCCTAGATTCTTTAAATCCCTAAAAACATCATTTCTAAATTCCCATCCATGAATCCAAAACCCTAATAAAAATCTCTCTCTCTCTCTCTCTCTCTCTCTCTCTCTCTCTCTCTCTCTCTCTATATATATATATATATATATATATATATATATATATATATATATATTGGAAACTTTTCCCAAACCAGATTTTTGCTTGTATCCTTATCTATCCACATAGTTGTTGCATTACACACGCTATATTGGAAATCCCTACTTTCAAGTGGGGCCACTCTTGAACTATTTTATATTTTCATGCACCGTAAATGTGAAAACCTAGGATCTTCATGTTATTAATCTGAATTTCTGAATTTGTTATGAGGATATGCTTAATTTTACATGTTAATTGCTGAAATTAATGTGTAATCGATCTCCCATCTTGCATCCTAAGATAGTTTTCATCATCTTGCATCAGAGACGGCATCATCGAGCATATCTGGATTTATGATAAGATCCTTGCTCCGATGGATCTTTTATAGATGTGTCGAGCACATTGCTTCGGTCACACGTGCCACACAAATTAGGACTACATGTCATTCGTTGCTTCATCTTTTCTGCAAGCGTGTGTACGTTTCTGCGCTACTTTAATTTTGGCGTGTGGCGTATCTTTGAATAAGGTGGGGCAAAAGATATCCTTGAGCGCAAGTAAGATTTTCACCATTATCAGGCACATGGTGCTGACATATGGTGGCTTCTTATTGGTCCATGAGGGTGTGCTAAAAATGGGTGTAAACAAGTAACCCAAACTAGACCATCCAATTTGCATGATCCACATCAGATAGGTCATCATTCAAAATTCTGATTGATCGAAAGATGATAAATTCATATTAGTGGCATTTGTTTCTTGAATCTGGACCACTAGACTATTTTCTGACTCTTTAGTATATGTCCATGAATCTTATATTTCAAACTTTGAAATATCCTTTGGGGGACACGTTCCCATATTGTCCATGAACAATACATCCCTATCAGCCACAAAACAGCCCGATACAGGGTGACACAACCCTGCATAGGTGGTGAATGATACAATATGCCAAAATCGATTTTTAAACCATGCTCCAATTGGAAAATCAAATGTGTAATATTTTGCTCATAATCCAAGTAATTGGGGCCCACAATTTGGAAAGTTTGGACTTAAGATATGTTTAAGGAGGCTTAGAAGAAGAAGAAGAAGATGATGATGATGATGATATGTTAATTAAGACCACATATGCAATTTCTCAGTGCCTGCATATCAACCATGGCACTGTGCCAGAGTATGGAAGTTTTCCTCTCCTTCCTTCGCATGGAACATCTTATAAAGCAAGTAAAAATATTTGCATTGTATTTACAATTCTATACAGATGATCACACCTTCACAAAAGTCGTAAAGTCTACATTCTGATGTTACATTAACATTCTGACTGCTGAATTTGCAGAAAGAAATTGATAACACTCCATTGAGGAGGAAACCATGGATTCCTTGTAAGTAGGAAATCCTGAAGTTGAGAAGCCTGTTACACGAATGGACAGCCCTGTTTCTCATACTTAGCCATTTAATAATCCTAACCGGACTGCCAGATCATCGTAGTCTGGCAGCTTGGGATGCACACATCCCTCATTCGAACTCAACATTTAAGGTTGAAAAGAAGTGGCATGGATTGATTCCATTGATACCTCGGTTGGGCTAGTCAGATTAAGTGGGGAAGAATATAATCTAGCCGGACGAACTCCTGATTCTGTGTCCAAATGAGCTGCATTTTCATTTGTTGACAGTTTGTCACTGTAATGTATCGAGATTTTACCCATGGATTTTTCCTCTTGATCATGGCCATCATCCTCACTAATGCTTTGGCTTCTCCTATCCTTTGGGTTTGTGCTCCCGTGTCTATCGCCTATGGTGGTAGTGTCATTCTCGTGGACTACTGGTTTTGGGTTCTTTGTTCTAACAGATCTTGGTTTAGGCCTTGCATAACGGACATCGTAGTCCTGATGATGACCCTTCTCATCTCCACTTGGAATGTTGGACATTGCTGTGACAACCACCTGTTTATCGTGACTAGTGCGATCAAATCCTTCCTGGGTATTCTCTGATATGTTAAGGTCGCTCTCTGATATGCCAAGGTTGCTACTACCATCGTCGTTCGAGAAATGATCGGGAGGACATTTATGGTCTGAATTAGCATGTTGAGCATCTGAATCAGTTCCATACTCCCTGCTTTCTGGTTTGACATATGGTGGAGGGGGGATCACATTGTTGTTGTTGCTGCTTGGATCTGTATCTTCCTTTGGTCTGTTGTAATCAAATGGCTGATGATCATGGCCATTGGTTGTAATGGGATGCATGTCCTCGGTATCTGTTTCCACCTCATGCTGTTCACTACGGGGAGAGTCGGATTTCTTTGATTGGTCCTGCAAAAAGTTCAGAACTCTTTCATTCAATTTATTTTCTATCATTTTTTTTTATTGGTGATGTTTCATATGGTTTTGGTGTATTGAAAACATGGGTCTTGATTAAAACCAAGCATACATTTGTTTCTAATGTTTTGAAAGTCTATATTTGTTCTTCTTATGTGGATGTCATACAAATACGGCAAGTTTGGATGCACCATCGAATTGAATTGCAGTTGTTAGTCTAGTCAATTGGAACTAGTTGCGCTATACTTCCTTTCCCTAGCATCCATATTGAGGAACTAGGCCCAAACTGCAATTGGATTACTTTTAACTTGGACTTTTAAGGAATTTAAATGCAGTGTGGGCAACTTCCTCATTACTTATGCTGGGAAACATCATTGGGTTTGTCATTTCCTCTTCATCAAAATTGAATATTTGCAATTGAATTTGCTTCTGCATCCAAACCAAGCCACAGACTTGAATGGAAATTTCCAGGGACACTTACGCGTGCAACTTCTGATGGATTGGAGATCTTCTCATTGAAATCCTTGGAATTCCAACTTATAGAGAATTCTTGTGAAATGTCTTCCAATAACTGCAGCTTTTGAGCTATCGAATGAGGTTTGGATGCTATTTTCTCGACAAACTAACAGTAAGAAACCAAGATGGTTATGGTTATAAGAATGAGGCCTGAGAATAATTCAAAAATTATATTGAGAGAGGGGCTTTGGAATAGCACCTCTTCATTTACTGATGGCTCCAGGGTGCCATCATATCTCTCTGTAAATATATGCCTAAGATCACGTAATTCTGGCAAATCAGCAAATCTAGCAGCCGCGAAAATAATAGTTGACACAGCCTCTATGCTTTGTGGAGGGCAATCCCTGCACAACAATCAACAAAGAAATATATTTATCATTGAAGTAAAATAATTTAAAATTTTTTTTTTTTTTCTAAAGAGCTTCATACTATTCTCTTTCGGATCTTGAGAGAAATGACTGCTCAGACCCATCTAGGTGAGTACCAACATACTAAATTTGAATCCACTTATGTAACAAAGAAAAAAAAAAAAAAACAATGCGGCAATATACTTGAGCAATGGGTCTTTTGGGCAGAGTTGGTATAGTGGGTGGGGAAGAGATAACACATTATCCCAAGCCACGAAGGGATGATGAGGAATCATCCGACTTAACCTCAGGAGCAGAAATACATAGATTCTCAGAAATACCCAAAATATTTTCCCATTTATATCCTTTGAAGTGGGAATTTCCCAACGCTCACAAAATCACCATCCATTTGGCCCTTTGGAAGATTGCATTCCACTCTCCAATTTTTTGTTTATGGTTCTCGTAGGAGAGAAAAGTGTATGTGTATGTATGTGTGTCCAAGTGTTTGGGATTTTATTTGTATATGATGTCTAATTTATAAGGGTGTGAGAGCATATGCTGTGGACCATTCATTTATGTTCATTAAGGTTAATAAAATACCATTAGGGTGTGAAAGGAGAGATCATATAAAATTCCAAACACTCAGAGGCACATGCGTCCGCATGCACACACACACACACACACACACACACACACACACACACACACTACTCTCTTACAGTTCTATCGTTCCTCTCTCGCCATGAGGCTTTGACGAAGATCCAACAGGAACGGCTTCTGATGGGATTTCCATGAGGAGAAAATTGGATGACCTCCAAAAACCTAAAATAGGACGTCCTTCAAAAATCTAAAATTATCTCCATAAAAACTTGTGTCTCCCAATTACACCATAAGAAACTACATTGTGCAAACTAAGTTAATTTTATGGAGAATAACAAGAATATATAGAAGAGGTGGGAGATTTATAGAGATCTTAATAGGAATGCATCTTAACAAAAAGGAAATATCCTAATCTAGGAAGATTACTCAAATTTACATGTTGTTTTAATTCTCATTCAGTTGTGTTTTTTATGGATTTGAAGTACTTGTAGTTGGAACATTTGAATGAAATGAAACAGCCTACAATTTCATTTAGTATCCATGACTATCAAACAATGACCATTCTTTTCTTTTTTTCCTAGGTAAAATAATTTTACCAACCAATTTATTTGATACACGACTAAAATTTGGAGGAAAAAAATTATAGGATGTCAACCTAATTGGGATTACATACTAGGTTGATTGTGGACAAGAGAACTCACACTTTGGCAGTTAGCAAAATTGTTTATACTTCAAGATAACTGATACAGCAAGCCTACTTTTGTGGTTCACCTGATAATTGTTTTTGGCCTACACTTTTGGTGAAGGCTTTATCATGATAGGCCCAGCCTGATGAATGTTCAAACCTTGCATGAGTGCTACATTGACATGAACATGATTTTTCTCTTCAATCTTTTTTTGAGGAACCAAACTTAATCTCAGCAATACATGGAATGGAAATTCTAGACGTGATAAACAGAATCTTTCGAAGAGAGATTGTTTCCTGGAAAGCCTTTCTTCAGACCATTTTACTTCCCTCGCATCCAAACAACACCTTAATAAATTCGAGTTATTGACAAAAGTATTCAATTTCTACCATTTTGTTCAAATTATGAATTAGAATTATTTTGTGAAGTCACTTCTACCAGGATCTCATGATATCTATAGAATGTCATGGAACAAACCAATCATAATCTTTTAACACATTAATTAATTTTTCAATAAAAAATCTTGGGTTATGTCAGCTTGGGACTTATGAACAATAGTATAACAGGTAGCAAGCTAAGGATGGAAACACAAGAAAAAAAAAAAAAAAAAAAGTAAAACAAAACATGCAGCATGCAGCATGCAAGACTATATGCCCATGCTCGAACACTAATTGGTAAAAGAATTTGATCGATTGTTAACATCCAAACATGGTTTAAAACGGCGGTTTTGGTCCCCAACTCAACCAGGACAGAAACCGAGTTGTATTGCTAAAACCGATATGGCTCATCAGAAACAGAGCAAGTTGGGTCACCAAAACCAGAAAATGTTTGAAAATACTTAAAAAAAAAAAAAAAGTGCATGAAAAATAGAAAGGAATTTTAATGAAAGCCCAAAATTACACAACTCGGGTAACAAACGACTCAGGATAACTCGATGTGGCTTGGAATAAGTCAGCAAGAGTGAGATCAAAGTGGCAGTGACACCGGTATGACTTGGGTGAAACCGGGTCAGATCTGATGATATTTTAAACCTGTTGAGAAAAGTCTTAAATCTAAAGGTTTTGAGGTCGTTCGACCGGTCGTGGGAAGCTTCGACTGGTCGTAGGAGATGCTCGACCGGTCGTAGGTTCGAGCCCTTGTACGACTCAAAGTCCAGTAAGTTTTTGCTGTTTTTTATTGTAGCTACGACTGGTCGAAGGTGGACCAGTCGAAGACTGGCTACGACTAGTCGAAGGTTACGCAGTTTGTTCCGCAATTTTGCGCGAAACTGCGGATTTGAGTTCTTTCGCAACTGGGATGCGGAAGGGAAGTTTCCTAAACTATAAATAGGTATTCCTAGGGTTTTTCTAAGAAGTTGTGATGAATGCTAAGGGTTTCTAAAAGGGTTTCAGGGTTTCTAAAAGGGTTTCAGGGTTTCTAAAGGGTGTAGCAAGGGTGAGATTCGAGGTTGTTCGAATCGGGTAAGTCCTTTCTCTTTGTAATTGATGCTTTCATAGTGGTGATCTGTCGCTTTGTGTCGTGGTTTTTTCCCGCAAGGGTTTTCCACGTTAAATCTGTGTGTTCTCTTTTCTTGTGTGTGCTTGGTGCCATTAGATTACCATCCTAGATCTAGATCTGTGTGATTCCGCAGGTCAAAAATCCCAACAAGTGGTATCAGAGCAATCGGTTGGGACACAGATCTAAATCTGAGGGATTAGTAATAATGGCGAGCGCCAGGTATGATATTGAGAAATATTCAGGGAAAAATAATTTTGAGTTATGGAAGATCAAGATGATGAGTTCCTTAATCAAGCAAGGCGAAGATGGTGCTCTTGAGGAACGGAAGTCCACCATGAAAGATGATGATTGGAATACTCTTGATAAGAAAGCCTTATCATCGATCCGTTTATGTCTCACGGATGAGGTTCTCTACAACGTCATGAGGGAGAAAACTGCGGCTAATTTATGGGCGAAGTTGGAGGATGTTTATGCGAAGAAATCCTCTGAAAATCGTCTGCACTTGAAGCGGCAGTGGTATAACTTCAAGATGGCAGAGGGTGGAGATCTGGAGGCTCACATCAGCAACTTTAATAAATTGGTTTGCAAATTGCTGGATATGGAGGAAGTGATGAAAGATGAAGAACAAGCATGTATGTTGCTGAATTCTCTCCCTGCATCCTATGAGTCATTCAAGGATACTATGTACAACATGAATAAAACTCTGAGTGTCGACACTGTTATCTCAGCCCTTCAAGGGAAGGCTATGAGACAGCTAGACAGCAACATAGGGACATCTTCTGATGCACTGTTTACAGTGGGTAGGAATTCTAAACACGATACAGGTTCTTCAGGTTCTAGATCCAAATGCAAGGGCAAGGGCAAAGGAAAGGTAAAGTGCTGGAATTGTGGGAAGGAAGGACATGTGAAAAGGGATTGTGAAAATCCTAAATCTAAGAGGGAAGATTCTGAGGCTTCATGCAGGGAGGCTAACACTGCCACGTCAGATGAATCGAGTGGATGTGATGGTGATGTTTTGTCTGTGTCTTCGCTCAGACGGTCATACGATGATCGTAAGGACGAGTGGATGCTAGACACAGGGGCATCTTTTCACATGACTCCTCATCGGAGTTGGTTCACCAGCTATAGGGAGTGCGATGGTGGACAAGTATTTATGGGCAATGACATTGCCTGTAATGTTGTGGCTATTGGTACGGTACGCATCCGGATGTTTGATGGGGTGGAGCGTACCTTGACTGATGTCAGACACGTTCCTGATTTGAAACAGAATCTGATTTCTCTTGGTGTGCTTGAGGCAAAGGGATGCACGTACACAGGTATTGATGGTGCTCTTAAGGTATCCAAGGGGCATGGGTAGTCATGATAGCGCAACGACTCGATCATGTTTACAGGTTGATCGGGAGCACTTTAAAAGGTGGAGCTATAGTGGATGTAGCGAATTCCACCTCTGCACGTGTATGGCATGATGGGCATGGCCACATGAGCGGGCAAGGCAGGAAGGCTAAGACGTGCGGACATGGATACAGAGCAGGTGGAGCAGTCACCTGTAAGAAGAACCACATGGCATGATTGCAGGATATCGGCAAGGTACATGGACGACTCCAATATTGCAGGGGATTCATCTTCTATTCTGATGGCTCTAGGTGAGCATGGTGCTGAGAAGTGGAAGGTGACTATGGGCGATGTGATGGATTCGTTGTACCAGACCAACATATGGGAGCTGGTGGAGCTTCCAGTGGGCCGGTGAGCGGTTGGATGCAGGTGGATCTTCATGAGGATACAACATAGATACAGGGCAAGGTTGGTAGCGAAGGGTTATGCTCAGAGAGAAGGGATCGGCTTCTCAGAGATATTCGTGCCAACGTTATAACAAGTATCTATCAGATCCGTGATTGGCACTGGTTGGCTAATGTGATCTTGAGCTATGATGTGAAGCAGAGATAAGAGAAGAGGTCAAGGAGCTACACGGTTGAAGATTGAAGACTTGGTGGAGATTGTTGAGAAAAGTCTTAAATCTAAAGGTTTTGAGGTCGTTCGACCAGTCGTGGGAAGCTTCGACTGGTCGTAGGAGACGCTCGACCGGTCGTAGGAGACGCTCGACCGGTCGTAGGTTCGAGCCCTTGTAAGACTCAAAGTCCAGCAAGTTTTTTGCTGTTTTTTACTGTAGCTACGACTGGTCGAAGTCATCTACGACTGGTCGAAGGTGGACCAGTCGAAGACTGGCTACGACTAGTCGAAGGTTACGCAGTTTGTTCCGCGATTTTTCGCGAAACTGCGGATTTGAATTCTTTCGCAACTGGGATGCGGAAGGGAAGTTTCCTAAACTATAAATAGGTATTCCTAGGGTTTTTCTAAGAAGTTGTGATGAATGCTAAGGGTTTATAAAAGAGTTCCAGGGTTTCTAAAGGGTGTAGCAAGGGTGAGATTCAAGGTTGTTCGAATCAGGTAAGTCCTTTCTCTTTGTAATTGATGCTTTCATAGTGGTGATCTGTCGCTTTGTGCCGTGGTTTTTTCCCGCAAGGGTTTTCCACGTTAAATCTGTGTGTTCTCTTTTCTTGTGTGTGCTTGGTGCCATTGGATTACCATCCTAGATCTAGATCTGTGTGATTCCGCAGGTCAAAAATCCCAACAAAACCATGCCTTTGTATGACAACCATAAATTGTTTATATGAACTGAAGTGGTAGAACATGCATACCTTTGCTTATTCATGCATGGAAGTTGCTCCAAAATGCACCCACAGAACTGGTCCAGTAAATCATAACAGGATAAAAGGTTCTCCTCTTTTATAAGTCCTTCAACCTGTTTCCCAGCATAAAAGAAATCTTACAATAAACGTAGCAATATATTGGTGGAATGTATTTCAATTATGATTGAAATGTTAAACAGTTGATTGGAGAGATCTTGTATTCCCAGTATGGAATGAGGATCTCATTCAATTGATCCAAGACAACATGAAAAGGATCAGATCCATGAGTCGCTCATCAACTCACATTGAAGGAGTTTCCTTCCCCACTCAAACAATGATGGAGAAATATTGGAGACCATTAAAGCCAAAGAGTCTCAGCACCGATGGAATCTGCAATACCAAGAGGACCATCTAAGGCTCCTCTGATAAACGGATATGGACGCTTAAACATTGGCATGACTCGGCGGTTTATAAAAATCTTGGATATGGATGCCTTCCAGCCATGGTTTGAAAAATCGTCTGATAGGATTCAATAACATCCAAGTTGCATTAGTTTTCATCCGAAACCAAACAAGTCACCACACTGATATGGGACTGAAGGAACAGACCGAGTCGGATTGAGTCATATTAGTTTTGGTCCTAGGGTGAGTCGCACTCCAAAACCGACCACAGTATAAAATCTTGGCATTGATGGAATCTGTAATAACAAGAGGATCAGTTAAGGCTCCTCCTATGATATAGGGATATGGATAGTTAAATGTTGGCATGCCTCAAAAGTTGATAAAAATCGTATCGTTTCAATGACTCACTATCATCACCCAAGTCGTATTGTTTCAGTTCGAAACCAAACACATTGCCACACTGATGCGGGACTGAAATAGACTGAGTCAGACCGAGTCATGATAATTTTGATTCTAAGGTGAGTAGCACTCTGAAAACTCAGCATGATGGAATCTGCAATACTAAGAGAACCAGCTAAAGCTTCTCCTATGATAAAGGGCAGTGGCATGACTCAGAAGTTCACAAAAATCTTGGATGTGGATGTCCTTAAAGCCATGGTTCGTAAAATTATCACATAGGACGCACTATCATCAAGTCATATTGGTTTTTGTTTGAAACCAAATGAGTCCCCACACTGATACAGGACCAAAACAGACCAAGTAGGACTGAGTCGTGTAAGACTTCTTAATGTGGGCCTAGTTATCAACGGCTTGGATCTACCTAAAGATGAATAATCTAATCGAGCATACCAGTGGACCCCATTAAAGTCATGGTCAACTTGAAGATGTGTTAGGGGTGACATGCTTTGTTACACTTAGTGTTCGAAGTATCGGTATTGCTACAAGTTTCGCTGGCAAGGGATACGGAAACAATATCGATATCGCCGATAATATCGCTGATAACTGAAAATGGGGGGAAATATGGGAAAATTGGTAGAATTTTCAGTGAAACTTCAGGAGATGTTAAAATGTATAAGCTTGCATATTTAGAAATTAAAAAAATTGCAAAAAGGGCCTTAAAAACATGTGTTGTTGTAAGAAATCAATCCAACCATCTCATCCGGCTTATTTAACCATCCAACATTCCATTCGAACATCCATCGTTATTACAAAATATCAACAACACATGATATTTCACTAAGAAATCATCAACAATAGGAAAGGAAACGAAAGATCGCAGTCTCAATATCGCGTATGTTGCGATATCGATAATATCAAGATATTATCAATATTATCAATGACAAATTGAATACTACATACAACCATGTGCCCATGCAAAAAAAAAAAAAAAAAAAAAAAAAAAATGAAATGATTTTTTTTTAATAAACAAAAATTTGATGACATCAATACATTGGCAATATTATTGAAATATCATCAATACACTTATGCTATAAGCATTACATAAAATTTACATAGTTCAAAATATTGGCGATACATTAGCAATATTGATGCATTGGCAATACAAGTGTCACTTAGAATTTACATAGTTGAAAATATTGGCGATTACATTAGCAATATTGATACGTTGGCGATACTCAGCGATACATTGCTAACACCTAGAATTTCTTATACTACCAGCATTATTGGTATCATTACCAGCGTTATCTATATCGCTACCAGTGTTATCAATATCGCCGAGCTGGAAATAAAGATATTATCGGAGATATTTCGATAATATCGGAGATATTTGAACACTGGTTACACTGTATTAATTAGACATGGAATATTAAGCATGGAGTAATAAATAAGGAGTTTCGATGGTTTTTTTTTTTTTAATGAACAAATAAATAAAAATAAAAACTCCATCCAGTTTTTATAAATACTGACTAGGTCCCCATACCTACATATGATCATGGACGTGGACGTAATTCTCTCCCATCCCTTAGCTTCCTCTAAAGGTGTAAGGTGCGGAAGATCCGGTCCATCCAATTCATCCCATGGATTCTCAAATAGGCATGTAATTTTAATTTGATTATTTTAATTCCCAATGAACGATATCCTATTCCACAATTTAGATTACATTTGGTAATCAATGCAGATTGGTGAATTATCCATTCATGGATTTTCATAGTTAGATTTGGGCCATCGATTCCTACATATCAATAATCAAATTTGGAAGCCCAAACCTTGGGCCTAATAATGCCATCTTTTCTTTGGAATTTTTAGGGCCTACTTTAGGCATTGGGACCAATTGTTCTATTTTTATTATATTTTATTTTTTTCTGCTATCCTCGAGCATATTAAGGCACCTGACCAATCTAGCACGTGGGCCTTAAAACCATGCATTTAATAGGTCTTCCCTAAAGCCATACATTTAATAGGCCTTGCCTTAAAACCATACATTTAATGGGTCTAAGTATGGTCAGCAGGTTGCGACCGATTTTATTTTATTTCCCTCAAATTTTGGCCCCCTTTAGAACATCTGATCCAATAATCTTGTTCTCCTTGTCAAGAGCTTCATATAGAGTGGTCACTCACCCTAATCGGATTTCAGATAATGAAGAAATTGGACAAACAAGATTCATCACCCATTAGTGGGCCACATCTGATGTTTCAATGGTAAGATTTGAGTGAAATTTTGTCTGAATAACTAAAATGATATGATCTTCAACATGGACCTTCCAGATTATCCAGAATCTATCCATATCTAGTTGAACTGATCGTGACCATTTAAAAGGTTTTTGGACGGATCTGATTGGTTTTGAATCAGATTAAGCTTTTAAAATAATAATAATAAAATAATAATAATAAAATAAAATAAAATAAAATCTTAGCCTATTCAGCATGTTCTGAACACATCCAACAACTCAGATTGACCTATGGATGGCCTAATTTTGAAGTTTTGATCAATCTAGTTATTATATATTATTCTTTACAAGGACAATGAACTATATACTTGGGTTATCATTTTGTATAAGTAATCAAACTTAATAAATAAGATGGTTGGTGGCTTTCACTTGATGGATGACCTCAGTAATTTGGCATACATGTTATTCAGTTCTGATTTAGTCTGAAATAGGGCCATTACCCATTCTACATGACTAATTTTAGTTGTTGACCTTTAAATCGTTGATCTAACCTTCAATTTAGGAAGGATTTCTCCCAGCCTTTAGATAGCCAGCATCGGCCACTTTTTTAGGCCAAATCATAAATATGACGGTTGATGGGTTTCACTTGATGAACAACGTTAGCAATTTGGTGTACATGTTATTGAGTTCTAATTTGGTCCGAAATAGAGCTGTTACCCATCATACATGCTTGATTTTGTTGTTAACCTTTAAATTGTTGATCCAACCATCAATTTAGAAAATATTTCTCCCAGTCTTTAGATGGTCAACATCAACCACTTTTTAGGCCAATCATATTACTTTAATATGATCTGTTGAAGGTAGGATTATATAAGCTATTTTGAGTCTAATTTTGGGGAATTTGGACTGATTTTGTTAGCCACCACAATGACCTCAATCAGCAAAAAATTTATAAATTTTGACTAATGATTTTGGGATTCAATATTAGGATTTCATAGAGTTGCGTTTGGGTTCAATGCAAGAGGTGACAAAAGCATAGATAATGACTTTTAGTAGTACACAAGTGGTGTTGAGTAAATAATGAGGTAGTGTAAGGTTGGGAGACCCATTTAAGTCACAAGTGTTGAGTTTCTCATATTGACATGACTAACATCAATTAACTTCATGTTTAGGAGAGTACTAGCATCTCATGACTTCATCCCACAGGTGGAGTCGTGAGATGATGGGTAAAACTCTCGCCAAGATTGTATGGCTAGGCCCATCATCATCTTGGACAATTTAATTGAAGGCCCCAATCAATTAAATGTTAATCAAGAAATTGTGCCTAATACTTAGTTTATATTTATGAATAATTAAACACCTTATTAATGTGAGTATATTTTTAATAAGCTGATGTTCCAATTCAATACAATTTTATACCCCTTTCAACTGGGTCCAATTATCCCAAGTGGAAAGAGTACATAAAGATAATCCTAGGGTGCATGGATATGAACCTTGCCCTAAAAGAGGAGGAGCCTCCTAAACCATCAGGCATGAGTACTGAGTTAGTAATCACACACTACACGGCATGGGTCAAATCCAACAAGATGTGTCTCAAAATCATGAAGCACTCGATTTGTGTGTTATGCCTGAATTTGAAAAGGCTAAGGTTTTCATAAACGAAATAGGAAACCGATTCAAGAAATTGGATAAAGTTGAAGTGAGTTCCTTCTAAGTAGATTAACTCATGCATCCTATATCAACCATGGAAACATCCAAGAGTACATTATAGAACTAACTGAGGTGGTATGTAAGATTCACTCATTCAGTTTTAAAATAGAGGATGAACTCTTAATGTACTTGGTCCTGAACTCCTTACCCCCTCAACTCAATATGTTTCAAGTTAACTATAATACCCAAAAAGACAAATGGACATTGAACAAACTAATTTTTCGGTGCATTTAAGAGGAGTAAAGGCTCAGTAAGCAAGGCAAGGTACATATTTTTCCATCTTGTAACCTCGAGATAAGGACATACTGGGAAAAAGAAAAAAAAAAGTTATAATTAGCAACCTTCAGGTTTTACAATAGGCAAATAGGCAATCAACATCTACCGGAAGATCAGTCAAGTAAAAAGCGGACAAAGAATAATAGTTGCTTCTTTTATAAGAAGTTGTGCCATTAGAAGAAGACTACATTAAGTTCAAGCAGTGACTCGTAAAGAAGGGTATGGATCATGTATTGGTCTATTTTGAATATAATTTAGCTGACGTGTTAATAGATTCTGGTATAAATATTCACATTTGTAATTTCATGTACGTAGGATATGTTGCAGAGCCAACCACCAACTGATGATAAAGGAAATTGGGCAATGTCATTAAAGTGGGCTATAGGCAATTTGAGTATGTATGCTTAAGTTAGAGTTAGGTCAAATATTGAATATAGTGGATACATTTTGTGTCCCTTCCATAAGGCGCAATTTAGTTTTCTTTTCCCATTTAGATAGATCTAGTTATTCATTTAAATTTGAGAATAAAATTTTTAGTATTTACTATGATTCAAATGTTACTTGCACTAGCACTATGATTAATTACTTATAACAATTGTACTTGAATGCCTCTCACGTCTATAATGTGGATTCTTTATATGGAAATAAGGCAGGAATTAAGAGAAGAATAGATTGTGAAAATTCATCCATGTTGTGACACAGGCGATTAGGTCATATCTCTCATAAAAGATTGGAAAAGCTAGTGCCAGAAGGAATTCTTCATTCTTTAGGCTTCTCCAACTTTAAAGTCTTTACAGATTGTATAAAGGGTAAACAAACTAGAATAAGGAAGAAAGATTGCAACTAGGAGTGTGGGACTCTTACAGGTGATACATATAGACATTTATGGACCATTCCCTATTACATCTTGGAATAGATAGAGACATGTTATCACCTTCATAGATGACTACTCTTGATTTGGATATTTTTATCTTATAAATGAAATATCAAATGCCTTGGATGTTTTTAAAATCCATAAAACTGAAGTAAAAAAATCAACTTAACAGAAATATTAAAGTAGTCAAATCTAGGGGTGTACATCGAGCTGGCCTCAGCTCGACTTGGCTCGGCCACTATCTAACATCAGCTCAACTCAGCTCGGCTCGGCTCGGTCCTAGAGCCTGACTGGCCAGCTTGGGTCGGTTCGGTCAGCAACTCAGGCCAGTTCGAGCCAAGATCGAGCCGAGTTCGCCATTGTAGCATTTTCACAAACGCTTGGACTGCACCTTCAAAATCTCACTGTATTTGAGATAGTAGCAATGGTTTTACAGGTATTTTATCAACCACTTTCTAAGCAACATAAAAATCAAGAAAAAAAGAGTGTTGGTTTCATATACATACCTTCCTTGCCACCAGCCACACTTCTTTGAGTCATTTCATCAAACACTTGGTGAGCAACATCAACATCAAAGTAACTGAGTCACTGAATTGGTTCAATCTGAGTCAAGTCGAGCTGGGGCTAGCTCCAACTCATTTTCGAGTTCAAAAAATCAGCTCGACTTGGCTCGAACTTAGCTTCGAACCGAGTCGAATCGAGCTTTTTCGAGTCGAGTCGAGTCGAGCGAGTTGACCGAGCTAGCTCGGTTCGTGTAAACCTATGGTCAGATCTAATCATAGTGGTGGGTATTACGACAGATATGACGGAGCAAGTCTAAATCTAGGACCATTTGCTAAGTACCTACAAGATTCTAGCATTGTTGCCAAATATACTATGTCTAGAACTCAAGAGAAAAATGATATTGCTGAAAAGCACAATCGCACCCTAACGGACATAATGTAAAACATGATTAGTAAATTGCCATTATTAGAATCTCTATGGGACGATGCGATCAAAACCCTTGTTCATATCCTTAATTAGGTTCTTAGTAAAGTTGTATTGAAAACCCTAATCAAGTTCTTAGTAAAGTTGTATTTAAAACCGTTTTTGAGTTGTGGAATAAGAGAAAACCAAGTCTTCAATACTTTCACATATGGGGTTGTCGTGTAGAGGCCAAACCCTAACCCACATGAAAGAAAACTCGACCATTTAACAAAAAGTTATTTCTTCATTGGATACCAATAAAGGTCAAAAGGTTATAGATTTTACTGTCATTCCCACTACACCAGGATTATAGACACTAGGAATGCCAGGTTCATTGAAGATATTGATTATAGTGGGAGCTCAAACATTAGAAATATTGTATTTGAGGAAGAGCGGACTATGATCCCCATTGCAGTCATTCCTATTAACATGGGTATACATCCTGTAGTTGAGCCACCAATCACTGCATATTGACATGATGAACCTCTTATACAACCCACTGAAGAAGGAAATCAAAACTCAATTTAAGAAATAAGCCATTAAGAATAACTCAAAGAGAGAAGAGGCATGTGATTCTTGACGCTACATCGTCTACTTACAAGAGCACGAGTTTGACATAGGGGAAAAAGAATCCCGAGTCCTTTACACAAGCCAAACAAAGTATTAACTCTTCTCGATGGTTTGATGCAATGAGAGCTGAATTAAAATCCATGAAGGACAATAAAATATGTGATCTTATAGAATTACCTAAAAGAATTAAGCCGATTGGTTGTAAATGAGTGTTTAAGACCAAATACGTCTCCAAAGATAATATTGAAATATATAATTCCAGACTTGTTGCCAAGGGTTTTAATCAACATGAAGGCAATGAGTTTAAGAAGACTTTCTCACCAGTATCCAAGGACTCCTTCATATTATAATGGCTCTTGTGGCTCATATTGATTTAGAATTGCACCAAATATATGCCAAAACCGTGTTTCTCAATGGAGATCTAGAAGAGAATGTATACACGATACAATCAAAAGGTTTTTGCAGTCGATGACTCAAAACATATGGTTTGCAAACTTCAGAAATCCATCTATAGGTTGAAATAGGCATCATGACACTGGTAATTGAAATTTCATGTAGTAGGTTTCCTCATATGGCTATGTAGAAAATACTGTGGATGAGTGTATCTATGTTAAAATCAATGGGAGCAAGTTCATTATATTGGTTTTATATGTTGACGACATTGTTGGCTAGCACTGACATTGGGATGTTACGAATACTAAAAAATTCGTCTCAAATATTTTAGATGAAGGATCTTGGTCCTTTGTCATCAACATTAAGATATGACATGACAGATCACATATACTGCTTAACTTGTCACAAAGGGTCTATATCAATAAGGTACTCAAAAAGTACAACATGCAAAATTGTGCTCCTGGCCAATCGCCTATTGTAAATGGTGATGAATTTGGCCAATTTCAGTGTCCAGAGAATAATCTAGAAAAGAATTGTATGCAATATTTTTCATATGCATCAATAATAGGGAGCATCATGTATGTGACCAAATATTTCTTTTGTAGATGGAATGTTTGGAAGGTATCTTTCCAACCCAAGGATGCAGCATTGGATAGCCGCAAAAAAGGTGTTATGCTACCTGCAGTGAACAAAGGACTTCGCACTCGCATATAGAAGGTCCGACCATTTGCAGTTGGTTGGATACTCTGACATAGATTTTGCTTGCTGCCTCAACACTAAGAAATCCACTTCTGGTTATGTTTTTATACTAGTTGGTGAGGTTGTGTCTTTGAAGAGCGTGAAACAGACAACGACCCCATCCACCATGGAAGTCGAGTATGTTGCATGTCACGAAGCTACAAATTACGCAATATGGTTATAGAGATTCTTCTTTAGTTTACGGGTATTGGAGTATATCATAAAGCTATTGAAAATCTTTTGTGATAACTTAGTTGTGGTAAACTTCTCAAGAAACAAGAAGCATTCATCAACGTCGAAGCACGTCGACATTAAGTATCTTATTATGAATGAAAGAATTTAGAATCATGAATTGTCTATGGAACTAATCGACACTAAGCATATGATAGTGGATCCATTCACTAAGGGCCTGTTTGGGTAAAAGACTTACCGCTTATTAAAGGGTATTACATGGGATAGGATTATAAAATCCCTCCTATCCCATCACTCGGCTTGTTTGGACGGCGATAAACATAGGAGATCTATCGTCTTCTGACAGATTTGGAGGAGATGGGGAGGGATTGTTGAAATCGTCGCCCACCGCTTCAGAGAATAGCTAATTACACACGTGTATAGAGCCCAGTTCATCTATAGGCATACACGTGCCAATATGGAGTGCATGTGAAAGATTAGAGCTCTCCATGTGGTTGCTAATAATGCCCAGATCTTCTCAGGTAGCAACACTCAGTTGGGTCACAATATACAAAAGGAACTTTTCTTAGCCGTCCATTTGTTTTGTAATCCGTGGCCCACCTTATCTGTGAATTAGTATGAACTTCTTCGAAGTATATCTAAACAGTGTATTTCACTTGATGGAAAGATCCGATCTCGTACACATATCCTATGTTAGCACGTGTGTGGGCGTGTAGATGGGCATAACTACCACATGAGTGTGGAATCAACAAACCGCCTCTTTTTAGAAGCTGCTTGACGGTTGAAATACACAGCACCCAAACAAAACACCTGCTGAACATGGGATTGGCGTCTACACCCAAAAGCACCTGACAATCCACTGACAACATTAAATACAATTGACACGGTAATTCCATACGCCTTATTACACCCAAAGTCGATTGCCCAAACAAGGCCTAAAGGGCTCTATATCATGCTTTTTTAGGAGCATGTGACTTCTATGGGAGTTATTGATCCCGTAAATGTATTTAGTTGGTAGGAGTTTAGTTTGATCCATAATGCACAAACATTTATAAAGATCTCATTTATATAACTTTGATGATTTTATTTACTAAGTTTATTTTAGCTTCTCATTAAGTATGCACAATTTTAGTGTGACTAAAAGGAATTTAAGCCTTGTCTCATTTGAGACATATAAAGCTCCAGAACCTCTTAAAGATAAACACATTTGATTACACTACATATACAACCTTAATACCACACTTCCATGTTCTTGATCTATGTTGTTAAGGCATGTAGTATTTGTGGACCGTGATTCGTCTCACTTTGCAAAGATTAAATTGTTTAATGACTATCATAATCTAATGCTAGTAGACCAAATCGTAGAAGCGTTGCTCATATTATCTAGTAGATAAATTGGTTAACCATTCAGATGTTTTTTTTTCTTAAAATGATAAAAATATATTTTGTAAAATATTTTTCAAAATGAATCTTAAACATGGATCAATGTAGGTCAAGTGGGAGAGTATAAGACTTCTTAAGGTGGGCCTATTTGATCAATGGCTTGAATCTACCTAAAGATGGATATATACTCTGATCAAGCATACCGGTGGACCCCACTAAAGTCGTAGTCACATTGAGAGCATGTTAGGGGTGGCTCGCTTCGTTACACCGTATTAATTGGACTTGGAATATTAAGTGTGGAGCCATAAATAAGGAGAAGTTTCGATGGAAATTTCAATAAACAAATAAATAAAAATAAAAATTCTTCCATTTGGTTTTTATAAATACCGACTGGGTCCTACATACGACAGTGGACTTAATTTAGCCCGAAACGAAACGAGTCACCTCGCCTCAGACCAAGTCGGTGCGAGTCATACCGGTTTTAGTCCCGAGGTGAGTCTCACACCAAGACCACATAAATCCACAATCCAGCATTTGGGAACAAATGGGCACATCTCATCATCATGGGCAAACACAAGCTAGCCCGGGTCGAGCTGAAATAGCTTTTAGGCCTAAAATTCAAGCTTTGGGTGAGGCTTGGGACAGAGCAAACTCGATTTGGACCAAATGCAATCATAAGCATGGACATGAATTTCGTAGAAGAAAGACGAAATTGATGAAACAGAAAGAATCGGTGAAAGGGAAGAGAAGGATAATACCCTGCGGTAGGCATTGTCTTCGAGGCCGTTATCGAGGCGCTGTGCAATGTCTTTCTTCAAGAATCTGATGATGGAGCTCTTCTTCCTCTTCGCCAGATCGATCTGGTATCTGACCCGTTTTAAACAAGATTTGCTTCCAAGAACAAAACAGATAAGCAAGCAACACTATTCAAGATCCCCATGAAGAAAGAAAGAAAGAAAAACAAAGGAAAAATGAGAGTCTCTCTAGCTCTGTTTGTATTGCAAGTAAATACCATTGCGAGGAAAATCCCCGGCTGAGTAAACAACCCTGCAGCATCTCTCTCTCTCTCTCTCGTTCTGTCTCTGTCTCTGTCTCTCTCTCTCTCTCATCCAAAAGAAAGAGATATATGGATTAGGAAGAGCTTTGTTGCGGATGCAAGACACTGACCGTTAAACAAGGGCGGGAATTGAGGGGAACCGCGGAAAAGAGAGAGGTTGGAGTTCGTTTCTTTTGCCGCTCTTCTAGGGCCCACATGCTGATTGTTCCAAAATGATCCGAACCGTCCATTTTGTGAATCGGTGCTAGAAGTGTCACCCAATGAATTTCGTTAAATCTGTTATATACGCATAACCTAATGATTTGTGGGGTGATGACACACGCTCTATCATGTGTCGCGTTTCGCCTGCATGTGTCGCCATGCACGCTGAATTGTCTACTGAGGGGAAGACACAACCTACCTCTGGTGCCCCACCATGATGTATGTATTATATCTACACGGTCCATCCATTTTTCTTGATTATTTTAGAGTATGATCCAAAAAATAAGGCAGATTCAATCCTCAAGTGGACCACACAACAGAAAGCAGTGGGAAAATGATGTTTACCGTTGAAACCTTCTTATGGCCCACCATGATTTTTATTTTCCATCCAACCTATTCATAAGGTCACACAGTCCTTGATGCAGGGAAATTACAGATAATAGCTTGATCCAAAACTTCTGTGGCCCGTAGATGTTTTCAAGGGTAAGCGTTTAATCTCCTCTGCCTTCTGTGGTGTGGTCCACTTGCAGTTTGGGTCTGCCTCTCATCTGAAAAGCTAAAATGATCACGCAAAATGGATGAACGGTGTGGATATAACACTATAGAACTTGGTGACGTCAACACACCATACGAGGTCGGTGGAGTGCAGACCCGCAATCCGCTTCCAAAGGAGGGGACCCGGGTTCGATGGGAACGGGAGCTCTGAAGGGCCCACCGTAATGCGGGTGTGACATCGCCTCCGTCCATCAGTTCAATCGCCTGGTGTTCACCATAACTTACAAAACTCAGGTGGGCCGCACCACAGGAACAATGTAAAATTACGCCTGAAATTGTCACAGCTGATGGACGAAGTGGATGTCACACGAATACAACGGTGTGCCTCGTGTGTTGCACGCGCAATACATAGTTCCGGGCCTGTACGATGGTGGAGTTTACCGTACGAGTCTTGATGCAGTGAGCGAAATCGAATTGGCCCATCGTACTGAGTAAACTCAGTTGGGCCCACCCTCAATGTATGTGGTCTCTCCACACGGCCATCCGTTTTTCCATATAAGCCCAAAATTGAAGCATATCCAAAGATCAAGGGGATCATACTGTTCAAAACATTGGGATAAGATTTCCACCGTTGAAACCTCTTTAGGCCTCACAGTAAAGTTATTTTATATATATATATATATTATATATATATATATAATATATATATATATATATGATATATATATATATATATAATATATATAAAAGCTTTTGAACCAAAACTTCCATGGCCCAAATAATTTTTCATGGTATGGTTCTCTTGAATATTGGATATGCCTCATTTTATTTTTTATTTTTTAAAACATGGACGAACATAGCCAATAAAATATAGATATCACGGTGGACCTCACAACCAAGTGGCATTAACAACCATGCGGAGCGAGTTAATCAAGCTAACTCAATTCATGTACAACTCCGGCTAAAATCATATTAATTCCACCACAATATTTATATACCATCCAAACCTTTCATAAAATCATTTCCAGTAACCGAAAATACAAAAATATTAGCCTGAATCAAGACTTATATACCCCCACAAATGTTTCAATCGTGGGTATTTAATCCCCATTGTTTCCTGTCCTGTGGACCACTTGAGTTTAGATCTGCTTATTTTTGAACTATGTCCTGACAAGCTGAAAAAACGGTTGTACGGTGTCGATATCTCACCAACATCAGTGGGCAAGTAGCTTCCGGCCACAAGAATTTTTTTTTTTTTTTTTTCACACACGCACCCGCCAGGCCGCCACGCACCCACACACGCCCGAACCTAAGACGTGATGTTGAAACTCGTCAGAATCTACCACTCCGGCCACAAGAACTTACGTAGGCAGGGGCTCTAGCAACTCGCGCACATGAAAGGAACATGTGTAGAGATACAAGCCATTCATCGTGCAAGGAGAATTGTGAAAATGAAATAATACCAAAAATTAAAAATTATGCACTCTTTAAGTAAGCCACACATATGGATTGAATTGGACCATTGGAATTTATTTTTCAAACTGCCACTTTTCTCAGACGAATCTAATCTTCCTGATCGGTGGACCAACATTATTTCTGGTCCATTACCTGATGAATCGCTCGGATCTATGAAGAGTATAACTTACAAATGGATCCGCCACACGTAGGGCCGCACCCTCGCATGAGAGCCCGCTTACGGAATCACGACAGCGACCGAAATATAAGGTGGACCAAATCATTGCGGACCTAGGACCACTTTTCGTGCGTGAAAGCTGGTCGGTCCGGTTTTGATGGACGCGGATTCTGTAATGAGGACCTCACCACGGTACAGCGTAGTGAGTAAACTCTATGAGACCAACTTGATATATATATATATATATATATATATAATATATATATATATATATATATATGATATATATATATATAGATATATGTGTGGGTGTTGTGTGTGTGTGGGTCATTATCCATGCCGTACGTCCAATTTTTCAGCTCATATTATGGCGTCAGTCCAAAATTGAAGCATATCCAAAACTTAGGTTGACCACACCATAGAAAACAGCGGGGATAATGACATCCACGGTTGAAACCTTTCTGAAGCCTAAGTGATTTTTATTTAACATCCAACCTGTTCATAAGGTCACACAGACATGGATCTCAAATATCTGCTTGATCCAAAACTTCTGTGACCTTTGAGAAGTTTTTAACCGTAGGCGTTCAATTTCTACTGTTTCTATGGTGTGGTCCACCTAAGATTTGTATATGCTTAAATTTTGGATTCAGATTATTAAGATGAAGGTTAAAAAAAGGACAAGATGGACGGTATGGAATTGACAAATACATTATGGTGGTTTAGAGAGTTTATCATCACCATGTAGCATCGTGAGTGCCTCCCTGTAACATTTCCGCGTACGCTTTTGACGCTGGGTGGAGTGATTTTTTGAGAAATTACGAATGTGGACCCCACCTTTTATCCAGCAGTTTTTCTGAAACAATACAAACTTAGAATACGCAACTGGACCTCCTCGTACGGACGCAGCATTTCAGGACGAAAATACCCCTCCTTTCACGGCTGTGGCTTTTCCTCTCCATTTTCACTGCTTCTTTTTTCCCCTCCCTTTCCACCGTTGCTTTCACAGCCGTTGTTTTCACAGCAGTTGCTTTCACACCCACCCCCTTTCCTCACTGTTTTCCGGCAGAAAGACCTCTAAAAACCCTTTTTGTGGGCCCCCCTCAATCGCATTTTGTCTTCTTCTCAAATGGTCGGTCCAGAGAAGACAGCACGCAGCAAAGGTATAGTTTTTAAACTCAGTTGCCCCCACATGGAATGTATGTACTTCCGTTTATATTTTTTAAGTAGAGGAAAAGGTTATATACGATCGAGCTCATGGGATCTCCCCATGAGGTCGAGCTGTGTGGGCCCCACCATGACGTATGTCGAACATCAACGCCGTGAACATGATGGGTCCCCTCTAAATTACGGGATAGCCGAAAAATCAGCCGTATACGGAACTCAGGTGGGCCATACCATCGAAAATCATGTGAAGACATGGGTAAAACATATAAAATTACTTGGTGGGCCCACCTGAAATTTGGATGTGTCTAAAACTTGTCCGACCCCTCATCCAAGTGGGACACACATTGTGGATGGGCTGGATTTGTGAAACACATTTCGGTGGGCCCAAGCGGCAAATATGAATGTTTTAATGGAAGGTAACCCCTCTCAAGTTTTGTACGTGGTGTAGCCTACAAAAGTCACGAATTAACTTGATTTTTCTGCTCTAGGCCCACCATGGAATGGTGCATCTAACTGATGGGGTAGATGTTTGACATACCTCATGATAGGGCCCACACTGCTCGACCTCATTGGTAGTTCACATGAGCTCGACCATATAGAACCGTTTTCCCACACAGACGTATATATACACGCATGCCCGCTGATCTTGTAGTTTGCCCCGCTGATTTCCTTTGAATGTAATTGCGGGCATGTGCCAAGGTATGTTTATGTCTCCTTGTATATAACATGATGTGGGGTCCAACACTGTAAAAGCTACAAACTTGAACAGATACATGCCTTGACTCCCTGTCATACGGCCATGTCCCTATGCTGGCCGAATAAAGGCAAGTGTTCCTTATCTTTGTGCTGACAAAGCTACGCAACCTTGTGACGCGCTACGTTGACTAAGCTACGCAACCTTGTAATAACGAGGAAAGTCATATATGACTCATGAACACCTCATTGAGTTATCCTTGCGAGCATTGCTCAATGCTAGTTGCCTAAGCGGCGAGCTTATTTTAGGGTCAGTTTGGGCAGTGGGATTAGAAGGGATTAGGTGGGGATGGGATTCAAAAAACATAATTATTACCCATGGCATGGTTGTCCCCTATTACCATGGGATTAAATTAATGCCCTACTTTGTTGATAATACGGTGGTACATTGAATGAATATACCCACCATCATTTGAAATTACTTAGAATAACATACATGTGTTATATTTAAACTGTTCATTTGTTTCGTAACCTCATTTTATGGCATGGGCCTAAAAATCAGATAGATCCAAAACTTATGTAGCACCAAAGAAGTTTTCAACGGTAAGTATTCAATCCCTATTGATTTCTATGGTGGAGTCCACTTGAGCATTAGATTTACCCGATTTTTTGGCCCATGGTCTAAAATAATCTCGATAAATGGGTGGACGGTGTGGATATAGTCCACACATCAGTTGGGACCATACACAACTGGGACCTACACAACTTTCAAACATTGAGTGAAATTAGCACACGACCCAATGCAATTCCATTTAATGTAATTCCAAGCATTTCCATTCCTCCCAAACAAGGAGTGGAATTGGCACAAGAGCAGATGAATCCCATCCCCACCTAATCCCTTCTAATCCCACTGCCCAAACTGACCCTTAGCCGGTTGAAGCTAATTGATCCTTCAATATCTATAGCTAGTTTGCCTCGCTCCTTTTCCTAGTTTGCCTCGCTGTTTTTCTAGTTTGCCTCGCTGTTTTTCTAGTTTGCCTCGCTCCTTTTCCTAGTTTGCCTCGCTGTTTTTCTAGTTTGCCTCGCTGATATTTCAGTTTGCCTCGCTCCTTTTCCTAGTTTGCCTCGCTGTTTTTCTAGTTTGCCTCGCTGATATTTCAGTTTGCCTCGCTCCTTTTCCTAGTTTGCCTCGCTGCTTTTCCTAGTTTGCCTCGCTGCTTTTCCTAGTTTGCCTCGCTCCTTTTCCTAGTGGGCCACACGAGAGGAAAGCGTGGGAATTCGCTAAGAACTGTTGAAGCATTTTTATGGTCATAAAAGTTTTAGGTTTGGGGCTATAAGTTTGGTGTTTTTACTTCATCCCATTGGGAATGACCTTGTAAACGGTTTAAATAGCATATAAACATCAAGGGGGAGCATTAGATTTACCCGATTTTGTGGCCCATGCTCTAAATAATCTCGATAAATGGGTGGACGGTGTGGATATAGCCCACACATCATGTTGGGACCTACACAACTTTCCAAACATTGAGTGAGATTAGCACACGACCCAATGCGATTCCATTTAATGTAATTCCAAGCATTTCCATTCCTCCCAAACAAGGAGTGGAATTGGCACAAGAGCAGATGAATCCCATCCCCACCTAATCCCTTCTAATCCCACTGCCCAAACTGACCCTTAGCCGGTTGAAGCTAATTGATCCTTCAATATCTTTGGCTCATGTGTATCATGCATATTACAACTTTCTTGAGCTGTACCTTAGAATGAACGGTATTTTCAATAGAGAATATAATTAAGGGCAAGTGGCAAGGTATGTCTATGTTGTGATGTAGAAATTGGTATACCTTGATGAGAATTAGCGGGGCAAACATGAAATCAGCGGGCCAATAAGTGGGCCCAACAGTGATGTATGTTTGTTTGTTATCAAATCTAGACATAAGATCATACTGACATGGATCAATAGAATAAACAATTATAAGCTTGATCCAAAACTTCTGTGGCCTAGATGAAATGATCAACATTAGAAGTTCATTTGTAAATTTAATTTTGGTGTGTTCCATTTGAACATTGGATACGTTTATAGGAATTGGCTTAAGCCATGAAATTATTTGTTAAGTCTGCCCCGCTGATTGCCTAGTTTGCCCCGCTCATTTTATGTTTTTCCCCGCTGACTTTCTAGCTTGGTTCACACATTTTCTAGTTTGCCCTGCTAACTTTCTAGTATGCCCCGTTGATATTCTAGTTTGCTCCGCTGAATTTGTAGCATGCCCGTCTAATTTTATAGACAATGTTTTATCCTGTTAATTTTATGTTTGATATGTTTTTAAATCCATCTCTGCAGACAATGAAAATTCTGCCGTCATCTCCAAGCCAACATGTAGGTGTACACTGACTTGGTGGTTTGACAAGGTGAAGGATGGAGTGGAGAAACACGATAGTCGCCTAAATCTGTTCAGGCAATCCCCTTTCGCGTTTTTATTGCATGTTACATCCTTTAGCTTTGTAGGGGCTATATTTCAGCTACTTTTAGAAAGATACAAAGGTGATTCAGTATTTAAGATCAAGGGGAGGCGATTGCAGTTTTCTGAGATGGACTTCGCCCTCATTACCGGTCTTAAGACTGGAGATCTTACTGTACCCAAGAATCGTTGTAGGACGAGTATACTAAGAGACAAATACTTCAAAGAACATCCGGTGTTAAAGAAGCACCTAATGGCCGTGTTTGAGAGATTAGTTGACACTAATAAGCATGAGGACGTCGTGAAGGTTGCCCTACTTCTAGTTGTGGAGTGCTTTCTTAGGGGAACCGATCCGAAAACTATGTGCAACATGGATTATATTCACCTGGTGGACTCGTTAGATGATTTCTATGTGTATCCTTGGGGTAGTTTGGGATACATGACAATGTTGCAAGGAATCGAAATTGCCGTTGCCGCATCAAGTTCCCCTCGGTACACTGTATGTGGTTGCATCCTTCCTCTACAAGTAAGAACATCTTTTATTTTCTATATGTTTTCTTGCTATAGTCATCTTTGAATTTTTAACCTGGTGCAATTTCATTCTAACAGGTATGGGCAGTAGAGATAATACCGGCCCTACAAGAGTGTGTTGTTTCGTATGTTCCCCATGAAATTCCACGCTTCATTCAATATCGAGGCTGGAAGTGTTGGAGGTACAAAAGAATACATGCTATTTTCCAGAGTAAAGCTGTAAGTTTATATATGTCCAGCATTTATTGGCGCTTAAGTTGACAACCTTATCAATTTTTTATTTAACATTACTCCTTGTTCTTTTGCAGACATCGATAGTAATGAAATTAGAACCAACGCCACGAGAATGGGAAACGGATGCTGTTCGCTCGGTGCGTGACAGTTTCCAGGTGAGATGTTATGAAAAATGAACTTTATTTTTTCTACATGTGTAAAGTTATCCTTACTCTTACATATTCATGTATACATTTTGTAGGTCACTGAAACCCAAGAAGATGATGAGGAGGGTAATGAAATTGATCATGATGAGGATGACGAGTCAGATGATAACGATGAGAAAGGCGTGGAGGGAGAGGGACCGAGGGAGGGTTTACCAATGGGGGGTGTTAGGAAGAATGTTAATTTTATGAAGGAATTTCGGATTGAGAGGGAGGAGTTGAAGAGGGAGAGAGAGGAATTGAAGAAGGAGAGGGACGAATTGAGAAAAGAGAGGGAAGTGATGAGACGTAAAGAAGCAATGATTGATGAGAAAGAAAATATGTTACTGAAAGAGAAAGAGCAATTCAGGATGGAGAAGGAATTATTTTATCATAACATAGAAAAGTTTGCTAATGAGAGGGAGGAGTTTAATAAGGAGAAGAAAGGTAGAAGTACACAGAGGGGATGTTTTGTAATGGAGGAGGAGGGTGAGGAGTTGAGGAAGAGAGGGGAAGTAAATGATGACCCACATACAGAACTTCGACATGGGGTTTTGGATGGCCTGTCGTATAGTAATGTCAAAGGAAATGTATTGAATGCATCCACTTCTCATCCCGTTTATGAAAGGAGAAACAAAAGGATACCAAAGCCGTCATATTATAAGATGTCTCCGTACTTGTCCCTGTCTGCATTTGATACAACGGGTGGGCAGTTTCTCGAACCCGAGCAAGTAGCTTTTGCAACTTCTCCGATACCATTTCCCCTACAAATGGATCCTTTCAGGATACTATCCGCACAAGAGGCGAAAGAGGCAGAGGACTGGTATGAAACAAACAAGTCTACGGCAGCGGGGAAATGGTTCAGTACGATATGGCTGAAGGATGCATGGGTTGATAGCGAGGTAAGCATTACTAATTCATTCTCTATATGCATTGACTGACATATAATTATGTGTTATATGAATTTATGACTAACATTCTACTATCCTATTGATTAGGCTATCGACACATACATCGACTTCCTGGAGCGTAGGCATAACGACCATTCAATAGCATATCCTCAGGATTGCAAGTTTTGTCCTACGTATTTTACGGTAACTGTTTATTGCGTTAATCTGTAATCTGTTAGAAAATTTCATTTTGCGACATGTATTGAACTTTCATCATGTTTGTAACAGCAAAGCCTAGAGGGGTGTTTGCCTTTATTGATTGCATACCGGGACTCCAAATCGGCGTCTGAACAGGCCGAGCTAGTAACACAGATGAGTACGGCTTATGCAATTGCAAAGTACCGAGATCAACCATACGCCAAGGCAATGTGGTGTTATGATGTGGTAATGCACTTGTCATAGAGCATCATCTCTTACTGTTATGTCTTTTATCATGTTTAACTAATATATTATTTTGTGAATCATGAACAGGTCTATGCACCCATTAATCACGAAAATTCACACTGGTTTCTGCTTGTCATCTATCCTAGATCAAGAGAAATTGTTGTTGTGGATAGCTTGTGCACGAATTCATTGCCGAAGTACAAGCAAAAGATGACGAAGATGACAACTGCACTCCCTATTCTCTTCTATGCCACTGGAGACGGCACTGCGCTTGAAGGGAAGAAGTGGACCGTCAGAGTCGATGAATCTGCGCCAAAGCAGAACAATGGTTATGATTGTGGTATATTCGTAATGAAATACATCGACATTTTGTGTAGCGGTCTCACGTTGGCGGGAATAGACATGCAAAAATTTTGCGCCAATTGGAGGAAGTCAATAGCTTATGATTGTCTGTCTCTAGTTTGTAGATGATATTTGTGTGGGGCATGGGCTGAATTTTGGAAAGATGTTGTATATATTGTATTATCTACATTGTTGAATACACATTGTAAGTTATGATGTATAGCATACTTTGTAAGTTGGAAATGTATAGCATACTTTGTAAGTTTGGTGGATAGCATAGTTAGAAAATTTTCCGTGTATTCGTCGGAATTGTAAGTTATGATGTATAGCATACTTTGTAATTTTTGGTGGATGATGAAATGAACTTTACACTTTGTCCCACTATATTTTCCGTTTGCCTCACTATGCTCGTCGATCAAGTTCAATGCACATGGAACTCAATGCGCGTCATTGGCCCACTGATTTTCATGTATCCCTCGCTGTTTTTATAGTTTGCCCCGCTGTTTTTCTAGTTTGCCTCGCTGTTTTTCTAGTTTGCCTCGCTGATATTTCAGTTTGCCTCGCTCCTTTTTCCAGTTTGCCTCGCTGGTTTTCTAGTTTGCCTCGCTGATATTTCAGTTTGCCTCGCTCCTTTTCCTAGTTTGCCTCGCTGCTTTTCCTAGTTTGCCTCGCTGCTTTTCCTAGTTTGCCTCGCTGCTTTTCCTAGTTTGCCTCGCTGTTTTTCTAGTTTGCCTCGCTGTTTTTCTAGTTTGCCTCGCTGATATTTCAGTTTGCCTCGCTCCTTTTCCCAGTTTGCCTCGCTGGTTTTCTAGTTTGCCTCGCTGATATTTCAGTTTGCCTCGCTCCTTTTCCTAGTTTGCCTCGCTGTTTTTCTAGTTTGCCTCGCTGATATTTCAGTTTGCCTCGCTCCTTTTCCTAGTTTGCCTCGCTGTTTTCCTAGTTTGCCTCGCTGCTTTTCCATAGTTTGCCTCGCTGATATTTCAGTTTGCCTCGCTCCTTTTCCTTGTTTGCCTCGCTGTTTTTCCTAGTTTGCCTCGCTCCTTTTCCTAGTTTGCCTCGCTGCTTTTTCTAGTTTGCCTCGCTGCTTTTCCTAATTTGCCTCGCTCCTTTTCCTAGTTTGCCTCGCTCCTTTTCCTAGTTTGCCTCGCTGTTTTTCCTAGTCTATAACTTATGACCTAAATATAGTCTCAAATCCCTAAACCTACACCTACACCTAATCCTAATCTGAACTCCCTAACCTAAACCTAAACCTAAACTTGAAAACCCAAACCTAAACCCGATCCCGAACTCGAACCTGATTTCCTATACCTAAACCTTAACCTATTCTCAAATCTGTAAACCTAAACCTAATCCTAATCTAAACCGTCTAACCTAAACCTAAACCTAAACCTAAACTTGAAAACCCAAACCTAATTGTCCAGTCCTGAATTCTTAAACCTATACCTTAACCTATTCTCAAATCCCTAATCCTAAACCCGCTTGCCTACCATGACCTAAACCTAAACTTGAAAACCCAAACCTGAACCCGATCCCGAACTCGAACCCGATTTCCTATACGTAAAACTTAACCTATTGTCAAATCTCTAAACCTAAACCTAATCCTAATGTAAACCGCCTAACCTAAACCTAAACCTTAACCTAAACCTAAACCTTAAGTTGAAAACCCAAACCTAAACCCAAGTCCTGAATTCTTAAACCTAAACCTTAACCTATTCTCAAATCCCTAATCGTAAACCCGATTTCCTAAACCTAAACCGGGTCCTAAACTTGAAAACCCGATCCCGATCCCGATCCCGAACCTGCCATCCGAGCCCGATTTCCTAAACCTAAACCTTAACCTATTCTCAATGCATTTCACGGTCAATCCCCTTCAATTCACTATCATGTACCCAAAAATGATGTAGATCTAAAGCTCAATGGACCACATGATAGAAAACAGTGGAGACTGAAGGAAAAAAAAAAAGAAATAGACAACAATCGGGGTCGACCGGGTACGACCCGGTCGACCCCAACTCACTGGATGCAGGGATCCAGAATTCTCCAGCGAGTTGGGGTCGACCGGGTACCCGGTCGACCCCATTTAAGTGAAATCAACTTAAATGGGGTCGACCGAGTTATTACCCGGTCGACCGGGTTACTGTCCAGCGATTTGGGGTCGACCGGGTTTCTCCCCGGTCGACCCCATTTAGGTATAATTCACGTAAATGGGGTCGACCGGCTTCAACCCGGTCGACCCCAACTCGCTGGATACTTCTGGGATCCCTGGATCGGTTTACCTATGGCTACGGTTATTAGCTACGGTCTTTATCTGTAGCAATTGGGAATATATCTCCGTAGCAATACCCCAACTGAAAAACCAATGTCCTCAATTGGCTTCATGATCATATAAATATATCTCCGTAGCAATACCCTTGGGTTAGCAATGTCCTTAATCAAATTGCTTGTCACAAATCCAAGTGTTTGCTGTAAATAAGAGTAACATGACAGTTTTGGGTGGTCAAGGGTAAGCAGATTCAAGGTTGAGGCTATCTATAGGTACGCCTTGGGCCATGTTTGGATACATGTATTCAAATTGAAAAGAAAATAAAAGGTAATGATTAGGCAATGATTATTTCCATAGCACTATTGAGGTGTGGATTTCATTTTTACGGTCTTGTTTGAATAGAAAGTGGAAATCTTATATTTGTGAGACAATGGTCACCTAGTTTTATGTCAAAGAATCCAAACTATGGAAAAATGCAATGATTGCTTTGTTGATTCCTCTCTTTTCTTTGCCATCCAAGCGTCTCAAACTGTCACATCAATGGAAAACATTTTCCATGGAATTGGTGCCATCCAAACATGCCCAGGAGGGATGCAGGTCTTCTTGTGGGCCTTGAAATGATAAGAAATCGTAGGTCTAGGAATGTAGACAAAAAGTCCTCTCTAGCGTCCAAACATGCCCAGGAGTGATGCTTATCAAGCCACAGGCTGCTACAACCTCCTATGCTCCGGTTTCATTCAAGTAAACAGTGAAATTGCAATGGGGGCCAGCATCTTCCCAGTCTCAGGCTATACATGCTGACAGGACATGCATACAAGGGTACCCCTTCACGCCAAACTCGCGACATGTACACGAACACTCACTGAGCTTGACGGTATCATTATAATCTCCCACGACATAGTACTCATCTCGAGAAATAGGATAACAGCGAACATCTCGCGCCTGCTGCACAAGATCCTTTAACTGTTGCTCCGCCCATGACGTCAATGGCCCTACAAACGATGCCACAGATTCTCTCCTCTTATAAAACAATTCCTGTATCTTCAATCTAACCCCTTCAATCAATTTTGTAACTGGGTATTCGCGTGCTTCTTTGAAGAGGGCATTAACACACTCGGAAATATTTGTAGTAACCAAGTTGAATCTTTTTCCTGGAAAGTGCGAAGATGCCCATCTCTCGTATCCGATTTCTGTCAGCCATGCATGTACTGCGGGGTTGGACATTTCGATATCATGCATCACTTTTTCAAATTCAGCCACCCTACATGTCTTCACTGCCCGCCAGAAGTACATCTCCAATGACTTATCTTTAAAGGTGTCCACCAAGTTTCTGTAGATATGATACGCGCAGTAGCCATGAATTGCACGTGGGAAGACTTGGGGAACCTCTTTCAGTAAACCTTTATGTCGATCAGATATAATAACAAGATCCTCCGAAGACCCTATCGCATCGCTAAGGTAAGTAAGGAACCAATTCCAACTGCTACCGTTCTCCGATTCTCCGATGCCAAATGCAACTGGAAATATATGGTTGTCCCCATCTAAGGCCGTGGCGATGAATAGAACACCCTTGTATTTGCCCTTTAAGTGTGTCCCGTCAATGGCTAATACCCTCCGCAATGATTTCTGAAAACTTCTAATGCATTGTCCGAGCGCAACAAAACATCTTTCAAACCTGAAAGTCTCTTTGTTAACACGCAGGGCAGTCACTGTCCCTGGGTTGACCGTCCTCAACTCATGCAAATACAAGGGGAGTTGATTGTAGGAGTCTTCATAAGACCCCATCACCTGATTGATTGCAAGCTCCCTGGCTGCCCATGCCTTCCTATAACTGATAACAATATTATACTTCTCTTGCATGGCGAAGATAATATCACGTGGCCTCAACCCCAGGCGTTGCTCGATGCGGCTAACAACTAAATCACATGCTAACTTACTGCTTGCTTGCCTGTGATCGCTCCTCATCCATGACATGCCACACGTGTGATTTCTCGTATAAGTCCGTATCTTGAAAACACCCGAATCACCAACGCGTGATGCATGAACCCTCCATTTACATCTATCATCGAAGCATACGACCGTAAATCTCCGGGAATTTGAGTACAGTACCTTGTACTGGAATTTATTTTGAAGGGCAAATAGGCTCAAAACATGTTGGCACCGACTCTTATCCTTGAATGTTTGCCCTTCGCCTATCTCAATTGATTCACTTAACGAATCCGTATATTCCAGCATTGCCGCATTGGTGAATGCAACATCATCAAACGGCACGGGAACTTGACGGGTGTTGAAGTTTGCTGTTTCGGGCATGTCTGGATGCGGGATGTCGTTTTCAGGATTGATGTATCTTCGGGCTGTGGATGATGACGGCAGATCTGCTGTTGTTGCTAGAGGCGGTGCCATGTAATCACAAATGAGGTCAACGTCACATGCATCGCTGACTTCGGCACTCACAAATCTTGATGTTTGGGGCGGCTCGGGGAGTCGGTCATTTGTTCCTCCTACTTGTAATGGATTTGGCTTATATTGAAATTCCACGCCATGCTCTTCTGGCAGACTGTCAACGTGTGTTGTCATATTTATGTGTTGGATTGTCTCGATGACCAAAGGGATGAACTTTTTCGAATGCTCCAGCTGTGTTGTCAGGAACTCTTTCACGTCATCGTCGTCCTCGAGTACGGTTGGAGGGATTGATGTATTGGAACAGGGATACAAAACTTTCATCCGAACATCACAATCTGTTGGTGTACTCTTCATAATCCTGTACATTCTGGATAGAAGTTCCTCGTACGTAGTATCAACATCTAGCGAAATAGTTTTTGTACTTCCACTCTTGTACATCCATTGCGTGTTTTTCCATTCTAACTCCCCGCCATAGCAACAGATGATTCTCGTAGCCATAATCTGGAAATCAATACAATGAGAAATTATCAATAAAACGTTAAACAACGGAAGCTTGACATAATTCTAAGCTCAGTTAACTAATAGAAGACCGAAAACTCGTTTTCCCTTATAGATGAGAATGATACAAATCTTAAGGAAATAAGGAGTAAGCTGGAAAAATGCGCGAGACAACATACAAATTGAGCAAGGTAAATATGAAATTCAGCAGGGGGGGGGTGTAAGCATGAAATTCAGTAGGGCAAACATTAAATTGAGCAAGCCAAACATGAAATCGAGTAGGGAAAACTATAAATTAAGTTATGCAAGCAAACATTTAATCGAGTGCATGTAATCCCCATCAACGCATAAAATTTGTTAAGCCTGACGCATGAAATTGATTAAGCCTAACACATGCGCATCGACTTGCATTAAATTGACCTTAGCTGCCATCAAATAAGTTCATCAGTAAATTCACTGAGCTACTATGAAATAAACAACTAGAGCTCATACGGATTAGGCATTTAACGAAGCGAATGATTTCATATGGTGCATGTTTAATTTTGTGACATTAACTATCATTACATTGAGCAAGGAACGCGTAGAATTTGATCAACGCAAACTAGGAATTGATCGAGGGACGTATGACATTTTAGCGCGGGGGAAACATGCAATACATTAAACATGCAATACATTAAACCAAGCTGATCTTTGTTTTATTCTTTCATCAAGATTTTTGTTACCTTATCAACAAGTAGAATAGTAAACAAACATTAAAGAAACATTATAATGGGCTATAGGGAGTATTTAATTATAAGACGTCAAATCGCCATTGTTTTCGCTACTATGGTGTACCTAAAATTTGAATTTTTCTCATTTTTGGCCTCGTGTCTTAAATGATATAAGAGGTATTTAATTGTAGGATATCCAATCACTGTTGTTTTCTATGGTGCACTTAAAATTTGGATCTTCTTCATTTTTTGCCTACTGTCTTAAAATAACATGGCAAAACGGATAAATGGTGTGGATATAGAATAAATACATTCTAGTGAGCCCTACATAGAATAAATTGACCTTATTTACCATGAAATTGAGCGATCATACTATGAAATTGATTGAGGCAAACATTAAATTGTCTACCATGAAATTAAGTTGGGCAAACAATAAATTGACATTATCTTATCTACCATGAAATTAAGCTGGCCAAACATTAAATTGAGTGATCGCATGAAATTTATCAAGGCAAATATTAAATTGACCTTCTCTTATCTACCATGAAATTAAGCCGGGCAAACATTAGATTGAGTGATCCTATTGCGAAATTTATCAAGGCAAACATTAAATTGACTTTATCTTATCTACCATGAAATTAAGTTTGGCAAACATTAAATTGAGCGGTCCTAGCATAAAATTGCGCAGCGTAAACATGAAATTCAGCGAGCATAGCATGAGATCAAGTAAGCCCTAACATGGAATTGAGTGAGCTTCAAATGCAATTGAGTGAGTTTCACATGGATTTGACCGATCAACACATAAAATTAACTAAGCCTAACGCATGAATTTGAGTAAGCCTAACACATAGAATTGACCGAACTTCGCATGCAATGCAATTGTACGAGCTGAACATTTTTCTTCAAAATATCTGTACCACCAACTACCATAGTACAAGTCAAATGTAGGTTGAAGGAAGGTGCTTTGGAGTGAGGGAATATTTTGAACCTTTTCAAGGATTGCAAGTCCAGCTACTTCATGGGATTTCACGTAACCCTAGCCAAGACGAAAAATTGTAAATGTAGAATGATGATATCAGCATGATTCATGGAGAATTCTATGAGAAAAATGAAAAAAATAACCTCCGTACCTTGATTTATGGTTGAAAGGGAGTGAAATGCTGTTATTTTCAGGAGGTTTTTTTCGTTGAGGGAGTGAAAGCAACGTACGAAGGTAGCAGCAACTTTTTAAACCGAAATCGGATTGGTTACTCACCCTGCCACCATCCAATGGCCGTGGTGGGTGTTTTGTGAGCCCCACCATGATGTATGTGTTTCATCCATTCCGTTCATTCATTTTTACAGTTCATTTTAGAGTTTATTCCAGAAAATGAGAGGGATATAAATCTCAGGTGGACCACACCACAAGAAGATCATATTCATTGGATATTGACAATTACAACTCTCCTAATGCACAATGAACTGTTTATTTCACATCTAATCTGTTGATTAGTTCATACAGGCCTAGATGAAGATAAAAACCAAAAATCGGCTTCATCCGAAACTTTTATGGCCTCCTAATGGTTTCTAATAGTAGACGTTCATTCAACAGTTTTTCCTGTGATGTGGTCCAGTTGAGATTGGAATATACCTCATTTTCGGTCTCATACCATAAAATAATCTGTTAAAATATATGGACGGCATGGATGAAAAGTATACATCATGGTGTGGCCCACAGTCCACCGACCATCTGCCGTAACTTGGTGGCAGGGGGGTACCGATTCGGTTTCCGTGAGACGGAGGGGTATTTTCGTCCTGAAATCCCGACTCCGTACGAGGAGGTCCAGTTGCGTACTCGAAGTTTGTATTGTTTCAGAAAAACCGCTGGATAAAAGGTGGGGTCCACATTCGTAAATTTCTCATTCTTTTTCCAGGATGCGGGTTTATATGGTGGGTAACTCATCAAGCGAGTAAACTCTGTGGGCCCTACCATGATGTGCGTGTCCTTATCCATACCGTCCATTGGTTTTTCCAGCTCATTTAACCATGAGCCCAAAAATAAAGCACCTGTTGATAAGGTCACAACACAGATATCAACTTAATCCAGAACTTCCGTGGTGCCCAATAAATTTTCAACGGCAGACGTTCATTCCTGTTGAGCTGAAAAAACGGATGGACGGCGTGGGTAAAACATATACATGTTATGGTAGGGCCCTGGCATACACAACTGGCGTCCCTATTTCAAATCCCATCATCTTCAAGAGCCAAAGGCAGACATCCAGCACATGCACCACGTAGCACGTGTTCAATCAGGTACGTTCATCGGATGGTTTCATTATTGCATGGATTTGAAAAGAATGTCAACGCACTCATCCTAAAGCAACACAAATATCTTTAAAGTAAACGGTTGGTAGTTTTCTTTCCATTTCCTCGCACACGTTGGGCCCACCTGATAAATTGACGGAGTGATTTACGGGTCTGGTACATTCATCATGTGAGCTAGACAGTTCTATGCACCGTGGTTTATGGCTTGCACTTGCAATGCGACGTCTCCTTGTGGTGTTGGGATCGAAATCCTGTCCATTAAATGAGGTGAGCTTTATCAAAAGGTAAGAACGTCTTTATTTGGGAAGAGAAAGGATGAAATATTCATTATTGTAATATATAAAAGGTAAAGCAACTCAGTAAGATTAAATACCTTATTTAAAACTTTAAGCATCAAATAAAATTTATCCATGATTATGGACCTTATAATCAAATCCTGTTGTGAAACGCAATGAATCATTATGACCTCTTCCTTTAGGCCGAGGATCGCAACAGTGGTCTTCACAACATGAGGCTGGTCGAATATCAGCAACATACGCCCAAATAGTCGGCAAGATCGATCATCTGATTCTATGCCGTTAGTACCATATATCCCTTCCCATTTGGCTCTAACCAGATGACGAACTCATTTGGGTCAAGCACAACTTGTTTGGAGACAAACGCCACCTCATTGATTTTTAATGCACAACACTTGCACCATGCCATTGAATCTAAGACCCAATGAGTATCTTCAATTAGGACCACTTTAATGGAACATGCATACAACCAAGAGTATCCACTAAATCCTAAAACTAAAACCCCACCCTATCCAATTACCTCTAATGGATACTCCCGATGCCTATAGACAAAAGTCGGGTGAATTGAATCACATGAGTCACTATTTATAGCCTGTTTAGCAACTAGCCATTCATGGGCCTTAATAAACTGAACAAGCATGACACCCATAAATATTGTCCAATTGATCAATAAGATTAAGCCTAAGTGACCAATGCCAATAAGTTTGGCCATACTAAGAGTTATGCAAACCGTTTACTTTAATTTTGCTTCAAATGATGAATAAAACACACTCATTTATAGTTAACTAGAGTATCCATAGAACTATATTCATTTACTTGTAAAAGAATGATTGAACTATATGAGCACCTTATAATTCATGACCATTAAACTATAATTACTATATTGATATTTCCTTACAAATTACAACAGCCTCTGCGAACTCAGTGCCCTTACTAGTCACTAGTAAGTTACGAGTAACATAACTCCAATCATTTGGGCACCTTATGACCATTTGCATGTGTGGTATGGTCTATACATGCTACAGACAACTACATAATCATGATTGGACATCAGCCATGCTAGAGTGGCCCAACCCACAACCAAGCAATTAATACATGTAATCCACCACACATGATAAACAAAGCATTTCACACAACTTGCATAACTCGTTTCCCATTACTGGCCCTTACTTCAAGCAGTGGAGTAAATGTCCAGACCACGATCTCCAGCCACTTAGGCACACACCTAGATTTAGTCCCATAATTATAATGGACATGCCATTGCCCCACCCCTTAATTAGGGAAATCAATTCAAGGTCAGGCTAGAGCATTAATACTGTGTGTAAATGCCCTTCTTCAATATACACATGAAAATGATATATCATACATGCAAGATAGGAAGAAAATAAATCCGTGAACGTAGACTATAGATGTACATATATGAGAAGCATACATGAGAACAAAACATCTATACCTCAAAACTTAAAAGCCAAAAACAGTCATGAGGTCAATTACTCAACTAGATCTACTAAATGGCTAAGACTGATCCTGTAAATGACCCTTCATGAATCCAAGAATTAAACCAGATATATTATTCAATGATAAAGCTTATAAAGAATTATTGTTCTCAATCCATATGTAATTGAATAACTTATGATTCAACCAACGCCTAATAATCACAGGATTTGTTGTTAGCCAGGCCGACCCCGACATACACGATCTGTAGTCGTTCCAGACATCTGGTGGGCCATACTCTCAGAATAAGACAACATTGAATTTTTTGTGCTAACTATCAGATTCAGATCCTTTCATAATTACATCCATAGGGTGGTGGTGGCCGCAGATCATCGTCATCCAATACGGCCATGTGAATGGTTCCAATACCATGGACATATGTAAGTGATCAAGACAATATATAGGCCCCCTAATTTCTTTTCTTCTCCAAAAATGACCACAATCCAACAATGACACTGCCACCACCATTTCTCCACCGGATATGCTACATGATTTTTTTATTGAATTCTAGCAAAGCGCTCTAAATTCTGACAAGCACGAGGTCTACAATGGCGGCCATAATAGAGATGCCTAGAAAATAGAGAGAAATATGATAAAACCCTAATTTGCCATTAGAGGACCTTTAAAATATACCATGATTGATGTCATTGTAGCTCAGATACCAAATGTTATACAACCACAGTGGGTCCTATGATCTCAACGACATCAATTGGGGCAACACAATGGATTTATATAGTGTACTTGAATTCACCATTAACACTGAGAAGAAGCTCCGCTAAAGAAGATGGTTTTAGTTCCTTGCTTGATTCTTCGCTTCGATTCACTAACAATTGATGGGGCTTTGGATGCTGGAGTTGAGTGATCGGAGTGGGGACCGAGACCTTGAATTTATAGGCTTGATAAAAGTTGAGATGTAACATTCCGAATTTTCGCGGCCAAAGTTTATACTCGTGTTCGAGAAAACCGAGTATTAATAATTAAATGAATTGGATGCTTTAAAAATCACACCCTATTTTTTTTTTTTCCATTTAGATCACATCCAGTTACATTCATGAAGGTAACCATTCACGAGAATAAAATCGACTGTATTTATTATTTAATTAGATTAAAAGAGTTCAACAAATTATCAAATGCCCTCTCAATGGGAACTTATTACATTATCGTGCGTGGTGGAAATATAAAACTAAAACATAAAATTATTTTCTTATTCATTCAGTATAATCTTCCATGGGAGATGGTCCTCTAGATCTTTAATCTGTACATCATCTGCATCATCTGTACAGTTGGAGAGGGTCAACGCCCTACTTATAGTAATGGTCATCCTTTAAGATTAACAATAATTCAAGATATTCATAAAAGCAATGTAAAAGTTTAAATACGTCTGGTATTACACTACTACAAGGAGTATCAGCATACGCAAACAACCTATATGAGATGCATGCCTAGCAAAGTGTGTGCGGCTCATCATACGTAGTGATCATCACAATGTGGAATACGATTCATAGAAAATTCGACTCGACCCGCAACCCATAACTACGGATATTCACCGGCATGTCCAACACTACCGTGGATTTACGTGAACATCTCGAGGCAGCACGACACATGAGTCGAATGAATTACGTGACACGATTTGTTCATGGAGCGACTATTTGCGACATCCAATCCCAAAAGTGATGTAACAGGCATTGTGAATTACTTATATCGATTTATGCACCACTACCCAAAAACCCATGAAATTACGCGACGACCAAGAGGGTCTCTACCTAGAGCGTATTACGTCCATGATATAATAATTGAATCATTAGTTATGATATCTTCAACACATCACTTGCATCAAAGAGAATGTAAACTAAATCATGAGAGTTTTGTAATAGTAAGAGACATGCCCAACTCATAAAGGTAGATCGCACAAGGCTAACAAAATAAGGAGGAGAGTAGCAATTGCTAACTCAACAAAGAGGAGAGTGACAATGACCAACTCAACAAAGAGAAGAATAGTAATGACTAACTCAACAAAGAGAAGAGTGGCAATGGCCAACTCAATAACAAGGAGAGTGGTAATGGCCAACTCAATAAAGAAAAGAGTAGCAAGGGCTAACTCAGCAAATTGGTAAAGGCAAGGGTAAGGCTTATATCCATCGCCCCACATAAAAATAATGAAGATCACTCGTAATTAACATCATACTATAATCCCAAAGGATAAATATTTGTTGATGGTAAATTAAACAATTGCAGAGAGAGAATTATGGTAACATGAGAACAGGTAAAAGGCAAGATAATTCATATCAATTTAAATTAAAGTAAGCATATAAAGGAAAAACCCTCACCTTTGAAATCAAATCATTTTCTGACTAAGGTCAGCTACTTACTTTGTCAATCCTAATCTTATTCTAGATCCTGTAATTCGTAAGATTAAGATTCTAAGGTCAAACTATTTTGGTAGTCGGATAACTTTGAATTTATCGTTTCATCCGCCAATCTTCTTGGACTGGTGGACTCGGCTCGATTCTACATCCAAGTCGGTGACTCTATGAGTTGCGTGCGCAGCACCAACACTCAGTTGACAGCAGTCATCTCTCTGTCTTTCTTCTTTCTCCTTTTCTCTCCCATTTCTTTCTCCTCCTTTCTTTAAAAATATTGACTCTATGTGCAGCACCAACACACACACACACACACACACACACACACACACACACTCTCTCTCTCTCTCTCTCTCTCTCTCTCTCTCTCTGTTTCTCTCGTTTCTTCCTTTCTTTCTTTCTCTTTCTCTGTGGTATGCTGCCCCCATCCAAGGGTTTTATACCATTTAAGAGGGCTTAGAACTTTCTTGCGTAGGTTGCGTAAGAGGTGAATAGTTGTGCTTTTTTTTTTCTCGGTTTTACTTGTGGAACGAGCTGCATAATGCAATTCGCGGCAACTTTATCTTCTTTTTCTTTCTTTTCTTTTTGTTATCTTTCTTCTCTCTTTTAGAAGGATGTAACGGAATTTGGGTGGATCATCAATTAAATGGTTTTGATCGACATGATGATATTGGACAACGATCTTGCACGAATACGGTAGCCGCATCTTGTGGTTTGTCTCCTTAGAAGTCGGGGAGTGCTAATCTTTCCGTTCGTCTTCCTTTCTTTCAAACAACGTGGAGGTGACCGGAACTTCATCCTCTTTAATTTAGACAGCTCAAATTGAAGTCAGGCTCCAACTGCAGGTCGTCCTATGTGTGGAAGTTGGATTGCTTCCTCTGGTTTCCCCGCCCGCTGTTACGGAGAGAGAGTGGGAGGAGTTTCTGTTTCTAGAATCGTGGAGGATTCTCCAAGTTTTTCGATGATCTTGGCTGGAGTCTATCTAATGGCCGGTGTAGACTGTCATCGTGGCGAACTGAGACGGCTTCCGTTTCCGAGTTTCTCTTCCATGCTCAGTCCATCTGAGATTGGGTTTGTGCCCTCATTATATATCGTCTTTATGTGGATTAACTTGGGGTTTGTTCGAAACTGACCCAGCTACCGAATGGACGACTTGGATCATCCGGAGTGATTACCATGGTGGGCCACAACGGCCGCAAATGGACGTTTTCTGTTTAAACCACGAACAACGGGAGAAAATGAGAGGAAATCCTCTCCTTTTGGGATTTCACTCGGGTCAACCCGATTTGACCGAGATTTTCAGTCTGGTGCATTGCGGCTGTGCACATCTTATTTACACGCACCCCTAGGTGTGGGGCCCACAAAGGTGTTCTTAAGAAATCTACTCCGTCCATTCATTTTGTCAGTTCTATGTACGACCCGTCTTAAAGTATCAGGTGATCATGATCCTTAGGTGGTCCATATCAAGTGAATGTTTGTTTTAACTATGGATCTTGCTGATCTAAGGGTTGAAATTTGACATGTACGGTTAGTTTATGATATATAGGCATGACATAAGATTTCTCATCAAACGAATCATGAGAATCTTGTGTAACACCTTTATTCCCGAAATCCGAGTACACTACTCATTTTCCAAAAACTCGAGTGTTAACCTTTAAAGATACTCAATTCTACGTACATATTTTTTTTAAAAAAAATTCAAAGTTAGTAATCTAGTGGGATAGAAACAAATCAAGTATAAGAGGGAGTCCAAATATACATAACCAAATATTCGAGTGGTTGCCTGAAAACTTATGCAAACTAATATCTTAAGTTTTTATAAAACATGACAGTACAAATTAAATACAAATGAAATCAGGAATAGAGAGTCGCAATATCATCTGGCTCCTACTATTCTATAACACCCTGGAAAATCGGGGGTCGTGTGTAAACTCGACTCCCGAGTTCCCAGGGTCACTTAACACCGGTTTTCGTTAATATCCGCTTAATAAGGTTTAAATGCGTAACCTGAAATTACTCAGGACATGAATCACATCTACAACACATATACTGAAATGAAAGGGGTCAGTTGCATATACATATACACATCCAAATATATATATATATATATATATATATATATATATATATATATATATATATATATATATATAAATGGGTCGCGCCAGGCATGGCCCAATCAAAACAACAAAGGAATGTTATGTCAAAAAAGAATGAGGTCTAACCCACGCTCAGCGATCCGATCCCGCCTCTCCAGCTGACTGAGAGCCGTCCATCAGCTGAAAGTGTGACAGCTCCTCCTCCTCGTCGAAAGTAGCATCGCTTGCTCTACCTACTCCGAATCTCCTGCATCTATGAGAGAGTCTGGTTGGTGTTTTAAAACACCGTCCCAGAGTGGGAGTGAGTGATCAACTCAGTGTGAACTATTAGTTTCAAGTTATCATAAGCATCACTTATATTACGAATTTAATGAAAAGCAATCAATCACAGTTACTAAACCAATCTTATTAATGCGCACGCATGATGGATGAAATGATGCATGCCCTTGCCACAACACTCCCTCGAGCGACTCCGTCTAACGATCGCGTATGTCAACACTCCCTCAGAGCGACCTCGACTGCCGAGTCGCCAACCTAACTAGTGCAATGCAATGATAATGTTAACCGGATTCTTAGTTAAGTCCATTCTTCCAGCAGGTTTGAGAATCTGGTACACTCCACATATCAATGCCCTAAACTGGTTGCGAGGTCAAGGCCCCATCAACGCGTAAGGCCGAGACCCCACGGTCCGTGATCCCGTCAGGTTCCTCATCCCCAACTTCAAGCACATGAGGAGTGCCAAGAGAAATGGATCGCTCGCGGTCACTACGGGGAGGCGCGGTACCCCAGCGTAGGCCGACAGCTCGGACACAGTGTCCCATTCCACCATGCCCAGTTCACGAGACTGTGGACCAGTTGCAATTTAGTTATCAATGGGCTACAATGGTTGTAAAGTGTTCCAGGTTTCATAAATAGGTGAGCAAATATGGTTAACAAATAAGGTTGGTTAGATAATAGGCTAGACCGCATGAGTCGGGCGAGCATGCGACGAGTGACATCGGGTACAAGGGACCCATGTAGTCGAACTACTGTCACCCGTACACACTCGTCCAAACTCACAGGTTTAGCCCGAGCATAGTCCTACCGATGGAACTGTCGTCTCTCCTCATGTTTCCGACCAACCCGAGGGTTCAAAGTTGATTCAAAGCATGCCAACCATCAAGATTTTTAACTAGCATAAAAATGGCATGTTTACATACATCACAGCCTACGAGTCAAATATTCATAGCAAGCATACTACATTATCAGTAGCAAGGTGCATGTGAGTGTGTGGATTGGTGAGGAAGTTGAGCGCTTCCAACATTTCAAAGAATCAATGCACATGGACAAACATCAAACACATCATAGGCAACAACATATGAGAAAATCACGTAACGCGTGAGCATATAGTCATCCACAATATCTCAAACAAGTGAGGCACCAATAACATCATAAGGAAGGGTAAGCAACATACAATTCCATACATCTCAACAAGCACCCAAATCCTAAGGTCTCTCTAGATTCTACATATGCTTCACCCAAGCAAACAAAATTATTAAACTCATGATATAATTGGTGCTAGGCCACCTAAGATTAATAGTCCGCACCTATGGATTGTTGGAGATTGGGAAAATGTCATAGGAAAGAGGGCTTTGGGTCGATGAGCCGGAATCCCTAAAAACAAACTCTTGCATGTGAGAAATCCAAGCCAATCTCTTCTCAATACATGGATTCCAAGAAGAAGAAGTGAGGGATATTACGTAGATGACCAACGAACGATTGTTGTGGTAGTGGTGGAGGGCTTCTTCTTGAGGAGAGGTATGAAGTTGCAAGGGTTGAGCCACACCTTGATCTAGGGTCCACCCAAGCTCTTTCTTTACTCTCTCTTTCTTCTCTCCATTCTCTCTTGTTCTCCCTTTTCTCTTCTCTCTTTCCTTCCCTAGGAAAAATTCATATGGGGAGAGGGGTGCCCAAAAGAAACCCTTTTTATAATTCCAGATTTGGTGCAAATGGCCCCAAGCTTCCATAATTTCCTAAAATAGACCACTAGGACTCCCTATTGGTGTTGGGGCGGCCCTAACACCCCTCTGGCCACCAAACCTGGTGTGTAGGTGTCGTAAGGCCCGATTAGGGTCCCTGCAAGATTTGAGGACAAACGGATGAACAAATATATGATCTGAGTAAGCATTTCCGACCTTTAAGTGGCCCTTGGTGGCCCATTCTGATTGATGGGGCATTTCTGGTGGCCCTCTGGCCATGAAATTTATAGGGTAGGTGATCTATGGCCCGATGAAGGGCCATACAAAATTTGGGAGCTATCGGATATGGGATTTGATCGCACGGGTCCGATTTACGATCAACTCCGTCAATTTCCACTATTTCTATGGTGCGGTCCACCTAAGCTTTGGATATGCTTAAAATTTGGATTAAGGATCTAAGATGAGCTTAAAAAACGGATGGACGGTATGGATATTAACAAATACATTATGGTGGTTTAGAGAGTTTACTCATCACCACGTAGCATCGTGAGTTCCTCCCTGTACATTCCGCGTCCGCTTTTGATGCTGGAGTGATTCTTTTTCCAGGATGCGGGTTCATATAGTGGGTAACTCATCAAGCGAGTAAACTCTGTGGGCCCTACCACGATGTGCGTGTCCTTATCCATACCGTCCATTGGTTTTTCCAGCTCATTTTACCATGAGCCCAAAAATAAAGCTACTGTTGATAAGGTCACAGCACAGATATCAACTTAATCCAGAACTTCTGTGGTGCTCAATAAATTTTCAACGGCAGACGTTCATTCCTGTTGAGCTGAAAAAACGGATGGACGGCGTGGGTAAAACATATACATGTTATGGTAGGGTCCTGGCATACACAACTGGCTTCCCTATTTCAAATCCCATCATCTTCAAGAGCCAAAGGCAGACATCCAGCTCATGCACCACGTAGCACGTGTTCAATCAGGTACGTTCATCGGATGGTTTCATTATTGCATGCATTTGAAAAGAATGTCAACGCACTCATCCTAAAGCAACACAAATATCTTTAAAGTAAACGGTTGGTAGTTTTCTTTCCATTTCCTCGCACACGTTGGGCCCACCTGATAAATTGACGGAGTGATTTACGGGTTTGGTACATTCATCATGTGAGCTAGACAGTTCTATGCACCATGGTTTATGGCTTGCACTTGCAATGCGACATCTCCTTGTGGTGTTGGGATCGAAATCCTGTCCATTAAATGAGGTGAGCTTTATCAAAGGGTAAGAACGTCTTTATTTGGGAAGAGAAAGGATGAAATATTCATTATTGTAATATATAAAAGGTAAAGCAACTCAGTAAGATTAAATACCTTATTTAAAACTTTAAGCATCAAATAAAAATTTATCCATGATTATGGGCCTTATAATCAAATCCTGTTGTGAAACGCAATGAATCATTATGACCTCTTCCTTTAGGCCGAGGATCGCAACAGTGGTCTTCACAACATGAGGCTGGTCGAATATCAGCAACATACGCCCAAATAGTCGGCAAGATCGATCATCTGATTCTATGTCGTTAGTTCCATATATCCCTTCCCATTTGGCTCTAACCAGATGACGAACTCATTTGGGTCAAGCACAACTTGTTTGGAGACAAACGCCACCTCATTGATTTTTAATGCACAACACTTGCACCATGCCATTGAATCTAAGACCCAATGAGTATCTTCAATTAGGACCACTTTAATGGAACATGCATACAACCAAGAGTATCCACTAAATCCTAAAACTAAAACCCCACCCTATCCAATTACCTCTAATGGATACTCCCGATGCCTATAGACAAAAAGTCGGGTGAATTGAATCACATGAGTCACTATTTATAGCCTGTTTAGCAACTAGCCATTCATGGGCCTTAATAAACTGAACAAGCATGACACCCATAAATATTGTCCAATTGATCAATAAGATTAAGCCTAAGTGACCAATGCCAATAAGTTTGGCCATACTAAGAGTTATGCAAACCGTTTACTTTAATTTTGCTTCAAATGATGAATAAAACACACTCATTTATAGTTAACTAGAGTATCCATAGAACTATATTCATTTACTTGTAAAAGAATGATTGAACTATATGAGTACCTTATAATTCATGACCATTAAACTATAATTACTATATTGATATTTCCTTACAAATTACAACAGCCTCTGCGAACTCAATGCCCTTACTGGTCACTGGTAAGTAAGTTACAAGTAACATAACTCCAATCATTTGGGCACCTTATGACCATTTGCATGTGTGGTATGGTCTATACATGCTACAGGCAACTACATAATCATGATTGGACATCAGCCATGCTAAAGTGGCCCAACCCACAACCAAGCAATTAATACATGTAATCCACCACACATGGTAAACAAAGCATTTCACACAACTTGCATAACTCGTTTCCCATGATTACAGGCCCTTACTTCAAGCAGTGGAGTAAATGTCCAGACCACGATCTCCAGCCACTTAGGCACACACCTAGATTTAGTCCCATAATTATAATGGACATGCCATTGCCCCACCCCTTAATTAGGGAAATCAATTCAAGGTCAGGCTAGAGCATTAATACTGTGTGTAAATGCCCTTCTTCAATATACACATGAAAATGATATATCATACATGCAAGATAGGAAGAAAATAAATCCGTGAACGTAGACTATAGATGTACATATATGAGAAGCATACATGAGAACAAAACATCTATACCTCAAAATTCAAAAGCCAAAAACAGTCATGAGGTCAATTACCCAACTAGATCTACTAAATGGCTAAGACTGATCCTGTAAATGACCCTTCATGAATCCAAGAATTGAACTAGATATATTATTCAATGATAAAGCTTATAAGGAATTATTGTTCTCAATCCATATGTAGTTGAATAACTTATGATTCAACCAATGCCTAATAATCACAGGATTTGTTGTTAGCCAGGCCGACCCCGACATACATGATCTGTAGTCGTTCCAGACATCTGGTGGGCCATACTACCAGAATAAGACAACATTGAATTTTTTGTGCTAACTATCAGATTCAGATCCTTTCGTAATTACATCCATAGGGTGGTGGTGGTCGCAGATCATCGTCATCCAATACGGCCATGTGAATGGTTCCAAAACCATAGACATATGTAAGTGATCAAGACAATATATAAGCCCCCTAATTTCTTTTCTTCTCCAAAATGACCACAATCCAACAATGACACTGCCACCACCATTTCTCCACCGGATATGCTACATGATTTTTTTATTGAATTCTAGCAAAGTGCCCTAAATTCTGACAAGCACGAGGTCTACAATGGCGGCCATAATAGAGATGCCCAGAAAATAGAGAGAAATATGATGAAACCCTAATTTCGCCATTAGAGGACCTTTAAAATATACCATGATTGATGTCATTGTAGCTCTGATACCAAATGTTATACAACCATAGTGGGTCCCATGATCTCAACGACATCAATTGGGGCAACACAATGGATTTATATAGTGTATTTGAGTTCACCATTAACACCGAGAAGAAGCTCTGCTAAAGAAGATGGTTTTCGCTCCTTGCTCGATTCTTCGCTTCAATTCACTAATAATTGATGGGGCTTTGGATGCTGGAGTTGAGTGATCGGAGTGGGGACCGAGACCTTGAATTTATAGGCTTAATAAAAGTTGAGATGTAACATCCTGAATTTTTGCAGCCAGAGTTTATACTCGTGTCTGAGAAAACTGAGTGTTAATAATTAAATGAATTGGATGCTTTAAAAATCACACCCTAATTTTTTTTATTTTTATTTTTTCCATTTAGATCACATTCAGTTACATTCATGAAAGTAATCATTCACGAGAATAAAATTGACTGTATTTATTATTTAATTAGATTAAAAGAGTTCAACAAATTATCAAATGCCCTCTCAATGAGAACTTATTATATTATCAAGTTCGTGGTGGAAATATAAAACTAAAACATAAAATTATCTTCTTATTCATTTAGTATAATCTTCCATGGGAGATGGTCCTTTAGGTCTTCAATCTATACATCACCTGCATCATCTGTACAGTTGGAGAGGGTCAATGCCCTACTTATAGTGATGGTCATCCTTTAAGATTAACAATAATTCAAGATATTCATAAAAGTAATGTAAAGGTTCTGATACGTCTCGTATTCCACTACTACAAGGAGTATCAGCATGCGCAAACAACTTATATGAGATGCATGCCTAGCAAAGTGTGTACGGCTCATCATACGTAGTGATCATCATAATGTGGAATACGATTCATAGAAAATCTAACTCGACCCGTAACCCATAACTACGGATATTTACCGGCATGTCCAACGCTACCGTAGATTTACGTGAACATCTCGAGGAAACACAACACATGAGTCAAATGAATTACGTGACACGATTTGCTCATGGAGTGACTATTTGCGACATCCAATCCCAAAAGTGATGTAACAGGCATTGTGAATTACTTACATTGATTTATGCACCACTACCCAAAAACCCATGAAATTATGTGACGACCAAGATGGTCTCTACCTAGAGTGCATTACGTCCATGATATAATAATTGAATCACTAGTTGTGATACTTTCAACACATCACTTGCATTAAAGAGAATGTAAACTAAATCATGAGAGTTTTGGAATACCAAGAGACATGCCCAAGCCATAAAGGTAAATCTCACAAGGCTAACAAAATAAGGAAGATAGTAGCAATTGCTAACTCAACAAAGAGGAGAGTGGCAATGGCCAACTCAATAAAGAGGAGAATAGCAATAACTAACTCAATAAAGAGAAGAGTAACAATGGCCAACTCAATAATAAGGAGAGTAGTAATGGCCAACTCAATAAAGAGAAGAGTAGCAAGGGCTAACTCAGCAAATTGGTAAAGGTAAGGGAAGGCTTGTATCCATCGCCCCACATAAAAATAATGAAGATCACTTGTAATTAACATCATACTATAATCCCAAAGGATAAATATTTGTTGATGGTAAATTAAACAATTGCAGAGAGAGAATCATGGTAATATGAGAACAGGTAAAAGGCAAGATAACACATATCAATTTAAATTAAAGTAAGCATAAAGGAAAAACCCTCACCTTTGAAATCGAATCGTTTTCTGACTAAGGTCAGCTACTTTATCAATCCTAATCTTATTCTAGATCCTGTAATTCATAAGATTAAGATTCTAAGGTCTAACTATTTTGGTAGTCGGATAACTTTGAATTTATCGTTTCATCTGCCAATCTTCTTGGACTGCTGGACTCGACCCGATTCTACATCCGAGTCGGTGACTCTATGAGTCGCGTGCGCAGCACCAACACTCAGTTGACAACAGTATTCTCTCTGTCTTTCTTCTTTCTCTTTTTCCCTCCCGTTTCTTTCTCCTCCTTTCTTTAAAAATATTGACTCTGTGTGTAGCACCAACACACACACACACACACACACACTCTCTCTCTCTCTCTCTCTCTCTCTCTCTTTCTTGTTTCTCTCTCTCTCTCTTTCTCTCGTTTCTTCCTTTCTTTCTTTCTCTTTCTCTGTGGTATGCTGCACCCATCCAAGGGTTTTATACCATTCAAGAGGGCCTAGAACTTTCTTGCGTAGGCTGCGTAAGAGGTGAATAGTTGCGCTTTTTTTCCTCGGTTTTACTTGTGGAACGAGCTGCATAACGCAATTCGCGGCAACTTCATCTTCTTTTTCTTTATTTTCTTTTTGTTATCTTTCTTCTCTCTTTTAGAAGGATGTAACAGAATTTGGGTGGATCATCAATTAAATGGTTCTGATTGACATGATGATATTGGACAACGATCTTGCACGAATACGGTAGCCGCATCTTGCGGTTTATCTCCTTAGAAATCGGGGAGTGCTAATCTTTCCGTTCGTCTTCCTTTCTTTCGGACAATGTGGAGGTGACTGGAACTTCATCCTCTTTAATTTAGACGGCTCAAATTGAAGTCAGGCTCCAAGTGCAAGTCGTCCTATGTGTGGAAGTCGGATTGCTTCCTTTGGTTTACCCGATGTTACGGAGAGAGAGTGGGAGGAGTTTCTGTTTCTAGAATCGTGGAGGATTCTCCAAGTTTTTCGGTGATCTTGGTTGGAGTCTATTTAATGGCCGGTGTAGATAGTCATCGTGGCGAACCGAGATGGCTTCCATTTCCAGGTTTCTCTTCCACGCTCAGTCCATCTGAGATTGGGTTTGTGCCCTCATTATATATCGCCTTTATGTGGATTAACTTGGGGTTTGTTCGAAATTGACTCAACTGCCGAATGGACGGCTTGGATCATCCGGAGTGATTACCATGGTGGGCCACAACGGCCGCAAACAGACATTGTCCGTTTAAACCACGAACAGCGGGAGAAAATGAGAGGAAATCCTCTCCTTTTGGGATTTCACTCGGGTCAACCCGATTTGACCAGGATTTTCGATCCGGTGCATTGCGGCTGTGCACATCTTATTTACACGCACCCCTAGGTGTGGGGCCCACAAAGGTGTTCTTAAGAAATCTACTCCGTCCATTCATTTTGTCAGTTCTATGTATGACCCGTCTTAAAGTATCAGGTGATCATGATCCTTAAGTGGTCCATATCAAGTGAATGTTTGTTTTAGCTATTGATCTTGCTAATCTAAGGGTTGAAATTTGACATGTACAGTTAGTTTATGATATATAGGCATGACATAAGATTTCTCATCAAACGAATCATGAGAACCATATGTAACACCCTTGTTCCCGAAACTCGAGTACACTACTCGTTTTCCAAAAACCCGAGTGTTAACCTTTAAAGATACCCAATTCTACGTACATATATTTTTTTTAAAAAATTCAAAGTTAGTAATCTAGCGGGATAGAAATAAATCAAGTATAAGAGGGAGTCCAAATATACATAACCAAATATTCGAGTTGTTTCCTGAAAACTTATACAAACTAATATCTTAAGTTTTTATAAAATATGATAGTACAAATTAAATACAAATGAAATCAAGAATAGAGAGTCGCAGTATCATTTGGCTCCTACTATTCCATGTAAATACCAGTATGTGCATCATCTGCATCTCCCGTACACTGAATACGGTTTGATAGCATCAATGGTTATCCCAGTGAAGTACAACCCCCAAGATTTATCGTATCATTAAGATAATTAAGCATAGTTATCAGGAACAGTCTACAATGAATATTTCACAATGATCAACATAATAATAAGAAAAAGTTTATTAGATACGCATACATTGAATAAAATTTACAAAGAAATTCTTGTTTAAATGCATGAATGCATGTACATGCTCACAGACTTGGGGATGCACATCTGACTGGCAAAAAGGTCATCTAAGGAGAACTAGACACCTGGAAAAGTACTCAAAGGTATGCCCTAAGGAGAACTAGCCACTCGGAAAAGACCATGCAATGAGGATACCCAAGATGAACTATTCTCTCGGAAAAGTACTCAAAGGTATGTCCGGAGGACTAGGTACCAGGAAAAGTGCATGCAACAAGGACAACCCATAGCGGTTTGAATGCACGCAATAATAATTTAGGATCACCCGATAAATAACTCTATGGTAAGCCCATAATGATCCAAGAAAACCCTCGTGTCTTACATTGACCACCCAGTAAAGTCAGCATACCATGAAAATGCATGATTAGCCCAACCATTATTATTACAATTTCAAACAATTATTTTAAGAAAGTTCGAAGGTCACTATGGGGGGCTCGTTACCCAATATAGGCCGACAACTCAAACATAGTGTCCCATACTACTATCCCCGGCTCATGAGACTCTAACAAATAGGATGCGTAAAGGTAACCTCATTAACTAGTGGTCAATCATAGTTCGATGAGTGGAACTTACCATCAAAGGATTAATTAATAATAATTCATCAAAGTTGTAAATGACAAATAGCCAATTAAAGATGCAAAGGACAAATAGCCAATCAAAGCCGTAAAGGGCAAATAGCCAATCAAGCCGCAAAGGCACAAATGATCCACAAGATGGTAAGTCTACAACAAAGAAATTCCATATAATCTATTAGACCGAATGACCACTAGTTTAAGGACTTCCAAGCATTCCATCAAGTAATCATGAATGACCAATTAAATCACGTCTAATATCAATAGCACATGCATATTTAAAACGATCATTTTAAATTAAAATAGTGATATTTAAATTTGATCGCATGTTCAAATAATTGAATTTAAATCCAAGTCATCAATTATTTACAAGAAATCAAAATCAATAAGAGTAATGAACCACAAAAGCAATCAATAAGATAAATAATCAAAGATGAATAAACAAGGCTAACTATCAAGATGTAGAAAATCTTGAAGGGTAATCCTCACATTTCAGGAGTCGGTTCTTCTCCTGGTAATGATAGAAATAGTTGTATGTGCCCTAGGATCAAAATCTAATAAAATTAGAATACTTTGAGTGGTTAAATTACAACGTAACAAAATTTATATAGTTAAGATTAAAGCTTAAGGTTTAGATTATGTAAATTTTAGGGCTTTATCCAGCAATCTAAATCTAAGTGTAGGTTTTAGAACTTTAACTCTAACTTTTGTACAAATAATAAAATACATTACTAATGATAATTTGTGAATTAGTATTAATTTCCCAACAATATCTAATAAAAATAAGAGTTTAATAAATGCTATAAATGATAATAAAATTAATAATGATAAAATAATAATTTAATAAGAACTAATATTAATAATTATACTAACCCAAAATGGAAATGCCAATATTATTTAATAATGATAGTAATTTTAGTAGCTAATTATAGTGATCCTAGCCATACTAATTATTTTAATGATATTAATAACACCATAATTGTCACGCCCCGAACTCGAAAACCGGGCTCACAAAATTCCCGATCGCCGAACCCGGCACCGACAGCCTCCCTAGTATCCCATTCTCGGCTCCCAGCTCCCATACACTAGATTCCAATCCTGGGATCCTACAAGGAGGATTTTCAGCATAAATTTGTTCCATAAAAGTATAACCATAAGTATGACCCACCAACAATAACCACAACAACACCACATATCCATTATAAAAAAAACTTTGAGTACAATGCTTAAAGGAAAATACAATATAGATAACAAGTCTCCGGATATCGCCACAAGCTCAGCCGCACGCTCCTACCACATCTCAGCTGCGTCCTATCGACACCTGTATGCATCTATCGTGCTTAAGCTTATAGAAAGCTTAGAGGGTGGTGTAAGTGTGTGTGCAAAATAAGCATACTCAGGGTGCAATATCAAAGTAATACGGAAGCATACTGGTAATTAAGTCCATAAATATCATGTAATGTAGAATCATAACAACCTAAATGTCATATACTAAGGGTGTAATGCAATATGCAATGCAAAGGAATGACGATGCTGGATTGTGCAGTCGAGATGATAGTACGTGGTGTCGCAAGCTGTGGGGTTCATCACAAAGGACTTCTATCCAAACCAGTCTCATACCTAAATTTAGATAGCCAGACTTAATGTGGAAAACTCCTGATCTCAGGTTGGTCGAGCGCCCCAACCGAAATCCTGGCCATTGCAAAGGTACACATAATGATTTGGTTACGCACCACCAGCCCGAGTGGATAGTGGATGAATGAATGAATGAGTCAAATGCTGAGTATGCAAACCCCTACGCGGTAGCCTGCAAGCACAATAGTCTGCCAACTACTGGTAGCTCGCTTAGACCCTTAGGCCCCACCCACATCAGCGTCCACCCACGTGTACAACAATGACGGGGTGTCATAAAACCAGTACCGAACATCTCTGAGATCATCACCGGGATTTAGTACAATGCTGCCAGCCATATCAGGGCTATGTGATGCGGGGCCTATATAGCCGAATGCCATATGCAATATGCAATGCGATCATGCTGGTCCTCATATCAAGTCCACATATCAGTACAGTTCCTCTCTGAGAAATCACCGGGGTCAAATACACTCCACACTGACTGCCACCTCCCTAGCCACGCAGCCCAGCGAGCATAATAGACCTCACTACCTGCCTATAGTCTGCCAATACATACTCGGCACGTCGATAGTGGACCCATTTGCGAGTTGGTCAAACTCAGCCTAGCTTATAGCCTCCTTACTCGGACGGATAAAGCCACACCTCCTTCCAACAGACCACGATACAGTGGAAGATGCGATCTAATGGTAATAACACCGGCGCTCATGTTTTTCACTCGATCTCGACGTTGGAGCATCTCCTGGTACCATGAAGGTTCTACGACTTTCACCCAAGGACATCCTATATGCCCATAGTGCTAGAACTAAGCATTTTCAGTGTCTAAAACTGACCATCTACAATGTGCCTGTGGAGGCTACGACCCTGATGACTCTAGGGCGAATAATAACCGTGCCATGTAAATGCGAGATGCATGAATCATACCAAACAATCATGCATTAGTCATGCGCATACAATGAGCTCATGTGGGACATTCCTGCCTATCAGGGAGTCCCATAAACAATCAGCCCAATGGCACATGCTATGCTTAATCACTCCTCATAACAAGCATGCGGATGATGTGTATGGGCATGTATCATGAAGTGTACCAAGCATGAATATAATCACATACATCATGGTGGGCCTGTATAAGACAGCTCATGGCCTGTAATAATGAATGGGTGGTGTGTACATAATCACACACATATGGTGGGCCTCACACATTATAATTGGGCCTCACCCATACAATGGGCCTCACGCATATAATGGGTCTCACACAAGGGTCTCATACATCACAAAGGGCCTAATCACATGGGCCTCATACAACCAAGATGGGCCTCATACAATCACAATGGGCCTCATACAATCACAATGGGCCGCATATAATCACAATGGGCCTCATACAATCACAATGGGTTGCATATAATCACAATGGGCCTCATACAATTCTAATGGGCATTATACGATCATAATGTTATGCTACCACAGACACAGTGCGTGTACTAACATAGTCGTAATCGATAATCGGCCTATATATGGCGGGGTCCATAGAAGGGCAACAGATCTAATCCATAACATGAGGATCGGTCCTCAATAGTGAATATACCAAATCCGATACCACTGATCCTTCCATCTACGGTGATGATGTACTCTCCTCATATCAAGGTTGGGCCTAGGTGGCCTACCTATACTCCTAAGGATCCGAAACGGGCTTCCTTCACCATACTATTATATGACCCATTAGATGCCTTAGGGGGCCCAAATAAGTCCTATATGGACTTCAAGATTAAAACAATCTTACCAGCAACCAATGGGGGGCCCAACATCTTGGGTTAGCCCAATATGAATAAATGGATTATGCAATTATCAATGGGGTCCAATGATTAGGGTCAACCCGCTTAAAGAAAGATGAGAATGAGCCTAACAAAGGCCTAAGGGAAGGTCATAATGTGGACATCTAACCATCATTGCTCATCAATGTGGATATTTAACCAACATTGCTCCCAAGGAGTGGCCCACATAGAGCCAAACCTATAGTGGGCCCATGGTCTCACACATGGACCTCGTACATGACATAATGGGCCTCGCACAAGGGCCTAATGAAACAGCCCATAGCCCTTAAATGGTTGGGAATAATATGGACTTCTCTCATGTTATCTTATACATCATTATGGCCTCACCACATAGGCCTCTCATATATCACAGTGGGCCTCATCATATGGGCCTCTCAAACATTACAATGGGCCACAGATATGGGCCTCACAAAATCATATTGGGCCGCACATAAGGGCCACACAAATTTCATATTGGGCCTCACATATGGGCCACACATACATCTCATTGGGTCACATCCCATGGGCTTCACATACATCACATTGGGCCACATCTCATGGGCTTCACATACATCACATTGGGCTCATCACATAGGCCTCATGGGACAGCCCATGGCCCAGAAGAATAGATGGCCCAGAAAAATAGATGGGTAGCATGCACCGAATCACATACATCATAATGGGCCTCATGGGGCAGCCCATAGCCTAGAAAAATAGATGGGCAACATGCATATACACATAACTCATGGTGGGCCTCACAAGGCAATGGGGCCCATAGCCCTAAGGATAAATGGACAGTGTGTGTAACACACATTTATCATGGTGGGCTTGCATAAGGCAGCTCATGACCCTAAGAATGGATGAACGACATGTATATGACACATATATCATTGGTGGGCCTGCCTAAGGCAGCCCATGATTGGGCACATACGTAGGGTGGGCCTCTCAAGACAGTGGGGTCCACGGCCCTAAACATGGATGAACGGTTTACATTTAACACGTACATCATAGTGGGCCTTACAGGTTAGTCCATGGTCTAGCAAATTGGATGGGCAACCTGTACATATTATGCATACAACAAGGTGGGCTCAATGGCTGGACGTCCAGCAATCTGGACACCTAACTGGGCCCATATATAAGGTGGACCTGTCATGGCAATGGGGGCCCACGGCCTTAGAGGTATGGAGTATAATCACAATGGGCAGCATATAACAGATGGGGCCCTTGCTGGTTTTTAAATACATACATCATGAAATAGGCCAGCCGTACGTCCCATTAATGGACGACCTGGGTGTCACACATACACGTTGTGGGGGGCCCCGCTCATCACTAATGGGTCCCACATAGATGGCCAACATGTATACAACACAAACGTCAAGATGGGCCAGCTGCACAATAAAAATGGACAGCAAGGATATAAATTATACAGTAGGTGGGCCTGCATATACACAACAGGGGCCCTGCACATACACAGCCGATGGGCCCTTGGGTGGTTTTCAAGGGTAGGCATTCAACCATCACTATTCCCATGGTGCGGTCCACTTGGGATTTGGGTCTGCCTCACAATGGGGCCCATGACCCCATAATGACTGAAAAAAATGGATGTACAGTGCGTATATAACACACACATTGCAGTGGGCCTCACAAGGTAGCCTCACGGTGTGCACCAAGCCCAATTGCTCCCTGATGTGCATCCACCTGAAATTTGCATTTGTTTCATTTATGTGGGCCCACACTATAGGGTGGGTCGGGGATACTGATGGAGAGTGTGGGGACCCCACACATCACTAATGGGCCCCACAAATAATGGCCACCAGGGATTTACAAAACATGCAGCAAGGTGGGCCACCTGCTGGGCAGTCAGCCCACCTACGTTCTGGGCCTGTTGGGCGTCCAACAAGTCGATAGACTGGATAAAACACATATATATGGTGTGCCCCTCCTGGGAACGGTCCATCGGGGGCGTGGGACCTGTCCAGGTGGGCCTTTAAACACATGAGCGGAGTGGATAAAACACAAACAACACAGCAGGCCCAATAGTCTGCTGGACGCTGGTCCAGCAGAGGTTGGGATCTGCCTGAATTTTGGGCTAGCCTTGTGGGCTATGAGAATAAAATCCATATATCACAGTGGGTCCCACAGAGACATGGGGCCAGCCAAAAGGTGGGCCGTCCTCAATATACACCCAGCAGGTGGGCTAGGCATGGTAAACAAAAAAATACATCACAACGTCCCTGCAGATGGGCGCTCCTACCGCTGAATCAGTCTAGCCCTTGGACTGATGGCCTACAATGATCTCTCCAAATGGATCATGTGGATGCACTGCACCTTAATCAAGGTGGGATCCACGTGGTGGGCCACACGCTTGATGGATGAAGTGGGTAAAAACCAACCATGTAGCAAACCCCACAACTGCTTAACGTCAGTCCAGCAGCAGGTGAATCCACCTGGATTTGGGCCATTGGATCTTCTTCATAAATGGGCCCATGGCCCTGGAAATATGATGGAGGGTGTGTATTCATCACACTTACATCAAGGTGGGGTCCACGTCCAGGTGCTGGACGGTGTGGGAGAGATACATCCATCAAGGCGGGTCCCACCGTCTAGTTGTTGGATTGTGGAGATACAACGTATACATCAAGGTGGGTTCACGTGGTGGCCCACCAAAGTTTGGATCAAAATGATATTTGTATTTTCCTTTGTCCAAGTCAGGTGGGCCCTGACCTGAAATGATCTGAACTGGATGGACGGACTAGATATATAACATATACATGAGGTGGGTCCCACCATCCAGAGTGTTGGACGGTACGGATTAGACCCATATATCACGGTCCATCCCACATAGCACCGTCCAGATCTGGATGGTGTGGGTACAGAACACATAATCAAGGTGGGTCGCCCCCCATCGTCCAACTCGCTGGATGGTGCAAATAAATCACATGCATCATGGTGGTCCCACGAGGTGGGCCACGCCAGGGATGGATGGTATGGATATAACACATACCTCATGCTGGAACCCACGGAACTTGCTGACGTCAGACAACAACTATAGCTGTTGGCCGTTTAGCAGATGGATGGCCCAGGTATAACACATGCATGAGGTGGGTCCACACGTGTGGGACCTGCCAGCCTTGGATCAGCTGATATTTATTGTTTCCCTTCATCCTAGCTGACCCAAAAATAGGCAGCAAGGCGGGCCCATTCGCTGGACGTCCAGAAAATCTGGACAGTCCAAATTATTGATCTCATCAGGTGGGCCACACACACACATATTATCATCATTACAAAGAGAGAAGTGAAAGGAGGAGGGAAAGAGAGAGAGATCTAACCATAGAAGACACCCACCTCTAAGATCTTCCTTCTTCTTCTAGTCTTAGGTTCTATAGCTCCAATGGTAAGGTTTTAATGGTGAGGATGGGTTTTAGAGGGTTAGATTGGGAGCGATCTAGCTTGGAAGGGGCTGGAGGAATGGGTTCTCATGGACGCCCAAGGGCTCTCTCATGGATTGCTAGAGGAGAGAAATGAGGGAAATAAGAGAGAAGGAAGGGAAAATGGAGTGTTGTAAGAAGGTAATGATAGCAATGTAAGGTAATCATGCCTTTTTGGGAAGAAAACCCATGATGGCTTGTAAGAGAGAGTTGACTAAAGCTTTCATGGGAAATGATGCAACTAGGGTGGGTCCACCTAGGAAAATGTGTACACCCCCTAAAGTGGGTCCCACATCAAATCAAGGGCTCAAATATTACAAACGGTACATCTTTTGATCTACTCGTCGGATTGGCGAACGAGACGTTGCGTTGGAACCGCGGCGACGATGCAGTCGCAATGGCATAGGTCTCAGGTCAAGCCAACTCGGAATTATAGGATGTGACTTAGAGTCGCGCGCAAACACCGTCTATGTGTCGCGGGTCGCCGGAATTCGACCAGGAGGACTGCGGGATCTTACGGAACGGAATGGTCACTAGGACACAGGCCTGACAATAATAATAACAAAAATGATAATGAGAGGTGAACATCGACTCACCTTATTGCGAAACTCGACCCGACAAGGTCTCGAATCGACCAGATCCGACTCAGCAAATCAAAGAGTTAATGAAGCCCAACTCGCCTGAGTGAACTTGGTAACAAGTCGATGCACATCGACTCCACTCTCTCCTCTCCTCTCTCTCTCTCTCTCTCTCTCTCTTCTTTCTCTTCTCCTACTTGACTAGGCCAGACCCACACTTTACTCATCCCAGACTCGGTGTAGACTCGCCAGCCAACACCCTGACAACAAGTCAACTCGACGATAGCCCATGAGTTGGTGACTTGGTTGGGCCACGTCGATGTTGTACGTGCACACACTTGCGTATCCCTATTCTTCCTCTCTTCTCTTTTTTCTCCCATGACTAGACAGTGTCTAGATATGACGAAACCCACATCAATGTTCTGGCTAATCTCAGCCCAGTGAGTCAATCCCGCTCAACTGGACAGCCACCTCCCAGTCTCTCTCTCTCTCTCTCTCTCTCTCTCTCTCTCTTTATTCCTTCTTTTTCTTTCTTCTTCTACTTCTCATTCCTTCTCCTTTCTTTCTGCTGGAAGACATCCAGTAATGAACTCAGCAAAACTCGGCCAGACTCGTATAGACTTGGACTGACTCGCAACTTCGTTTGAATCAGCTAATGTGAGAGGTTGAAACAGCTTTTACCCTTCCTTTTCTGGAAAAGGTTGCCTTAAAAGGTAGCCTTTTATAAGGCTTTCTAACCTCATTCTCGAAAGTTCGACCGTAACTAATCGCTGGATTAGTTACAGCCAAAGTCATTTTAGCGATAGTTTTGTAGTGATATTTGGAGTGTTAACTTCTTCTTGGGCTGCATGTAACACCTCGAAAAAATCCGTACAAAGACCCGAGTACCACCCCTGACAGAAATCACTAAGGACCAAATTCTTTAGAAATTAGACAAAAATTAATTAAGTGCTAAACTGAATTAATCGGTAGATTAGCTTGAACAACTTTCTATACGAACTGCAAGACTCAAAACTAACGCTACATTACCTAAAAACCTATAATCAATCTCAAAACCCAGTTGATCTCGGGAGCATCACGAAACTCCGTATCGGACCTGGACTGCGTGTTGAAAGTTCGATTAACGCGAAACTATACAGTTATGACCGCCTCATTGGGCTTCACAACCATCTTAGAAATCAAGTCCTAATAGTATCCAAAAACGCACAACTTGAGCCCGAAGTGAAGTGTGTGAGAAACACGAATATCTTTAGAAAATGAACTCAGATTTAAGTGAATTGGTCTGCTCGCTTGCAGGCCAAATTTAAGGTTTCAGACCATCAGAATTTGACCCAAATACACCATCGGATCAGAAAAATTTTCCTACACAGGTCAGTGCACTTCTGGCCTTGATCGAGTGATGATACCGTTGAACTGAAATTGGGCCTCCACGGTCGATTTATAAATCCGATCAGACCAAAAACTTAACCTGACATAGATCCATTGTCAGAGAACTTTCCCTGGACCGTATGCAGAAAAGGGGCCTCCAGATGAGCTCTGTTGGCCCGAAACAGCCAACCTTTGGCTATATCCTAAGTATACCAAGGCCTTGGGGCCATTGACATCACTTCTGGGCCTATATAAAGCCCTAAACCCACCTCTCTCTCATTCCATACGAATTTACAAAATCATAAGGCAGAGAAGAGAGAAAAGAGGAGAAAAAAGGTGAGGAGAAGTGAGAGAGAGTGAGAGATAGTTGCTGGGATTCGATCCCACCGCTCCACGTGTCGAATCATCCTACCTGTATAGCTACACCGGCGATTCCGATTCCATTGTTGGGTAAGAAATCCTAACCCTAATCTATTTTAGGTATTCAAATAGAGTAAATGGGAAAATAACTAACCTATTTCGTGATTTAGGTAACCGTTGTGCCGTAGACGAAGACTTAGTGTTCGAACTGAGTTTGATACGAGTTTACCGGCAAAAGGTGCGGACTATAAACGTTTAGGTTATGGTTTTCAAGGCTTTCAATGTCAGTTAATGATTTATGACTGACTTGATTGCTATCACATGTGCTTAGATACGATGTTTTCCGTATATTACATATATATGTGTACTATGTTGATTTTAATGCATTCTATGTGTTTGTTGAAATCTTTGATTGAATATGGAATTATGATTTGTGCTTGTTATGATTGATGTTTGAGGATCCATGATTGTTGTACGTTTGGCAACTTCCTTGTGAAAGGATTTGCTATAATACCTGTTATAACTACTATATTACATGTATGTTGATATGTGTATTCTAAGTATTTGATAAAATGCCTAAATGAGAAAATGCTTGTTGAAATGTATTTAATGAGGGTGTTGAGATGGGATTCTCAATTCCCTTGTTTATACTTACAGTTTCCTTCATGTAACCTATCTTACTACTATGTGATTTATAGATGAAATGCCTGTGTTTGATAACATGTGTACTATTTGTTTGTGAAAATGCTCAAATGAGATGTATATTTAGATTGGTTGTCACATGCTATCTTTGACTATCACGTGTGAATGCTATCGCTTGGAGTGTGATTGGGGCTACGATGTAGTCCAGGCAATCGGTAATGATTTTTGAATTAGTGGCTGAGGTCGTTTCGCCACACGAGATACGTTCGACGAATCTGAGTCGTACAGTGATTATCAATAGTGAATGCTCACGCACTCCATGTTGATCAATTCAATGTATGCTCGTACCAGTCGAGCTTGTCAAGTAACCCGATTGGCCTCATGTATGTTCACCATGTATGGATGCTACTGCTTGAATCTAAGGTACCAACTTACCAATGAAAAGCCCATTTAACCTTGGTACCACGATCCGCTAAGACTCATGAGCCGGGCATGGTGGTATGGGACACCGTGGTCGAGTTGTCTGCCTACGCTGGGGTGATGAGCCTCCCCATAGTGTCCATTGAGTAAACCAAACTCTTGAGCCAAATAAGCTGTTGGCCTATGTTAAGGTGACGAGAATTTTCCGTAGTGACCTCGAGTATAAATTAAGGCGTACGCTAAGGTGACGAGCCTCTTCGTAGTGACATGAACTTTCCTGTCCACTGCTTTTAAATCAGGGGTGACGTTGCCCTATAACTTGCCTATCGTATGTGATTAACTAGGAATGACGACCCTAGATGGATCATCGTTTGGGTAAATGACATAAAGGGAGGTACCTTGGCTTCCCGAACCTGCTGTATGAATGGGTCTAATAAAGGACTGGGCAAACATGATCATGCACTGCATTGCATGTGCCTTTGGCGTAAGAGTTGAGCATAGTGGAAGGGATGCATGCCGCGATCGTGAGATGAGGTCGCAGAGGGAATGTAGGCAAGGGCATGCATCATTAACACATATCATCCTTGCATTAACCAGAGTACCTAGGAATGCTTGTTGTATTGCTTTATCATTACTGCTTGACTGAATTGATAACATGTTAACATTTGTCTTATAGATCCACTGAGTTGATCACTCACTCCCACTCTGGGATGGTGTTTTAAAACACCAACCAGATTCTGTTGTAATTTCAGGTGATGACGAGGCTTACGAGATGGAGCCTGTCTTCTATGATGACGAGTAAGAGTTCTCTTACATGCAACTCTCTAGCGGGTCTATGTAGACTTGGAGTTGTGTATCGGGGCTACAAGGATATGGATAGATGACATTACACTTCATCATTTTGTATATTTTGGAATTATACATGTAACTATTTAACCTGGTGTCACGTTCATACTCTGGCGACTTACAATCACTTATATGTTTTATATACTTATCACAATCTTCCGCTTGCATAATCTAATTGTCTCTGGAGTATGATATTCTGATTTGGTATAATCACACTCATGTTTAATGCATTAATACAGACAACATTTAATCATCATTGTCTATGTTGCATAAGTGATGCGTTGGAACTCGGGAGTTGAGCTTATGCTTGACCCCCGATTTTCGGGGCGTTACATTGCATGACTAAGATCCAATGTCACTGATGATTATTAAAGTGTGTGGCCCATTGAATGAATATCTTGGATCTGAAGTTGGGGGCTATTCAATGGAGATGGGTCTTTCCCGTTGTTTGAGGAAGATGATGCATCCTCTCATGGCGAAATCAAACCAGGCCCTATTCCGTTGTGACGGAAGCCCTAAGCCATGTGAAGAGAATGGATGGCTAGGATTATCCTGCACAAAGGGCTAGGATTCAAGGTTAAGGAGGCACGCGCGATGCCAGCTAGCATAGAAAACAATTTCCATTTTCGGAAATGAGACGTGTGCATAACTCAGCTTGCGGTGGATCTCGTGTGCACATGGGTGCATAGTGACGGGTGTGAATAGTTGGGTTTTGGTCATAATTCCCGTCCAGACTGGATGGATGGTTTGGATTATTGATTCGATCTCAGATGGTGGGCCATAGCTGATGCAAATGGACGTCCTCCATTTAAACTGTAGCCGAGCGGAAAAGAGGAGAGAATTTCTCCTTCTCCTTTTTTTTGTCGGGTAAAAGCCTATTTGACCGACTCCCGGGTTCGGTGTACTGTTGGTACACCATCTCTTCTGTACACACAATTCTTGTGTGGAGTCCATAGTGATGTATTTTTAAAATCCAATCCATCCATTTGCTTTTGAGATATCACTTAGGCCCACCGACCAAAGAATAGATAGATTCAAAGATCAAGTGGGCCACACTAAGTGATTTTGTTTTAATTTTGGATTCCCATTGATCTGCTGGTCGAATCACTCCAAACCTGAACATCAACGATTATGAAGGTTCCCAGGTCCTATCTAAGTGAATTTCAATGGTAAATCTAGTTATAGAAGTTGGGATAAAGATGATCTAGTAGTGGTCCTTGAACTTGAGTGTTGTAGGCCCGATAAATGGTGGATCTAGCATATTGTGCCCTCAAATTTTAAAATGATTTATGGTCGGGGCCTCCCATAGTCCATATCAAATGGTTTTAATAGTTCTTGGGGTTGTTTAATTTCAATTTAATGGTTGATTTTAAGGTTGAGTGTGTATCCACTAATTGAAAACCTTCAAGTGATATCTAAGGTCATCAATCATACTTTAACAATCGATATGATATTTAAATGATTTTAGTTTCTGAATGGCCCTCCAAAAGGGATTTTAAGATCTTATCCATTGACCCTAGATAATTTAACAGTTAGACTAATTTAACGTCAATGATCAACGGTCTAAAGGTCTACTTTCACAAGTTAATGATTGGGTCTCATTGGAACCATATGTCGAAAGGGTTTATAAAGTTCCTTGGCCTCTAGGGTTATTAAGGTGAAGATTAGTGGTTCCATAAGTTAGGTTATCGGGTAACACTCGAGTACTAAAAATTACGGGGTGTTACACTTTGTGATATAGAATTTAAGGTTTAAGTTAATGAAATTTTCGTAATTATTGTTGATCTAAGAGTTTTGTGAAATCTAATGATTCTACATGGTTGTATGCATCTTTCTAAACAATTCTTACAAACGAACTTACATCTAAATCATTACAGATAAAGAGTTGTTCGCCAATTATTTAAGGGAAGGTACATATGTCAAATCACATGATGGATGGTCTTGTCTTAAAACTAACGGTCAGATTGCTTGATCTATGAATGTAGATCATTCCCAACGGTTAGCTTTTTGTCAGGGAGTAGACGTAAGGTTAGGATAGTTAGATTGATATCCTACACATGTACATATCAAGTTAAATTCAATGGTAACACTCGAGAACTTTCAATACTCGGCTATTGAAAAGTTTGGAGTATTGCAGAGAGTCCCTCATATCATGAACTTTTAGCATCTCATGCATCTCCATGCCTCTCTAGAAGAGAGAAATCCCATAGCAAAGATAAAACCTTTATAAGGGTTTGTTTATGGTACTTCGAGACACACTGTAAGAGATGTACACACTCTATCTCTACGGGCCCTACCTGAATCCCATTGACTAATCCATTCCATCCAATCCAACGCTTGACAATAGAATACGATGAGTGGCCCATAATTCCAACAGGGCAGCCTTCCTCTAGCTATCACAGCCATTCATTTGGGTGAATTTGAGCCTTAGAAACTAGGGTTTTCTCCAGCTAGACAATTGAAGCAAACAAAATCTTTCTATTAAAGAATAGTTTTCCTAGAACAAATCGAAGCCGTCCAAGCAAACCCTTAGAGAAAGCCTAAAGGATTCTCTTTTTAACTGCTACGATTTTTCCAACAACTATTAGAGTTGCTCTTGTAGTTAGGAGATGGATAAGAGCCAACGAGAAATACATCACAACTTTCTAAATTGTTGGTTGTACAAGCCAGATTTTTTTCTTTGCTTCAAGAGAACAAATTTATTGGCTTTACAAAGCCTCTACACAACTTAGAAAAATTATTTCTATAAAAGGAAGGAAGAAGTAAGAAGAAAGCAAATGGAAAACTCTTTTTAAAATATTGAAACTGTCTGCCACTTCACCGTTACTTCACTGTTGATACAACTGGATACACAAGGTGCCTTTTTATAGGCTTTTGAATGAAAGGTGAAAAGACAACAATACCCCTACTAGGAGCTTCCACTATTTAATGTTCCCAGAAACCTACTTAGACACTTCATCTTCCAAAACATCTCCTTGAGAACTACTGTTATGCATTGGGAGTTTAATAGTCACCAGTTCTTATTGGAAAAAAGGGTTTTGGTTTGCAACTCCAATACTCTCCTTCAAACTAAAATAGGCTTCATTCCAATCATCAATCTAAGTTTCTTGAATATATGAGTCGACAATGCTTTGGTGAAGATGTTCGTCACTTGTTCAGTGGTATGACAGTACTCTAGCTTCACTAATTTCTGCTTCACTTGATCTCTCAGGAAATGATACCTTGTATCAATGTGCTTGCTCCTTCCATGCTGCACTGAATTTTTGGCAAGCTCAATTGTCAACTTGTTGTCCACGTATATGACGGTTCATTCTTCCTACGAATGCTTCAGCTCCTTTAGCATATTCCTTAGCCATATTGCCTCACATAGAGTGGACGAAACTGCTACAAACTTGGCTTCACATGTGGACAGCGCTACCATACTTTGCTTCTTTGAGTTCCATGTGAATGTTGTCAATCTAAGATAGAAAGCATAGCCTGTGGTACTCCTTTTTTTGTCTTGGTCACCACCCCAATCACTATCAGAGTATCCATAGAATCACCTCATCATCATATGGATAAAAGAGACCGAATTCAATAGTCCATTTGATATACCTTAGAATTCTTTTCGCAGCTAACCAATGTGTCTCTTTTGGCACTTTCATATACCGGCTTAGAAGCCCAACCCTATAGAGTATATCCAGCCTAGTGATTGTGAGGTACGTTAGGCTTCTGATTAGGCTCTTGAATAAAGTTGAGTCAACATTTCTTCCTTCGCCATCTTTTGTGAGCTTCAGGCCTGTTACAAGAGGTATATTCATGGTTTTACAGTCGGTCATCCGAAACTTCTCAAGAAGTTCTTTTACTTACTTCTTCTGTGATATATAGATGCCGCCAACTTGTTGTTTCACTTCGATGCCCAAGAAGAAGGACATCAGTCCACCGTCAGTCATCTTAAATTCATTGAACATAGCCTGCTTGAATTCTTCAAACATTGCCTGGCTGTTTCCAGTGAATAACAGATCATCAACATATAAACAAGCTATAAGCATATCACCATGGGCATTCTTCTTTATGTAGACAACATGCTCATATGGACATTTGACGAAACCATTCTCTTGAAGATAGTCGTCGATCCGTGCATTCCAAGCACGAGGGGCTTACTTCAACCCATGCATGGCTTTCTTTAGCTGATACACCTTGTGTTCCTCCCCTTGCATGACAAAGCCTTCAAGTTGGTTAACGTAGATTTCTTCTTCGAGTATTCCATTTTAGAATACGGATTTCACATCCGGTTGGTAGATCATTCAACTGTGATGAGCTGCAAGGGAGATAATCATCCTCACAGTGTCAAGGCAAGCAACTGGGGCGAAAACTGCTTCATAGTCTACCTCATATTTCTGTTTGTAGATTTTTGTTACGAGCGTTGTCTTATATCATTCGACCTTACCATTGGCATTCCGCGTAATTTTATACACCCATTTGAGACCAATGGTCCTCTGGCCTTTAGGGAGTGAGATCGACTCTCATGTGTGATTCTTCTCGATAGCATGGATCTTTTCCTCCATAGCCTTTCTCTAATATTTTTCATTCACGGCCTCCTCAAATGTGAGAGGCTCAAGGTCCGCATACAGGTAGAGCAAATTCACTTCCTCAGTTTTTGCGTAAATCCTGTTGAGGTTCTCATTTTGATAGGAGCCAAGGGTAAAGGAGAATTGGATGAAGATGTACTGGCTAAATTCTGATATGATGAAGTACTTCTAGGGGAGATGGAACGTACTCCTGGACCGCTACGATCTGAAGGGGGTGATGTAGGTTTCTGCCCCTGATTTACATGTCTATCTTCTTCATATTCTTCGACCTCGACCTGATTTTCTTTGGCCGAATCTTCCTGGTTCTACTTCCAGGCTTCTTCTTCGCAGAACACCACATCTCTACTTACCACCACCTTATTAATTAGTGGGTTGTAGAACTTGTATGTCTTTGACTCTTCGTTGTAACCGATGAAGATACACTTCTCGCCACGATCATCAAGTTTTTTTCTTCTTGCTTCTAGAACTTGAGTGTAGGAAACACACCCAAATATTTTAAGGTGTGCCACGCTCGACTTGTACCTGATCCATGCTTCCAATAGTGTCATGAACTTGACGCTCTTAGTGGGACACCGATTGAGTAGATATGCAGTACATGCAACTGCCTCTCCCCAAAAACTCTTCGATAGGCCTTTTTCCTTCAACATGGTCCTCGTCATGTTGAGGATGGTGCGGTTCTTCCATTCCACAATTCCATTCTGTTGTGGCGTGTAAGCTGCAGTGTGCTCTTTCTTAATGTCATGTTCCCTGTAATATTCTCAAAAAACATTTGAGGTGTACTCCCCATCTTTGTCAAATTTGAGGACCTTAATTTTGTAGCCACTTTCATTTTCAACTCAGGCTTTGAAATTTTTAAAGATAGAAAAGATTACAAACATATATCAGTGTGAACCGATTGCAATGGCTCCTTTGCTCTTCGGGATACTCCAATTGGGAAGGAGTACCTTTGCTGGTTGCCAAGTGTGCACACCTCACACATACGTTCTGAAGCTTCAATAGCAGGCAAGCCATGCACCATGCTTGATGAGGACAGGAGCTTAAGGCCATTGAAGTTCAGATGACCAAAGAGAAGATGCCACTTCCACGATTCATTATTGGCACGCCCATAAAGACACTTCTCGAGGCTTGTGTTTATATGGAGTGGGAACATTTGATTTTTCACCATTTGGACCAGTGCCATATGTGTACCGCATGCATCTTTTAATAACATAACTGAGTTCTCCATGTGTATCACATAACCGTTTTCAAGTAGTTGGCCGATGCTGATGATCTTACTTTTCATGTTGGAAATGAAATATACATTAGAGATGAATTGTGGCTCACCATTTTTTTAGTAAATTTTGATTTTACCTTTAACTTTCACCAGAGTTTTTGATAAGTCTTCGAATGTCACATCGTCATAAACTCCTTCTGTGAGTTCAATAAAGAGCTTTTTGTCGCCACACATGTGATTGCTTGCACTCGTGTCAAGATACCACACATCTGAATGGTCATAGCCTTTCTCTTGTGCAAGGAAGAGTGTGGTTCTTTTCTCTTCATGATTTGATGCTTTAACATAGTTGGATTATTCGTCTTCATCCACTGGCTTGCTCCAACAATCTAATGCATAATGACCGAACTTGTTGCAATTTCAACACTAAATATTTTTCATATTTCCACGACCCTGTGTGGATCGGCCTCTATCATTTCCTCTACTATGGAAATTGATAAAATTTTATTAATTTTGTGGATTTCTTGGATTATATCCACACCCTCTTCCTCTTGCACGATTGTTAGTGCCATGGCCCCTACGATGTGTATGGTCAGCTCTTTGTTCATTTAAAGTTAGCTTAGACTCTAAGGCATGTTTAAGCATCGTTCCTGCATTCTTTTACATTCATTACTCATGCACTTGCAACGATCCCATCAACTCTTCAATGGACAAATTTGCCAAGTCCTTTGATTCTTCGATCGCCACAACCACTTTCTCAAACTTGGTTGTGAGAGATTGCAGCACCTTTTCCATAACACATATGTCTTCAACTTTTTCACCATTTCTTTTTAAATTGTTAACAATAACAAGTAGACATGAGAAGTAGTTAGAGATACTTTCACCTTCCTTCACGTGTGCCGCTTCGAACTCGACTCTTAGTGTTTGAAGGCAAACCTGCTTCACTCGATCAATACCTTTGAAGATGGTGCCAATGGTATCCCAAGCTTGCTTGCTTGATGTCGCTTCGGCAATCTTTTCAAAGGTTGATTCATCAAACCCTTAATAGAGGAGGAATAAAGTCTTGTTCTCTCTTCCTTTGATTTTTTTAGAGCGGCCTTTTCCTCGTTGGTGAAGGCAGCTTCTTCCTCCATAGTGGGTTCTACATACCCATCGAGGACGATCACCCATAGATCTTGCGACCCGAACATCACTTTCATTTGGATGCACCAATTTTCATAGTTGTCCATTGACAACTTAAGAACCTGCAGCTGGATTGTGGTGGTCATCTTTACACGAACAAGCTTTATGGGTTAGATGAATTAGCTCTACTAAGCTTCAAGACGAACCAAATAATCTTTTTTTTTTTTAAAGAAGGAAGGGCTGATTTTTTTTAGAAGGAAGGGAGAGAGGAATGGAATAAAAATCTAATTTTTTAACAGATTTTTCTGAAAAAAAAAAAAAAAAACTTTATGTTTTTGGTTGAAAACTGTTGTGACTTTTAAAATAAAAAATAAAAAAATTTGACTCTGATACCAGTTTGTTGCCTGTACAAGCCAGATTTTTTTTTTTCTTTACTTCAACAGAACAGAATTATTGGCTTTACAAAGCCTCTACACAACTCAGAAAAATTATTTTTGTAAAAGGAAGGAAGAGATAGGAAGAAAGCAAATAAAAAACTCTTTTTTAAATATTAAAATTGTTTGCTGCTTCACTGTTGCTACAACCGGATACACGAGGTGCCTTTTTATAGGCTTTTGAATAAAAGGTGAAAAGACAACAATACCCCTACTAGGAGCTTCCACCATTTAATGTTCCTAAAAATCGACATAGACTTTTCATCTTCCAAAACATCTCCTTGAGAACTGCTGCTATGCATTGGGAGTTCAACAATCACCAGCTCTTGCTGAAAAAATGTGAAATTGTTATTGAACCGCTTGTATTGAAGTATGAAGTATGACTAAATGTCCTAGAGGGGTGAATAGGACTTTTCAAAACTTGTTATCTACTAATAACAAACTATGCCTAACTTTTAAAACAAAGGAAGTAAGGCAAAGTAATTATATAGATTTCAAGCCAATAAAGGGTCCAATTCACATAGGCTTATATAAGATTTATATATAAAAGCAAAGCCTATAAGGATAGTGTATATTGTGTGTGGGATGTGACTTCTATCAATACTTATAATACATTAACTAAATCATGCATCATTATGAACATATAATGAACATAAGCATAAGTAGATAAATGTACTCAAAGCAATTTTTTAGGGTCAAATATTGCATATTATCTCTCATTTATATCTTGATTTTATGAACATGATACTGCTTAATGTCCTATTTTATTCATGTTTGTGTTGCAAGGTGAATTTAAGAGCTTGCATTGGAAAAGGTGCTAAAAGCATAGATTTGATGATCAAAGATCACCAAGGTAAAGAATGGATATTAAGAGACAAAGATTGAAGATTTCAAGGTCCCAAGATTCAAGAAAACCAAGTGGAGAAGGAAAGAAATCGAAAGAACAAGTGCAAAATTCACATTGACTGTGTCATCGATCACCGTTCGATGACATTGAAGCTACCATTCGATGACATCGAATACAGGTCGATGACATCAAATTTATAAATGAAAATCGAGTTGGTCACTGGACAAATTAAAGATGTTTTTCGATAACTCGAGGACATGTTCGATGACTCGAAGATTTATTTGATGGCATCGAAGCCAGTTCGATGACATCAAATATTATGTGGATTTTTGACAAACTCGCTGGACACATTGGGCACAATGTTCGATTACTCGAAGTACTCCTTGATGATATCTTAGACATGTTCGATGACATCGAAGGCCTGTTTGATGACATCGAATTTATTGAAGAAATGGAATTAACTCTCTGGACTATGTTGGACACATTATCGATTCCTCGAACACCATTCGATGACATCAAAGACACCTTCGATGTCATCGAAAGTAGGTTCAATGATATAAAAAGTTATGCAATCCGAACGAAATTACGTAGTGCGGAAAAAACACGGGTTCAAGGCACCTTTGATGACATCGAAGGCAGTTCGATGTCATCAAACAACTTACGCAGAGTTGCGCAGAATTACGTGAAGTGTGTAAATTTGAGGTAGTTTCCAAATTTTTCCAAGACGGTGTGAAAGGAGGTGTTCCACAACTATAAATAGGAGTCCCTAGGGCATCCCTGGGATCTATCTAGGGTTTGGAGGAGCGAAGCACAAGGGCGGAGAGTCATCGCCAAGCATTTTTCTTTTTTTTCCTTAGTTTTTCATGCTCTCTTCTAGGATTTTAGATCCAATCATGTCTATGGTTGGCTAAACCTCTTAGCTAGGCCAAAGAGGTGAAGCTTGTAGCGTGATGGGATGTTTCTATTGCTCTAATTCATGTTTATGTTGAGCTCTCTTTTATTCTAGTTTGATATTTAAGGAATAATTTCAATTTTTAATGGTTTGTTGTGACTCGAATTACAATAGATCTGCAATAGCTTTAAGTATCTTCTTTTTAGGAGTTGAGATTGTGAAGTTAGTAAATCCTGTTGTTCACCATCGTCCCTTGGGCATGGTTGGGTGATGGAATCCCTTCTAACCTTCACAATTCTCTTATGATTGATTGTGGAATTGGTATATCCTATTGTTTACCATTGTCTCCTGGGCATGGCTAGGTGATGGAATCACTGCCAATCCTCACAACTCTCATCAATTGAGAATTAGGTCAATGGAAGTTTAGATTTGATCTTAATTAATATATCTTCCAACTGGATAAGATAGTACTCTGATTTCAGTTGTGTCCTTAAATCAAGTATAGTATCACCCTGATTGCTGCAATGGATCCTTGGAAACCCTAGTTCTCACCTTTAAATTTATAAGTTTTAGTTAAACAATTCACAATTACGCTCTCTACAATTTCAGATTTAGATTCACATCTTCTTCTAGTTCTACTTCTAGTTGCTTTCAAAATACATACAAGATTAGTCCCTGTGGATTCGACCTTGGTCTTACCGAGATTATTACTACATCGTGACCTTATACTTGGGGTTGTGAACAACAATCCCAAATACAATCATGTATAGTGGTTCGGCTACTTGCATACTCCACTCCCTGCGGACGCACTCTCTCATAGATTGTACTGGATTTCACTATCCAATAGTTTTAAATCAGGTTAACCATGAACTTTCCCTTAAATGCCTATATAAGGCAACTCCTCCTACCTAAGGACACAACACTGGGATCTTACACAAGGCACAACCTATGCAAGGCTACACGTCCTACACCAGGACACAACGTATTCTCCCGTCGGATGCCTACAACTAAGACTTGGCGAGTTTGACACTCAAACTCCGAATCCCAATCCTACACAAGGAAAGGTCTTCAGACACAATAGACTCTGAATACTTACAAGTAAGTGGATGAGTCTCATTCTCGCACAATATGAAGATCTTTAATGATGATGAAGAGTCTTCAATTCCCTTTGAACCGCAACCTGTTGATGATGCTTTCGTGAATGCTCCAAGGTTGTGAGGTTTAGTATTTTTTTATCTTCTCTATTTAAAAGATAAGATGTAAATCAATAAACAAGGATCCCATGAGTTATGCATTCAGGAGTTCCAAAGATAGGTATACTTTGTTGGAAGCTCCATGAATGCTAGAGTTCATAATTCAATCCAAGCATATAAGATGATGAGTTGATGCTTAAGCAAGGGATTGAATGATAAACTCTAATAGGAAAGAAAGAGTGAGCAAGAGGGTATGTAAATCTTAGAATATCAGGCTCAAACTCTTTTGGATTCTATCTCATTTTTACTAAGAGCAACACTAGTGTATTTATAGAATAAAATCCCAATGGTAAAAAAACTAGCAGAATTTTGAACTCGTCGATGTCATCAAAGGGTGTTCGATGTTATCGAAATTTGAATTTCAATACCATCGAACCACTTTCAATTACATTGACTCTCTACTCAATATATTCATTTGAGAGTATAATAGATTCTGACTATTTTTAATCGAACATTTTTCGATGATATCGACATGCACTTTGATTGATCAAGGGACACTAGATTCCATCAAGATTTCTTTTAAAATACATAAAGGTTTCTAGACAGTTTTGTCTCATATTCGATTCTATCGAAGAGCCCTTCGATCCATCAAAGTTTGAATTTCGATGATACCGAATGGTCTTCGATGAACTTGAAGAAAATATATTTTCTTTAAAAGAACTTGTTAGACAAAACTGAGTAAGTTTTGATGCTATCAAATAGACTTCGATTATATCAACAACTTACTTTCAATAACATCGAGGAGTAGTTAGAGTATTTTCTGTTTCTTTGGAAGAATTTCAAGGTTGAAGTAATCGAGGGTCATTCGATGTTATCGAAGTATGGACTTCAATGATATCGAATACCAATCGATGCTATCGAAATTTCCAGCATTTCTTTTATTTTGTTGCTGGATAGAATAGGCGATCGTTCGATAATATCGAACATGGTTCGATGTATCGAAGATTCACTCGATTGCAGTTAGATGCACTTGACCAAGACTTGTGATTTTTCAGGTTTTGTTTCTTTCTTCAATTTATACTCTTGGTGCATTATATACCAACTATACCAAAAGATATTTTAATTCATTTTATAGGGTATGTTGGGATTATATGGGGTCATATACCTGCTAGGGTTTGTTGTGGGATGATGAGGCTATGGCTGACAGGTTTAAGCTTACTCGTGACCTTCATCTTTTGTTGAGGCTTGGTCTTAATGTCTTCTTCTAAGGACTCACTTGGACTGACAGGCTCAATACTCATGTATATTAACAAACAAAGGCACCTTCAATCTCCCCCTCTGTTAATTACATGACAAAAACAAACTAAAAAACCCTACATTATTACAATCAACACGATACATAAAAAGTCTTCAACTAATTCTATTACTGAGCTGATTGTAGCTCCCCCATTGTTCATGCTCTCCTTTATGCTCCCCCCTAAGTTCCTGCGTTAAGATTTAAGAAACACAAAATAGCGGCAAACTTGGGAGCATAAAATGTTCTCCCCCTTTTTGTTAGTGATTGGTAAAGGGTAAGCAATAAACCAATACAACTGAAGTATGTTTATATCCAAAGCTAGAGGGAGAATTAGAAAAGTCACATAAGTTCATAAGATAGAAGAATGAAGCATAAGAACTGTTTCAACAAGAAACGAAGGTATTTTGATAGGGGAATTATCATTCAATAATTAACAAAGAAAATAGAATAACATTTATCATCATAAATTTCATTAATTCTGAGTTTCAATTAGTCTTCAGATGTCCAGCAACCACATACATTCTGGACCAAAATCTCGAGTCATCGAACATGTTTCGATGACATCGAACGTGCATGTTCGATGACATCGAACCTATCTCGATGACATAAAAGAAAGATCTTGAAACATCCATCAACCAAAATGAAACAAGTCTCATATCATTGAACATGTCTCGATGACAACGAAGGCTCAGCTTTGATGGCATCGAAGTTGTTTCGATGACATCGAGAATTGAGAGACTTATGTCCAGCAAGCTCAGGTTGAAAATCACTTAAAAGTTTCAATGACATCGAAATTCAAATATCGATGACATTGAAGGTATAATCGATGACATCGAATATGGACTATGCTTGTTCAAAGAGTTTTAAAGAAAATCAACTAGACTCCTCGATTTCATCGAACTACATTCGATGACATCAAATCAAGTTCGATGACAAAGACTAATGATAGGGGAGTGTCTAGCAAGCTTCAGGCATTTTCAGCAAAAATCCCAGTGTCATTGAACTGCACTCGATGACATCGAAGGTGACCTTCGATGACATCGAACGCAGACAAAATTTGCCCCCTTTTTTTTTACCGTTGGGATTTTTGCCTTTATATTCGAAAGCTTGGTTTCTGGGTTTGTATTGAGAAAAAGAGTGATCTTTGAGAGAGTAATTGTTACCCACCATCATAAATCTTTTTTCTCATGGAAGTTCATCCTTCAACCTTTTCTTAAATGCAATAATTGAAGAATCAATAAATTGAATTGGAGAATGAACTTCACCATTCAAGGATCCTCCAGCAACTCACTTAATGGCAAATCATTATGCTGGAATCTCTTGAATGCATAATACCCTAGAATCTCTCTGTCACCTAAAGACCAATATTCATAATAGAAGATTCCTCTAAATACCTTAACCCAACTCCGGCGACTTGCATTGGGAACATCTACAGTTGTTACGGTTCAAGAGAGCTGAAGATTCTTCGTCATCAAGGGAGATTATCTTCATTATGTGCTAGAAACGGGGCTCACCTACTTACAAGTAAGTCATTAGAGTCCATAGAATCTGAAGACCCTTCCTTATGTAGGATTGGTTTTTAGGTTATAACTCACAAACTTGTTAAGACCTTTTAACAGGCCTCTGACGGGAGAATACGTATAGAGTTCTTGTATAGGATCTATAGTGCCTTGTGTGAGCATGATTGATTGCCTTGTGTAAGCATGTATGGTTGCCTTGGGTAGGCAATTCCTTGTGTAGGATATATTTGTCCTGTGTAGGCAATAACTTTTGTAGGTTGTGAAGGTTTATGGTTAACCTGATTTAAAACCATTGGATAGTATAATATGGCACACTCTAGGGTGAAGTGCGTCAGCCGGGAGTAGAGTAGGCACATAGCCGAACCACTATATATCGTTGTGTTTGTGATGATTCTTGCATATTTGGATTGATTGATTGATATGTTTAATATGCATCATTTATGTTTTGTTGAACTTAGATCTCTTAAATGCTTTAGAATATTAATGTGAATGATTATTTAATAATCTTACTCAACTAATCTTGAATTGGTAGACATAATAAGATAGTAAGATTAGAATTTTAAAAAGTCTTATTCACCCCCTCTAGGACACTTTGACCAATTCAAATCTTTCTGAGATTTTGTTTGCTCATCTCCCCATTACGAACTTCTTCAAGTCCAGTTCCTGCACCTTTTCCTTCAAAGTTCCTCAATACTACAAGAATTTGTGAATTCGCCCTTTGAGAAAATGAGTTCTTGGGTCAAACATTTGATTTCATTATGACTTTCAATATGACGATGTTCCTGCATTTCTCGCAGAGCCTGCGATCCATATCATCACTCTACAAGGATGAAGTTGTTGGTGTTAGCATTTCTTTTTTGTAGCAAGATTCGTTTACTCTACACCAACTATTTTCCTCAGGTAGCCTGTCATCTTCTTCCTTAGCACGCTTGTGATTAGACAAAAGTGTTCCTGCTTGATAATGTTCCTATCGTGCATCTTTGTACTTGTTTATGACTATTGAAAGTTCATCTAGGGATTACAAAATAGTGGTTACTTCCGAGATGGTTGAGTCTGTATTTCATAGACTACCTGTCACTACGAGAATATCATAAGGGTCAAGTGAGAAAATTAAGTCTGGTAGGCCTTTTGATAGAAGATCGGTGAGGAAAAATTTGGCATGTTGGAATTCCAAGGGGGAGGAAGTGTCTCTTGCCATCGCCTGGAGTCCCTTAAAAAATTTTAGGTGAAGGAGATGAGAAGCCAAATGAGAGGGACGAAGAGCTTAAATAGAAGAAGAATCGCCATGCATGCATTAAATGTGGCATCATGGCGATAAGCATCTTTTGGAAAAAGAGACAGCAGTCGCTGTCGATGAATTAATCAAAGCCAGCCATGTGGATCTGCCAGTTCGATTTCTTGGGTGAGAGATTTTCCACCTTACCGCGAATGCAACAAACTTTGGGTGTTGCCACATTGAGGCGTCGATACGATTCGCCACAAAATATGGTTATATCTCTTCATGTATAGGTCGAATAACATTGTTTACTCATGATCTAACCATGTCAGATCCAATGACTTACCATGTGGCAATAAGATCTAAACAAGTAAAAGAATGAAGATTTCTTTATCTACTTTTGATGATCGAAGAATATCAGAATCCATAAAATTATGAGTAGCCCAAAAGGGATAAGTCCAAGTGGTGACAACAATGATATACATATTACATATCCAACACACATGATAGAGCCAACTAATCACCTCACAACTGAAGTTGGGTTTCGACCGAAACACGGTTATACCAAGTGATAGGTTTGGTCGACCTGTCATGGCATGGTGCATGGTTCGCACATCCAAAGATATTTGAGGAGATGAGTAGCATCTGCACTAAGTTGGCCTAATATCACGATGCATCATTCCTGTTTATTCGGAGAAGCAAATAACCATCACTACATGTGGTGGATCAAGAGAAACTCTCATTCACATAATAGGACTAGAAACGTGTGCACAACTAATGAGTAAAAATAACACTTTAGAAGTACAAACTCTCTTTCACAAATTGCTTGATTATGCATACAAGTGACTAAATTGATGACCAAACTATTTTAAATCTCAGTTATATATGACTGTTTACAGGTTTTTTTGTTTATCTACGGGATTAAAATCAGAGGCACTCAGTTTGAATCAAGCTGTAAAAGGCTCTCGCACCTCCAACACTTCATCCACGTATGCATGACCGAATTTCGAGGATAGAAGTACATGGCTCACTCAAAGCACTCACCCCAACCTCTTGAAATGAGATTATGTGTGAGATAGAAGCAGAAATTTCAAAGTGCTCAACCCCAGCTTCTTGAAATGAGAATTTTACCCTTAGAATCATGCAAGTTGTACACATGGGCGATATGAGATGCATGATTTAGTGATTTTCTTTAAAACGGAATTTCCTTATTTTTAAAATTTTAACTTAGATACAGATAAATTAAACTTTTATTTTATTTTCAAATTTGGCATATTCAAGTTGTCACGGACGGGGCGGGTCCAAGCTGGTCATGGGGCATAAACTGTCGGATGGGTTGGATTTTCTTTTGAACATGGGCTGGGTTTGAGATACTTAGATGATTTTGGGCCAGGATTGGGCAGCATGCAGCTTGTTCCAGCCAGGCCCACTGACAGTCCTATGGATAAGGTGATTTTTAATATGCCAGGGGTGGGCTGGAAGCAAAATAATATGAGTCGTGATTGGACGTCCCACAATCATAGCTAAGGAGGGTTTTGGTCCTTGGCCCTGGAAGAAAAAAAAAAAAAAAAAAATCACAATATATGGTAAGCGCTCTTGTGGCTATTTAGCTTTGATTCTTGTTGGTTGAATGCTCATATCTCTAAATATTTGTGGGCCACTTGTCAGGGACGCGGATTGGGTACTACCCCTGCTCGTCCGGCCTGAGGGGCCACTGTGATATATGGGTTTTATCTGCACTGTCCATCCATTTTTCCAAATCATTTTTGGTTACAAGCCCAAAAATGAGGCAGATCCAAGGCACAAGTGGGCCATATAATGGGTATTAAATACCTACGGCTGAAAACTTTTTAGAGACCACAGAAGTTTTGAATCAAGGTGATATTTGTGTTTTTCCTTCATCCAGGTCTATGTGACCTTATGAACGGGTTGGATAGCAATTAACCATTGTCACCGCTCCTTCCTGTGGTGTGGTCCACTTGAGCCTTTGATCTGCCTCATTTTGAACTTTGCCCTAAAATGATATGGAAAAATGGATAGTACGGATAAAACATACCTCACAGTGGCCCCTTAGAACCCCTGTCCGTTCCTAGCTAGGGATTTGATTATCTAACTGACCATTTGTGTCCATGTATTAGATGGTTGATAATGAATAATCTCCAATGGTATGAGTACAAACGAGCATGCCCTAGCTATGGATGTCCCATTCTAATGGGCTTAAAAGATTTTACTATACGTGCTATTCAATGTGTTTTTCAAAGATCGTGCTTTACTAGAGACTCTTTCCATTTTAAGGGAGCCATGTTGTAGGCAAGTTGTTTTTCTCCGTAAAACTCATTTATGCACATAAACATTAGATTGTAAGAGTGAAAATAAGTCAGCCCAACCTAATATTAGCTTTGCCATATGTTAGGCTTGGGTCTCATTTGTATGGCCCTATCGATCAGGTCAAGTTTGGCTCAAGTCATTTTAGCCAAACCTAGCCTAACCCAACTTTACATGCACATGTGTTGTCCTACAAATATGTTTTAATCCTCCATTGGACAACCCATCCATTTTATACTTGACTCGGCCCGATGCCTAAAACTCCCATGCCTTTCTTAGTCAGACCAACCCAACCACCAATTTCCAACAAGTCTTTCTGAATTTTGAGAGCAAGAAGCAGAACAAAAAGAAAGCTTTCTTTATCTTTATGGATAACCAATCCATTTTCAAATATAGTTGGGAGACTTTCGGATTTCGTAACTCGAGTTTTATATTTATTTTTCAAAATCCCAAGAGTTAACCTACAAAGATAGCCCACATTTCACAGTAATATATATATTTTTTCTTTTATAAGTATAAGTGAGCAATTGCAACGGAAACAAATAAACCACACATAAAGGAAGTGTCCAAGTATATCTCAACTTATACAAATGGTTGCCCATAGGGCTTATATAAACTAATGACTCAAATATAAAAAATGAAATATCTTAACAAAAGTAGGAAATGTAGAATGAAAAATCGCAATATCATCCAACTCTTCATGCTCCACGAAAATGTTAACATGCACGTCATCTAATAACCTGCATCAACTGAATACGGTTTGATGGCGACGGTGGCTATCCCAGTGAGATATACCCTCCAAGATTACCAAGCATCACAATAGTCAATAATGGAATTCAAATAACCTAGGATGATACAATATTCAACGTAAACTTCACAAGCTGAATACAAAAATATAAAATTTATATTTCCCAAGTGACATATAGGATGATACCACATGTACTTTAGAAGAAGATGCAACTCACATTTTCAAATACAATTTAAGAACTATAATATCTAAATTATAATTCATAATTCACAAATACTAAAATTACACAATTCAAGTACTACATAAGAGATACAATCTATTCCCCACAAATATAACACAAACAGTTATAACATCTAAAATACAATTTACTGTATAACATAAGAAGATACAATCCACTTCACACACAATATTCAATAGCCAACTTAATCTTGATTAATGAATGAATGCATGAATGCAATCAGCCTGGGGATGCACATCCAGCTAAACAAATGAATGGACCTTTCAAACAGTCGGCCCATTCATACGAGATATCGAGTCTTTTAAACAGTTGACCCATTCAAGATGCAAAAAGGGTCGTTCGAACAGTACACTGATCTTTCAAACAGTCGACTAGGCACCCAATAATGCCCACATGCCATGTATGCATGATTAACCCAATCGTTATTAGTCCAATTTAATATCAGAGAACTTCAAAGGTCACTATGGGGGCACGTGCAACCCAGCATAGGCCGACAGCTTGGGCATAGTGTTTCATTCCATCATTCCCGGCTCATAAGACTTAAACAAGTAAGATTCTAAGACACTCAAATAATTATAAGTATTGACGGTAAGATAAAGAATCTAAGACATTTCATTTACAAGAATCTCTATAACTGGTGGTCACTTATGATTCGATACATAGACTTTACCATCACAAGTTCAGATATGCTTCCAACAACAAGAGTCCTTTCAATAAGCCACATTGGCACCAAGTGTTTCAAGGACACAACAAAATAATAGAATCCACAAGCCACATTGGCACAAATAGTCCACGAAATGGTAAGTATACAACCATATAACATTTATTTTATTCACAGTCGGGCACTAGTTAGAGGAATCCTTAATAATATAATATCCATCAATATATGGTATTAAATTTTCAATACAATCCATTAACACCAAACAAATGTCAAACTAAATCACAATCAATTTAATACACATTATCAGACAAATACACATGTAAGTACCCATCGAAACTAAACTAGAGAAAATGATTCAAATAAATCATAAATCTATAGGATTTAGATCACTAATCTTTACAACTCAAGAAATGTACTTATATGTACATACAAAACAAATCAAGGAATGTGTGCATATAAATGTGAGTCATCTTAAAATAAAGATCAACAATTCATAACTTAATCATACATGTAAACTAGTCATAAACAATATTAGGCAATTAATTCAAAGATGACTAAATTAACTATTATAATGAAAGCAAGCTTGAAGGGTGAATCCTCACCTTTAAGAATCGGATCATTTTGCAAATACATTATAATATTGGTACAGGCTTTAGGATTAAACCCTCAAATGTCAGCTTGATTCAACTTGAATCAAATCTATAAGAAGTCAATTCGATCTAATCTTTGAATCTAAGGGAGGTGATTGAAAACCACTATTTCCTGACTAAACTCGACCCGGTTTGTTGCAGGACATTGGGTTGACTAAGTGAGTCAACTCGTTGAATGGATCATTTCCTTTTTCTTCTCTCCTCTTCTTCTTCCTTTCTTTCCCCTTTGTTTTCTTCTTTTCTTCCTCTGTTATGGAGTTCCAGAAAGATCTGGACCCTATTAGACAGTGAATCAAAGACCCGACACGGTGACTCGCCTCTCTCTCTCTCTCTCTCTCTCTCTCTGTCTCTCTGGCCCTCTACACGGCCTGAACTCAAGCCAGATCCGCACACAACTCGGACCGAACTCGGTTCAGACTCGGTGCGGCACAGCAACAGCGGCACCGACCACCACTCTCTCTCTCGCCATTCCCTCTGTCTTTCTTCTCTCCTTGCTTTCTTCTCCTGTTAGACATGCCCAGAATGGTAGCTGGACTTATGAAAACTGGACCATGCGTTTGACATTTCTCGATGGAGAGGAAGACGGCCGGCAATGGCGGATCTCGATCTAGGAGGTATTTCTTCAAAACGAAGACACTGGAGAACTCAGATGAATGTGAGGGAGCTTGTAGAAGAAGGATAACGAAGTTCAAATGAAGATTTTCCAATGGGTTTGGTGGTAGAAGAGCTTGGAAGAAAACGGAAACGGGAGGAACTGTTGTGGCTGTGGTTTCTCTCCTGGAAACTAGGGCTTTCCTTTCGATAAAAGCCTCTTAATGGATGGCCTAGATTGATTTGGAGTGGCTTCTAGAAGCCTATGAACATCTGGGATTAAGCCAGCGCATGGAACGGAAAGATTCTTTCCGCGTCTGGCTCCCTAATTCAGTAGTTTTAAACGGATAGCTGGGATGATTGTCATCCAATGGCTGACGTTACAAGAGCGCCGATTGCCAGCGAGGCAAACCGAAACGGTTTTCGTTTTGGGTACACAGTCCAATTTGGGCCGAGAACCGTGCGTCCACGCGTACAGGAAGACTTACAAGATTAGTTGGGTTTTGGTCGTCTTTGTCCCGTCTACAATGTGAACGGTTTGGATCATCCATCTAGTCCTTGATGGTGGACCACACACATCTAGAGAATGAAGTCAGTCCGTTTAAATCCCACTCGGCGGGAAACTGAAGAAAGAGAGAGAAAATCACGGGTCGGCACCGTTATAACTGAATAGTGGTCCAGTGCACCACATGTGCACACAAGTTGTGCACATGCACAATTCAATGGTGGGTCCACATTGATTTTTGGACAGATCCACTCCATCTAACTGTTTCTATGGCCACGGTAACACCCAGGTAAGAGAGGTACGGGGTCAGGGTGTTATACTTTCCTAAGAAATGGGTACATAAAATGGAAAGATCAGAACATGAGAATATTGGTTGGTTTCATTCCCCTAAAATATCTATTTGTTTATGCACGTGGGCCTCTTGATCGATGGATAAATTAGAAACACAAGTGGAAAATATGAACTTTTATTAAATTTTGAGCCAGGCTAGATTGGGTTGGGTTAGCCAGGATTGAGCCTCGTCAATTTTTCTAAGTTGAACCTTGGGTTTGATGTGCTAAGCACATGTCAAGCTTAGGCCTTGGCAATAAAGTATGGGGTTGGGCCTAAGCCTAGCCCAAATTCATTACATTGCCACCCCTAATAGACCACTTGCCTTTTAAAAAAGGTCACATGACTTGCCCCAAGTGAGGAACACAGAATTGCATGTTCCCCCATCACAGAGATGTACCTGTTCCTGGGGCTATGTTGGGCCCATGGAGATGTCTGTGACAAATCCACTCCGTCCATTTATTTTTAAATACCACAGTAGGTTAGGAATCTAAAATCCAGGAATATCCAAAACTCATGTGGGCCATACCACATGAAATAGTGAGGATTGAACTCCTGGGGGTGACAGAAGCTGTGTTAGATGATATTTGTTCCTACAGTTTATCCCAGTGATAATAATCATAAGAATGGTTTGGATTGATATATAAACATATATCGTAGTCAGCTCTAAAAAAGTTTTAACAAGGGACATTTTTGTTTCCCTATTTTCATTTGTGATGGACCACCTGAGTATTAATTAGATCCGGCTGATTTTTAGAATCCTATGCTATTTTGGTTTTTAAAAACAAATGGACAGAGTGAATCCGTCATGGACATCTTTATTTGCCCCCGGGCACAAGTCTGTGTGCCTGGGGCACATGCAATCTGCTCTCCAAATTCGAGGCACACGGGGAATATAATATTCTGATGCACACGTGTAAATGTACTAGGTATATACCATTTTAAGCACTTCGCATGTACACATGTATTCCATCAATCTTCAAACACTAACATAGGGCTGGGCATCGGTCCGAGTCGGATTGGATTGGGTCCAACCTGAACGAATCTGAAATGATACTGGTCTCACCCAAACCCAATTCGATCCAGTACCAAGTCCGGGTCGCCTGACTTAGACCAATCCGAAAACTCAGCTATACATATCCGATCCAAGTCCGGCTCGGTCAGGAAAACCGAGTCGGATCGGATCGGACACGATTCGGACCGTTAAAAAATTAAAAAAATATTTAAAAGGCTTTCAAAAATAGTAAAAAATATTTAAAAAGTAAAAATTACTAAATATATCCAGATCAGATCGGATCCAATTGGATCAGATTCTGGATCGGATCGGATCGAGTCAATATCCAACCCGAACCCGATCCAAAAAGGATTCGGATTTGGATGGAACTACCCGATCCGCACTGATCCAGCCTGTCGGATCGGTTCAAATCGGGTCGGATCGGGTCGGATCCACCGGATTAGACCCAATTTGCCCAGCTCTTCACCAACATAAAAGATATATGTCAATGCCGGTATTCATGCACGGAAAATACTAAGTATGCCTTCATTCATATGAGTATCCACAAAATCCACCTGTTTGACAAACAATTAATTTGAGAACGATATGATAAAGATGGTCTGTGCCGACTGCCGACACAACTTCCACAGCCTATATGCTGACGCAGCACTGCTTGAACCCAACCCATACAATCTCATACCATCTTTCCTGCTAACACGTCACTCTTGTATGACATCCACACGATGAAAGTAGTAGGCCCCACTATAAAGATCTCATTTCTCATAAATCAGGCTGATCCGCTCACTAGATGGGTTACACGTGTATGTTGAGTCCAACAACAATCGTCCATTAACTCCAGCAGTGTGGTCAATCAGATAAGATGACCCAACTGAATTTTGCAGTAGGTGATCTTCACGGTGGGTCCTACCATTGTCCTGGCATGGATGTCTTGTACAAGATCTATGTTCGCAGGAAACATGGCACAGCACCACGAGTTTTATGTCCCTGATCTATAGGTGATAGTTCTGTTTATTACTACAAAGACAATCGCACCTTAACAAAGGTAGCTGGCTACAGCTCAGCAACAACTAAGAGGAAGATTAGTGTCATCTATATCTTATCTGGGTTTTCATACCATACCTTGCCCCACGGACGCGGATTGCGTCCTACCCCCACCCGGACGGTAATCCGTCCGGGCAGGGCTCTGTGGGGTCCACCGTGTTGTAAATGTTTTATCCACACCGTTAAACGCTCTTTTCTGATAATTTTAATATGTGAGCCAAAAAATGAGGCAGGTCCAAGGCTTAAGTGGGCCACACCAAAGGAAGCTGCACTGATATGACATCCACCGTTGCAACCTTTTTAAGGGCCAACGTGATGTTTTTTTTACCATTCAACGTATTCATAAGGTCATTTAGACGTGGATGAAGTTAAAACACATACTAGCTTGATCCGAAACTTCTCCAGCTCCCAAGAAGCTTTTAATGGTGGACGTTCAATCTCCACTTTGTGGTCCACTTAAGCCTTGGACCTGCCTCATTTTTTGGCTCATATATTAAAATTATCGGAAAAAAGCGTTTAACGGAGTAGATAAAACACTTACAATACGGTGGGCCCCACAGAGCCCTGCCCGGACAGATTACCGTTCGGGCGGGGGTAGGACGCAATCCGCGTCCTTGCCCCACGATTGTATCATGTGGGGTTGACCAGGGATGAACGTGATGAGGATCCAGAGCTTCTTTGGACTCCTCACAGAGACTTCTCGAATCCACGAGGAAAAAAAAGCAGAAAATAGAAATAAATTCCAAGAAATTCAAAATTGATTAATTGATTCTAAAAACGAGTTCACAACCCTTTAAATAAGGGTACCAAGCAATGGAAAAGAAATCAGAATCAAACTACAACTAAAACTCCTAGAATCCGCGACTTACTATAAATAGTAAACTTACTATTTATAGACGATCGTGATGTCTACTAGTGCGCAAGGTTTTTGGCCAAAAATAGTAAGTGTCCTATTTGGCTTCACCAAACTGTTCTCCTAATTATTCTAAGCTCTTTTCACGTTGGGCGCAACTCCTAAAGCCCGATGGATGAAGAGTTATAATTAAACTAAAACTTACTATTTACAGTAAAAACGAAATTAAAGCAGAGAAACGACCGTCGATCCAGGGGTTTTTCGCAATTCCAGGCGTCGCAACCCGACATGGCTGGGTTGGTTGGCTAAAGTAGCTCGTTCTACCCCAAAATCATAAATTTTACGTCAGGCAACTCATTCCGGATTGCAAGATACGCCCGATCTAAGGTCCGACGGTCTGGATCACTTCTGTCGTCGACCGGGCCTTTTCTGATCCATCTTGGCCATGAAACTGTCTGCAACCCGCTCTACATCAGTCCCCTTCACTTTAAAAGAACTCGTCCTCGAGTTCTTATCCTGCGTTGGTTCATGATGCTCGGTCAGGTCCGCGACGTTAAAAGTCCGTGAGATCGCCATGTCATCTGGAAGATCAACAACATAAGCGTTGTCATTGATCTTTCAAATGATTGGGACGGGTCCAATCTTCTTATTTTTCAACTTGTTATACGTCCCGGTCGGAAATCGCTCTTTGCGCAGATGGACCATAACGCGGTTGCCTACCTCGAACACTTTTTGTCGCCGGTGTTTGTCCGTTTGTTCCTTGTACTTCTCGTTCGAGGCATGTAGCTTGGTCTGCACTTCTGCATGGATGCCCATGATCTTATCTGCTATATGTTCTGCTGCAATGCTCGTGCCTGGGTGCTTGGGCAAAGGGACCAAGTCAAGCGTGTGGCGAGGCACTCGTCCATAGATAATCTGGAACAGTGATTTCCCTGTCGAGCGGTTTACCATGTTGTTGAATGCAAACTCTGCTTGAGACAAGGCCAAATCCCACTGCTTCGGTTTTTCTTCTGAAATACAGCGAAAGAGGTTTTCAAACGTGCGATTCACAACTTCAGTCTGCCCATCAGTCTGTGGGTGGTAAGCACTGCTGAATTGATGTCGTGTATCGAATCGAGTCCACAAAGTCCGCCAAAAGTGGCTAATGAACTTTGTGTCATGATTAGAAGTAATGGTCTTGGGGACCCCATGTAGCCGTACGACCTCCCTGAAGAATAAATTTGCCACATATGTTGCATCGAGGGTCTTCCTGCATGGGATAAAGTGTGTCATCTTGGAGAAACGATCTACCACCACGAACACTGAATCCATACCGCGTTGTGTCCGTGGGAGACCAAGCACGAAGTCCATTGATAAATCCTCCCAAGGATCGTCAGGCACAGGTAAGGGGTGTAGAGGCCCATATTCTGAGATTGCCCCTTAGAGGTCTGACAAACATGACAACGTTGTGCAGCTTTTCCCACATCACGTACTAATTGCGGCCAGTAATACCGCTCTTCCACAAGAGCTCGAGTCTTGTCTCACCCAAGGTGTCCACCGAGGCCACCTCCATGTAGCTCCTGAATAATCTGCTCCCTTATAGAACTTTGAGGGATGCACATTCGATTCCCTTTGAAGAGAAAATCGTCCTGTATATGAAGGTCACTGGGGTGACCTTCTTGGCACTTCACCAAAGAATCTTTGAAGTCCTCATCCTCGGCATACAGCTCCTTGAGACAGTCGAAGCTGACCACCTTGTTACTCATCGTAACAAGTAGTGATGCATGACGACTAAGTGCATCAGCCACCTTATTCTGCTACCCTGACTTGTGCTTCAGAACGAACGTGAATTCCTGTAAAAACGCAACCCATCTAGCATGCACACGATTCACGTTAGTCTGACTATTAATAAACTTTAATGCTTGATGGTCAGTGTACAGAACAAACTCTCTTTGAATCAGATAATGTAGCCAATGTCGCAATGCTTGAACAACTGCGTACAACTCAAGCTCATAAGTCGACCACTTCTTTCGGGCTTCGCTGAGTTTCTCATTGTAGAAGGCTACTGTGATAATACTCCCCCAATTCCGACGTATTAAGCGTCACACTCAACATCAAATAATTTGTCGAAATTAGGAAGCACCAAGACCGGTGTTGTAGACAAACGATGCTTGATCTCATAAAAGCTCTTGTCAGCTTTATCGGTCCACTAGAACGGTCTTTTTTCATGCAATCTATTATAGGCGCGACTATGGTGCTAAAATCTCGCACAAACCGATGATAGAAAGTCGTCAACCCATGAAAACTCCTCACCTCATGAATGTTTGTCGGGATCGGTCATTCCCTAATAGCTCGCACTTTTTCATCGTCCACACGAATGCCTGTGGACGTTACAACAAATCTTAGAAACAACAGGCTGTCAGTTAAAAAACTACACTTCTTCAAGTTGAGGTACAATTTGTTAATTTGTAGGACCTACAGTACCTGCCTGAGATGTTTCCTGTGCTCCACCTCATCCTGGCTATATATCAATATGTCATCAAAATATATTACCACAAATTGGGTAGTGAAGGGTTTTAAAACTTGATTCATCAAACGCATAAAAGTACTTGGTGTGTTCGATAGGCCGAAGGGCATGACCAGCCACTCATACAACCCTTCCTTGGTCTTGAATGTCGTTTTCCACTCATCACCGAGTCGGATACGAATCTGATGGTACCCGCTCCTTAAATCTAGTTTTGAGAACACCTTGACCCCTTCTAGCATATCGAGCATGTCGTCCAACCGTGGTATTGGAAACCGATATTTGATGGTAATTTTGTTGATTGCCCGGCTGTCGACACACATGCGCCAGCTTCCATTTTTTTTTTGCGTTAATAATGCTGGTACGGCACATGGGCTCATGCTCTCTCTCAAGAGACTCTTACGGATCAATTCCTCCACTTGCCCCTGAAGTATCTCACACTCCTTTGGACTCATTCGATAATGAGGGCGGTTGGGCAGGTTAGCCCTAGGGACAAGGTCTATATGATGTTGGATGTCCCTCATGGGGGGCAATCCATCAGGCAAATCCTCAGGCTAGACTTCTTTGAATTCGTTTAGCAACAGTCTTAAAATTGAAGGGATATTTGAGGGTTCCTCTTCCTCGCCCTTCACTACTACGGCGTATACCTCGCCGGTTTCCTTGGATTCCTCCATGAAATCTCGAATGGTCAAGAGGGAACTCCCCTCCACTTTAGAAGTTTTAGGGTAGTTCTCTGGTGCCATAGGGGCAAGGATTATTTTTCGACTATCCTTAACGAATACGTAGACATTGTCTCGTCCTCGATGGGTCGCATCACGGTCCGACTATCAGGGCCGACCGAGTAGCATGTGGTAAGCTTCCATGTTGACTATGTTACAAAGTATCTGATCCTTATAATTTTTACCAATTGAAAATGAGATAGTGCATTGATCAGTTACCTTGGTCTCATTCACCTTTTTTATCCAGCCAATTGATACGGGGAAGGATGTTTCGTCATTGGTAGCCGCAACTTGTCCACCATCACTCTTGAGACGATGTTCTCGCTACTACCACTGTCTATGATCACATCACAGACATTTCCATTGACAATACACCGAGTACGAAATCTATTGTGTCGCTGTGGATGTAATTCCTTTCGTGGGGTATACAGTAATCGCCTCACAACCAAAAATTCGCCATGATCCTCGCTTGTCATTTCATAGACACCTGCTATTTCTTCAGTAGTTTGTTCATGTTCATCATAGCCATGGTCTTCTTCTGCGGCCTTATCTTCAGTGCCCCCTTCGTTTATAGTCAAGTGTGCTGCGGGATGTTGAGGACAGGTGTTTGATAAGTGGTCTGGTTGGCCACAGCGGTAAAAATTGTTCAACCTTGGCTGAGCATAAGGATTTAAAATCCTACTTGGGCCCGCTGTTGTGAGTGCTACATGTCGAGGTCTGGATGAGCCGCTCCCCGTATCACGGTTTACGGTTGTAGGAGGTTGATGACATTCTCCTACTAGATCTTTTCCTCGTGTCAGCACTGGATCCTGAGTGGGACCCGTCATGGGGGTTGAGTTGAAGGATAGGGACGAGCAGGAACTCTTACAAGTTGTGTTTCTGCCCTACCAGCCAACTGAACTGCTTCATCTACAGTCCCGACTGGGTACATCTAAACTCGGTCCTAAATTGTTGGTCGCAACCCGCCTATAAATCGTGCCACCTTCTGTGACTCATATTCTAACAGATCGTTTCGTGTAGCCAACCGCTGGAATTCTTCAGTGTAATCTGTGACGGTTCGATTTCCTTGTTGGCAATTTTGGTATTGCTGAAATAATATCTGCTCATAATCATTGGGGAAAAATCATGATCAAAGAAGACGTCTCATCCGTGGCCATGATGAGATGGGCGCCTTGTTTTGGTGGGCTCGTGAGAGTTGTAATTGTTCCCACCATATAAAAGCACCAGATTTTAAATTAAACGCTACAAATTTTACCCTTTTGTGATCTGGCACGTCCATATAATCAAAATATTTCTCTACTTCGGCTAGCCAATCGAGAAAATCTTCTATACGTAATAAACCATTAAAACTAGGAAGTTCAGCCTTACCTCGATAGTCTCTTTCAGCACGATCTAGGTGATCGCCTCCATGAATTGGTCGTCGGGCAAAACCTTCATTAAGGTCCTCGTCGCTAGAACTTGAATCATCTGGTGTAGCCCTACAGTTTGTCACTGGTAGTACTCTACGGAAATCGGGGTTGCGTCGTACAACAACCATGGGTGGTGGAGCAACTATACGTGGTGGAGCACCACCTAGGGCTCGAGGCGGAAGTAGCGCATCCGCAAGACAGTCGAGGGTTGCTGCAGCGCTTGCATGGTCAACTAACTCTCTCGGTGGAAAGCTTCCATTCTTTTCGAAAGATAACGAATCCCTGGATCACTGTCCATAGGATTTTGATCCATACCTTCATTGTTTGTCATCGGCCCGAGAGGAGTCCTCCCTCTGATACCAATTGACGCAGGGATGAACGTGATGAGGATAACTACTCCGAATCCACGGAGCTTCTCTGAACTCCTCACAGAGACTTCTCGAATCCACGAGGAAAGAAAGCAGAAAATAGAAATAAATTCTAAGAAATTCAAAATTGATTAATTGATTCTAAAAATGAGTTCACAACCCTTTAAATAGGGGTACCAAGCAATGGAAAAGAAATCAGAATCAAACTACAACTAAAACTCCTAGAATCCGCGACTTACTATAAATAATAAACTTACTATTTATAAACGGTCGTGATGTCTACTAGTGCGCAAGGTTTTCGGCCAAAAATAGTAAGTGTCCTATTTGGCTTCACCAAACCATTCTCCTAATTATTCTAAGCTCTTTTCACGTTGGGCGCAACTCCTAAAGCCCGACGGATGAAGAGTTATAATCAAACTAAAACTTACTATTTATAGTAAAAACAAAATTAAAGCAGAGAAACGACCGTCGATCCAGGGGTTTTTCGCAATTCCGGGCGTCGTAACCCGACATTGCCGGGTTGGTTGGCTAAAGTAGCTCGTTCTACCCCAAAATCATATATTTTACGTCAGGTAACTCATTCCGGATTGCGAGATATGCCCGATCTAAGGTTCGACGGTCCGGATCACTTCTGTCGTCGACCAGGCCTTTTCTGATCCATCTTGGTCATGAAACTGTCCGCGACCCACTCTACATCAGGGGTAGAGCTGTACACGAGCAGAGTTAGCTCGGTGACTCGCTCGACTCAGCTCGAAAAAGCTTGACTTGACTCGGATCAGAAACCCTGCTTGAACCAAGTCGAGCCTTTTTCGAAAGCTCGGAATATTTTAAGTCGAGTCCTAGCTGGACCTAGCTCGACTCGGCTCGGACTCAACTCAGATTGAGTTTTAAGTGTTATTGACCAATCATAGTGCTGCTGACCTTGCCAATGCAAGCCGCTAGAATTATTCCCATCAGAACCAACCCCCCCCCCTCTTTCTCTACAAATGACAAATTCGTCTTTAGTCCGCTGATGGTGAAGAAGAGCGGCAACATCAGTCCCGACACAAAATCCTCCAGCTTCTTAGCTAACGCAGCCCCCAACGGCCCATTCGGTGTCACAAGCCCAAACACAAAAGACCCAAATATGAAATGTATTCCAATCACATCTGCAATCAATCCACACACCATAACGTCGCAGAAGATCATGGATATGTGTAGGTCGTCGAATGACTCCCCATCAGGTGTTCGTTGTATTACCCAAAGGATGGCAAGCCTCATCATGAAGATACAAATGAAAACATAGACAGCTGAGGGGAGGACATCCCAAAGGGAAGCAACAGGGGAATTTTCGTTCCGAGCAAGGGTGACTGCAATGGTGAACATCACCCATCCGATGATGCTATTGATGAGAGCAGCAGACATGGCGATCCTCCCAAGGTTGGTGTTGAAGAGCTTGAACTCGGCTCTAACTCGGCTCAGACTGGACCGATCTACTGGTCGAGCCGAGCACAAGTTGTTGTTCTAAGCTCGAAGGCCGAGCATGAGCTGAGACTCGAGCTGTCCGAGTCGAGCACGAGCTGGGCAAAGCTCAGCTCGGCTCAACTCGTGTACACCTCTAATGTGGGGGTGGGTTTTCAACTGATGATGTGATCTAAACCGCTTATATTCTGATTATTGCTTGCTTCATTGATGATCTTGAACTTTGACTTTTGGATTTGAATATGGTCCGTTATAAAATTTACTCTACGGGCATACACAACCAACTGTTTAGCAAATCTTTCTTAGGATGAACCATTGTGCATAGGATCTAGAATATGTTGAACGGTTCAGATTATCATCTAGATACACTCAGGTAGTGAAAACCCACCTCTTATGAACGGTTCAGAAAACTCTCTCTCTCTCTCTTCTTTTTCTTCTTTCTCGTAATACCATATTTGAGAAACTATAGGCTTTGTTTGGCAGTGTGATCCGAAATACTCTGGATTAGAATTTCCCTGAATTTAGAATCGCTCATCCAAGAGTAGCTGCACACTTAAATTATATACTATATAGTTATATGAGTTTGATTTTAATTATTAAATCAACTTTGACGTTCTTAATTAGTGTATGTATATATATATAATATCTGGGATAATGATTGTAATAAGCCCGTTGAAATATATTCTTTGGCCAAAAATGATGAAATTCCAAGCCTCGAATGAGAAGTATAGAATCGCAACCAAGCAACTAACCAACGATTTTTTACCATTGATTTGCATAGACAATATTTAGATCGGTCAGATCATTTTATTAAAATTATTTTATTGATGCAGTTGATAATCTAATTATTTTGGAATATCATTGGTGGGCCACACACCCAGTGAATTAGTAGCCTAGTGACACATGTTACTCATACAACTCGCTTACTTTAAAAAATGAGCAAAACAGAAAGTATTTGAAATCCAAGCAAAATAAACAGTTTGCAAAACTCAGTAGAAGTGAATATTTGAGATCTCCTAGATTTGGAATGCCTTTAATTCATGCTGCCAAACAACCAATGTTTTTGGAATACCGTCAGAATCCTTCCAAATACCTTGTGCCAAACGACCCCTAAACATTTTTACCTAACAAAACAATGTCTTAAAGGTGCTTTTTGAGGGAAGAAATTATAAAGATACCTTCATTTAAATTTTTCTTTAAAAATTAATGAAAATCCAGACTTTTGGGGTCCAGGTGATATGTGGATAATCTCCGAGCCAACCCGCATATGCAACCCACCATGGTAATCGAACAAACAAAAAATCAGGCCGATCAACTCATTCGATAGGATACACTTGAATTTGAATGTTTTGAGTGGCCTATATTATTTTTTATGGATTGGGCCACCTTATGATTGGAATTTTAGTTTTTCTTATAATCATGTTGGTGTGCATCAATTCAACAGTTTGGATGTCAAAGATACACCACGTGGACCCCCACGTTTCTGAATTTCCCACTAGGTAAAGAAAAAATAAATGAGGATAATAGTGTAATTTTTCCTCTAGAAAAGCCATCCATCTCTAAGAATATCAGTTCCGGTGCTATAGGATAAAATCCGAATCTTGGACGCATTTTAAAGTAAAAAATCCCATATATTGTCCTTGCCAACATCTTGACAACCATTCACCAGTTTTAGTTGTGATAAGTGGGACTTGTGTCGTAGTAATCCAGGCCACTAGTCTGCTAAATCCCACCGTTCCTAAAGTATCTTGAGATTGGAAGATGTCTATCCGTAGACAATAAATCAGTAGTCAAGAAGATTCTTTTGAGGCTTGGGCACAGTAGACCAGTGATTTGGATTAATTAGCCATGGAACTTCAACCACTTTGGGACACTTCAGACCCTTGGTTTGGTCTAATTAGCATTGGGTCCCACTGATTGGAGTTATTGCCAGCCCACATATCTAATTGCTCCATATGATGTAGAAGGGGAGCCCACAATTCAGTGGATCTTGGTTTCGAGTTAGGTTCAAGGATCAATTAAGGGCATCTACATGGTTAGGACCATCAGATGGAAGGATTATATGGTACACAGGCTCTTCGACACATGCCGGGGCGTTGGGTTCTCTTGCGTGCATGTGGCTTATCAAATCTCATTCTATTGATAGCTTCACACACACATATATATGAGTAATGCTCACACACAACTAGTTATTATAATTAATGGATTAATTAATGTAAATAAATGCTGTCGTAGAAGACTTACTATACCTCTAGTTTCAAAAAGGGACCACAGCTTGGATTGGCCTATCATGGTGTTAATGTGAAATCCACCCTGACCATCAGGTGCTTAACCCCCTGTTAGACCCAGGGATCAAAATTTATTTCCAGTCGTGGTTCAGATAGACCACACGATTGGAAATAGTGTACAAGGAAATTAAGGTTCGCCTTCTAAATTTTTTCCCTTGGTGTGGCCCACTTAAATCACATATGAGCCTTATTTTGGGACCTGGCGTACCTTTTGGTGTGGCATCTAACAGTTGGTGTTGATTGCACATTTCTATCATGGTGGGTCCCATAAAAATTAGGAGTGTACGTCTCTTTCCCAACTATTTCCATTAGTAGGCCCACTTGAATCACAAGTTAGCCTGACTTTTTCTCGCTAGATCCAACATGGGATTTCTCATCTAATGGTCGGAATGGATCTCACGTGCAAGTAATTAATTGTAATAAATGTTGAGAGAGAGAGTAATTTATCCTTCCCTCCAAATAAAGGTTGCGGTTCATGTGGGCCTCACTGTGATTTTAATGTTGAATCTACACCGACCATCAGGTTTTCACCCCACATTACACCCAGACTCCAAAAATCAGACTCATCAGTTTTCAGGTGAATCACACAATTGGAAATAGTACTGTTTACAGACAAGCTATCTTCCAAATCTTTTTCCTTGGCGTGACCCTCTTAAGTCACAGATGGACCTGACTTTTAGACTTCAACCCTATGTATTAGTGTAGAATTTAATGGTTGGAGTGGATCTCATAAAACCATAACGGTGGGCCCTGTAAAAATCAAAGGTGGACATCTCTCTTCCAATTGTTTCACTTGGTGTGGTCCGCTTGAATACAAGTCAGCTTAAACTTTTCCTTTGGGCCTAACACGAGAGTACACATCTAATGGTTGGAGTGGATCTCATATACACGTCAAGCTGGCCCATCAAAATCAGGGGCAGCGTGCCTTTTTTTTATTTTTATTTTTAGAACAGGCCTGAAGTCCAACTTGCTGGACCACAGTTTAATGTCCAACCATCAGATATTATCCAATCTTTTATGTGTATATGCATCCAACCAAGGATTTCCTATCATAAATATCATTTTCTGGAAAACTATACAACAGCCATCATGAGCATTCACATCAGTGGGCCGCATACAATTTCCCATGGTCTAGCCAACCCAAGTGTTGAATCTGCCTAAGTTTTGAGCTTTGGTCCAAACACAAGTGGGCATGCATGATAGACGGGGTGGATCACATCCACAAGAAGTCTTGCCTTCCATGTCAGTAAACGTAAAACTCCCTTGTGAGTAGGAAAGCGATGCACATGTTATCCCAAGATACCGTGGAATCCAGGACATAAGGACAGAGGATAAATATAGGATGGGCTATGCGCATATCACTGATTTATAACTCATGTATTAGAGATTAGATCCGTTCATTAGATATAATGCATTGTCAACATGCTAGTAAAAAATTGATGATTTTGTGATCAAGCAACTCAAACATTTACAAAGAATGTGGATAATTAATAAAGCAGCCCAATGGTCCAGATTCAACTAGCATTTGTGTTTACTTAATAAGTGTAATTTATTTATTTTTTTGCACATGACTTTTTCTCGATAGGCCTTAACTAATGAATCACATGGATCTTTAACACATATGCCACTTTACATAACAATGGCACATATTCTAATATCCATCAATTTAGATATTTATATTGTATTTAAGAGAGAACATATATATATATATATATATATATATATATATATAATATATATATATATATATGTGTGTGTGTGTGTGTGTGTGTGTGTGTGTGTGTGTGTGTGGAAATGGTACTATGAGGTTGACCTCATGGGAGTTTCCCATGAGATCAAGCTATGTGGGCCCCACCATGATTTATGTTAGATATCCACACAGTGCATTTGGAGGGCCTCCTCTAGATTATGGGATATCCTAAATCAGCAGTATCCAAAACTCAAGTGGGTCATATCTTCTAAAGCCCCGTGAAATTGTGCCTAAAACATCTAAAACACTTGGTGGGGCTGACTTAAGGTTTTGGTACGGCTAAAACTTAGTGTGACCCGTTATCCAAGTGGGACACACAC